>HG995199.1:10807457-12007457 GCA_905332935.1 Bombus hortorum
CGCAAACTGCAACCATTTCTCGATTTCGACGAAAACTGTCATTATTTCGTTCCTCTTTGCGATATTTCGCCGTTTAAACGCTCGTTTTACTCCACTTTACACGCTGAACGTAGTGCACAACAGTTTCGAATCGAAACGAGCTCTGCTGCTCGCGAAATGCAACCACTTCTCGATTTCCACGAAAATTGTCGTTATTTCGCTCCTGTTTGTGATATTTCGGCGTTTAAAAGCTCGTTTTACTCCACTTTACACGAGGAACGTAGTGTACAACAGTTACGGCGTCGAAACGAGATCTGCTGCTCGCAAACTGCAACCATTTCTCGATTTCGACGAAAACTGTCATTATTTCGTTAATCTTTGAGATATTTCGCCGTTTAAACGCTCGTTTTACTCCACTTTACACGCGGAACGTAGTGCACAACAGTTTCGAATCCAAACGAGCTCTGCTGCTCGCGAACTGCAACCATTTCTCGATTTCGACGAAAACTGTCGTTATTTCGTTCCTCTTTGAAATATATCGCCGTTTAAACGTTCGTTTTACTCCACTTTACACACGGAACGTAGTGCACAACAGATTCGAATCGAAACGAGCTCTGCTGCTCGCAAACTGCAAACATTTCTCGATTTCGACGAAAACTGTCATTATTTCGTTCCTCTTTGAGATATTTCGCCGTTTAAACGCTCGTTTTACTCCACTTTACACGCTGAACATAGTGCACAACAGTTTCGAATCGAAACGAGCTCTGCTGCTCGCGAACTGCAACCATTTCTCGATTTCGACGAAAACTGTCGTTATTTCGTTCCTGTTCGAGATATTTCGACGTTTCAACGCTAGTTTTACTCCATTTTACACGCGGAACGTAGTGCACAGCAGTTTCGAATCGAAACGAGCTCTGCTGCTCGCGAAATGCAACCACTTCTCGATTTCGACGAAAACTGTCGTTATTTCGCACCTGTTTGAGATATTTCGGCGTTTAAACGCTCGTTTTACTCCACTTTACACGCGGAACGTAGAGCACAACAGTTTCGAATCGAAACGAGCTCTGCTGCTCGCGAACTGCAACCATTTCTCGATTTCGACGAAAACTGTCTTTATTTCGCTCCTGTTTGAGATATTTCGGCGTTTAAACGCTCGTTTTACTCCACTTTACACGCGGAACGTAGTGTACAACAGTTACGGCGTCGAAACGAGATCTGCTGCTCGCAAACTGCAATCATTTCTCGATTTCGACGAAAACTGTTGTTATTTCGTTCCTGTTCGAGATATTTCGACGTTTCAACGCTAGTTTTACTCCATTTTACACGCGGAACGTAGTGCACAACAGTTACGGCGTCAAAACGAGATCTGCTGCTCGCAAACTGCAACCATTTCTCGATTTCGACGAAAACTGTCGTTATTTCGTTCCTGTTCGAGATATTTCGGCGTTTAAACGCTCGTTTTGCTCGATTTTACAGGCGGAACGTAGTGCACAACAGTTTCGAATCGAAACGAGCTCTGCTGCTCGCGAAATGCAACCATTTCTCGATTTCGACGAAAACTGTCGTTATTTCGTTCCTGTTCGAGATATTTCGACGTTTCAACGCTAGTTTTACTCCATTTTACACGCGGAACGTAGTACACAACAGTTTCAGAGTCGTAACGTGCCCTGCTGCTCGCAATCTGCAACCATTTCTCGATTTCGACGAAAACTGTCTTTATTTCCTTCCTGTTTGAGACTTTTCGACGTTTAAACGCTCGTTTTACTCCATTTTACACGCGGAACGTAGTGCACAACAGTTTCGGAGTCGACACGAGCTCTGCTGCTCGCAAACTGCAACCATTTCTCGATTTCGACGAACACTGTCGTTAATTCGTTCCTGTTTGAGATATTTCGCCGCTTGAACGCTCGTTTTGCTCCACTTTTCACACGGAACGTAGTGCACAACAGCTTCTGCGTCGAAACGAGCTCTGCTGCTCGCAAACTGCAACCATTTCACGATTTCGACGAAAACTGTCGTTATTTCGTTCCTGTTTGAGACATTTAGACGTTTAAACGCTCGTTTTACTCCACTTTACACGCTGAACGTAGTGCACAACAGTTTCGAATCGAAACGAGCTCTGCTGCTCGCAAACTGCAACCACTTCTCGATTTCGACGAAAACTGTTGTTATTTCGTTCCTGTTTAAGATATTTCGACGTTTAAACGCTCGTTTTGCTCCATTTTACACGCGGAACGTAGTGCACAACAGTTTCAGCGTTCAAACGAGCCCTGCTGCTCGCAAACTGCAACCATTTCTCGATTTCGACGAAAACTGTCATTATTTCGTTCCTCTTTGCGATATTTCGCCGTTTAAACGCTCGTTTTACTCCACTTTACACGCTGAACGTAGTGCACAACAGTTTCGAATCGAAACGAGCTCTGCTGCTCGCGAAATGCAACCACTTCTCGATTTCCACGAAAATTGTCGTTATTTCGCTCCTGTTTGTGATATTTCGGCGTTTAAAAGCTCGTTTTACTCCACTTTACACGAGGAACGTAGTGTACAACAGTTACGGCGTCGAAACGAGATCTGCTGCTCGCAAACTGCAACCATTTCTCGATTTCGACGAAAACTGTCATTATTTCGTTAATCTTTGAGATATTTCGCCGTTTAAACGCTCGTTTTACTCCACTTTACACGCGGAACGTAGTGCACAACAGTTTCGAATCCAAACGAGCTCTGCTGCTCGCGAACTGCAACCATTTCTCGATTTCGACGAAAACTGTCGTTATTACGTTCCTCTTTGAAATATATCGCCGTTTAAACGTTCGTTTTACTCCACTTTACACACGGAACGTAGTGCACAACAGATTCGAATCGAAACGAGCTCTGCTGCTCGCAAACTGCAACCTTTTCTCGATTTCGACGAAAACTGTCGTTATTTCGTTCCTGTTTGAGATATTTCGACGTTAAAACGCTCGTTTTACTCCATTTTACACGCGGAACGTAGTGCACAACAGTTTCAGCGTCGAAACGAGCCCTGCTGCTCGCAAACTGCAACCTTTTCTCGATTTCGATGAAAACTGTCATTATTTCGTTCCTCCTTGAGATATTTCGACGTTTAAACGCTCGTTTTACTCCATTTTTCACGCGGAACGTAGTGCACTACCGTTTCAGAGTCGAAACGAGCCCTGCTGCTCGCAAACTGCAACCATTTCTCGATTTCGACGAAAACTGTCATTATTTCGTTCCTCTTTGAGATATTTCGCCGTTTAAACGCTCGTTTTACTCCACTTTACACGCTGAACGTAGTGCACAACAGATTCGAATCGAAACGAGCTCTGCTGCTCGCGAACTGCAACCATTTCTCGATTTCGACGAAAACTGTCGTTATTTCGTTCCTGTTCGAGATATTTCGACGTTTCAACGCTAGTTTTACTCCATTTTACACGCGGAACGTAGTGCACAACAGTTTCAGCGCCGAAACGAGCCCTGCTGCTCGCAAACTGCAACCATTTCTCGATTTCGACAAAAACTGTTGTTATTTCGTTCCTGTTTGAGATATTTCGACGTTTAAACGCTCGTTTTACTCCATTTTACAGGCGGAACGTAGTGCACAACAGTTTCGAATCGAAACGAGCTCTGCTGCTCGCGAAATGCAACCACTTCTCGATTTCGACGAAAACTGTCGTTATTTCGCACCTGTTTGAGATATTTCGGCGTTTAAACGCTCGTTTTACTCCACTTTACACGCGGAACGTAGAGCACAACAGTTTCGAATCGAAACGAGCTCTGCTGCTCGCGAGCTGCAACCATTTCTCGATTTCGACGAAAACTGTCGTTATTTCGTCCCTCCTTGAGATATTTCGACGTTTAAACGCTCGTTTCACAGCATTTTACAGGCGGAACGTAATGCACAACAGTTTCAGCGTTCAAACGAGCCCTGCTGCTCGGAAACTGCAACCACTTCTCGATTTCGACGAAAACTGTCTTTATTTCGCTCCTGTTTGAGATATTTCGGCGTTTAAACGCTCGTTTTGCTCCATTTTACACGCGGAACGTTGTGTACAGCAGTTACGGCGTCGAAACGAGATCTGATGCTCGCAAACTGCAAGCATTTCTCGATTTCGACGAAAACTGTCGTTATTTCGTTCCTGTTCGAGATATTTCGGCGTTTAAACGCTCGTTTTACTCCACTTTACACGCGGAACGTAGTGTACAACAGTTACGGCGTCGAAACGAGATCTGCTGCTCGCAAGCTGCAACCATTTCTCGATTTCGAAGAAAACTGTCGTTATTTCGTTCCTCTTTGAGATATTTCGCCGTTTAAACGCTCGTTTTACTCCACTGTACACGCTGAACGTAGTGCACAACAGTTTCGAATCGAAACGGGCTCTGCTGCTCGCGAAATGCAACCACTTCTCGATTTCGACGAAAACTGTCGTTATTTCGCTCCTGTTTGAGATATTTCGGCGTTTAAACGCTCGTTTTACTCCACTTTACACGCGGAACGTTGTGTACAGCAGTTACGGCGTCGAAACGAGATCTGATGCTCGCAAACTGCAAGCATTTCTCGATTTCGACGAAAACTGTCGTTATTTCGTTCCTGTTCGAGATATTTCGACGTTTCAACGCTAGTTTTACTCCATTTTACACGCGGAACGTTGTGTACAGCAGTTACGGCGTCGAAACGAGATCTGATGCTCGCAAACTGCAAGCATTTCTCGATTTCGACGAAAACTGTCATTATTTCGTTCCTCTTTGAGATATTTCGCCGTTTAAACGCTCGTTTTACTCCACTTTACACGCTGAACGTAGTGCACAACAGTTTCGAATAGAAACGAGCTCTGCTGCTCACGAAATGCAACCACTTCTCGATTTCGACGAAAACTGTCGTTATTTCGCTCCTGTTTGAGATATTTCGGCGTTTAAACGCTCGTTTTACTCCACTTTACACGCGGAACGTTGTGTACAGCAGTTGCGGCGTCGAAACGAGATCTGATGCTCGCAAACTGCAACAATTTCACGATTTCGACGAAAACTGTCGTTATTTCGCTCCTGTTTGAGATATTTCGGCGTTTAAACGATCGTTTTACTCCACTTTACACGCGGAACGCAGTGTACAACAGTTACGGCGTCGAAACGAGATCTGCTGCTCGCAAACTGCAACCATTTTTTAGATTTCGAAGAAAACTGTCGTTATTTCGTTCCTCTTTGAGATATTTCGGCGTTTAAACGCTCGTTTTACTCAATTTTACACGCGGAACGTAGTGCACTACAGTTTCAGCGTCGAAACGAGCTCTGCTGCTCGCAAGCTGCAACCATCTCTCGATTTCGACGAAAACTGTTGTTATTTCGTTCCTGTTTGAGATATTTCGACGTTTAAACGCTCGATTTACTCCATTTTTCACGCGGAACGTAGTGCACAACAGTTTCAGCGTCGAAACGAGCCCTGCTGCTCGCAAACTGCAACCATTTCTCGAATACGACGAAAACTGTTGTTATTTCGTTCCTGTTTGAGATATTCCGACGTTTAAACGCTCGTTTTGCTGCATTTTACACGCTGAAAGTAGTGCACAACAGCTTCAGCGTCGAAACGAGCTCTGCTGCTCGCAAGCTGCAACAATTTCACGATTTCGACGAAAACTGTTGTTATTTCGTTCCTGTTTGAGATATTTCGACGTTTAAACGCTCGATTTGCTCCATTTTACAGGCGGAACGTAGTGCACAACAGTTTCAGACTCGAAACGAGCCCTGCTGCTCGCAAACTGCAACCATTTCTCGAATACGACGAAAACTGTTGTTATTTCGTTCCTGTTTGAGATATTCCGACGTTTAAACGCTCGTTTTGCTGCATTTTACACGCTGAAAGTAGTGCACAACAGCTTCAGCGTCGAAACGAGCTCTGCTGCTCGCAAACTGTAACCACTTCACGATTTCGACGAAAACTGTCCCTATTTCGTTCCTGTTCGAGATATTTCGACGTTTCAACGCTAGTTTTACTCCATTTTACACGCGGAACGTAGTGCACAACAGTTTCAGCGCCGAAACGAGCCCTGCTGCTCGCAAACTGCAACCATTTCTCGATTTCGACGAAAACTGTTGTTATTTCGTTCCTGTTTGAGATATTTCGACGTTTAAACGCTCGTTTTACTCCATTTTACAGGCGGAACGTAGTGCACAACAGTTTCGAATCGAAACGAGCTCTGCTGCTCGCGAAATGCAACCACTTCTCGATTTCGACGAAAACTGTCGTTATTTCGCACCTGTTTGAGATATTTCGGCGTTTAAACGCTCGTTTTACTCCACTTTACACGCGGAACGTAGAGCACAACAGTTTCGAATCGAAACGAGCTCTGCTGCTCGCGAACTGCAACCATTTCTCGATTTCGACGAAAACTGTCGTTATTTCGTCCCTCCTTGAGATATTTCGACGTTTAAACGCTCGTTTCACAGCATTTTACAGGCGGAACGTAATGCACAACAGTTTCAGCGTTCAAACGAGCCCTGCTGCTCGCAAACTGCAACCACTTCTCGATTTCGACGAAAACTGTCTTTATTTCGCTCCTGTTTGAGATATTTCGGCGTTTAAACGCGCGTTTTGCTCCATTTTACACGCGGAACGTTGTGTACAGCAGTTACGGCGTCGAAACGAGATCTGATGCTCGCAAACTGCAAGCATTTCTCGATTTCGACGAAAACTGTCGTTATTTCGTTCCTGTTCGAGATATTTCGACGTTTCAACGCTAGTTTTACTCCATTTTACACGCGGAACGTTGTGTACAGCAGTTACGGCGTCGAAACGAGATCTGATGCTCGCAAACTGCAAGCATTTCTCGATTTCGACGAAAACTGTCATTATTTCGTTCCTCTTTGAGATATTTCGCCGTTTAAACGCTCGTTTTACTCCACTTTACACGCTGAACGTAGTGCACAACAGTTTCGAATAGAAACGAGCTCTGCTGTTCACGAAATGCAACCACTTCTCGATTTCGACGAAAACTGTCGTTATTTCGCTCCTGTTTGAGATATTTCGGCGTTTAAACGCTCGTTTTACTCCACTTTACACGCGGAACGTTGTGTACAGCAGTTACGGCGTCGAAACGAGATCTGATGCTCGCAAACTGCAACAATTTCACGATTTCGACGAAAACTGTCGTTATTTCGCTCCTGTTTGAGATATTTCGGCGTTTAAACGATCGTTTTACTCCACTTTACACGCGGAACGCAGTGTACAACAGTTACGGCGTCGAAACGAGATCTGCTGCTCGCAAACTGCAACCATTTTTTAGATTTCGAAGAAAACTGTCGTTATTTCGTTCCTCTTTGAGATATTTCGGCGTTTAAACGCTCGTTTTACTCAATTTTACACGCGGAACGTAGTGCACTACAGTTTCAGCGTCGAAACGAGCTCTGCTGCTCGCAGAACGCGAGCATTTCACGATTTCGACGAAAACTGTTGTTATTTCGTTCCTGTTTGAGATATTTCGACGTTTAAACGCTCGTTTTGCTCCATTTTACAAGCGGAACGTAGTGCACAACAGTTTCAGCGTCGAAACGAGCCCTGCTGCTCGCAAACTGCAACCATTTCTCGAATACGACGAAAACTGTTGTTATTTCGTTCCTGTTTGAGATATTCCGACGTTTAAACGCTCGTTTTGCTGCATTTTACACGCTGAAAGTAGTGCACAACAGCTTCAGCGTCGAAACGAGCTCTGCTGCTCGCAAACTGTAACCACTTCACGATTTCGACGAAAACTGTCCCTATTTCGTTCCTGTTTGAGATATTTCGACGTTTAAACGCTCGTTTCACAGCATTTTACAGGCGGAACGTAGTGCACAACAGTTTCAGCGTCGAAACGAGCCCTGCTGCTCGCAAACTGCAACCACTTCTCGATTTCGACGAAAACTGTCGTTATTTCGTTCCTGTTTGAGATATTTCGTCGTTTAAACGCTCGTTTTACTCAATTTTACACGCGGAACGTAGTGCACAGCAGTTTCAGCGCCGAAACGAGCCCTGCTGCTCGAAAACTGCAACCATTTCTCGATTTCGACGAAAACTGTCATTATTTCGTTCCTCTTTGACATATTTCGCCGTTTAAACGCTCGTTTTACTCCACTGTACACGCGGAACGTAGTGCACGAGAGCTTCGAATCGAAACGAGCTCAGCTGCTCGCAAACTGCAACCATTTCTCGAATTCGACGAAAACTGTTGTTATTTCGTTCCTGTTTGAGATATTCCGACGTTTAAACGCTCGTTTTGCTCCATTTTACACGCGGAAAGTAGTGCACAACAGCTTCAGCGTCGAAACGAGCTCTGCTGCTCGCAAACTGCAACCACTTCTCGATTTCGACGAAAACTGTCCCTATTTCGTTCCTGTTTGAGATATTTCGACGTTTAAACGCTCGTTTCACAGCATTTTACAGGCGGAACGTAGTGCACAACAGTTTCAGCGTCCAAACGAGCCCTGCTGCTCGCAAACTGCAACCACTTCTCGATTTCGACGAAAACTGTCGTTATTTCGTTCCTGTTTGAGATGTTTCGTCGTTTAAACGCTCGTTTTACTCAATTTTACACGCGGAACGTAGTGCACAACAATTTCAGAGTCGAAACGAGCCCTGCTGCTCGCAAACTGCAACCATTTCTCGATTTCGACGAAAACTGTCGTTATTTCGTTCCTCTTTGAGATATTTCGCCGTTTAAACGCTCGTTTTACTCCACTTTACACGCTGAACGTAGTGTACAACAGTTACGGCGTCGAAACGAGATCTGCTGCTCGCAAACTGCAACCATTTCTCGATTTCGACGAAAACTGTCGTTATTTCGCTCCTGTTTGAGATATTTCGGCGTTTAAACGATCGTTTTACTCCACTTTACACGCGGAACGTAGTGTACAACAGTTACGGCGTCGAAACGAGATCTGCTGCTCGCAAACTGCAACCATTTCTAGATTTCCACGAAAACTGTCGTTATTTCGTTCCTGTTTGAGATATTTCGGCGTTTAAACGCTCGTTTTACTCCATTTTACACGCGGAACGTAGTGCACAACAGTTGCAGCGTCGAAACGAGCCCTGCTGCTCGCAAACTGCAACTATTTCTCGATTTCGATGAAAACTGTCATTATTTCGTTCCTCCTTGAGATATTTCGACGTTTAAACGCTCGTTTTACTCCATTTTTCACGCGGAACGTAGTGCACAACAGTTTCAGAGTCGAAACGAGCCCTGCTGCTCGCAAACTGCAACCATTTCTCGATTTCGACGAAAACTGTTGTTATTTCGTTCCTGTTTGAGATATTTCGACGTTTAAACGCTCGTTTTACTCCATTTTACAGGCGGAACGTAGTGCACAACAGTTTCGAATCGAAACGAGCTCTGCTGCTCGCGAAATGCAACCACTTCTCGATTTCGACGAAAACTGTCGTTATTTCGCACCTGTTTGAGATATTTCGGCGTTTAAACGCTCGTTTTACTCCACTTTACACGCGGAACGTAGAGCACAACAGTTTCGAATCGAAACGAGCTCTGCTGCTCGCGAACTGCAACCATTTCTCGATTTCGACGAAAACTGTCGTTATTTCGTCCCTCCTTGAGATATTTCGACGTTTAAACGCTCGTTTCACAGCATTTTACAGGCGGAACGTAATGCACAACAGTTTCAGCGTTCAAACGAGCCCTGCTGCTCGCAAACTGCAACCACTTCTCGATTTCGACGAAAACTGTTGTTATTTCGTTCCTGTTCGAGATATTTCGACGTTTCAACGCTAGTTTTACTCCATTTTACACGCGGAACGTAGTGCACAACAGTTACGGCGTCAAAACGAGATCTGCTGCTCGCAAACTGCAACCATTTCTCGATTTCGACGAAAACTGTCGTTATTTCGTTCCTGTTCGAGATATTTCGACGTTTCAACGCTAGTTTTACTCCATTTTACACGCGGAACGTAGTGCACAACAGTTACGGCGTCAAAACGAGATCTGCTGCTCGCAAACTGCAACCATTTCTCGATTTCGACGAAAACTGTCGTTATTTCGTTCCTGTTCGAGATATTTCGGCGTTTAAACGCTCGTTTTACTCCACTTTACACGCGGAACGTAGTGTACAACAGTTACGGCGTCGAAACGAGATCTGCTGCTCGCAAGCTGCAACCATTTCTCGATTTCGAAGAAAACTGTCGTTATTTCGTTCCTCTTTGAGATATTTCGCCGTTTAAACGCTCGTTTTACTCCACTGTACACGCTGAACGTAGAGCACAACAGTTTCGAATCGAAACGGGCTCTGCTGCTCGCGAAATGCAACCACTTCTCGATTTCGACGAAAACTGTCGTTATTTCGCTCCTGTTTGAGATATTTCGGCGTTTAAACGCTCGTTTTACTCCACTTTACACGCTGAACGTAGTGTACAACAGTTACGGCGTCGAAACGAGATCTGCTGCTCGCAAACTGCAACCATTTCTCGATTTCGACGAAAACTGTCGTTATTTCGCTCCTGTTTGAGATATTTCGGCGTTTAAACGATCGTTTTACTCCACTTTACACGCGGAACGTAGTGTACAACAGTTACGGCGTCGAAACGAGATCTGCTGCTCGCAAACTGCAACCATTTTTCGATTTCGACGAAAACTGTCGTTATTTCGTTCCTGTTTGAGATATTTCGGCGTTTAAACGATCGTTTTACTCCACTTTACACGCGGAACGTAGTGTACAACAGTTTCAGAGTCGAAACGAGCCCTGCTGCTCGAAAACTGCAACCATTTCTCGATTTCGAAGAAAACTGTCATTATTTCGTTCCTCTTTGACATATTTCGCCGTTTAAACGCTCGTTTTACTCCACTGTACACGCGGAACGTAGTGCACGAGAGCTTCGAATCGAAACGAGCTCTGCTGCTCGCAAACTGCAACCATTTCTCGAATTCGACGAAAACTGTTGTTATTTCGTTCCTGTTTGAGATATTCCGACGTTTAAACGCTCGTTTTACTCCATTTTACACGCGGAACATAGTGCACAACAGTTTCAGAGTCGAAACGAGCCCTGCTGCTCGCAAACTGCAACCATTTCTCGATTTCGACGAAAACTGTCGTTATTTCGTTCCTGTTTGAGATATTTCGCCGTTTAAACGCTCGTTTTACTCCACTTTACACGCTGAACGTAGTGTACAACATTGACGGCGTCGAAACGAGATCTGCTGCTCGCAAACTGCAACCATTTCTCGATTTCGACGAAAACTGTCGTTATTTCGCTCCTGTTTGAGATATTTCGGCGTTTAAACGATCGTTTTACTCCACTTTACACGCGGAACGTAGTGTACAACAGTTTCAGCGTCGAAACGAGATCTGCTGCTCGCAAACTGCAACCATTTCTCGATTTCGACGAAAACTGTCGTTATTTCGTTCCTGTTTGAGATATTTCGGCGTTTAAACGCTCGTTTTACTCCATTTTACACGCGGAACGTAGTGCACAACAGTTTCAGAGTCGACCCGAGCCCTGCTGCTCGCGAACTGCAACAATTTCTCGATTTTGACGAAAACTGTCGTTATTTCCTTCCTGTTTGAGACATTTCGACGTTTAAACGCTCGTTTTACTCCATATTACCCGCGGAACGTAGTGCACAACAGTTTCAGCATCGAAACGAGCCCTGCTGCTCGCAAACTGCAACCATTTCTCGATTTCGACGAAAACTGTCGCTATTTCGTTCCTGTTTGAGATATTTCGACGTTTAAACGCTCTTTTTACTCCATTTTACACGCGGAACGTAGTGCACAACAGTTTCAGCGTCGAAACGAGCTCTGCTGCTCGCAAAATGCAACCATTTCTCGATTTCGACGAAAACTGTCGTTATTTCGTTCCTGTTTGAGATATTTCGACGTTTAAACGCTCGTTTTACTCCATTTTACACGCGGAACGTAGTGCACAACAGTTTCGAATAGAAACGAGCTCTGCTGCTAGCGAACTGCAACCATTTCTCGATTTCGACGAAAACTGTCATTATTTCGTTCCTGTTTGAGATATTTCGACGTTTAAACGCTCGTTTTACTCCACTTTACACGCGGAACGTAGTGCACAACAGTTTCAGAGTCGTAACGTGCCCTGCTGCTCGCAATCTGCAACCATTTCTCGATTTCGACGAAAACTGTCTTTATTTCCTTCCTGTTTGAGATATTTCGACGTTTAAACGCTCGTTTTACTCCATTTTACACGCGGAACGTAGTGCACAACAGTTTCAGCGCCGAAACGAGCCCTGCTGCTCGCAAACTGCAACCATTTCTCGATTTCGACGAAAACTGTTGTTATTTCGTTCCTCTTTGAGATATTTCGACGTTTAGACGCTCGTTTTACTCCACTTTACACGCTGAACGTAGTGCACAACAGATTCGGATCGAAACGAGCTCTGCTGCTCGCAAACTGCAACCATTTCTCGATTTCGACGAAAACTGTCGTTATTTCGTTCCTGTTCGAGATAATTCGACGTTAAAACGCTCGTTTTACTCCATTTTACACGCGGAACGTAGTGCACAACAGTTTCAGCGACGAAACGAGCCCTGCTGCTCGCAAACTGCAACCATTTCTCGATTTCGACGAATATTGTCGTTATTTCGCTCCTGTTAGAGATATTTCGACGTTTAAACGCTCGTATTAGTCCATCTTACACGCGGAACGTAGTGCACAACAGTTTCAGCGTCGAATCGAGCTCTTCTGCTCGCAAACTGCAACCATTTCTCGATTTCGACGAAAACTGTCGTTATTTCGTTCCTCTTTGAGATATTTCGTCGCTTAAACGCTCGTTTTACTCCAGTTTACACGCTGAACGTAGTGCACAACAGTTTCGGATCGAAACGAGCTCTGCTGCTCGCAAACTGAAACCATTTCTCGATTTCGACGAAAAATGACGTTATTTCTTTCCTGTTTGAGATATTTCGGCGTTTAAACGCTCGTTTTACTCCATTGTACACGCGGAACGTAGTGCACAACAGTTTCAGCGCCGAAACGAGCTCTGCTGCTCGCAAAATGCAACCATTTCTCGATTTCGACGAAAACTGTCGTTATTTCGTTCCTGTTTGAGATATTTCGACGTTTAAACGCTCGTTTTACTCCACTTTACACGCGGAACGTAGTGCACAACAGTTTCGAATAGAAACGAGCTCTGCTGCTAGCCAACTGCAACCATTTCTCGATGTCGACGAAAACTGTCATTATTTCGTTCCTGTTTGAGATATTTCGACGTTTAAACGCTCGTTTTACTACACTTTACACGCGGAACGTAGTACACAACAGTTTCAGAGTCGTAACGTGCCCTGCTGCTCGCAATCTGCAACCATTTCTCGATTTCGACGACAACCGTCTTTATTTCCTTCCTGTTTGAGACTTTTCGACGTTTAAACGCTCGTTTTACTCCATTTTGCACGCGGAACGTAGTGCACAACAGTTTCGGCGTCGAAACGAGCTCTGCTGCTCGCGAACTGCAACCATTACTCGATTTCTACGAAAACTGTCGTTATTTCGTTCCTGTTTGAGGTATTTCGGCGTTTAAACGCTCGTGTTACTCCATTGTACACGCGGGACGTAGTGCACAACAGTTTCAGAGTCGTAACGAGCCCTGCTGCTCGCAAACTGCAAACTTTTCTCGATTTCGAGGAAAACTGTCATTATTTCGTTCCTCTTTGAGGTATCTCGACGTATAAACGCTCATTTTACTCCATTTTACACGCGGAACGTAGTGCACAATAGTTTCAGCGTCGAAACGAGCTCTGCTGCTCGCAAAATGCAACCATTTCTCGATATCGACGAAAACTGTCGTTATTTCGTTCCTGTTTGAGACATTTCGATGTTTAAACGCTCGTTTCACTCCATTTTACACGCGGAGCGTAGTGCACAACAGTTTCAGAGTCGAAACGAGCCCTGCTGCTCGCAAACTGCAACCAATTCTCGATTTCGACGAAAACTGTCGTTATTTCGTTTCTCTTTGAGATATTTCGACGTTTAGACGCTCGTTTTACTCCACTTTACACGCTGAACGTGGTGCACAACAGTTTCGAATCGAAACGAGCTCTGCTGCTCGCAAACTGCAACCATTTCTCGATTTCGACGGAAACTGTCGTTATTTCCTTCCTGTTCGAGATAATTCGATGTTAAAACGCTCGTTTTACTCCATTTTACTCGCGGAACATAGTTCACAACAGTTTAATCATTGAAACGAGCCCTACTGCTCGCAAAATGCAACCATTTCTCGATTTCGACAAAAACTGTTGTTATTTCGTTCCTGTTTGTGATATTTCGATGTTTAAACGCTCGTTTTACTCCATTTTACACGCGGAACATAGTGCACAACAGTTTAGCCGTCGAGACGAGCCTTGCTGCTCGCAAATTGCAACCATTTCTCGATTTCGAAAAAACTGTTGTTATTTCGCTCCTGTTTGAGATATTTCGATGTTTAAGCGCTCGGTTTACCCCATTCTGATCGCGCAACATAGTGCACAGCAGTTTGAGTGTCGAAACGAGCCCTGCTGCTCGCAAAATGCAACCAGTGATCGATTTCGACGAAAACTGTTGTTATTTCGTTCCTGTTTGTGATATTTCGATGTTTAAACGCTCATTTTACTCCATTTTACACGCTGAACATAGAGCACAGCAGTTTCAGCTTCGAAGGGAGCCCTGCTGCACGCAATATCCAACCATTTCGCGATTTCGAGGAAAACTGTCGTTATTTCGTTCCTGTTTGAGATATTTCGATGTTTAAACGCTAGTTTTGCTCCATTTTACACACGGAACGTGGTGCACAACAGCTTCAGCGTCGAAACGAGCTCTGCTGCGCGCAAACTGCAACCATTTCTCGATTTCGACGAAAACTGTTATTTCGCTCCTGTTTGATATTTTTCGACCTGTAAGCAATAGTGTTACTCCACTTTACACGCGGAACATAGTTCACAACAGTTTCAGCGTCGAAGCGAGCCCTGCTGCTCGCAAAATGCAACCATTTCTCGATTTCGGCGGAAACTGTTGTTATTTCGATCCTGTTTGATATATTTCTAAGTTTAAACGCTCGTTTTACACCATTTTACACGCAGAACATTGTGCACAACAGCTTCAGCGTCGAAACGAGCCCTGCTGCTCGCAAAATGGAACCATTTCTCGATTTCGACGAAAACTGTCGCTGTCTCGTTCCTGTTTGAGATATTTCGATGTTTAAACGCTCGTTTTACTCCATTTTACACACGGAACATAGTGCAAAACAGTTTCAGCGTCGAAACGAGCCCTGCTGCTCGCAAAATGCAACCATTTCTCGATTTCGACGAAAACTGTTGTTAGTTCGCTCCTGTAAGATATTTTTCGACCTTTAAACGCTCATTTTACTCCATTTCACACACTGAACATAATGCACGACTGTTTCGGCGTCGAAACGAGTCCTGCTGCTCGCAAAATCGATCCATTTCGCGAATTCGACGAAAACTGATAATTTCGCTCCTATTTGATATTTTTCCACGTTTAAACGCTCATTTTCCTCCATTATACACGCCGCAGTTAGCGCGCAACAGTTTCGGCATCGAAACGAGCTCTGCTGCTCGCAAAATCCAAACATTTCACGAATTCGACGAAATCAGTTATTTCGCTCCTTTTTGATAGTTTAAACGTCGAAAAATATGAAACAGGAGCGAAATAAGAGTTTTCATCGAAATTGCGAAATGGTTGGATTTTTCGAGCAGCAGGGCTCGTTTCGACGCTGGAACTGTTGTGCACTATGTTCAGCCTGTAAAATGGAGAAAAATGAGCGTTTAATCTTCGAAAACTGTCAAACAGGAACGAAATAACAGTATTCGTCGAAATCGCGAAACAGTTGGATTTTGCGAGCAGCAGGGCTCGTTCCGCGGCTAAAACTGTTGTATACTATGTTCAGCGTGCAAAATGGAGTATAATGAGCGTTTAAACGTTGAAAAGTATCAAACAGGAACAAAATAAGCGGTTTCATCGAAATCGCGAAGTGCTTGCATTTTGCGAGCAGCAGTGCTCGTTTCGACGCCGAACCTGTTGTGCACTATTTTCAGCGTGTAAAGTGGAGTAAAATGAGCGTTTAAACGTCGAAAAATATCAAACAACAACGAAATAAAAGTTTTCGTCGAAATCGCGAAATGGTTGGATTTTGCGAGCAGCAGGGCTCGTTTCGACGCTGAAACTGTTGTGAACTATGTTCCGCGTGTAAAATGGAGTAAAACGAGCTTTCAAACGTCGAAAGAGTCAAACAGGAACGAAATGACAACAGTTTTTTCGAAATTTAGAAATGGTTGCATTTTGCGAGCAGCAGGGCTCCTTTCGACACCGAAACTGTTGTGCAGTATGTTCCGCGTGTAAAATGGAGTAAAACGAGCGTTTAAACATCGAAATATCTCAAACAGAAGAGAAATAACAACAGTTTTCGTCGAAACCGAGAAATGGTTGCATTTTGCGAGCAGCAGGGCTCGTTTCGACGCTGAAACTGTTGTGAACTATGTTCCGCGTGTAAAATGGAGTAAAACGAGCTTTCAAACGTCGAAAGAGTCAAACAGGAACGAAATGACAACAGTTTTTTCGAAATTTAGAAATGGTTGCGTTTTGCGAGCAGCAGGGCTCGTTTCGACGCTGAAACTGTTGTGAACTATGTTCCGCGTGTAAAATGGAGTAAAACGAGCTTTCAAACGTCGAAAGAGTCAAACAGGATCGAAATGACAACAGTTTTTTCGAAATCTAGAAATGGTTGCATTTTGCGAGCAGCAGTGCTCGTTTCGACGCTGAAGCTGTTGTGCACTATGTTCAGCGTGTAAAGTGGAGTAAAATGAGCGTTTAAACGTCGAAAAATA
Organism: Bombus hortorum; assembly: GCA_905332935.1. Lineage (NCBI taxonomy): Eukaryota > Metazoa > Arthropoda > Insecta > Hymenoptera > Apidae > Bombus > Bombus hortorum. The sequence goes on from HG995199.1 coordinate 10,824,246, forward strand.
TCAAACAGGACCGAATTAAAAGTTTTCGTCGATATCGCGAAATGGTTGGATTTTGCGAGCAGCAGGGCTCCTTTCGACGCTGAAGCTGTTGTGAACTATGTTCCGCGTGTAAAATGGAGTGTGAAGAGCGTTGGAGCGTCGAAGAATCTCAAACAGGAACGAAATAACAGTTTTCATCGAAATCCAGAATTGGTTGCATTTTGCGAGCAGCAGTGCTCGTTTCGACACCGAAACTGTTGTGCACTATGTTCAGAGTGTGAAATGGAGTAAAATGAGTTTTTAGTCGTCGAAAAATGTCAAACAGGAACGAAGTAACAGTTTCCGTCATGTTCTAGAAGTGGTTGCATTTTGCGAGCAGCTGGGTTTGTTTCGACGCAGACATTGGTGTGCACTATATTCTGCGTGTAAAATGCTGTGAAGCGAGCGTTTAAACGTCGAAAAATATCAAACAGAAGCGAAATAACAATTTTCGTCGAAATCGCGGGATGGTTGGATTTTGCCAGCAGCAGGGCTCCTTTCGACACCGAAACTGTTGTGCACTATGTTCCGCGTGTAAAATGGAGTAAAACGAGCGTTTAAACATCGAAATATCTCAAACAGAAGAGAAATAACAGCAGTTTTCGTCGAAACCGAGAAATGGTTGCATTTTGCGAGCAGCAGGGCTCGTTTCGACGCTGAAACTGTTGTGAACTATGTTCCGCGTGTAAAATGGAGTAAAACGAGCTTTCAAACGTCGAAAGAGTCAAACAGGAACGAAATGACAACAGTTTTTTCGAAATTTAGAAATGGTTGCATTTTGCGAGCAGCAGGGCTCGTTTCGACGCTGAAACTGTTGTGAACTATGTTCCGCGTGTAAAATGGAGTAAAACGAGCTTTCAAACGTCGAAAGAGTCAAACAGGAACGAAATGACAACAGTTTTTTCGAAATCTAGAAATGGTTGCATTTTGCGAGCAGCAGTGCTCGTTTCGACGCTGAAGCTGTTGTGCACTATGTTCAGCGTGTAAAGTGGAGTAAAATGAGCGTTTAAACGTCGAAAAATATCAAACAGGACCGAATTAAAAGTTTTCGTCGATATCGCGAAATGGTTGGATTTTGCGAGCAGCAGGGCTCCTTTCGACGCTGAAGCTGTTGTGCACTATATTCTGCGTGTAAAATGGAGTGAAAAAAGTGTTTAATCGTCTTAAACTCTAGAAGTGGTTGCATTTTGCGAGCCGTTGGGCTTGTTTCGAAGCTAAAATTGATATGCTGTATATTCGGCGTATAAAATGGAGTGAAAGGAGGGTTTATACGTCGAAATATCACAAAGAGGAACGAAATAACAGTTTTTGTCAAAATCTAGAAATGGTTGCATTTTGTGAGCAGCTGGGTCTGCTTCAACGTTTAATTTGGCCTGCACTACGTTCGGCGTGTAAAGTGGTGTGAAAGGAGCGTTTTAGCGTCGAAATATCTCAAACAGGAACGAAATAACAGTTGGAGTAATGATTGCGTGCAGGCACTTTTCATCGTCGAAACAAACCCAACTTAGAGCAAAATGTAATCATTCGTAGATTTTGCTTGCTGAACGCTGTTTTTTAATTCCTTTTGGAGATATTTCGTCATTTAAACGCTAGTTTTATTCCATTTTCCTCCCCGAATGCGACGCATACCCTTTTCGTCGTCTAGATATTCCTGTCTACGCGCTAAATGCAATCACTCGGATATTTTGCCTGTGGAACGCTGGTTTTTTCTTTCCTTTTGGTGATATTTCGACGTTTAAGCGCTACTTTTATTCCATTTTACACGCCGAATGCAGTGCAGGCTCTTTTCATTGTCTAGTGTTTCGTTTTCAATGGGGTTTGTCGCTTTTGCTTGATCGTGATGATACGATTTGAAATCTAGATTCGAAGTTCCGCTGGATACAGTATTTGCTGCCACCAGATGCAATCTAAGGACTATTTGAATTAGATTTGTTTTATTCACTATTCGAGTTGCTTCTTACGACTGAGTGGAATGTATCAAAAGCCTGTTGAACTTACTCAAAGCGCAACGCTATTTTAAATTATTCCAAGGGTCGTGCGCTTCGTGACAACTGAACGAAAACTCGAAACTTGTAGCACTTAGCTAAACCGCTGCACTATTTGAATTTTCCAAACCTTTGTATTCTCTTGAAGAATTCGATTAATAGAATGCATGCACATGGGTAACGTTAATTAGCGTTTAATTCTACTGGCAAAAAGATTCCACGTTTCGACTAACCTGCTACGTGCTGGAATACTGGCACGCGAAAAGATTAAAGTTGTTTGAAATAATTAGTTGGATTCGATGGGTTATAACATCGTTAGAATTTTGACAATCGCTGCCGTACAATATTTGGTGATGGCGTTCTTGACAGAAAAGGGTGCGGCTCTTCGTATTGGGTCGCGCTCGAGTATTCGGGTATCGGTGAGTTCGAAGGGGAGAAACTAGGTTCGCAACTATCGCTGTTTAATCCTAATTCTCTCTACGCTTCTTTTCTTCTCTTTTAATTTCGGCCGCTAACAGTTGTTTGAACCAACGTTCAGCTCGCATTTTGCTGAGGTGACCCTTACCTCTACGATTCGTTCTTGCTTCTGGCATTTAATATGGAAAAAAACGAATTTAATGATCTTCTCTGTGTGAGACCTGCGTGATTTCGCAAACCTTGCCCAGAGATGAGCGGTAAATCGCTAGCAATAGGAGGAGGTATGCGAAAATCCGTAAGTGTCTCCAAAGATTGAAGACACCATAATCCTGCGCAACGTTCTCGGCTGCGTCGAAATCACAGGTTAACACAGCGAATAATCGCTTTCATTGCTAATAGTTGAGGAATTTGGATAACGATTGTTTAATTTGAAATTGCTTAATGAAATCGTAAGCAAGAAAGAATATGTCAATCGACGACGGTGTTCTCTGTGGATAACTAGTGTGGTTTCGTAAGTCTCGCCCAAAGATGAGCAATACTTGCTAACATGGGGAAGAGAAGAACGAAATCCCGTAAGCGTTTTCGATGATTGAAAACAACCGTAATCAGCACAACGTCTACAGCTGCGTAAGATCACTAGTTAATACAGCGAACGATCGTTATGGGTTCAATGTCTTGAATATCTTCCGCATTAATCATAAATTTGATATTTTCGATCGCCAAATGTAGCCGTCGAAGAATAATTTTATTTCGGTGCCGAATATCGTACAACCCCGAAATTATCAGAGAAGAAAGTATACAGAATTTGAATTTCTCATCTTGGATATGCGTGTGAGATCGATCGCTCCTCGATGTACAGGTTGTCGGTAGGTCGCACTTTACAATTTGTTTCGATTTAACAATTAGCGTAATTAAAACTTACAACTTCGTAACTAATTCAATTTCAGTTAGGACTAACTAGTCGATTAATATTTGACGGTTGATTAATGGACTGACGGGTGTAACCTTTTGGTTGACAAATGGTAACTGTTAGGAGTTGGGCTCTTGTTAACTTTTAATTACACAATGTTAAACACTGGATGACGGCACGGCGACGAATAGTGACTTATTGATAACCTAATTATACTGAAACTGAGCTTTTCTGAATTATTCTGGCTGACTGAATTATACTGAAACTTGGCTTAGGATGCTACGCTAATTTATAACTAGTCTACTATGGAATAATTATAACGTGACAGGTTGGTCCCATGGGAATCGCGATGCTGTTATCCAAGTTTCCCATTGGCCGTACGTGACAGAATGTGGATACTGTAATCGCTTATCTTCTGCTAAAGTTTCGTCTACGATGTTTCTGAAACCTTCCACGTTGTGGGAACGTTCAAGATACCTCTGGTATGTGTATCTTTGCTGAAGTTTCGTCTGTCCGGCTAACTTGTTGACGCCGCGTCTTGATCTCTTAGTTTCCCACCGATACTATATGAGAGAATGTCGCCTGATTGTCGCCCAGAATATTGTGGCGGGGGAATCGTGATGGGGCGGCCACGCGTGTAGAGCGGTGCGCATCAGCGGTTGTCCTATTGTTCCACCGGCTCTCGATCGTGCAGTACGTGTTGTTTCGCACACTTCAATAAGGTCTTCCTTCACCAAACATTTATGTATTTGTCATAAGCTTCATTTACTGTTTTCTATATATAATTTTTTCTATATATAGTGTTTTCTATATAATATTGCGTTGTTTTTCGTTGTTTGTTCGTTTTTTGATACGCGTTCCAGTTTTCTTCAATCATGAATACGGAGGCATCTACGTCTTTGGCATCTGATCCAGTCGTAAAGATATATAATTTTACATTCTGAATTTATCCCTTGCTCGTTCTTTGGTTGTTATTTATTTCTCTCCATCCATTTTCTTGTATTTTCTTCTAGCGCAAGAAGAGGAAGTAACACAAGCGATATAAACCAAACGGTTTGAGAAGACGTGGTCAACGTGCGGGTGTGAAGTGCCGTATGCAGGAATAAAGGTCGAAGATTTTTATGCTTGTTAGATCATTAATTGGCCTTGTTTAATAATGTAAATTCCATAATATAAATTTCATATATTTTATATGTTCCATAATATGTATACATACGTATTTTTTATATTCGTTAGATTATTAATTGTCCGGTTTAATAATGTGAATTTCGTATATATATAATCCGTAATGTAATTTCCATAACGTACGTATATAATTCTTTATATTTATTAGATTGTTAGTTCGTCTTAATAATGTAATTTTATGTATTCTATTTCTTTATATAATGTGATTTCATGGATTTATATTTCCCATATTTGTTAATTCATTAAAGTATGTATCTCTGTCATTTATTTCCCTTGCTATTATGTCGTATATAGTCGTTCTTATTCTTGATTTATTTGATCGGTTCGCGGCGATTTTACTCAATATATTTTCGTGTTTCTTATATAAACATATATATCCTCATTTTGTTAGTCTATTAATCGATCTTATTTAATAATATTTTTATATTCATATGCGTCTACATCTTGTTAGTCCTTTATTAAAGTATTTTATTTTCGTTGTACCGTATGTTCGTTTCGTATGTTCGGATCGCCATTCGCGCCGTTCACATATTGTAGCTTTCGCTTCTCGTTACGGCACGTGCAGAGCGTGGGACGAGACAGTAAAATGGAATAAAAGTAGCGTTTAAACGTTGAAATATCTCCAACAGGAACGAAATAAAAGTTTCACAGGCAAAATTTTGGAATGATTGTGCCACGTTCTCAATAAATTGTCGCGATTACTTAAACCTGATGACGTGATTTTAAATCTAGATTCGAAATTCCGGTCGATACGGTAGTTGCTGCCACCAGAAATGGCCAAGGACCATTTCATCAAGAACTTTTTTTGTTATTATATATTCCGAAGTAACTTGCGTCTAGTAGGTCTTAACGAAGTTGGCTCGGTTGCTAAAAGCGCCACGCAATCTCGAGTTAATCCAAAGAGTCGCAGTCTCTGTAACAACTTGAATTAAATCTCAGACTGGTCTCGCCTACTCGAAGCGCACCCTCGCCTGAAGAATTAAAAAATCCGCATTAATCGTACACTTGATATTCTTGATCATCAATTATAACTGTCGACGAATAATTTTATTTCGATGCCGAATATCGTACATCGGCGAAATTATCAGAGAAGAGAATATAAAAATTTAAAATTTGTAGCGGCACTCGACAGTGAACTTTCCAACGGTTTCTGTCCTGTGGCTCGCTACATAAAGACCCTACTCTTCGCACAACATGATTGCCAAATGCCGATACATCCTCACGGAATATTTTCAGCTAGCCTAGGGATCGTTTTTTTTTTTTTTTTTCGCACGTGGAAAAATCCTCATGGACACTCACTGTTGCACGCAACAGCAGAGTAGTGTCGGACTCTTACCGACTAAAACTCCACGGTGGTCGTCCCGACGATTGGTAGAAGCGACCTCGGGCTCTTTTTACAATTGCTACCAGGGGAGTCACTCCTCGTCGTCTTCTCCCAGCTGTTTATAGGGGAGGCATCCCGGTCTATGTTGGACCGCTAGCGGGGGACCACACCCCCTAACGCCTCGTTCCTAGCATGACGCTGCTAGAGCGGCGACAGTGCCGCGCCCCTGCGGCGTATTGAATTTCTATGCCACGACGATCTCGCAGGATAGCGCGTTCTCTTCCAATCTTTCTCCGCTCGCTCTTTCGCCAGCATCACTTGCTCGCAGTAGGTGCGGACGGCGTTGCAATCCTGATGGCCCCTGAGCATGGCCTCGACGACCGCTTCTGGGGCTAATCTCTCGCCGATGTCGAGCCGTAGGACGCGGCGCGGTTCTGCCCACGCTGGACAAAACTCCAGCGTGTGTTGCGCCGTGTACTTCTCTTCCTTGCAGTGATGGCGGATGGAGGTCACCTCCCGCCGAATACTTAGCAGGTACTCGCCGAAAACTCCGTGTCCCGTGAGCAGCTGCGTCATCCTGAAGGTCAGCGGGATCCCGCCTTGGACTCTCCAGGCTTCCCAGTTGGGAAGCACGGCGCGAACGGCACGGTGCGGCCGCGCGGCGAACTCTTCGGCCAGCTGAGAGCGCCACCGCTCCCAGATCTCCAGCTTCGCCTCGGACGGAGCGCAAGAGCCCGCAGCTCGTACAAGGAGGACGCCGCCAGCACAGTCGCTGACTCGTAGGACATGGTACCGTATCCCATCGCTTTGCGGATGGCGGTCGTCCTTTGCAGCCTCCTCAGCAGGATCCGGCTGCGGCGATTCGCCATCAGGTCCTCGGCCCATACGGGAGCCCCGTAGAGGACTCGGGACCGGACCACTCCCTCGTAGAGTCGGCGGACTCCCAATCCTGCTCCGCCGATGTTCGATAGTAGGTAACTGTCGATGGTGAGACCCAGGTACTTCATCCGGTCCCCCACCGGGACAGCTTCTCCGTTGGTGGTCACGGACAGTCCAGGAGGGGGTTCCTCTGCGACGGTGGTCGAAGAACCCCAGGGCCTCCGATATGGCCGGAGACACGCTCAAGTCGAGCCTCCGAATGGCGCGTATGGCGCACGCCACGGCATCCCCCGCGAGGACCACGGCATCGTGCCACCAGCGGCCTGGACCAAGGTGTCGTCAGCGTAGCATACCATGCCCGTGCCCGGGGGCATCGGACATCGGAGGACGGAGTCGTAGGCAGTGATCCACAGTATGGGTCCCAACACCGAACCCTGCGGGGCGCCACGCTCCACCGGTCGCTGAGGTACGCCCGGATGACACTGACGAGGTACGTCGGTACCTCGAAGTACAGCAGGGCCTTCACGATCCTGGCCCAAGGGATGGCGTTGAAGGCGTCCGCGACGTTCATGGAGACCGTCAGCGCCATCCCTCATCGGGAGACCATGTCTTCCGCCATGGACATCACCCGCATCACCGCATCCACCGTCGAGCGGCCCCGGCGAAATCCGAATTGTCTGTCGTGCCATCCGGGCACCCGCTTCGACATATGAGCTTCCAGACGAGCAGCGATTATCCGCTCCAGCAACTTGCCTATTTCGTCTAGCAGGCATACCGGCCTGTACGCGAACGGCGAGTCCAGCGGACGACCTTCTTTCCGTAACAGAACCAATCTCGTCGTTCGCTACGTCCGGGGGTAGACGCCCTCCTTCAGGCATCTCGTAAAGAGATGTCGCAGACGGGGAGCCACGATGTCCATCGACTCCGCCCAAGCTCGGCCCGCGATTCCATCCGGACCCGGCGACACCTCCCGGGATGCCATCCTCTTTGTCGCCTCGAAGAGCTCCTCTTCGGTGACTCGCAGCTCTTCGCTCTACTCTGTCGTCAGCACCGTCTCATCGCCGGAGGAGGCGGGGGATGGCCCTGGCTGCCTCGCGTCGCTATCTTCCCGCGGGAACAGGGTCCCGATGTCATTGTCCAGCAGCACCGGGCCCATGTTTGCGGTCAGCGGGGGGGGGGGCGAAGGTCGCAACTTCTCTTTCAGCACTTTGTACGGCCGCCCCCACGATTTGGATTCGACCGCTTCGATCAGCTCCGTCCAGGACCGAGCTTTCGCGATCTTGATCTCCCGCTGGAGAGTGCGTCTCGCATCTCTGTAGGCCTCGTAGGAGCGGGTGATCTCATCCTCGTCGCGTGTCCTCTTACGACGAGGGGCCCTTAGAAATCTTCTGCGGGCCCGAACGCAGCTCGCTCGCATGTCCGCTATCTCCGGCGTCCACCAGTATACGCCGCGGCGGTCGCGTCCACTTTTCAGAACGGAGCGTGGCATCGAGGCGTCGCACGCGTCGCTCATGTATCTTCGGAGGTTTTCTGCCTCCTCGTCGACGCTTCCCAGCGTGGTCGTCCTACGGGCGTCCCAGCTCCAGGCAGAAACGATGGCTGCAGCCCGCAGCATCTTCCTGTCCCTTGCCTTCAGACGCCATCTCGGCGGTTGTGGGCGGGAACGGCCCGCTCCTCTTCGGGCGTCGTCATTGGTGTCCTCCTTGGAGGCCACCTACATCAGTATGTAGAGGTGGTCGGACAGGGTCTCGACCCCCTCGGCCACTTTCCAGTTGCGGATCCTCGGGTACAGCGCCGAGGTAGCCCACGTGATGTCGACCACGGAGGATCCTCTCCACGCCACGCAGGTGCTCGCCGAGCCCCTGTTTACCAGTAGGAGCCCGAGACCCGCGGCCCAGTCGGTCTGCCATCTTCCTCGGGGGTTCGTCGCAGCGTTTCCCCATTGCGTCGAGCGGGTATTGAACCGGCACCACCGCAAGGGCGACTTCCCTCTCCCGGATGGTCTGGAAGAGTTGGTCTTGCGCCCGCCTCGGTCTTCCCAGGTTGCATCGGAAGAGGCGCTTGATCTTGTTAGTTCAGCTCCATGGCCTCCTCCCGGCCATCCACCGTTGTTTTGTCGGTGGTGCTTCCTTGTGTTCCTTCCGCGGCTGGCTCGCGGACGGGTCGCCTCTTCTTAACTCTCGGGGGAGCGCATGCCACCCCGCCCATCCTGTGGTTGGCGGATGCCCCGAGCCACTCGCACATGGGGCACTTTGGAGCAGAGGCGGGACAGCCTCTGGCCCGATGTCCTGCTTTGATGCACCTGTAGCACAGGTGCCCTCGCTCCATGGTGGACGAGCAGGTTGCTCGCACGTGTCCCAGCTCGAGGCACCTGTAACATTGCAAGGGCTTCTTCGGGACGGCTATGACCCTCGCAATAACTAGCCCAGTGGAAGTTCTCCCGCCTGGCGCTCGGTTTCGGCGTGCCTGTCGAACTTTCATGCCGGCCTTTCTTCGCCTCTTCTCCAGTGGCAACCGGCTTCCCCATCTTCTTCTCCTTCCTTTTCTTCCTCTAGCCTAAGGATCTTAGGATTTATTTAGCTAAGGTCCTCCAAAGGGACAAACAGTCTTTCTCTTAGCAGTCACTAAACCTATCACCTCCTATAGGAAGATACGAGAAATCTACTTTTCTCACGAACGATGCTTTCCGCTAGCGACCTTCTTTCATGGGCTGTTAGCATCCTTTTCTAACCACCAACAAAAAATTAGCAAATTAACAACGACATCCATTCCCCTCACATTCCGAACCAAGGCTTTCCTTAACGAATCCGATGATTCCATATCCTTAAACACACGCCAACACAGCTTTCCTTCGCGACGTCATCGTGACGGAAAGTCCGTCGTTACATATCGGTCCGAAACAATAAATGGCAATCTGCAATTGTTGATCGGAGTTCCTCGGCATCTCCGGCAATCATCATCATCCGAACTTATATCGCACATCAAAACGCATCGTCCCGAGTCGAACTTGCAATTGCGAAATCGGGAACAGCTACTAATAATAACCGCGAGCCGTTAATTTAATAACCGCAAGACCTACGATAAGTGTACACCTAATATATTATAATAAATTACATTGTTAAATATACTCCAGTGTTTCTTTCTCTCACTATCACGATCCATCACCTTAAATTCTCACCTTGAATATTAGTGTCGCTCTTAGATGTACAACTTATCGGTTAACCGCACCTTAACAAACTTATTTCGACTCAACAGTCAGCGCATTTAATACTTATAAACTTTTAACTAACTCGATTTCGATTGAGACTAACTAGTTGATTAACTATTGACAATTGACTGACAGACTGCAAGACGTGAACTCTTCGGTTGACAAATGGTAACCGTAAAAATTAGAGTCTTGATGACTTTTAATTACACAATGTCAAACACGTGACCTGATTGTGAAAGACACGACAATAGACTCACAGCACGACGGCAACTGTAAATGTTAGACTCCTGGTTAACAAATGGTAATTAACTGCCCTATGTCGCTACGCTTATTTATATCTAAGTCTACCATGGGATAATTGTCACGTGACAGATTGCTCCCATGGCAATCGCAACGCAGCAGCCTAAGCTTCCCATCGACGGTACGTGACAGAATGTGGATGCTGTAATCGTTTATCTTTCGCTGATGCCTCGTCTGTTTGGTCGTCTTGTTTACGCCGTGTCATAATCTCTCAGCTTCCTAATGGCGGTACGTAAAAAAATGTCGAGGTCACTTGGCATCCGTTGCTTGACTTGGTTCCAACCGATCCTACATGAGAGAATGATGCTGCTGCTATTTTTTATCTTTTGCTGAAGTTTCGTCTGCGATGCTTCTGGAACCTTCCATGCTGATGTTAGTGGGAGCGTTCAAAATATCTCCGGTATGTGCGACAACTTGTTTTTGCTGAAGTTTCATCCGCGATGCTTTTGGAACCTTCCATGCATGTTTTGTGCATCCTGATTGTTTGTTATTTTACTATCCGTCCAGATTACCCGGATTTCGGTCAGTATTTCCATATGATCACTACTTTCGGTATTTTATCTTGATTTGATTTATTGGAACTTCATGTTTTTGCGAATATAGGTTTCGTTGATTTTAAGACATTCGAATTATGGACACGGAGGCATCCACGTTAGGGATTCCCGTGTGAACCGTACGAGCATGTGTTTCTCATTCTATTTCGAATCCGTCTTCATTCGCTCGTCGTTTATTCATTCATTTCCTTAAACTGCATGTATTGTTCCAGCGCAAGAGGAACAGGAATTGTAGAAAATACGAGAATGGTTCAAGAATACGTGGTCGACGTGCAGGTGTGAAGTACCGTGAGCAAGAACGAAGGTCGAAGATGCTGAAGGAATTGCTTTCCACTCAGATTGGTACCGCGGCTCCTTCATCGGGGTCATGTCCCAATAATTCCTCAATCGTTGACTTGACCCTGTCTGACGAGGATGTCGCGTAAAAATTCAACAAGTGACCAAAAAATATCGATCTCCAAACAGGAGATCGAGCTCTTTATTTCCACACAATTTATACAATAATTAAATGGTAAACGCTTTATAGTATTTGCGGTTCGCAACAATAGACTTTTAATATTCAGGCTGGTTCGGACTTATTCGGACTAACTTGGATGATTTTGGGAGATGTATTTATATTCTTTATTCGTTGGAGTGGGAGAAGACTTTGGTCGTACTTATATATTTCTGAGAACGGGTGAAGTGACCGGCTGCAACCCAGACGGTCACTCATGATAAGGCGCTTGGAATTTATTACCTTATCGCATAATTAATCGAATTTCACCGGTGACAAGGACACCGTCGAGCTTTCACCGAGTTCTCCTCCTTTCGAGGTCCTCGATACCGATCATTGTGCGAAGGTCCGCTTGCCTGGGCAGGTTCCTGCCGATATCCTGGAGGCACATATGCGTCATCACTTTTCTGGACAGGGGGGATTTTCCCCTATGGTACGTTCTTGGAGTATGAACAAATTTCGTGAGATATATCCTGACGTTCCTTGTATCGATTCTGATTTCGCTCAATAATAATATTTCGCATATCTATATGTCGGAGATGAAAGGACACCAGGCTTTCCCTTTGGAATTCTTCGAAAATTACCCAATATTGTCTTCATAAACTAAATCGACTATAAGTATCCGAGATTTACGATAATGAGCTTGGGCTCGAGGCGACAACTAATCGCCGAACGTAGCCGCGGTCATGTGATAAGTGTTTTTACCTAATAGAGGTATAGAGTAATTGTATAGCTCTCCTTAAAAAAAAAAAAAAAAAGAAATAGTTGTAGCGGCACTCGACAGTAAACATTCCAATGGCTTCTACCCCCAAACACAGACCCCATTCTTCGGGCAAGATGATTGCCAGATGTTGATGCGTCTCCACAGTACGTGTTCAGCTAGGCTGAGGACCCATCATAAATCTTAAGATTTAGTTAACTAAGGCCCTTCAAACAGATAAACAGTCTTTATCCTAACAGTCTCTAAATCTATCACCTACTACGAGAAGATAAGGGAAATCTGTTTTTTTCGCGAACGACGCTTCCAGCTAGCAACCTTCGCTCAAGGGCAGCTAGTATCTTTCTCTAACTACCAACATAGAAATTAACCAATTAGCAACAACGTCCATTTCCCTCGCTTTCCGAACTAGGGTTGTCCTCGACGAATCCGATGATCTCGTGCCCTGAGACACACCCCATCATAGCTTTCCTCTTGTTTGTACTTCGTCTCGTTCTTATATACTGACCAGCCGTTCCCGGGTTTACCATGGTTTCCATCATAAATTAACGGGCACTCCAATTCCCGAACAGCGCCTGCTCAAAGAACATCGATACAATAGCCCGTACTATATCGATTATATCGATATAAATGTATGGTATGTTTTCCAGAACGAAATCGCAGGCATGGTAGTCATTATAAGTGTCGCAATAAACAACAAAAATATCCCAAAAGTAAGTACAGCAAACAGAACAAAGCCAGTAATTGTAATAATTAACCCGCGCCTAAATGTATTTGTGGAGGATCATTAGTTGAGTTGTTGTATAAATGACGAGATTACTTGATTTTGAAACCGTCAAATATATTTTAAAATACTATAAATATAATTCAGAGTCAACTGTAGATTGCTCAATACTGGTCGTTAAAAGAATGTTCGATAAGAATGCTCGATACTAACTGATTCGCTAAAGACTGCGTATTGATCGCTAATAAAATTGCTCAAGACTACGACTGACAAACTGATCGTCTTACGATAGCGTTCGTTTATTTATACTGGTCAGGGGGATACCGGAAAATTTAAATTCGACTTTAGCTGACTCTTGCACGTAACGGCGACATTGTTTTGCCCGCAGTTTAAATTGAAATATGTACGTATAATTTTGTGTGCTAGACTAGATTGGCCGCGAAGTAGTGACACGCGTATGAGATTGTAAGTGTATAAAGTATGAGTGCGCGGCGTCTCAAAAAACAGATGAATGTAACTGTTCCGTTGACAGTAGGGTATGGAAGATGGTGAGACAAAGAGTATGCTGAGACACGTGCAAATGTATATCGACGAAGATCCTGGAAATCGTTTATTAAATAAATCGAAAATTATTTAATATGAATTCTAAGTGTAATTTTACTATTCCCCGCCTTTATTTCGGTAATTAAGATTCACAATTTTCAACAGTTTGTTTATTATTACAGTATGTATATCCTTGCTGCTGGACAATGACATCGGGACCCTGTTCCCGCGGGAAGATAGCGACGCGAGGCAGCCAGGGCCATCCCCCGCCTCGTCCGGCGATGAGACGGTGCTGACGACAGAGTAGAGCGAAGAGCTGCGAGTCACCGAAGAGGAGCTCTTCGAGGCGACAAAGAGGATGGCATCCCGGGAGGTGTCGCCGGGTCCGGATGGAATCGCGGGCCGAGCTTGGGCGGAGTCGATGGACATCGTGGCTCCCCGTCTGCGACATCTCTTTACGAGATGCCTGAAGGAGGGCGTCTACCCCCGGACGTAGCGAACGACGAGATTGGTTCTGTTACGGAAAGAAGGTCGTCCGCTGGACTCGCCGTTCGCGTACAGGCCGGTATGCCTGCTAGACGAAATAGGCAAGTTGCTGGAGCGGATAATCGCTGCCCGTCTGGAAACTCATATGTCGAAGCGGGTGCCCGGATGGCACGACAGACAATTCGGATTTCGCCGGGGCCGCTCGACGGTGGATGCGGTGATGCGGGTGATGTCCATGGCGGAAGACATGGTCTCCCGATGAGGGATGGCGCTGACGGTCTCCATGAACGTCGCGAACGCCTTCAACGCCATCCCTTGGGCCAGGATCGTGAAGGCCCTGCTGTACTTCGAGGTACCGACGTACCTCGTCAGTGTCATCCGGGCGTACCTCAGCGACCGGTGGAGCGTGGCGCCCCGCAGGGTTCGGTGTTGGGACCCATACTGTGGATCACTGCCTACGACTCCGTCCTCCGATGTCCGATGCCCCCGGGCACGGGCATGGTATGCTACGCTGACGACACCTTGGTCCTGGCCGCTGGTGGCACGATGCCGCGGTCCTCGCGGGGGATGCCGTGGCGTGCGCCATACGCGCCATTCGGAGGCTCGACTTGAGCGTGTCTCCGGCCATATCGGAGGCCCTGGGGTTCTTCGACCACCGTCGCAGAGGAACCCTCTCCTGGACTGTCCGTGACCATCAACGGAGAAGCTGTCCCGGTGGGGGACCGGATGAAGTACCTGGGTCTCACCATCGACAGTTACCTACTATCGAACATCGGCGGAGCAGGATTGGGAGTCCGCCGACTCTACGAGGGAGTGGTCCGGTCCCGAGTCCTCTACGGGGCTCCCGTATGGGCCGAGGACCTGATGGCGAATCGCCGCAGCCGGATCCTGCTGAGGAGGCTGCAAAGGACGACCGCCATCCGCAAAGCGATGGGATACGGTACCATGTCCTACGAGTCAGCGACGGTGCTGGCAGCGTCCTCCTTGTACGAGCTGCGGGCTCTTGCGCTCCGTCCGAGGCGAAGCTGGAGATCTGGGAGCGGTGGCGCTCTCAGCTGGCCGAAGAGTTCGCCGCGCGGCCGCACCGTGCCGTTCGCGCCGTGCTTCCCAACTGGGAAGCCTGGAGAGTCCAAGGCGGGGTCCCGCTGACCTTCAGGATGACGCAGCTGCTTACGGGACACGGAGTTTTCGGCGAGTACCTGCTAAGTATTCGGCGGGAGGTGACCTCCATCCGCCATCACTGCAAGGAAGAGAAGTACACGGCGCAACACACGCTGGAGTTTTGTCCAGCGTGAGCAGAACCGCGCCGCGTCCTACGGCTCGACATCGGCGAGAGATTAGCCCCAGAAGCGGTCGTCGAGGCCATGCTCAGGGGCCATCAGGATTGCAACGCCGTCCGCACCTACTGCGAGCAAGTGATGCTGGCGAAGGAGCGAGCGGAGAAAGATTGGAAGAGAACGCGCGATCCTGCGAGATCATCGTGGCAAAGAAATTCAATACGCCGCAGGGGCGCGGCACTGTCGCCGCCCTAGCAGCGTCATGCTAGGAACGAGGCGTTAGGGGGTGTGGTCCCCCCCTAGCGGCCCAACATAGACCGGGATGCCTCCCCTATAAACAGCTGGGAGAAGACGACGAGGAGCGACTCCCCTGGTAGCAATTGTAAAAAGAGCCCGAGGTCGCTTCTACCAATCGTCGGGACGACCACCGTAGAATTTTAGTCGGTAAGAGTCCGACACTACTCTGCTGTTGCGTGCAACAGCGAGTGTCCATGAGGATTTCTCCACGTGCGAAAAAAAAACTCGGAGGTACTCGATTGTTCTTGCTGCTATCGTCGACGTGGACGAACGTCGAAGTGAAACCGGGCTATTTTCGCATTTCCGATTTTACAAAATGTGTTGTAAACGTGACTGTCCTGAATCCGCATTTAATGTTTCTTGCACTTTTTACAACTCTTTTTATCGAAGAATGGACAAAACTGTAGATTTATTAGTTGTAGAGCGAAAGTCATAGAAAATTGCGATTTTCATCACTTCTAACCGTTTGCAGATCATAACAGCGTTAACTGGTTTCTATAAATTTGTATTTTCAGTATGTATATAGCGGACATAATTCCACAAAAAGTGTAACTCAAATTTTCATTACTAGCCCAGATATAAAGCTTATAAGAAATCCTATTATTAATAGTAAGAAGCTTTACTGTTCTCTTTGCGATTCCGAAAAATTGCAATTCTCTCAAAATTATCTGGACCCATTATCGAGTACGCTAATTCTTCTAACACCTCTCCTTCTAACGTGTCTTAATTTCTTTAACCACTTTAAGACTGATAGAGAATAACTGAAAGATTCGGAGATGCAAACATACGGAGAGTCAGATCCTTTATGCTACAATCACATCAATACTGCAGTAAACTTTAGAAAGGCATTTCTTGCAGCGTCATATCTGCAGCTATGAATAATATTTTCGTAGCTTTTTTTTTTTTTTTTTTTTTTTTTTTTTTAATTGGTGTAGTCTGCTACAAAAATATAGAGATCGATGGCTGATGACCGTACAGTAAACAGATGACCAATACATGCATGTATAGAAAAAGGTTGTCCAGAACAATGCCCCCGATATATCCGCTATTATATTAAATATTAAAACCATTAAGTTGTTGGAATAACGTGCATATTATTCACTCAGTGTTATTACCAATTAAACTACCTCTATTGTCCTAAACAAAATAGGGTATCGATCATTTCGTGGCTTCGATTAGATAATCGTAAAGGCAATTTACGACTCTCGCTGGCGCGCTTCCTCGCGATCGCGTCTCTCTACGAACGGTTGAACAATGTACAATTGAATTTATCACATACGAAAATTTAATATCTACCGAATGTCCAGCTGGACATATTGTAAAGTACAAATTAAATAATACATTAAATAAGACATACATATGCATATATCGTTTCTAATGTAGTAACTACCAGAGTTAATAATAACCAGAGTGTACTTTTCCCACACAGTTTTACTCCTGTTGACTTTACCACAATCGTCTGTGACTTCACCAGCATTATTAATTGCATTGAATATAATTCCTACGTTCACCGCTAAAAATCGCAGAGAGCGTAAGAAACATTCTGATTTTTTATAGGATTTTTCAGAACGTGGAATATGAAATTCCGCAAGATGCAAGGGCAATACTGTACACTAGGCTATGGGTATGTCACACGCACAGAAACAATAATGGCATAGACAAAACATCCTGCATGCTGCGGCCATCGAAACCATAACCAGATAATAACAGAAGAGCCGCGTCTGATATATACCCGACCAACACCTCTCCAGACGAACCAAAACTTAGTATAAGAACTCTCCCAAAATCACCACTCTACACCTTTTTTGTTGTAACACTTCGAACCGACAATCTGTTGGATTCATACAATAAATTTTGCTACTGTAGTATCGTAGACAGATTGTCTAGGAAATATCGGGTGAACCATAAACAATGTTGTGAGAAAGCCTAAGTGCAGACAGGTCAAAAGGGTTTGGAAACTTCAATGGATCGAGCGGCCCATCAATGTGTCGTCGATCCTTTAGTCGAATAGTTACGCGGAAAAAAGGCCTACGTGACCACGGCCGCGGACGGTTACGGAACGCGTACGTGGTGGAGCTATGAGAAAAGAAAATGGGATGTTTAAAGGAGAAAGACGAATTAGCAGTCAGTCGTGAGTTGAGAAATCAGAATGTGGTCAGCGTTGTTAGAGAGTGTTGTCAGCGATGTCGAAGAGGATGGTTCGCATGAAAGAGAGCGTTGCAACCGTGGTGACGAGAGTTGTGAATTATCTATTTAGTTGCCTTAGTTATAGCACATTACTGTATTTATTTCACGTTAAATAACCATCGTTTCCTGTTTAATCAAGTCTAAATAACTAAAAAAGTCCTACGCTACCATATCTAAAGTTCAATTTTTTACCTTAATTGTGAAACGTTCAAACTGTAACGCGAGGAGATAATCATTGATTTGTCAATTTCGTGAGTTCTTGTGTCTTCCACGTGAGAGTAGCAAGCACGCAATAAAGTGTTCCGAATTGTCTAGTATATTTAATATATGTCAATAATTTGTAATATTATACAATAATATTATATACGTATTATTCATAATATTAATAAAATACTTCATTTATCCGCGTATCCTTTATATTCGTACAATCATTAATTCGGAATGTTATTCTAATAATTTCTAACTCTGCCAGACTCCTTTTATATATAGCGGTTAATTCCTATTGCAAAGCCCTTTTCCATAAAGTTTCATATGCTTGGTTTTTTATTTGAGCGAATAAACTAACGTTGAAATTATCCGTGCATAACATTATTATTAACAATATTATTGGAAGTAAAATTATACCGGATGCTTTAGTTATCTGACGTATCCAGTAGAATCTAAAATAAAAGAAAATATCATAAGTCGAATATATAAAATGTTAGTTATTTATTAGATTGTTTTTTATTATGAAAAAATATCTATATGTACGTCCATGACCGTTCCGGCGCAGCATTTATAGATTCAGGGTCTTCTTTCAGAATAAATTTCTTAACTCCCGCCAAGTAATTTGCTGTATATTTCTTCCAATCCATATCCTGCAAGTCCAGTTTAACAATATTTCCGTCTCCCAAGGTATTCACCTTGTTCATCATGTCGGCAATGTTATCTCTTTTGAAGGACCATTCATTCGAGTTGAAGTAGCTTGTCGCTATGACCAATTTATTGTAATACTTGCACATATTCATTGCCCTGAAATGTCGTCTTTTGAGTATTTTGACGTGGTTGACAAACGATTGAATACTCACATTGGTTTACCACCTTGAAGTCTTAAAAAGATATCCACGGCAAACGCAGGTATAACATTTAGAAATATACGCAGTACATTGTAAACATATCTGTTTGCTACTACCATGCAACTCGGATACCACAACGTATCTTTCATCGGTATTTCTTTGCTACATTCCACGAAGATGTCTATGATTTCACCCAATCTTGAAAATTGAAATGTTTACACTTGTAGAGTTAATTGAATTATATTCAAGATGACGCATATTACTATTAGAGTATGTCAGAAGATATACTGTAATATCTCGAGAAAAATTATATAATTTTAGTTGTACCATATTTACAGCTGTCTGAATTGACTAATTGAGGACACAAATGGATCTGAGTACTACATTCTTAATGCAATATCTCTTGTATTATCAACATTATGTGTGTATTTGTTTATGAGTAACTTCAAATGCGACGTCGGTTATATAACAAATATAGTATCTCTATCTTTCATTATCTACCTATCACTTCAAATTCTAATTAGATAGTGAACATGAACAGGTTTACAATTCTCATTACTTATTTAAATCTATTTCAATTTCTATGGAACATGCTTTAAGGAAACTATAAATAACTTTCGGACCCTTAATATCACATAAGATTACACACGAAAGATCTAATACAAAGTGAAAGACAGAGCTTCGTTGAAAGAGAGTCTGAAGAACATTGTAAGTAATAGTCGGCGTCTGTTTTTATTCTTGTAGTGTAGGTATTCCCAGATGCTATAATTCAGATGTGGATGGCCTGTTGCGCATTGACAAGCAGTTTTTATTAATTTGCAACCTAACAATTAGGCTTATCGTAATGCAATTAAGGCTCGGCTTAAAAACAATTTTATTAGCAACTTGATGCAAACTACTGTAAAACTTTATTTGCAGCTTCCGACTGAAAATCTTTTACGTACGATCCATATTTTAATTATACCTCGGAGGAGGAAATTTTTCTCAAAATCGCTCATTTTGTTTTAAATATTGTTCCGAAACAGATTATGCAAGAACATTCCTACATTCAATCTGTTCTTGAACAAAAAATGTTAATGCGACAAACTATAAGTGAAACTCTGATACCTGATGCAAGTATAAATTTCGTTTGTCGTTTTTTTTTTCGAGTAAATCTAGCTTCTCATTACCAGTATTCTCAGTGTAAATCCAAATGAAGTCACTAACATTCTGGTTATTATTGCTAGCTTCAAAGGCAGCATAAATATTCTGAATTTCAATAAGCTAACTATTGGAATTATAACGGAAAGTCGATTTTTATAATAATTTAATTACGCTTGGGAAGTCAGTGGCGACGAGTAAATTTGTCTCAAAAAGAATTGAGATACATTTCTTATTTCCGAAGACAGTAGAGTGACAGTAGAGTAAAGTAAAGACATTTCTATGATTCATTCACTTTCATTAGAATAAATCAATTCTATGTACCGATATTCACAGAAATAATCTGGCTGGCTCTTATGCATTTGTGTTCTCAATATCTTCTCTAAGTTTATCATAATCTTTTGTACATTAATCAAACTGGAATGCAATTTATTCATTGGCGTTTCGATTGATCGCGTTGCTTAAATGAATCACAACTTTTAGGATACTCTAACAATTGAATTACGTTAGTTGACAAAATTCTGTAATAAATATCGGTTCCGTACTTGATGGGACGTGCGCTACTCGTACTGTTGTAAACTTTGACTTTATTATCAACATTTAGCGTGACGTGCCACGCGGCACACACTATCACGTCGACTACATAATCAACAGGCACTATATCTGATATTACATCTCCTTTACCCAATAGTACTCTTGCAATACCTTTGCCAATAGTAGCGAATATACCTGTAACATCAAATTGGTTCAGATGTTATTGATGATTCTCAACTGTCTCGAAATGTAGCGATACAGATATGGGAAGAATAGTTGTAACTGACAGCAAAAACACATCTTAAATAACAGCGATCTGGTAAAAATTAGAGTCAATTAGCTTCTCAGAAATTAATTACCACTACATTTTTCTGAATTTTTAACTTGATCGCCTAAAAATGTCTGTTTTTCAGCTTCGCAAATAACGCATAGCGATAAGTTTATCTGTTGAAACAAGAAGTGGTATAATAACGTTTGTAATGTCACAACTGTTTCTCCATTTTATCGTAATTCGCAGAGTTGATCAACGTAATCGCTTCTGCACAGATCGTTTCTCATAATCAAAACGATTATGATAACTGGCAACATCTGTTTTTAATTTCAAGCTCATATAAGGGATTTGAATGAATTTTCATATCGCACAAGAAGACTGAGTAATTCTAAACGTTGTTTGTGTCATTTCCTCCCTCTATACGTCGTAAGTGACAAACGTGATTTTGCTTCGTGCCGCTTAGCGTTCTGTACTGTCAACGGCTATTCGACGTTTGTAAGTAATGAGATTAAATTCAAAATCAGTTCTTTCAACGCTTTCTACTTGTAGTCTTTCCAATCCCCAACCTAGAAGAAGTTAAACACTCCATATCCCGCAATAGTTTCTAGAGTATGAAAATCTGGATTTCTAATCGTCGGAAGTTTCAGCCGCAGAAGAATATTCCAGAGTTTGTTCTTCGTCCAATTAGAATAATCTCCTTTTTTTATCTGACTTTTGGTCATTTCTCGTTCCAATATATTCCTTCAGTCCTCATCAGTCTTGTCCTTTCATACCAGAGTAATCTTTCTTTTACTGTTAGATGAATGACCGGAATATCAGCTAACACACTGGCCACATCAGAGTGTACAGTTTTATAACAATAACCAACCCTCTGACATATCAGCAATCTCTTTATGATATGTTGGAAAGCATACAGCGCCAATTTCTGCGTTGGCCACTCGTTGAATAAGTAGCCCAATGTTAATACATATCCATCGTATATATTATATAATTATTTAAAATTATTGCCTCTTAAACGGAAATATATTATATTTCGCTTATTGTTGCCACATAAAATGATATTACCGTGTACTCTAAAATTTTATGTTATTTCACGTTAAATACATCATGTACATCGTAACGAAGCATATCCTACTGTCTCCAGAGGCACATCGCACGACTTATGCTTAATTTGATTCCATCAGCAGCATAATCACGAATACGAATAAATTTTATGAATCGTTGGACATTCCCAGCTCCTAATCTTCTCTCAGGCATAATCCTATACTATACTACATATTTTAGCCTGAAACTAGCTGCTTGTAATTGGATTGTATGTTAAAGGTTCATGTTACGACGTGTTCGCGGAGAGACGCGGTCGCGAGGAGACGCGTCAGCGAGAGGCGTAAATTCTCGCTACGATTCCGATGATCGACGCCGCGAATTTAGTCGTTCCTCTGTTTCGGTTAGGATAACAGAGGTGGTTTCAATGTATTGACACTGTATGAACAGTGTTAATATGAATATGATAGAAGATGAAGTGTAAGAACACAAAGTACTGATTGCTCACTCAGATGCGTTTCCTTGAATTCGACCGTTATCGGCGATTGCGAAAATGATACTGCCCGATTCTCCACGATTCCTTTGTGTCGCCGGGAGACGATCCCCACCACGCTCCGGTCGACATTATTCTCCTATGATGACCTCAGCCACCCTTTTTTAATATGGGCAAAATAAGGAATTATAATCGACCTTTTGCTGACTCGATAGCAGTCGAAAAACTGTCCGTGCTGAGTCACTGGGCACGATGTTTTTTCTCAGCTGATAATCCGTCTGTGACCCTGAGCTAATAACACGGCCCACAATAAACCTCATAGCGTAACATCCTCCCCCCGTTGAGAGGGTACCGATCAAGCGATCTGTGATGTTTTTCATAAATGGTCCCTGGTTAGACTTCGTTGCTATTGACAGTTTCTGGTGAGGGTCTGATTGGTAGTGGTACCATCCGTTTGATGCTTCGATTTAAGGTGTTCGTTGCTGTTTGAACGGTAGCCGTCCGGGTGATACCATCTGCCCCGGGATGGATCTTGATGACTCTGCCCAATGGCCATTGCATTGGGGGAACGTTGTCTTCCTTGAGGATAACGATGGTGCCCTTTTGTATGGCGTGACTGCCCTTACTCCACTTGTTCCTGATGTTTAATTCATTCAGATACTCTCGATGCCAGCGGCGCCAAAAATGCTGTTTAATCTTCTGAATGTGTTGCCAGCTGGACAGACGGTTGGATGTCGTGTTTTGGAAATCTCGATCTCGAACACTGGTTAGCGAGTCTCCTATGAGGAAGTGACCGGGAGTGAGGACAAGGAGATCATTGGGATCTGCTGAAATTGGAGTTAGTGGGCGAGAGTTGAGGATAGCTTCAATTTCTATGATGAGGGTATTGAGGTTTTCAAATGTCAATAACTCGTTACCCACCACTCGATGAAGATGTCGTTTAAACGACTTTACTGCAGCCTCCCATAACCCGCCGAAGTGAGGTGAATTGGGAGGAATGAAGTGCCATTCGATTCGTCGGTCGGCTAGGAAATGCTGGACCTTTGCCTTATGATCGTCCGACCGAAGGAGATCTCGGAGCTCCTGTAATTCGTTATTGGCGCCAACAAAGTTAGTACCGTTGTCCGAGTAGATGGTGGAGCAGAAGCCTCGGCGAGCGATGAATCTTCGCAGAGCAGCAATGAAGGCCTCGCTTGTGAGGTCACTGACCAGCTCGAGGTGGACTGCCTTAACTGCGAGACATACAAAGATTGCTACGTATGTCTTTATTTTGCGTCGATTGCGGTCTTTTCGCTCCTTGATGTAGAATGGTCCACAGTAGTCGACCCCGACGTTGGTAAAAGGCCGAGACTCTGTCACCCGTGCGGCTGGGAGGTCACCCATTACGTATTCCACTGAAGGTGGATTAGTTCGACAACAACGTACGCACTTCCTCACTGTGCTCCAAACCTGACTACGCCCGTCGATAGGCCAATAACGTTTTCTCAGGGCATACAAGGTAGCTTGTGTTCCAGCGTGAAGGTTAAGAAGGTGTTCATGGTTGATAATGAGTGTTGTAACCGATGATTTAGGGAGGATGATGGGATGTTTTTGATCGAATGGCATTGGTGAATGATTGAGTCGGCCTCCGACTCGCAGTATCTCGTCCTTGTCCAGAAAGGGATTGAGTCGTCGCAGTTTTCCCCTCACTGCAGAATCTCGGTTTGTTTTGAGGATGCGGATCTCGTCTGCAAAATAGCAAAGCTGCAGCAACTTAATGAGTTTATTGTGCGCAATTGTTAACTCGTGAACAGTTAGAGGTATTCCTCGATCCTGTTTTTGTTTCCATCGAAGGCAACGAGCAGTGATCCTGATCAGCTTGGGCCACGAGGAAAATCTCTCTAGTAGGCTGTGGTCGGTCGGAGTCAAGGGTAGACAGGTTACTTGCTTCTGTTCCGGTATTTCAGTTGGTGGTGTTGGGTTCCACGTTGGCCAGTATTCTTCGGGTTGTTGAAGCCATTTCGGTCCATGTTGCCAAATAGACGGTCGCAGGAAGTCTTCAGGAGATTGACCTCGTGAAATGAGATCTGCAGGGTTGTCGGTGGTAGGAACGTGCCGCCAGTCTGAAGCGTGAGTCTTTTGTTGAATTTCGGACACGCGATTTGCGACGAAGGTTTTCAACGTATGGGGCGACGTGTTGATCCAATGAAGGACGATGGTGGAATCAGACCAATAAACGGTTCGAGAGATATGCATTGGTAATGCTTGGAGGACGGTGGCGGTTAAGGATGTTAGAAGGAGTGCTCCACTCAGTTCCAGCCTTGGGATCGTTTGTGATTTGAGTGGAGCAACCTTTGATTTTGCCGTGAGGAGTCGTGTCCAAACTTGACCGTCTGAGGTGCTGGTACGAAGGTAGACACATGCCCCATACGCCCTTTCGCTAGCATCGCAGAACCCGTGCAATTCAATCTCTGCTGCTGAACTTATTATTGTTTTGCGCGAAAATCTGACGTTGTTCAATAGCGGTAGCTGCGTATAGTAACTTCTCCATTCCGAATGTAAGTTGATCGGCAGAGATTCGTCCCAATCAATTTTCAACGTCCAAAGTCGTTGAAGCAACATCTTAGCTCGAACGATGACCGGAGCAAGCAATCCAAGGGGGTCGTAGATCTTGGCGATTTCGGAGCTTATTATTCGCTTGGTAATCGGTGATGTTGCAGAGTTGATTGAGACTGAATATAAGATCGAATCGTCAGATGAGTTCCAGACCACACCCAAGGTTTTCAGAGTCTGGGATTCGCCTAGGAGAAGTTTGTCATTGATGTCTTGTTGAGACAGGCCTCGTAACAAATCCCGGTCGTTCGATGCCCATTTTCGGATGTTTAAACCAGCTAACTCCAGTAATTTTGTGAGCTGCATTCTTAATGATTTTGCCTCGACCTTCGTATCTACTCCTGTCAATACATCGTCGACGTAAAAATCTCTCCGTAGGACTGCCGCCGCTCGTGGATACCGATGTCCCTCGTCATCCGCCAATTGTTTAAGGCACCGAATGGCTAAATATGGCGCCGCTGATAACCCGAAAGTCACTGTATTAAGTTGATAAGTATCAACTTCTCCCTCAGGGTTACGCCACAGAATTTTTTGAAATTTGCGATCCTCTGGTCGCACAAGGAACTGGCGGTACATTTTCTCAATGTCCCCGGTGAGAACGTATTGATGAGTACGGAATCTCAAGAGGATGAGGAAGAGATCATCCTGCAGTTTTGGTCCGGTATGGAGTACGACGTTTAATGAAACTCCGGTTGTGGTTGGTGCCGATCCGTCGAACACAACTCGGAGTTTTGTCGTTTGGCTGGATTCCTTGATTACGCCGTGATGTGGCAGAAAATACCCGTCATCAGTGGCGTGATCCGTAGTGATCTTCGTCATGTGTCCTAAATCCAAATATTCCTGCATTACGGCGTGATAGTCGTCCTTGAATTGTTTGTCTCGTTGGAACCGTCGACAGAGAGATGTAAGTCGCTTCATCGCTACGGCCTTAGAAGATCCGAGTGCCGGAATTGAGTTGTTGAATGGGAGAGCGACCATGTATCGCCCTTCCTTGGTGCGTTGGACGCGATTTTGAAAGTGTTCCTCGCACTGTTGTTCCGCCTCTGAAATGCGTGGAGTGGCCGGTCCCTCGTCGATTTCCCAAAAACGGGCGAGATCAGCCTGTAAAGCCGTCGTCGAGGCGTGAAGCGTATGTGCTGCTGATTGCGAGGTTGGACTCCCCCCGATGACCCATCCGAATAGTGTTTTCTGCAGACGCAAGTCGGGCCGGTTCGACTGACTGATGTCAAGTTGACCGACACAGAGAGATGCTAATGTCGGTCCAGCGCTCAACAAAATGTCGATCGGAGCAGGTCTATGGAATCTTGGATCGGCTAATTGAAGATTCCTAGGGATTTGGATCAGTGAGCGATCCACGGGCTGGTCGGGGACCCAAGTTGATATCGTTGGGACAATCAGGAAAGTCAACGTACGTTTGTATCCACCGTCGCTTGATGTGACCGTGGCGGTGATGTACCGTTTTGAAGTCGTTGACAGAGTGTTGAGGGCTCCGATGGGAACTGAACATTTCCGTTGATGGAGTCTCAACGTATCAGCTAGTGATTCGGTAATAAAATTCATGCTAGAACCGGTGTCTAGCAGAGCTCTGCAGCGGACAGGTTGAAGTTTGTAGTTTAAGATGTTCACCTGCGCTGTTACTAATAGATCGTGATTCATGGGTTCCGTTGAAAGCGAAGTCAATGAGTCCGTTGTCCGTAGTTCGTTCCCTAGCAAGGTCGTCTGACGTAGTCATTGCTTCCTTTGTCGTTGAGGAGCGGACGACACATTTGAAACGCTGACCCTAGTGTCCGATGGCCGAGATTCGCGCTTTGGGGATGTACGAGGTGAAGATCTAGGAGACGATCGTGGGGAAGATCGGGGAGATTTTGAGGATCGTCTCGATCGATGTGACGAACGAGGGATCGGTGATCTATGTGGCGACCGTGTACCGGATGATCGATCGCTTGATGATCGACGGCTCGATGATCGAGCTTCAGTGTGATTTTGATCACGATGTAGGAGGGTGTGGTGCCGCTGTTTGCAAATTCGACAGGAGCCGGCGGAGCATTGATCGACCGAGTGTCCTTCACCTAAACAGTTGGTACATAGTGATGCCCGTTTAATGATCTCACGGCGAGCTTTAGTCGATTTGGCCTTGAAGAAATCGCACTTCCAAATTTCGTGTTGTCCTTCGCAACTTGGACAGATTACCGACTTATGAGTTGTGACCAAGGTACGAGCTCGCGGTGCCGTTTGTCGTTGACGGTGGCATTGGTCAGGCGCACTTCGCATCGCGGTCGTGGAAGGACTCATTCGATCGCCGTTCGTCCGTGTTTTTAGAAAATCTATTAAATGTTGGTAAGATGGCACATCTTTGTCAGGCAATGTGCGTTGCCATTTACGGATTATGGACGTTGGTAGTTTCGATGTCAATGCGGCAATGAGAACGACATTTGAGGTGACTGGCTTCCCGTGTTTCTCTAAAGCCTTAAGATTGACCCTGACCGTTTCAATAAAATCTTCGATCACTTCGGGACTTTCTTTTGTTATTTTTGGGTAGCTGGTGATCAGGTCCCAATGGCGCATACAAACTTGACGGCGACAATCGAATTTTTCTTTGAGAATGTCCATTGCGATCGAATAATTGATATCGGTAACATCCAACGTTTGGATGCTTCGCGCGGCTGTTCCCCTCAAGGATGAGCATAGGTATTGGAACTTTTGCGAATCTGTTAGTTGCTCGTTTCGATCAATTGCAGCAGTGAAGGCATTATGAAAGGAATGCCAGTTTTCGATGGTACCGTCAAATGTCGGTAGGTGGATCTCTGGCAATTTTATCAAGGACGGATCTGCGGCCTTGGGTGGTTTGGATGGTGATGATGGAGATGATGGTGATGGTGGTGTATCATTTGAAAGATGGTTTACTCTGTCTAACAGGTCTAAATACACATCGGCCATTTCTGGGGTTCGCTCGTCTTCCCCTTCACCTAAGTCTTCCAGCTCCTCTTGCAGGGATCTGTATTGGATCCACGCGTCTTCGATCCATGGCTTAAGAGATATTAACATGGTCTTGTCCTGCTGCGTGGTCTTTTCGAAATTGTCGAGGCGTTTATTTGCGGTCGTAAATCGACCGATTTGAAAAGCCCGTTTCCGAAGTAAGGAGGTAATTTTCTCCTTGTTTTGCATTGCGGCAACGATTCGTAAATTGGTATACAATAAACGAGCCTACCTTGTTTGGTTGTACAATCGGAATTGTGGATGCCTAGCTGCGACGAGAAGCTGCGTGGCTGCGTTTTCAACCACCGGGTTTTGCTTCTTGCAATTAGACGGCGCCTAGCGTTACTGACTTCTCTGGAGTGGTAACGCTTCTGCTGCTAGCTGTCAGATTTGCGTAGCACTGTATGATAGAGTATGCCGCTGAATCCGGCTCGAAGGACCAAATGTTACGACGTGTTCGCGGAGAGACGCGGTCGCGAGGAGACGCGTCAGCGAGAGGCGTAAATTCTCGCTACGATTCCGATGATCGACGCCGCGAATTTAGTCGTTCCTCTGTTTCGGTTAGGATAACAGAGGTGGTTTCAATGTATTGACACTGTATTAACAGTGTTAATATGAATATGATAGAAGATGAAGTGTAAGAACACAAAGTACTGATTGCTCACTCAGATGCGTGTCCTTGAATTCGACCGTTATCGGCAATTGCGAAGATGATACTGCCCGATTCTCCACGATTCCTTTGTGTCGCCGGGAGACGATCCCCACCACGCTCAGGTCGACATTATTTTCCTATGATGACCTCAGCCACCCTTTTTTAATATGGGCAAAACAAGGGATTATAATCGACCTTTTGCTGACTCGATAGCAGTCGAAAAACTGTCCGTGCTGAGTCACTGGGCACGATGTTTTTTCTCAGCTGATAATCCGTCTGTGACCCCGAGCTAATAACACGGCCCACAATAAACCTCATAGCGTAACAGTTCATAACCCCGTAATTAAGTGAATAAGAAAAAGAAATCACCCTATCATGTACTAATATTTATGGCGCAATGCGCAAAAAGTATATTTCCATATACGCAACCTTCAGAATATGCGAGTTAAAAATTGTCACAGTTTTCTTCTATTGCTGATTTCTTCCATTCTTATGAAAATTATGGGGAGCTAAGGTCTTGTGATAAGAGTGACTTGTATTATTCGGCATCACTTGGATATAATGAAACGCTCTTATTTGCGATATGAGTGAGATATGAAGTGACGAGGAATTATCATTGTAAATATCTATCAAAATACCTGATTGTCCAGAAAAAGATACCAACCAACCAGGGCATGGTTCTCTTAGCGTGCAAGAAATTATACTTGGTCGCACTATCGCAACAGACAATCCTTTGCTATTGTTGGATATTGTTTGCTCTGCAAGATTCTTGGTGAACGTGTATGTGTTCGGATACGTTTTTAAAATTCTTTCTTCAAGCAGATTAATCAATTCTTTGTCTTGTTGGTCGCATATATCTATCACGAGAGAGGGATGCAGATTCGTGCTGCAAAATTATGAAGCATACGATAACATATTCGTCACACTGAAATCATTAATAAATTGTAAATTTGACGCATTTAAAGATTTAAAATGCAAAAACGCATAGCATGTATAATAATACAATAAAGTAGAATAAAATAATACACAATAATATAGAAAAATCGAAGATGAAGTACTTGCTGTAATTTTTAGTAAACGAACAAAGTTCTGATTGGATTCTGCTGCTCAAATCATGCTTATTCATCTTAAAATCTGAATTTATAATGATATCCGTGTCTAGTTGTTATCATGTACGTGTATCAAGAATAAAAGTTCATCATTAAATTTAATAAGAAAAAGAAATTAGTAAAGAGTAAAATAACTTTCAATACGCAATTTTTATCATTGACAGATCTTGTATCATTGATTATTTCTTATGTAAGTATTCTTAAATCTATACCTGTTTTGACAAGTATTTTTCATTTCAATAGAGATTTGCAAGTGTTAATTAGATACATAAGTAAACCAAGTACTAAATACTAAGCTATCAATTACTTTCATCATTTATTTATGTTTCGAAATAGCTTATGCATAGTATTTAAAAAGTTGTTTAAGAAATGACGAATTATAACTGATTCTTACGTGTAGACTTTTTCCTCGATGTCCGATAAATTCGGATTACTGTAAGCTGTGCTCGCATAGACAACGCTAATGACATGCTTGAGTTCCTTGCACAGTTTGATAATATTAGCGGTACCTTTCACATTCGCATTGACGATCATATCCAGTGGCTGATGGAAATTTATAATGGACGCAAGGTGGAACACTATGTTTACATTCTCTATCAACATATCTCTGTCTTTTTGCAAAAGACCTAAACCCGGTAGAGACACGTCGCCCTCTACGAGATGAATTTTATAGAAAATTGTTGGGTTTTGTACTCTGACACCATCGAAAATCTGAAGAAGATAATATATATACTCAGTTCTCAATATAAAATAATATAATCAATATTTCCCAATATAGAATTATATAAATTAAGTACGCTAATTTTCTCTTAACACATTACTGACCGATCAGGAATAAATTCTTTTTTTACACAGAAAGTTAAGTTGTTAAGTTGTTTGTTTAACGTAGCCGCTCAACAGTGTGTTAAATGTGTATGTCCTCAAAAATGACTTGCAATTTGTTTATACATTTCTAGACTGATTTAAAATTTGTTCAGTATAATTACGATACTCGCATCTCATTATAGAGCTGACGAAGTTTCAAAAAATGTATCTAGCCCGCGTACTATGTGCTGCATACAATGTTGCAGTATATATATGCCTACATATTTTCGTAAGTCAGTATAAGCATGCACTATTATATTTAAACTATCGTATCTCCACGAGACAATAATTTATATCAGAGAGAAAATGAGAGTACTCGCGTTTATGTTCCTGATTATTCTCGGACTAATGTTGCACCACGCGGGCAATACTGGACGCTAGCATATACACCATACGAGCATACCCACGCTAGCATATTGAAGAACCAATAAAGTTAGGGACCTGCCCTATTTGGTTCCTCATTAGCATAGACAAGCCCGAGATATGTATGTATGAGAATAACAAAACCGTACAATAATTAGACTAATTCTAAGATGCCCAGGAAAGAGAAAGTAATTGTTTACAATGTTTATTGTAGAGAGGAAAAGAAAATATTCCCTTTCAAACGATAACAGATCGATGGAATTGATGCCATAATTTCATTGTATTTTTTATGCGCAATAGTTTTTTTACATTTGTAAAAAATTCACAGATATATTAAATTTTTGTAAAAATATTCGATTGTCCTCTAAAATTAAACTTTCGCTATAAATATTGCTACATAATGCCCTATATTTTTATATTTATATTTTATATCTTTATATATATTTTTTTCGTAGTGACTTCTAATTGTTCATTTCTGAAATTTTCGCTGAAAGATTCCGTATACTTGTTTCATTTTTCACAATCTTTTTTCTGTTCCTTCGCCATTCTTTCGCTGGATATCAAATGAAACGTGTCGTCTGTTCTCAATATAAATGACCATCTTAATATCATTTTCCCAATTTTAACAAACATCAAACTGCATAGGACCCAAAATTTTCGTTAGTAACGAAAGTAAGTGGAAGTTACACTGATTAACCTAATATAAGTCATGTGTAATCCGAAAGGAGGGTGGACTGTGAGAGAGTGTGTGAATAACGTGCAGTTATCTTGGCTATTATACATAACTATAATTGTTGTTTCGATTTGAAAAATACATATACTCTGCTTATTTTACACTTGGCTAATTAATCCCATCAATAAGATAGATAGAAGTGTGGTTAGTTACTTTATTCAATTACATCGCTACACAAATTATTCATTACATTTTCATCTCATTGCATTTTGCCTATAATCAATTAGCTTTTCTGTCTTCATCGTTTTTGTAAACGAACACACATGTAAGACAGATATCAGAGATATCATACATTTCATCAGAAATATTATTCAGGGTGCAACGATTTATTATTTAAAAAAATCGATACTTACGTTTTACTACAGGAAAAACGTTATCGCGACGAAAGTCAATCTAATTTTAAATCTGAAACGCTGTCGTGTATGGAAATATATTAAAATTATTTTATCATTTCACCGATTCATTATCGTTTGGAAGGGAATATTGTCCTATGTCCTCGAGAAAAATTATAGTAAACAATCAATTTCTTTTTCTTGGGCAACTTATAATTAACCTAATTATTGTACGATTTTGTTATTCTCATACTTACCTATCTCGGACAGGAAAATACATATGAGCTTTTCTGTATAACCGTATAATTAAATAAGTTTTTTGTAACGTGGAATTAAATACATTCTTGTCTATGTTAGTGTGTAACCCTAATTATAGGGCCCTAACTGTAAACTTACATGCATAGGTTTTTGCATATGTTAGCGTGCAACCAAAACAGAAAAGTTCTCTAATTGCATAAATTTTTTAATATACTTGCGTAAATCACCTTGAAGAATTGACCGCGTGATGCAGCGTCTGTACTACTGTACTATGTGAAACTAGAGCTAAGAACGTGACCACCCTCATTTCCTCTCTGATTATATGTTGTAATCGATAGCACATTCATCATTTCAATCAATTATTGCCAGTCAAAAGTAATTCTTCCAAGGAATATCAACTAGCCGTCCGATATTCTAATATTTAACAAAAGTTATTATTCCCTGTAATTGAGAACCACTTGAAAAAATATAAGTAGATTTTTGTTGATTTTTTAATTTTAAGCTTATTTAATGACTGTAACGGAATATACTAATGTAACATAGCTAAAAATCAAGAGAACTTGTGAGATTCAATGAAAGGCATAATATTTAGCAGAAATAATGTTTCAATATTGTGGTATCATGAACGAGGGGCCTGAGGGTTAGGTTGTGCGGATTATAAACAAGCGGTTGCTGAGCATGCACGTAGTGAGGCTAAGACAAAAGACAAGGGGTTGCTAGGGGACAATAAACGAATTAACAGAAGTACGAGTTGAGAAGTCAGAGAGTGCGGATTGTGTTGACGAGAATCATTAATTAATCACATAGTTGTGTTAATTATTATACGTTTCCTGCGACTAGTTCATGTTTAATAACCGTTGTTTTCTGTTCAATTAACATCTGTTTAATCTGTTTATCATTAATAAACTAATTATAGCAGTTACGATACTACAATATCTTTAATATATGTACGCCTTCCAGTATTTTAGAATTGTGACAGCATTACGCGTGCTTTATGATAGTATTTCTAAATTATGCGAAGCGTGGAAAAGCACAAATAAAAAGGCAGTTTTAATGATACAAAATTATATAATTGATAACCTTCGAAATTTTAAGCTGCTGCCTTGTGAAAAGTCTTCATCTATAAGGAACAAGAAATGAACCAATTTGTTTCGAAGAACACCTATTAAGTAAATAAATAAACGAATGAGTTGGAAAGCTGCACTGATCGACTTCATAAATGGGAAAGTACGCAAAAGTGATGATGTTAACCGCGCTTGTTCGATATTTACCTAAACGTTCACTGTTATTTACGTCATCTTCTTCTAGAAAATGGGCCGTTTAGTACAAAAATGCTTCAAGTCAAGAAATTGATTATCAGTTAATGAATGATCAAATAAAAATTCTGTAGGGAATCGAGTGGGAGGTTCTTAGCTACTCTGTTATCCACCGAAAAATTAACGAGTATATATTGACACCATTTGTGCTCAAAACAAAATGAAAGTTAGTGTTTCTAATCGCAGTGTTGAACCAAATAGGCAATAATTGACATACACCGTATTTGTATTAAACGGCTCAAATGAACTTACGAAGATAATTCATTCGTTTCTTTGCAATTGTTCATTAATCCGAGACTTATATAATGAAATTAGGAAGAGTGAGTAGAATATTATATACATGCCGGATCATCTATTAGCTTCTTAAATCGTTGTTCTATCGTTTGATTACGATTTGGACGGATCAATATAAAAATCGTAGTGATGCGTGTACACGTGCGTATCAGTTTTTCGAGGAGGCCTTTGCCCAGGAAGCCAGTCGCGCCAGTTATAAGAACTCCAGTTCCGGCATAGAATCCCTCGATAGAATTCACATTACGTAATTTTTCATTTATCTCCTGTTCATTAAGTTTCGTATTCATTGTACCAAAATCACAGGGATTTCCCTCTTTCAACCCAGATATCTGCAAACGAATAAGAAAAAATAAATCGGAAAATTAATAAATGAAGAATATCGTATAATTTTATATCTTGAATTTCTATATATTCACTATTTTCTAAAAAAAGCTCATTTGCAAAGTAAATTTGCAAACGCAATTGTATGAATAATCATTAAGCAGTGCACTTGTGTTTTCATTAAATGTCGATGCTGTGGAAATGCACCTCTTAATGTAAACATATTTCGTTTCAACGATTTTTGAAATGCTAATGCGTGCAAAACTTTTCTTTCTTGTATAAGTGTAAAGATATAGGAGGGATTCGGAAATACAAATAATTCACTTTATTCAGCACACAACAGTTACACATATATCTTAGACTGAAGACCTCGTAAACCTACTCGCACACACGCTTGTTGTCAATCGACTCTTCCAGATGCTTCTAACCGACTGCCAATCGTCTTTTGTCCTAAGTAAGGCCTGGACGATCTCTGACGCTTACACACACATTCACATGTACAGTGTAACTGTATTATCTTCCTAATAATAAGAATTATTTCATCTTTATTATCATTCAAATATCTTGCAAAGGTTTAAAGGAATATTATAATATAATTTCAAAGTTGTTTCCTGTAAATCAATATACAGACTCAATTAATAAAATTTACCACCTCGAAATAATTCATTATCTGTTAATTCATTCGGAAAACATTTGAAATGCTATTTATTGCATTCGGAAGAACTGATCAGAAGTATATATTCTGATCTTCTTATGAACTAGATTTCAGAAATATCAATGTGACCTTGAGTTTCTTAAATGATATCGTATATTCTTCCCTTTCTGCTTATAGCTGTGCGTCTGTGGTAGCATACGTGGTATGCAGAGACAAGTATGCAACATAGATTTTGCCTCTTATGAGCGATTTTGTACCAATGTTCGGGAAAGCCCAGTGAAATAAACCCTCTGCGATTTATAACGGCGGATGTAGGAATTATATTCAATGCAATTAATAATGTTGCTGAAGTCACAGACGAGTGTGGTGTAGTCAATAGGAGTAACGTTCTGTGGCAAAAAATATCTCTTTGGTTATACGTTACACGTGGTTACGCAATTACATTAGAAACGATATATGTATACATATGCCTCATTTCGCATATTGGAATATTTGACGATTTAACAACGACAGTTAAATTTTCGTATGAGATTAGCTCAGTTATAAATCAATTAAAAATATATTTACCAACATATATTTGCTCGTACAACGTAATAAAGTATTTCGGATCAAGCCGTTGTCGCAAAAGGATACGGCGATACGGCGAATTGTTAGGAGTCATTAGTTGGGAATCGAGTTGTGAGGAGTCGAGAGTTGAGTCGAGAGAGATAATAGCAATTATATCCAAAATCTAGAACATCTACTGCAAAAGTTAGCCGCTCAAATGGCAACTATCTTAAATCTCCTAACGGAACAGCTAACGCTACACAAATTAAACAAAACATAACTCATATCATTGTATGGAAGTACAACGGGCTGCACGTAAGATTGCCCGAGCTAAAAGAATACGCGTCAAGGGACAAAACGAACATTCTTCTTCTTGCACATACACACGAAACAAATGAATCGTACTTCAAACTACCACATTGTACGTACTGTGGCACTTCTCACACGAAATGGCAAAGCTCACAGAGGAACAGGAATTTTTATCAAAATCAATATAGACCATATACAGCTGAGGTCTGAATGGCTTTTTTAAAGGGTTTCAAAATAAATGTTTGATAACTGCAGACTTCAATAATAAACATCATTCCTGGGGTTGAAAGACAATAAACAACAAAGGCGTAAAAGTATACCAAAAGATCAGTCCTTTCGACTGGAAGACTCACATTCTGACCGTGAATAATAATAAAATACCCGATTTACTAGATATTGGTTACCACGTGTCGCGCTCCACTTGAGCCGTAACGTGAGGCAGGAAAGGAATACGTAGAAACTCGCGAATAGCGCGAACCACAACTCTGAGCAAATGGAATTGGAAACAGAAAATTTGAGGGAAATAGAAGATAAGACGCGTACAAATATTTTAATATCACCATAAACCAACATACTTATAAACATAAAATTATAATATAGTTGAATCTAACCTAAGAATGTCGAAACAGAAATAAACCTTAATACCACAGAAATATCACACTACTGCATATGGAAAGCGACAAAAAAAAATTAGGAGACCAATACAAGCTACCAGGCCAATTAAAACTCCAACAGGGATATGGGAAAAATCACACGAGGAACAAACGAAGGTAATGGCTGATTACCTCCATGAAGTCTTCACTAATAAAAGTCCTTTCAACGTGATCGACAATAATTAAGACAACCTATTTAGAAAGATAAGCTCATGGCTATAATATGGAAACTTAAGAAAAATAAAACTCCTGGGTTTGGCTTAATTACAGTAAAGATGCTTAAAGAACTACCTCCAATAAGTATCCGTGTCGTAACTATTGTTATCACTGCCATATTCCGTATCGCTTATTTTTCACGGCATTGCTCATTGAAATGTCCAATATTTGTCCAAACCCTGGAGAATATCTCAGCCTACCGCAATCATATAGGCAGATCTCACTATTTCCAATTCTATCAACAATATCTGAGAAAGTAATATACAGAAAAATCAGTAGTATGGTCAACGGCAAGGGACTCAACCGCAAAGTCATGAATTTGGATTCCGAAGATAGCACAACACTATCGAGCAAACCTATCGCATAATGGAACAAATACCACGAGTACCAGAAGAAAAAAAATTAGTGTGCATGAAATGGAAATATCCTATAGAAATAATATAATCTCAAATCCTATCACGCAAACGACGTAATTTCGAGCAACACGTGACTCCCGCACGTGACTCCTGCAGTGCTTGTCGCATAATGTAGCGAAAGACAAATGTTACTTCTTCAATATAAAACCATTTGTGAATATTACATTTGATAGGTACAAATAAAGAACTGGGAATTTAAATGACACAACGAAAATGATATCAAGTTTAAGATGTTCTTTTGTTTTTATCGCTAGTCCATGTAAGAATGTGCAATAAAGGTTCTTCGGCTCAGAACGGTGTGATAGATTTATTCAAATAATAAAATAATAGCTATTGTGATCCTACCTCTGAATAAAGAAATAACAACACTATGCATAATATTTCTTTTACACAATCATATGGATGCGTAGCGGCACTCGACAGCAAATACCACCACTCGACACTAACTAGCACCGGCGACGACGGCAGCGTAGTGGTTAGCGCCTTAAGTTCGAGCGTTCAGGACACCCGGGTTCAAATCCCGGCGACCGGAGTCCAATTTTTCTTCCGCAGCATCAAAAATGACAAGAAAAACACAGCAGTACCTCAGCGCCATCTACACCTGCAACAAAACCTGCCTCACCCTAGACACTCTAGCAGTAGCGCACTATCACACCCATAACCAAACCAGCCAGGAAACTACAAATAATATACCACCTCTCAGATGCTTCGGACAGCCTACGTTAAGATATGTAGGGAGGTACAGTATTGAAAAAATCAACAACTTCCGACTTCTACCAAATGAATCTTTACCACATGTGGACTGCGGACCGGTCTGCTAACTGAGAATATAGGACGTTTGATAATACGTATTATAAAGTCACTTCATTGCTCCTTCTAACATTTCAGAATCCTAACCATTTAAAATGCAATAATATACGGTCACTCACACTAATGATCAGGACCATGATGTCTGAGATATGTTTATTATATTACTATATGTATTTCTTTATAATAATGCAAGAATACCTCTCCTGACACAGTCCGTTTCATTTCTGTTCGTATCGGTTCCAAATGGCAATGTTTAACAAATGGCACTTACCGAACGAAATAAACCCTTCCGTGCTTTTATGCCAGCAGCTTAAGAAAGTAATCGATCTAGTTCAGGATACTCGCGTTGACAGTATGTTCTGTATATATGGAGATGTCGACCTCGCGTGGTTTCACTTTGACGTCCGTCCACGATGATGATTGCACGAAGAATATCCGAATATAATAAATCGCAAGAGCACTATGTACGTCTCGAACTGCAGCCATTAAACTATTTGCCAGTTCAAGGTTCTTCTCAACAAGAATGTATGTTGGAATTACACAGCTTTCAAACTTATATAACATTGAAACTCCACGTGTACCTATTCCTATCGTGGCCGATCAAGTAATCGGTTTTTAAAGTAGCTATAAATCTTGATATATTTAGAATGAATATAATAGTCAATTTGACAGTGAAAAAATATAGTTTCTTTCATTTAGAATGAAATAATGTATATTTTATTCTCCTTCGTCGCATTTTTTACAAATTATAGACTTCTCGTTCGCACATTTTCCATACATTTTTTACATCTTGGACCAATTTTGTTGGTCTTACTGTTTTTGCCATATCTTATCTTGCATATGTTCTGATCACGTGGAGCGGTACTTGTCTTTGTTACTAGTTCTGCTAAATCTTCTTTGCATATCTATTACTCTTTTTCGTATTCTGTGGCAAGTTTTTCCCTCAACTGGAATGATAATTCTTGCCCCGAAAGTTTTTCTCCCGCGATTTCTTTATGTAAAATCGATGCATTTATCCCGGCTAAGTCTTAGATATTGAAAAATACTTGTAGAAGCCACCTCCGAGATTTAAATTTTACAGTGGATTTTCTGGCCATTTGACCGATCATCCCTACATCGAATTTGATGCTATTATATAATCTAATTGATTCCGGTACATGAGCATAATTTTCCTTCTTTTTTTTCTTTCTTTTTTTTGTATTTTTACTTTAGATTTGGAAATTGTCAGAGTACAAATGTTTGAACAATATAATTTTGTTGAGAAGCGTGTCATATCGTGCTTTGTCTGTTCTGCCAATTTTAACAGCTCCCTTCTGTTTGTACGAATTGTTCCAAAAACCGTAGTTTTTCTTGTTAAAAGCATAGCCGCTATCAACACGCTTGTACAGAAACATTCCATGGTTAAATTCCATCCCCGCCCTGTATACTAATGTGCTACTAATTTTAGAGTGACAAACTCCCCAAACAGAACTGAAGGTTTCCTCCCTTCATTTTTTCCCAAATATGGAAAGCCGTTTATAATATATTTGCTATTCACATCGGATTATAACTAGAGTTTGATACCAAATTTGTCAGGTTTACTGGGCAGTTACTGAATAAATTTACACCTTGCTTTTGTCAAAAACAATCGTTCATCGATAGTAATATATGATCGTGGTTTATAATATTTTTGACTGTGCTTAATAGTTAAGTAGATTAATAACTCACAATCACAGAATTCTTCATGATTTCATTAGTATAAAAAATGATATTAGATATCACAGATATTTCCCATTTCACTGGTTTGTTACAGTTGTAAACATTTTAACAGCCCCATAATTCTATTATGCGATCCCATTTGAGTCTCAGTTTAAGAAGCCGCGGTTTAGAGCATGTGAGAGATAGTTTACTCTTATCCATCCAATTCGACCAGTCAGTAAACGTAAACGGAACGGGATTATGGCGGCTCCAATTATAGCCCGCTTTTCTCATACACTTTAATTTAAGAGCTGTTTTCAGCCAAGCAAGAATTCTGGTACTTTATTTTACTACAAACAGCATAATAATTATACCTGTATATACTAACATACACCATATGAATACCTACTTATACCGATCTGCACTTGTCAATATGGTACAAATTATTCTCTCTTTTCTCGAATTATCGAAAAAAGTCATTATTCAAAAAAATGTTTCAACGTGCATCATAAATATACATATGTTCTCAATCCATACATATACATAAATGTAGTATCGTGAGTGAGAGGCCTGGAAGTTGGCGGGGGAACCGCGTGAAATGTCGCGAGAGCCGAGGCGTCTGTTTTCCATCGCGTAGTTTTGGGAAGAGGTTGCCGAGAGAGTGTTGATGGCATTTTGTAAAAAAGTCGAGTCGTTATCTAATTATTAAGTTGTGCTGTTTTCTGTATGTTTGGTGTGAATAGTTCAGGTTGAACTACAATCGTCTTTTCTGTCAAATCAACATCTGTATTATCAATTCCTTGTAAATATATATATTATACCACGATATTACATAAATGTACCATGTAAGTAGACGAAGTTGAGCAAAGTGCAACATTTATTACCTAACAGCTTATGTAGTTAATAAGCCTTCCTTTTGGAATTCTTTGGAAAATCCCCAATACTTTAATCTTTATAAGTTATCCCGATTATAATTGTCCTGATATTTGCAATAATGAGCTTGGGCTCGTGGCTACAACTAGTCACCGAACGTAGCCCCGGTCACGGAATGAACGTTTTTACCTAATAGAGATATAGAGTAATTGTATAACTCTCCTTAAAAAGAAATAGCGACAGTAAACGTTCCAATAGTTTCTGCCCCGTCATTATTCAAAAAAATGTTTCAACGTGCATCATAAATATACATATGTTCTCAATCCATACATATACATAAATGTACCATGTAAGTAGACGAAGTTGAGCAAAGTGCAACATTTATTACCTAACAACTAATAAGCTGTTCCGTACACTTTCTTAAAGTATCCCTTGCAGAAATTTGAAAACCAATGCCGGCATATACGCTGACACATGCTATCGGCAGAGTTCACTACAGTAGGAACGATTGTTCTTCACGATTATCGCGGGCATTAAGCGAGTCTACCCCTTATATGTATAGAATAAAGTTATTCAAAATGTTGAGTTTTACAACATATCCAAAGAATCATCGAACGCGGTATCTAGTGAGCTTTTTGCAATTTAACTGTGGGAGCTTGTATATAAGAGGATGCTTGTGAAGTAGACGAGATGCTTGATATTGAAATCGTCGAATGTATTTGAAGTAATAAATTAATTCTACAAATGATGTACGCACAGACGCTTGTACTAATTGATTCGCTAAGATGATATATGAGTCGTTAGATTATAATATCGCTGTCGATACGTTAATTAGATCACTGATAATTCGTTGTTCTCAGTTGGCTCGGTAACTGTTAACTCGATAATACTCGATAATGCTGCTCGATAATAATGATCGGTAATAATGATCTCGTGCGATCGCGTTTGTTTGTTTTATACTGGCCGGGGGGGGGGGAGTATCATCGGTAAATTCAAACTCGTCGGTTAGTCTCCAAGGTGAAAATATCTTTCTTGCCCGGATATATTCGGACGTCACTTTCGTGTGCTGCGGCGTTGTCCGGCTTCGAATAACAACCTGAGTCTCTCTCTCTCGCTTGCCTCGACCTATGACTCCTACGCCGCTACATAACAAACAGAATAAAAAATGCTTTTATCCGGTAAATAAGTTTCGTGCTCTGCATTATCATTTACAGACTGCATAGTAATTATGTTACAAAATTATAAATGCTTATGCCAATTTGATTTTGCAAATATGGCATAAATTATTCTCCTTTGTAGATCACCCTACACTCTTCTTTCTGCATTGACATCAGACAATGTATATTACTTATGACTTAGAAGTTCAATACGGTGTATATTTTGTAGAATTATGAGAGATATCCCAAGTAAATTTTTCTACATTAGAAATGAATTCTAATTTTATTAGATGATACATATATTTTTAAAAAGTATGAGTGTATCCTTCAAACCTACAAATGTCTAACAAGACGCAAATATTTGAAAATTTGTTTGCGCAAATATCATAGGTAATTCTTCCTTTTGTATATTCTATCTTTTTGCTACAGTTTATGGTGATAAAAAGATTGTGTTTAACCAATCAACAATTTTCTTTAGAATTTTTCCCAATCGAAAATTATTTAAAAGTTATGTATAATTCTGTGATTCGTACTCAAGAGAATGCGGAAAATTGAACAGTATAGTGTTACGAAAAAAATATTGACACTACGTATAAAAAGAGGGGCATCTTATTGAACGTTTCTAATGGTCTCGATTACAGCTCATTCAAGATCAGCGTTCGCAAAATTCCGTATCGTCACTGTAAATCCAACTCTCACGCGAATGCTTACTTCCATTATTTGTTCGTCTTTCCTACTATTTGCAGTCAAACAAAATCAATGTTAATATACTTTGCATTGTGACTTGGTATTAGTGTCGTAAAAAGAGGATCAACAGATGGTAGTGTATCCTACTGTAAGAGGTAGATATCAATCGGGTTCCTATCAGACTCTAATGTTTCCATTGATAAGATCCACAGCAAAATTTTCTAATTATTTTTATATGCATATGCCTATTTTTAACAATTTGTTGGAAAAAGTGAGAAGAGATTTAACAAAATAGAATAGAACTATGAGAGTAAGCATTAGTCCTGAAGAAGAATTGGTGGCATATTTAAGCTAAGTAAGTCATTTTTATTAAATGTTATAATTAATACAAGTTTGTAAAATAACATTAAAATTAATTTTTATAATTGCATCAAACTTCATTAAACATTAAACACGCCTTCGATCTTCAGCAGTTTTTATGCATATTTGATTGCTCTGGGTCTTCCCACCAAGACTTTTCTTATTCCTATCGGATGGGTATTTCAACGATCAGGAGTATTCTAAAGGAAATCATACAGATTATATGGAACAATCTCCTGCGGTGAATCAATTCTGTATTTATATTATTGTATATTTATGAATAGGAAAAAATACCAAATGGATTTCAAGCAAAAGTAAACTTTTCTCATTGCGTGGTACCATAAATGACAAACAAGAAATAAGAAACCACCACCACGAAAAAAGTTTCGTTTTTTATTTGTAAGCATCGGATCATAGAGGAAAAATCGTGACTCTTTAATCTTTAAATGATTATGGAAAAAGTTGACGCAAGATGTTTTAGATCTTCTCGGAAACAAACGAGGGTTTTGCATTACATATAATTTATTAAAACCTTGTGGTTGAACTCATTTGGATAAGAAAGAACGAATATTGAATAATCGTTTCATCCGTGTTAGGACATATATCGAATGTGCTTTCTGCATGCTAGCCAATAAATGGAGAAATTTTCATTGTCCTATAGGCGTTATTAAAGAAACAACTATATCGAAAGTATGGTCTTAAAAGATGGCCTTCATTTTGAAAATGACAGTCCAGAAAATTATTTCGAGGACATACCAAATGCACCAACAACGAATGAATGGTAATTCAATGAGAACCACATTTACCGATTATTTTATTTCTGAACATGAATCAGTTCAAAAAATAAAATTTGCCCTGTTAATATGATTAGAAATTCTATATTTATTTCTACCATTTTCCGCATTTTGTGTGCAGTCGCCTCTATGATCCTTTATAAATACAAGAAAAAAAAAATTATCGACTGATTCGGCTTTATTATTATTATTTAGGCATTGTTAATATATAAATTATTATTTCCACTGAAGTGGCGACGTCGTGGGTTCGCCGGTGACGGAAAGTTAGCTGCTGAGCTCGAGTCGGTCGCACACTTCTTTGTTTTGTTGTTGTTGATCAGGTCGGGGTCACCAATTATGTGTTGATCACGTCGGGATAGTTCTGATTGCTGGTGTAGATGTCGTCGCTGGGGTACTGCTCTATTTTCCTTCGCCTTAAATAGTCGTAGAAGAAAAATATGGACTACGGGCGTCAGGATTCGAGAACCCGAGTGCCGAACGTTCGTAACCTTGAGGTGCTAACCACTGCGCTATCGTCGCCCGTTGATGTTTTGTGTCAAACGGCGGTATTTGTTGTGTCGAGTGCCGCCACACCACGTTTAAGAGGTCGAATTCAAATCTTGCACAGGTTATTTTAGTATTAAATGGAACCATTCAGGAGGGGCTTGGCACGAAACGAATGTTGAAAAACATTTTCGTCGAGAATAAGTAAGAGCCACCTTAATGCACACCCCTGTGGAATATTAGAGAAGGTACGAGTTATTTATCGGGAACTGGTCGTTGCATGACCGTTTGGGAATTCCCAGATTTATGATAGGATTGAAACTGTTGAGTTAGGAAAAAAGTGCAACACGACGATGACAAGGACCTGCGCCGCTCGAGTAGACTGCTAGAGACGACGATGTATTTCTATGACGCTCGTAGTGTCCGGGCATCACGGATAGCCCCACGCTTTACGGACAGCTTGATAGTTTCAGACCGATTTTCTCTCTTTTGACTTGAGCGCTTGACTTACTTCTAGCAAGATTTGTAATCTGTAATATACATAATATAACCCGTTACCTATTAATATAGTATTGGATAATTAATATAGTAAAACATATTATAATTATGTAATTATGTCATTCCGCATGAT
The DNA here is from genome assembly GCA_905332935.1 of Bombus hortorum. Classification (NCBI taxonomy): domain Eukaryota; kingdom Metazoa; phylum Arthropoda; class Insecta; order Hymenoptera; family Apidae; genus Bombus; species Bombus hortorum. The sequence goes on from HG995199.1 coordinate 10,868,362, forward strand.
GACCAAAGGAGGAAAATTATAATGGGGTGTGTCTCAGGGCACGAGATCATCGGATTCGTCGAGGACAACCCTCACTCGGAAAGTGAGAGAAATGGACGTTGCTGTTAATTAGTTCATTTCTGGGTTTGTGGTTAGAAAAGGGTGCTAACCGCCCTGTAGAGGAAACTGCAAGCGGGAAGAGTCGTTCGTGAGAAAAGCAGATCTCCCGTAACTCCCCGCAGTAGGTGATAGATTTAAAGATTGTTATGATAAAGACTGTTTGTCCGTTTGAAGGAACTTAGTCAACTAATTCCTAAGATTTATAGAGGGTCCTCAAGCTAGCTGAACATCTTGCCCGAAGAATAGGGTCTGTGTGTGACGAGCCACGGGGCAGAAACTATTGGAACGTTTACTGTCGCTATTTCTTTTTAAGGAGAGTTATACAATTACTCTATATCTCTATTAGGTAAAAACGTTCATTCCGTGACCGGGGCTACGTTCGGTGACTAGTTGTAGCCACGAGCCCAAGCTCATTATTGCAAATATCAGGACAATTATAATCGGGATAACTTATAAAGATTAAAGTATTGGGGATTTTCCAAAGAATTCCAAAAGGAAGGCTTATTAACTACATAAGCTGTTAGGTAATAAATGTTGCACTTTGCTCAACTTCGTCTACTTACATGGTACATTTATGTAATATCGTGGTATAATATATATATTTACAAGGAATTGATAATACAGATGTTGATTTGACAGAAAAGACGATTGTAGTTCAACCTGAACTATTCACACCAAACATACAGAAAACAGCACAACTTAATAATTAGATAACGACTCGACTTTTTTACAAAATGCCATCAACACTCTCTCGGCAACCTCTTCCCAAAACTACGCGATGGAAAACAGACGCCTCGGCTCTCGCGACATTTCACGCGGTTCCCCCGCCAACTTCCAGGCCTCTCACTCACGATACTACATTTATGTATATGTATGGATTGAGAACATATGTATATTTATGATGCACGTTGAAACATTTTTTTGAATAATGACTTTTTTCGATAATTCGAGAAAAGAGAGAATAATTTGTACCATATTGACAAGTGCAGATCGGTATAAGTAGGTATTCATATGGTGTATGTTAGTATATACAGGTATAATTATTATGCTGTTTGTAGTAAAATAAAGTACCAGAATTCTTGCTTGGCTGAAAACAGCTCTTAAATTAAAGTGTATGAGAAAAGCGGGCTATAATTGGAGCCGCCATAATCCCGTTCCGTTTACGTTTACTGACTGGTCGAATTGGATGGATAAGAGTAAACTATCTCTCACATGCTCTAAACCGCGGCTTCTTAAACTGAGACTCAAATGGGATCGCATAATAGAATTATGGGGCTGTTAAAATGTTTACAACTGTAACAAACCAGTGAAATGGGAAATATCTGTGATATCTAATATCATTTTTTATACTAATGAAATCATGAAGAATTCTGTGATTGTGAGTTATTAATCTACTTAACTATTAAGCACAGTCAAAAATATTATAAACCACGATCATATATTACTATCGATGAACGATTGTTTTTGACAAAAGCAAGGTGTAAATTTATTCAGTAACTGCCCAGTAAACCTGACAAATTTGGTATCAAACTCTAGTTATAATCCGATGTGAATAGCAAATATATTATAAACGGCTTTCCATATTTGGGAAAAAATGAAGGGAGGAAACCTTCAGTTCTGTTTGGGGAGTTTGTCACTCTAAAATTAGTAGCACATTAGTATACAGGGCGGGGATGGAATTTAACCATGGAATGTTTCTGTACAAGCGTGTTGATAGCGGCTATGCTTTTAACAAGAAAAACTACGGTTTTTGGAACAATTCGTACAAACAGAAGGGAGCTGTTAAAATTGGCAGAACAGACAAAGCACGATATGACACGCTTCTCAACAAAATTATATTGTTCAAACATTTGTACTCTGACAATTTCCAAATCTAAAGTAAAAATACAAAAAAAAGAAAGAAAAAAAAGAAGGAAAATTATGCTCATGTACCGGAATCAATTAGATTATATTGTTACGACCGTTTCACTTGAAATCCAGCGAAAGAATGGCGAAGGAACAGAAAAAAGATTGTGAAAAATGAAACAAGTATACGGAATCTTTCAGCGAAAATTTCAGAAATGAACAATTAGAAGTCACTACGAAAAAAATATATATAAAGATATAAAATATAAATATAAAAATATAGGGCATTATGTAGCAATATTTATAGCGAAAGTTTAATTTTAGAGGACAATCGAATATTTTTACAAAAATTTAATATATCTGTGAATTTTTTACAAATGTAAAAAAACTATTGCGCATAAAAAATACAATGAAATTATGGCATCAATTCCATCGATCTGTTATCGTTTGAAAGGGAATATTTTCTTTTCCTCTCTACAATAAACATTGTAAACAATTACTTTCTCTTTCCTGGGCATCTTAGAATTAGTCTAATTATTGTACGGTTTTGTTATTCTCATACATACATATCTCGGGCTTGTCTATGCTAATGAGGAACCAAATAGGGCAGGTCCCTAACTTTATTGGTTCTTCAATATGCTAGCGTGGGTATGCTCGTATGGTGTATATGCTAGCGTCCAGTATTGCCCGCGTGGTGCAACATTAGTCCGAGAATAATCAGGAACATAAACGCGAGTACTCTCATTTTCTCTCTGATATAAATTATTGTCTCGTGGAGATACGATAGTTTAAATATAATAGTGCATGCTTATACTGACTTACGAAAATATGTAGGCATATATATACTGCAACATTGTATGCAGCACATAGTACGCGGGCTAGATACATTTTTTGAAACTTCGTCAGCTCTATAATGAGATGCGAGTATCGTAATTATACTGAACAAATTTTAAATCAGTCTAGAAATGTATAAACAAATTGCAAGTCATTTTTGAGGACATACACATTTAACACACTGTTGAGCGGCTACGTTAAACAAACAACTTAACAACTTAACTTTCTGTGTAAAAAAAGAATTTATTCCTGATCGGTCAGTAATGTGTTAAGAGAAAATTAGCGTACTTAATTTATATAATTCTATATTGGGAAATATTGATTATATTATTTTATATTGAGAACTGAGTATATATATTATCTTCTTCAGATTTTCGATGGTGTCAGAGTACAAAACCCAACAATTTTCTATAAAATTCATCTCGTAGAGGGCGACGTGTCTCTACCGGGTTTAGGTCTTTTGCAAAAAGACAGAGATATGTTGATAGAGAATGTAAACATAGTGTTCCACCTTGCGTCCATTATAAATTTCCATCAGCCACTGGATATGATCGTCAATGCGAATGTGAAAGGTACCGCTAATATTATCAAACTGTGCAAGGAACTCAAGCATGTCATTAGCGTTGTCTATGCGAGCACAGCTTACAGTAATCCGAATTTATCGGACATCGAGGAAAAAGTCTACACGTAAGAATCAGTTATAATTCGTCATTTCTTAAACAACTTTTTAAATACTATGCATAAGCTATTTCGAAACATAAATAAATGATGAAAGTAATTGATAGCTTAGTATTTAGTACTTGGTTTACTTATGTATCTAATTAACACTTGCAAATCTCTATTGAAATGAAAAATACTTGTCAAAACAGGTATAGATTTAAGAATACTTACATAAGAAATAATCAATGATACAAGATCTGTCAATGATAAAAATTGCGTATTGAAAGTTATTTTACTCTTTACTAATTTCTTTTTCTTATTAAATTTAATGATGAACTTTTATTCTTGATACACGTACATGATAACAACTAGACACGGATATCATTATAAATTCAGATTTTAAGATGAATAAGCATGATTTGAGCAGCAGAATCCAATCAGAACTTTGTTCGTTTACTAAAAATTACAGCAAGTACTTCATCTTCGATTTTTCTATATTATTGTGTATTATTTTATTCTACTTTATTGTATTATTATACATGCTATGCGTTTTTGCATTTTAAATCTTTAAATGCGTCAAATTTACAATTTATTAATGATTTCAGTGTGACGAATATGTTATCGTATGCTTCATAATTTTGCAGCACGAATCTGCATCCCTCTCTCGTGATAGATATATGCGACCAACAAGACAAAGAATTGATTAATCTGCTTGAAGAAAGAATTTTAAAAACGTATCCGAACACATACACGTTCACCAAGAATCTTGCAGAGCAAACAATATCCAACAATAGCAAAGGATTGTCTGTTGCGATAGTGCGACCAAGTATAATTTCTTGCACGCTAAGAGAACCATGCCCTGGTTGGTTGGTATCTTTTTCTGGACAATCAGGTATTTTGATAGATATTTACAATGATAATTCCTCGTCACTTCATATCTCACTCATATCGCAAATAAGAGCGTTTCATTATATCCAAGTGATGCCGAATAATACAAGTCACTCTTATCACAAGACCTTAGCTCCCCATAATTTTCATAAGAATGGAAGAAATCAGCAATAGAAGAAAACTGTGACAATTTTTAACTCGCATATTCTGAAGGTTGCGTATATGGAAATATACTTTTTGCGCATTGCGCCATAAATATTAGTACATGATAGGGTGATTTCTTTTTCTTATTCACTTAATTACGGGGTTATGAACTGTTACGCTATGAGGTTTATTGTGGGCCGTGTTATTAGCTCGGGGTCACAGACGGATTATCAGCTGAGAAAAAACATCGTGCCCAGTGACTCAGCACGGACAGTTTTTCGACTGCTATCGAGTCAGCAAAAGGTCGATTATAATCCCTTGTTTTGCCCATATTAAAAAAGGGTGGCTGAGGTCATCATAGGAAAATAATGTCGACCTGAGCGTGGTGGGGATCGTCTCCCGGCGACACAAAGGAATCGTGGAGAATCGGGCAGTATCATCTTCGCAATTGCCGATAACGGTCGAATTCAAGGACACGCATCTGAGTGAGCAATCAGTACTTTGTGTTCTTACACTTCATCTTCTATCATATTCATATTAACACTGTTAATACAGTGTCAATACATTGAAACCACCTCTGTTATCCTAACCGAAACAGAGGAACGACTAAATTCGCGGCGTCGATCATCGGAATCGTAGCGAGAATTTACGCCTCTCGCTGACGCGTCTCCTCGCGACCGCGTCTCTCCGCGAACACGTCGTAACATTTGGTCCTTCGAGCCGGATTCAGTGGCATACTCTATCATACAGTGCCACGCAAATCCAACAACTAGCAGCAGAAGCGTTACCACTCCAGAGAAGTCAGTAACGCTAGGGGCCGTCTAATTGCAAGAAGCAAAACCTGGTGGTTGAAAACGCAGCCACGCAGCTTCTCGTCGCAGCTAGGCATCCACAAATACGATTGTACAACCAAACAAGGTAGGCTTGTTTATTGTATACCAATTTCCGAATCGTTGCCGCAATGCAAAACAAGGAGAAAATTACCTCCTTACTTCGGAAACGGGCTTTTCAAATCGGCCGATTTACGACCGCAAATAAACGCCTCGACAACTTCGAAAAGACCACGCAGCAGGACAAGACCATGTTAATATCTCTTAAGCCATGGATCGAAGACGCGTGGATCCAATTCAGATCCCTGCAAGAGGAGCTGGAAGACTTAGGTGAAGGGGAAGACGAGCGAACCCCAGAAATGGCCGATGTGTATTTAGACTTGTTAGACAGAGTGAACCATCTCTCGAATGATGCACCACCATCACCATCATTACCATCATCACCATCCAAACCAACTAAATGCAGCAGCAATTCGCCTATCAGTTTCCAGGAAAGTATCAATAATTTGAATAGCAACAACAACATTCATACTCCGCCGACGGAAAATATCGTATTAAATTTAGCTCCGATCGTGTCGCATGACACGCGCAGCTCATTGCACGACACCCGCAGTTCGGCACCTGCACGCGACTTGATGACAATCAAACTCGCGTCATTATCATCTCAACCATCAGATACAACGCTACCACATGCCTCGGATCAAAAGACCTTTCACACTTACAACTCATCGTCGGCACATGATTTGAAAACAACCCTTTACGATCCACTGGATTGGAAAAAGGAGAAAACCTCACCAAGCGACAAGCCGTCACAGACAGTTATCTCTCCGAATCCGTTACAGGATGTGCGATGCCCTGTAATTCATAACGAAGAGAGTAACGGGTTGAATCCCATCAACGATACCGAGGTCAACCCAGAATCGAAACCTGCGACAGTCTCTCCGGAAGTCACGATGATCGAATTATCCAGGAACAGGTTTTCTTCCATCAACATTTCGATGGTTAATAAACCATCCCGCATCACGTCACCTGCAACACGTGAAACGAATTCCGCATCGGAAACTCATTCTCCGGGGCATAACACGAATACTTTTCCTGCACCTTCTGCTAAGTCAGGGACTGGTAATTCCATAATGATTCAAAATGCAATGGTACAAAGCCCTCAGCCACAAATTTCACAAGTAGATTCAGGTTCCAATACTGGTAACACTCCATGTATGCAAGCTATTGTCGAGCAAACTTTATTACCACCTCCTAAGAAAAAGGTAAAGAAGAAAAAGAAGGCAAAACGGAAAGATGATGAATCACCAAGATTTGATCTTGCTAGCATAATGAAAATATCAGGAATTGGAGATGATGATGATATTTGCGACACTGATCTTACAACTGAACCAGATGTTTCTTGTCAAGTTCAAGTTGAATCAAGTTCGGGACAAAACCTGGGACAACTTTCATCCCAAGTACCTACAATACCTACCAGTTCTGCTCAGAATTTGATACAAGTACCTGCACCAAATACAACGAACACACAAACGTCTGCATCTCAGACATTTAATCGTCACCTTTTTGCCCAACTTCAAATGCCTGTGCAGAATGTACAAGGTCAATTACGATCTGCTCTTGGAGAAGATGGGAGAGTTGGTTTACACCGTACTCCAGAACTAAATCAACCTGAAATGGATCAAGCTACTGCTCAAGCACTGATACGATCATTAACACAAGGTGGTGGACAAAATTCACAAACTATTTCTCATCTTCTTGGACAAGCACAAACGACGACACAATCTACACAAGGTACTGTGCTACACAGACAAAAATTCATTAAATCACCTTTATCATCCAGCGTTTCAGCAGTTACTACTACTGTAAGTTCCACAGCTCCACAAAGTGTTACTTGTGCTACTAGTCCACAGCATGTGCAAGTATGCTCGAAATCAAACAATCAACAGAAAAGTGTAAATGTTCCTCAAGAATCCAGTCCTGTGTTACATGTTGGTGTTCAAAACAATCTTGTATCTCTACAGACATTGGATATGCAAGCATCGAAAAATATTGAGGTACAAAATCTCACACTAACAACAAGAGTCAATCAGTCATCTAATTCTAGCCTTCCACAACCAAACAGCAATGTTTTAACTTTTGAGGTTTTAGCAACAAAACCTTCATGTACGACATTCAGTGTACAAAATTCTCGATTGACTAATACGAGTCAAACGGCTAATAATCAGCAAAATTCTAATGTTTCTGCACAAAAATCTAGTCAAGTGCGACTTACAAATGCTCGTGTTACTACTACTGTGCGACAAAATTTAAACAAAATACCTCAGATTACTACTCATGTTCAAAAATCCTTCCCAAATAATTCAACTGTACAAAATGAACATACTGTGACAAAAGGTAATCAAGGTCATCAGCAGGAATCAATAACACTGCAACAAGAAACACCAATATATCAGCATAATCAACATCAGCAAATAACAGCACAGACTGTATAAACGCAGAATGTCCAACAAGTTATTGAACAAAATCTTCAAACTTCTGGATCAAAGGATCAACATAATTCTTTAAACATGTTGCAACAACAAAGTTCTTGCAATACAGCAATGCAGCATGATGCTATGAATGTTTTACAACAACATTCTAGTATTCAACAAAATACAATTAATGTTTTACAGCAAAATGCATCTAGTAACGTACAAAACATTGAACAAAATTTGCAGTCTGCCATTGGTGATTTAACTCATGCACAGCAAAATGTTATTACAAGTATGCAACAGCAAAATACATCTGCTATTTAGCATAATACAAGTGTACAACAAAATGTAAATGTACAACAACATATCGTTAATTTACAACAACAAAGGGTTGTTGCAGCAGACACATTTTCCTCGGTAAATACGCACCATTTTGATTCCCAGAATACGGTTAATGCTATACGAGAAAGACTAAATACGCAGCAAAATAATCAACATCAAAATATTGTGATTCCAAATGCTCCACCTCCGACTGCTATGCAGCAAAATGAATCTAATCAAAAGGAAGGTAAGATCTCACTGATCTTGTCTTTTGTGGATAGTAGGGCCAACCCGGCACCACCATCAAGCAGCATCAAGAAGATACGACACGGATGGGTCAGCGGGGGGAGTCCTGTCCCCCACTCAACCGTGTACCTCCGTACCCCTATACATCCAGATTTCACTTACCTTTGTGAAATCGACAAGACAGACAACGACACCTCCTGGGGCGAGGTATTCTACGATACTTCATGGGCCGAGCGGTTTCATGACACTTCCTGGGTCGTGACGTCAACGAAAAGGTTCTTGGCTATGCCGAGGACCCCGGCAACCCAGACCACAAGGCAGACAATGTAGCCTCAACGCAACGGCTCTTCAGCCGTCTCATCGAAATCACTCTGACGACAGCGACATCATCCAGATAGCCATACTTCACACGGCAACGAGCATCTTAGATCGAGGTGCCACGCGACTCGTCACACTACCGAGCCAAACCGATTCAGCGGAATACGAACAATTGGCAAGCGAAAAGGAGTTGGATGAAACATCTCATTAATTTCTCTTTTACAGAAAAACATCACAGATCGCTTGATCGGTACCCTCTCAACGGGGGGAGGATGTTACGCTATGAGGTTTATTGTGGGCCGTGTTACTAGCTCAGGGTCACAGACGGATTATCAGCTGAGAAAAAACATCGTGTCCAGTGACTCATCACGGACAGTTTTTCGACTGCTATCGAGTCAGCAAAAGGTCGATTATAATCCCTTGTTTTGCCCATATTAAAAAAGGGTGGCTGAGGTCATCATAGGAAAATAATGTCGACCTGAGCGTGGTGGGGATCGTCTCCCGGCGACACAAAGGAATCGTGGAGAATCGGGCAGTATCATCTTCGCAATTGCCGATAACGGTCGAATTCAAGGAAACGCATCTGAGTGAGCAATCAGTACTTTGCGTTCTTACACTTCATCTTCTATCATATTCATATTAACACTGTTAATACAGTGTCAATACATTGAAACCACCTCTGTTATCCTAACCGAAACAGAGGAACGACTAAATTCGCGGCGTCGATCATCGGAATCGTAGCGAGAATTTACGCCTCTCGCTGACGCGTCTCCTCGCGACCGCGTCTCTCCGCGAACACGTCGTAACAGTTAGCTTATTGAAATTCAGAATATTTATGCTGCCTTTGAAGCTAGCAATAATAACCAGAATGTTAGTGACTTCATTTGGATTTACACTGAGAATACTGGTAATGAGAAGCTAGATTTACTCGAAAAAAAAAACGACAAACGAAATTTATACTTGCATCAGGTATCAGAGTTTCACTTATAGTTTGTCGCATTAACATTTTTTGTTCAAGAACAGATTGAATGTAGGAATGTTCTTGCATAATCTGTTTCGGAACAATATTTAAAACAAAATGAGCGATTTTGAGAAAAATTTCCTCCTCCGAGGTATAATTAAAATATGGATCGTACGTAAAAGATTTTCAGTCGGAAGCTGCAAATAAAGTTTTACAGTAGTTTGCATCAAGTTGCTAATAAAATTGTTTTTAAGCCGAGCCTTAATTGCATTACGATAAGCCTAATTGTTAGGTTGCAAATTAATAAAAACTGCTTGTCAATGCGCAACAGGCCATCCACATCTGAATTATAGCATCTGGGAATACCTACACTACAAGAATAAAAACAGACGCCGACTATTACTTACAATGTTCTTCAGACTCTCTTTCAACGAAGCTCTGTCTTTCACTTTGTATTAGATCTTTCGTGTGTAATCTTATGTGATATTAAGGGTCCGAAAGTTATTTATAGTTTCCTTAAAGCATGTTCCATAGAAATTGAAATAGATTTAAATAAGTAATGAGAATTGTAAACCTGTTCATGTTCACTATCTAATTAGAATTTGAAGTGATAGGTAGATAATGAAAGATAGAGATACTATATTTGTTATATAACCGACGTCGCATTTGAAGTTACTCATAAACAAATACACACATAATGTTGATAATACAAGAGATATTGCATTAAGAATGTAGTACTCAGATCCATTTGTGTCCTCAATTAGTCAATTCAGACAGCTGTAAATATGGTACAACTAAAATTATATAATTTTTCTCGAGATATTACAGTATATCTTCTGACATACTCTAATAGTAATATGCGTCATCTTGAATATAATTCAATTAACTCTACAAGTGTAAACATTTCAATTTTCAAGATTGGGTGAAATCATAGACATCTTCGTGGAATGTAGCAAAGAAATACCGATGAAAGATACGTTGTGGTATCCGAGTTGCATGGTAGTAGCAAACAGATATGTTTACAATGTACTGCGTATATTTCTAAATGTTATACCTGCGTTTGCCGTGGATATCTTTTTAAGACTTCAAGGTGGTAAACCAATGTGAGTATTCAATCGTTTGTCAACCACGTCAAAATACTCAAAAGACGACATTTCAGGGCAATGAATATGTGCAAGTATTACAATAAATTGGTCATAGCGACAAGCTACTTCAACTCGAATGAATGGTCCTTCAAAAGAGATAACATTGCCGACATGATGAACAAGGTGAATACCTTGGGAGACGGAAATATTGTTAAACTGGACTTGCAGGATATGGATTGGAAGAAATATTTAGCAAATTACTTGGCGGGAGTTAAGAAATTTACTCTGAAGGAAGACCCTCAATCTATAAATGCAGCACCGCAACGGTTATCGAGGTACATATAGAAATATTTGATATGATGACTTGATATAATATTTTCTTTTATTTTAGATTCTACTGGATACGTCAGATAACTAAAGGATTCGGTACAATCATTTTATTTCCGATAATATCGGTAATAATATTGCTACGCATTGACTATTCCAATGTTATGTTTTCCGCTTGAATCAAAAACAAAACATAAGTATACTTCATGGAAGTAGCTAGCATACATAGTGGCCTTTTGTCAGTCCATTTTACGTAACCTAACACGATTTTCGTCGTGCATGTTCCTTACCCGCGCCGTTGTTATCCGACGGACATGCATGACCATTCTTTTTTCCTGTACGGAATTGAAAAATTTTTTGATTCGCGCTATGAACGTTTCTTATAGAAAAATGTTCACAGAAGCGCGCACGATGGCCAGAATTCGCGTGAGACCTCTACTTTTTGAGAAAAATCGAAAAGAGTACAAAATTAGGGCCAAAGCTGGCCCCGTCAGCTTTACTTAAAATTTATAAATATATGCAAATTGATATTGACAAACTATTGTATATTAATGTATTAGTTGAAGTCCACGGAATTTATTGAACCCAACAGGAATCGTATGGCTTTTGTAATTTTGCTATAAATTGAGATCAAAGTTGAAAACTTGCGATCGTGTCGAACAGTCTAATGTGACCCACCGCCGCCCCACGGAGAAAACCATGAATATCGGCGCCGGCGTCAACATGTTAAACAATGTACGGGTAGGACACCGACTGACCGCGTAGAATGTAATCCGTGTAGTTACATAGCTCCCGCCCCGTCTTCCCTTTCCACATAAGCTGAAGTACATAATCAGATACACACATTTATATTTTTCCGATGCATGTGCATAGTATACATTATTCTTAATTTACACTGTCACGATCACTCGTTATATTCTTCAGTATAGAACGATTTGATGTAAACTGTCATTCTGCAATCGCTGTTGTATGCATCGAGCAGCAACATTGTATTCAGACAGTTAACAAACTGTTTACAGAAGATAAGGATTTATTTTTCCGCATACATATAGTGAAACTGTACTTTGCCGAGACACACTGTTTGTTTGATTTCTGTCCAAGTTCCACAACAGTTCGTTTAAATGTTCGAATTCGATTCGAAATGTTGCCACAGCTTCTTGTATGCAAGAACAATTTCTGAGGTATTATGTAGTTCACACGAACGAATGCACATTTATTAATTGTTAAGATATTAACAATGTACTGGATCTCGCAACTACCATCAATATTGCGAGCAAGGTGGAGTCAGAATCGATCGATCATTTGTAACCATTTTCATCTTCACATTCTCTTGTCTCGGGTACAAAAATCTTTAAAATACATTTCAAAAATAACAAATGTTTCCATTGTAACTAAATAGGTCGTTTGCGCCGTGATTGTTCTCACTTCGTAGACGAAATGGATCTTATCGTCAAGATAATTTAAGCTCGAAACGATCTGCACAAATGTGCGCAATGTGGGGTGAATCTTTGATTACCAGCGCCAAATGTAACAAAGATGCTTTCACACCAATATAAAACGATTCGGTTGTTTGCCAATGATTGACTTATTTGTATATATGTCATGTAATCCAATCCAATCAATTCATAATTGTCATCAATGTTTTCCAGAAAGGATTGCTAATTTCCTTATTGACACTGTAAATACCAACATTGTCTAAAATCTCACTGGCATTGATTCAGGAATCATACTTACTTACGATGAAACGTCATTAAAGTCCATCATATCAGTGCAAAGTTTCAAATTGTTAATAATGAACTTCCCATTGCCGAGACAAATCTTAGGAACGTCGTTTTTAGAAAACTAAAACACGATATTGAAATATAAAAACGATGAGACGAATAGTCATCAGATTGGTGATAAAGGAATTTTTCCTTCTTTCGTCGTCTTCCTCTAATTTACCTCCTTGTACTAAAACCATATAGCCCAGCCTGTCAAGGAATCTAAAATTAAAGTAGGTCACATAAGCGAATTGATCACTGATCTAGGCGTTTACATAGGGCAAGCGTTAGTTACGCTTTTTGCGATTAACATTACCTCTACCTATGTCACTGCAACAGTACCACCCATTGAATTAGAGGAATGTGAAAATAAACATGCTGTTCGACGCTCAGCGCGACGTGAGAATCCTAATCTAGGTAATGCTCTAACTGATGCTGCTACGTAACTAATGGTAGTAGGTACTACTTGGTGGGGCAGACAGCTACGCTCGTTGAGCTCCATTGGATGGCAGCGTGTCGCGAGTTCAAATCTCGCGACCCCTGGATGCCTGAACGGGTGGAAACCACCAAGCTTCTAGAAAGTGCCACACAGTCAGCAAGGCGGGGGAGGGGGGTGGCCTACCTTGCGCGATTGTGGGTAGCTTGTGTGGAGCACTTGTATATTTAGACCAGGTCAACAGATGGACTCCGGTGCTATTAACTGTCCCGTCCATGGAGGTTTTATCACGGCGTAGGACCACCACGCCGTGAGAAACCCCGATGGATCTGATGTTTTTCCACAGCCGGATGGCGACCGATCTTGTCGGTGCTGATCCGGTGCGGAGAATTTCGGAGAAGTTGGCGGGCCCATACCTAAAAAGACCACTCACCTCACCTTCTCGTAGGGCTCCCAGTTATCCTGCACCGGCCTTGACCGGAGTAGGATGAGAAAGAGTGTGTGGTACCAAGATTGGAATTACGGATAATGATTACCCATACTTGGTAATGAGACCCCTAGTACCGGCGCAGGTGGTGGTAGTCATGTGGGCCCCACTGCGTCGTCATCTCACAACCACGGCCATACGAGAGTGGACCGCCAGGCCTCCGCACAAGCTTCTGCGTCTGCTGAAGATAGTATTAGCAGGAGGGAGAAAGATGGAGGAGGGAATGGAGCCTGCGAAAAAGGTGACCAGGAGATCCAGGAGAATAGCGGACAGGACAGACAGGCCAGAGAGTTTAGTCTTGGTCATGACGTCAAGTGCCAGATTATCCACGGCGAGACCCTCGCAGGAAAGTGTGAGTTCCGACGTCGTACAGTCGTTGGTCTATGTGGCCTCGTTCTCATCAACGACGTCCAAGGCGAGGAAAAGGAAGTTGACCTACACAAGCCCAGATGTACCTGTGGAGCTGGTCCTAGAGATGAGGACGTCCTCGACAGCAGTCATAGGTGCTGAATTAATAAGGCAGGCCGAGGAGGTAATAAAGGTTGCAACAGACATCGACTAACTTGAAAGAGCACCTACATCAAGGCCCTGAAGGAGGCGGCAAGCTCCATTGCCGCTGGTGCGATGGAGTTAACCAGAAGGACGGGCTCTGCCTGCGGCACTCGAGCTACAAAGCTGGCGGAGGTGCGTTTGGCGGTGTTGGAGGAGAAGAACGCGGCCCTTTGGAAAGAGCTATCCAGAAGGGTCGTGTGCGTTCTCCAGGAGAATACACGATGCGATGCCTCCACTTCAGAGTCGGGTCGCCCAATGAAGGATGACGGAGGAAAGAGTGAACGTCTCTCTGCCCCCGAGAGAAAAATAAAAGAGCTGGGGCCTTCGCTAATGTACGGCCCTAGAAGAGCGCCTGCAATGTCAGCGACGTAGCCCGAAGGCACGGCCGAGGAAGGCAACTACGGCTACGGATAACTCCTAACCCCAACCTAATGTCAATTACCATCACTCCCGAGGGAGTAGGAGGGTAGTGAATGCCAGGTCATCGAGCCTACGAAGAGGAAGATGAGGAAAGACGCAGAGAAAGAGGCAGGAAAAGATGCGGCAACGACTCCACCGTCTAGCGGTCCTCAGCCGAGAAGGAGAATGAAGAGCATGACGAGACCAAGTGCCACCAAGTCTGCGGGGACGGTGCAGCTGCCACCAAAAGGAAATGCCGGTGTAGACGAATAGGAGGGCGGTGCTCACTCACCTATCGCGATCATCTGCGGTGACTCATTGAGCGAGGAGGCAAAGGTATGTTACACTGAGATGCTAGCGACGGCTGCACAGAAAGTCTCGCTAGCCGCAGTCGGCATTCAGCGGGTTAGAATTAGGAAGGCGATGACCGGGACCATCATTCTGAAAGTCCCCGGGGATAAGGAGAGAAATAAGACGCCCGCGCTTCCCGCACGACTGGCCCAAGCCCTGGACCCGGCCACGGTGAGAGCCGCGGCTAGATCATGGACAGCGGAGCTGAGGGTGATCGAAATCGACATCTCGGTCGCCAAGAAGGAGTTTCGGGACACCTTGGCTGGGACCGGGAATGTGGGGCTTTGGAGGTTCAAGTAGGAGATACCCAGGACCTCCAGAGGTGGCCAGAGGTCAGCCTGGATCAGGTGTCCAAGGGCGGCAGCACGGAAACTAATCCGGCCGAGAAGGATTGCTCCTGGGCTGGTTAATTGCAAAGGTCGAGCCATCGTCACTGCCGGTCAGAGATTCTGCTTACCGAACTCGACAGATCCGGATGGGGCTCACGTAAGCGAGGGCCCAAGGCAACAGGCATCGGTCAACGCCGATGGTCGGATCCCGGGACTTACGCCGATGGTCCCACCTTTGGCTTCGGGATCGTGGGTGCGCCACTACCCAAGGCCGCGTAGAGAGAGTGTAGTGTACTCCCGGCGACCTATCCTGCGGTGTACATAGGGGACTCACGTAAGCGGGACGCTTGTCTCGACGACCCCCCCTCTTGGCTTCGGGAAAAATATTTTTTCTTCTATAAAGAATTAACATACTTGGGGCATCATATCTCGACAGATGAAGTTAAGCTGAACTCGATAACGATTGAGGTAATTAACATTTAAACTGCTACGCCGAAATCATATATTTCGCCACAGTGTTTTAACTCAGTTCAACGTTAGATCCACCAATAACCGCCGTGGCGTCACAGAAGAAACCATGGCCAGTCATATATCATCAACGTAGCAGACAAAGTGTTAAACAATTTCCAGTACTTAAAACCCAAAAGAATGATAAGCTATTCCCTGACTTCGGAAGGTATTCTAGATGCTTCAAAGATGGCTAAGATTGCCAAGCCACTCACTCATCTTCTGAAGAAGAACATACCTTTTAACTTGGATGAGAAGGCTCAAATTGTTTTTGAAGCATTGTAAGATATCATATCTTCCGAAGCCCTGCCTCAATTCTCAAATTTGTTACCATGGTCTTATTAGCAAAGACATACCCCCGGCATATGCATTTCGAATTCTTAATTAGCCTAAAATCCATTATTTCACGATGAAAAAGTAGAGCATCTCCGTCCGTATTTGGTTACCCCGTGCAATTCATACGGATTAAAATATTCAAAACTCAAAGCATAACGTCTACCGCCTTTCATCTGTAACTTGCAAATTGAGTTTTTATAAATTATTCAAGACTTTATTGCGCTGCGACAGACTAGGATAAGATTAGAAATTCTCTCGTACAACACATCCGTACATAAAGCCACAGGTTTCAGTCCACATGAATGAGTCTTCGGTGTAAAGGCCAACATTTCTTCAGAATTTTCTAAGAAAAAAGTGCTATGCATTTTCATTGATTACGTAGACGAGTTGTTCAACAGTATTATTTGCATACAAACTTTTACAGCGCGGAATCTATAGAGTGTTTGGCTACAGGTGTCAGAAAACTTAAGGGGCGATTCTTGAAGCCGAAATAAAACGAAAATCAAGAATAAAAATAACTGCGTTTTCGGGTTTGTGTTTTAATTATTGGCAATTAAAAATTAGCCTGTGCACGAGCAAACCTTCTTACAGGAACGAAAGTAAGTTAGCCTAAGCATCAGAGTGCACAGGGATCCTCAAATCGAACGGTACATGGGTAGCAGCTTATCTCGTACAAGTTGTAGAGAAGAAGAATATGACATTTGAAGACATAAACCATTCTGCGCGAGGTTTTAAAAGAAAAATTGTAGATTAAACATTATACCTGCCCACTCATTAAAATCGATAACAGCATATCGAAAACAGCCTCATGGGATTTTCGAGAAGAGAGCATTAGTGTTTCCTCTAACCCTTTGCCTCCGAAAATAATAAATAAGTGATACAACGTATGAACAGTGGTTATACATGTGGCGGCACTCGAAATACGGTTACGAACGTTCGGGACCCAAGTTCAAATCCCGGCGGTCGTAGTCTAATTTTTCTTCCGCAACACAAAAATGAGAAGAAAAGCAGCAGTACCCCAGCAGCGACATGTACACCCGCAGCAGAACCTACCTCGGCCTCCACACGAGCAGTAGCACTGTCACTCACAACTATACCAGCTACCACCACTAACTAATAAACTGACATATATACACCTCATACAAATTTCACACACGCACCGCGATCGTTCCGTTCGCGGGTTTTCCACAGGAAAATCACACACACATTAAGTATTCTTGAGGTGCCACTAATAAATGTATTCGAACGCTATCTTCCACGAATCACACATATTTTCCACACAAATTACTGATCACTGCATATCACAATATTCACATACATACACATGAAATAAAAGATGAAGAAACCGAAAGAAACTGCAAAGAAAATTGTTTAATCTCATATGTCTGCATATAAAGCCAAGAAGAAAAGCAAATTACAAAGTATCTTGTCCGAAAACGATTGTTTATACTTGTGGAGGGAATCTCAAACGTCCAAATTCGACTTTTAGTATCTTATAAAATTCTTAAAGTATTCGATGACCGAAAATAGTAACATTAACACATGTTAGACAAACCTGATAAAAATTTCCGGGCTAACCGTAATTATTAACTTAATTCTGCGTATAATGAGTCAAACTTGTAAAAGTTTTTTCCATAGGAAGACACCTTTTTTAATTAAGGGCAAGGATGTTACGTATTCAAAATTTCAAATCATTTGGGGCAAAGGCTGCATAGCGTTAATTATAAGAATAAATACAGTTACCATCTAGTCATGAACATTGCCACCGCAAACATTAATTGTACAACCGCGTAATCGAGGCTACGAAGAAAAGAAACTGATGACGAATTTACTTATTAGCGATGGCCAGAATCACTCGCCAATTTGATATTGTTATTAAATAGGTTTTGGAGTTTGGTATTTATTGATCCACTCAGATTTAGTTTCTACGTTCTGTATTTCACCACCAAGTACAAACATGCGAACACACTGGATACACTGAGATAATTAACACGTGGCCGACGTCTAAGACAAAAGAGCGTCGTTAGAAGTCGTACCAACTTAGCATGTAGGAACTAGTGATCATACCAATCCACTATTTCCTCAACACTCCCCTTTGATCATAGTTTCTACAAGCCCCGTAGCTTTGGTAAAACGCCGAGTCTTAACCCTATTTAAACCTTTGGGAAGAATATCTGCAATATTCTCAGAACTCAGCACGTAGACGTAATCTAGTATTCCCTTTGACACGCAATTCTTAACGTAAAAATAACGGACTTGAACGTGTTTAGAGCTTTCAGCAACTATCTCGTCCTTGGGCCATGAAATGGCACCAATATTATCACAGAAGATTATGCATGGACGGGGACAATATGATAATTGACCCAACTCCCTTAACAGCGAGGATATCCACACAGTTTCTCTTGTTGCCTCTTGCATCGCTACAAACTCTGCTTCACACGTCGACTGGGATATTATTGGTTGTTTCTTCGACAATCAAGATATTGCACCACCAGCAAGTATGAAAACATACCCACTCCTAGATTTTCTATCTACAGCATAGCCCGCAAAGTCAGAATCGCAAAACACCTTCAAAGGTTCCCCTTTCTTTTCGTATATTAACCTCAAGTCTTTGGTTTTCAGCAGGTGCCTAAGAATTCGCTTCACTGCATTAAATTGTTCACAAAGAAATCATTTTCCTCCTCATCATTTTCACCATCACTTTGGAACTCAATGTCAATTTGCTCACTTCCTCCTTCAAGTTCAAAATCTTCAACGTCCCATATTCATTATAACAGGGCAAGAGATTATTGCCTTCCTGTTCTTTGGTAGGTAGATCCTATAACTCTTGACTTGTCGGTCGTAACCTATAAAAATCCCTTCATCTGCCCTGCTATCAAATTTCTTTCCGTTTGGGCTTATCAGGTACCAGACTTTACCCTTACCTAGACCAAATACCCTTAGTCTGTTGATCTCCCGTTGGATGTGGCATCCCTTACCTTTCCATAACTCCAATGGGATTTTGTCTCCGATAGCAGCGGATGGGCATAAGTTTCTAATGTGACACGCAGTGTTTATAGCTTCTCCCCATAAATAGTCAACCAGGGTCCTGTTGGCTCGTTCTGAAACGCCATTTTGCTCAGAGTTCCTAGGGACGGTCTTCCTGTGAAGAATACCTTTCTCCTTGAGGTAGTTCTCGAAGTCGGTCCCTGTGTATTCACCGCCATTGTCAGTTCGGAGGGCACTTGTCTTGGACTGATGCAGAGCCTCCACTTCCATCTGATATTCCTTGAAGCACCTAAATATTTCGCTCTTCCTATTGATGATTCTAACATGCATGAAACGAGAGAAGTCATGAATAAAAGTTACGAAGTAGTTACCTCCACTTAACGACTTGCACTGAGCTCTGCCACTGACATCACTGTGAACGATTTCCAAAGGACACATAAGTTGACACATGTGATGAGCTGTCCTCGGTAATGGCATTTTTGTCATTTTTCCTTTCACGCAGACTCTACACAGTTCGTCATGTTTCTTGGAGTCTTCCTTCACGCTCCTTATAGGAATTTTCCTTATTGCATTTCCGTGCAGATGACCCAACCTCTCATGCCATGATACAGTACTCCTATATGCCTTTGCCTCAATGACTTCGATGTCTTCGCCACTGTGGCTAGGCCCCTCCTGATCGTTTTCCACGGAGACATTTGCAGCGTGCCTTTCATCGGGGATTGTCTCCAAGTAGTACACATCGTCTCTTATTTTGGAGTGGATCACAACGTCGCCATTGTGCCAACCACAACGTTGCCAACCACATCTCAATTCACATCAGACACCAGGTCACACACCGCGAGCAAGATGGCAGCCAGATGTCTACGCATCCTTACTGGGTACCCTCGATAGTCTTAGGGACCCACCATAAATCTGAGCATTTTCATAGTTAAGATCCTTCAGACCAAACAAGGATCTTTTATTTCAAATGTCCTTTACATTTATTATTTACCTTCCTATTCCACCAACCTTCTTATTACCCAATCAAAAGCAATGTCTATCGCCCTCACTTTCCTAGCCAAAATTGTCCTTAACGAATCAGCTCATCTCGTGTCTTTAGACACACCTATCACTAGCTCTCCTCCGCCACTACATCGTCGCTAAACTTCATTTATTCTCTATCTTTAGAATAGTTAACATCTCTTTATCTGGTTTCTACCCTTAGACCAGTCGCGTACTTAATTTATACATACGCACCAGTGTAACTAGGTTCTATATAAAGTTGTTGGAGTGAGTTGTGATTTATAATCATGCGTTCCAATAGCCTCATCCTCATTGTACACACGGTGGTAACACCCTTCTTCGTCAACTGCCTGATTGAGATTAGATTTACATCTAACTCAGGCACCTACAAAGCGTTCGACAAAAATACACAGGACTCAGTCATTTTTACAGTGATCGTTCCCTTCCCCCGAACTTCCAGACGTCCCTTACCAATCCTGATATGTCCGGTCGCAGGTGTGAAGTCCACAAAGCGATGCCTGTCCGGAGTCATATGATTTGAGGCGCCTGAGTCAAGCTAACTGATCTTCCCCCTTTTCAAACAACTGGATGATAAGGCCAATGTCGATATGAGTCCCTTGAACCTTGATTTGTCTTCTGATCCCCTCTCCTTCTTGTTATCCTCCTATTTCTTCTTCTCCTTGGGGTTCTTCTCCTCTCTATCTCCTTTCTCCCCTTGGCACTGATACAAAATGTGGCCCCATTTTCCACATTTGTAACATAGAAATGTTACCAGAAGGTCATGTGGGTCTCTGTTCTCCGGCTTTGCGCCATCTTTGTTTTGTTGTGGCTTGGGCTTCTACTGTCTCCTGCTCGCCATTGCGCTGCCTTGCTCAGGCGACACCGCAACAGCGTCGATACTTCTCTCTTCGAGTAGAAGGTCGGACTTCACCGCCCTCGAGGACAGATCCTCATCAATCTTCGTTACTTTGAGGTACGTCGAGTAATTTGAATCTGTGGTGAGGCCGGCCAAAAGGAAACATGCCACAATATGATCTTCAATTTTTATACCGGCTTGGGATAATTTGTCACACAGGGCTTGGATCCTCCCACAGTACGCGGAAATATCCATGTTAGGGGTCTTCTCGATAGTGCCCAGTTCCCGCGTGCATAAAACAATGTCCATCGATGTTGATCTCCCATGAGAATATCTTCCAGTGCTTTCCAGCGCTCCTTTGCCGTTTTCAGAGAGCTGATGTCCGTGAGATATTCGGAGCGAACATGTCGGACAATGTAAGCACATACTTTGTTATCCATTTTAACATACTCGAGTCTTAGCCCTTCTGCTACCGTTAATACAGTATTCGCCGCATCCCAACAACCCAGGAAAACCATCGTAGCTTCCGTCATCGTCTTCCAATAGTCATAGTTGTCCTTATTGAGGATGGGGTTCATGTCTTTGTCCACATCGCTCATCTTCTCCTGGTCAACCATGGCGTGATCTCTTCTCGGATAATTACAGAAAAAAAATCTCAACAAATAAAGTTGTAAGTGGTTCTTTGTCATAAAGAGGGATCCTGATAGATATCAGGCTAGGCTTGTAGCTCGGGGGTCCTGGCAAAAGACCTGGGATGGATTATTCAGAGACCTTCAGTTCAATTGTGAAACGCAGGACTCTGAGAATTTTGCTTCCTCTATGTGCCGAGAATGAGTGTGGTTATGAACATATTGATGTAGAGTGTGCATACCTGAACAGTATTTTGGATGAGGACATATGCATGGAGCAACCTGAATTCTCTGAAGTTCCAGGAAAAGACAGGACTCGATATGTGTGCAAACTTAAGAAGAGCCTGTATGGACTGAAGCAAGCTGGGAGAATGTAGTTCAAACACATTAATAACATTTTGAAGTTGTAGGAACAGGCTGTTGGGCACATAATGTATGCCGCTACTGTAAGCCGTCCTGATGTCGCGTGTGCAATAGGAAAATTAAGCCAAAGATGTGCGAAATCGACTGTGTCCGATTGGAGAGCAGTGAAGCGAATTCTTAGGCACCTGCTGAAAACCAAAGACTTCAGGCTAATATACGAAAAGAAAGGGCAACCTTTGAAGGTGTTTTGCGGTTCTGACTTTGCGGGCTGTGCTGTAGATAGAAAATTTAGGAGTGGTTATGTCTTCATACTTGCTGGTGGTGCAATATCTTGATTGTCGAAGAAACAACCAATAATATCTCAGTCGACGTGTGAAGCAGAGTTTGTAGCGATGCAAGAGGCAACCAGAGAAACTGTGTGGATATCCTCGCTGTTAAGGGAGTTGGGTCAATTATCATATTGTCCTCGTCCATGCATAATCTTCTGTGATAATATTGGTGCCATTTCATGGCCCAAGGACGAGATAGTCGCTGAAAGCTCTAAACACGTTCAAGTCCGTTATTTTTACGTTAAGAATTGCGTGTCAAAGGGAATACTAGATTATGTCTACGTGCTGAGTTCTGAGAATATTGCAGATATTCTTCCCAAAGGTTTAAATAGGGTTAAGACTCAGCGTTTTACCAAAGCTACGGGGCTTGTAGAAACTATGATCAAAGGGGAGTGTTGAGGAAATAGTGGATTGGTATGATCACTAGTTCCTACATGCTAAGTTGGTACGACTTCTAACGACGCTCTTTTGTCTTAGACGTCGGCCACGTGTTAATTATCTCAGTGTATCCGGTGTGTTCGCATGTTTGTACTTGGTGGTGAAATACAGAACGTAGAAACTAAATCTGAGTGGATCAATAAATACCAAATTCTCAAAACTTATTGATTAACAGAGATACACGACGAGACTGATAGGTAGATTAATACAAGCATTCAAAGAATCCGGACATATTGTTTGTCAAAGCTTTCTTTGGTAATATTAACATTAATTTTGTTCCTGTAAAGTTTAGTTTGTTGTTCAATTTATCTGTAATTTAAGACATCTACATAGGTTAAATAGAAGACTATTGATTTTATATTACATTTTGTTATTATTATGGGCACCCGAATTCGTTTCAAAGTACTTTTTTCTCAACATACGTGGCCGCAACAATGTAAATGTAAAGTAAACTAAATTTCATAGAAATGTAAATCATTGAAATATTAATCTTTATGTAAAGGTTAAAAAGCTTTTAATAAAATAATACACACACACAGTTATTGCAAACTAAATATTTATTCCCATCCCACATTATCCATAAAACTGTACTTTTATATTTGTGATGCTATCTTAAAAAATTATAGTGATATTGATCCAAAAATGTATATGTATTTCACGGTTTTTGATAAACTCTAAATGAGCTTTAATTCTTGCATTCCATTTACTAAAATTTTGTTAATTGTGTATCCATGCAGAATATGTAATATAAAACATCTTATTCAATATATGTTTTTATTTACAATAAATAAATTACATTTTTTTATCAGTAGGTCAACAGAGTCACAGAATCAGGAAGAAAACTGACGACGACACTAGCAAAATGTTGGCATTCTTACATTTCATAAAAGCTGATGTTATATGTTTGTACATATATGTATATCTTATGAAGTCTTAATGCGGTCCCATTGCATTATGATATTCATCAACAGAAGCTTGATCAACTTTGATTAAAATTTATTTTCACTAACAAATTTTTTACACTTTAAGTATATTATAATTGTAGGAACTAATTACAAGAGTGTAAGATAAATGTTTTCACATGATTACAATTTAGCTAGATTATGTACTGGAAAAAGATGTTTATAAAATATTAGTTTGCCAACTGTTTGCAAGTGTTTGCAACTGTCAACACCCATTATAAAATTTCAATCATTTGTAAAAAGACACAGATTGTGTCAGAAATTCTTTAAATAAAGTGATAGTTAATAAATTTTGGAAGAATTTCCTTGTAAAACACAATTTGGTTAAAAATAATCCACAAATTGTAGGTTTGATCCTGCTTGTTCTTCATTTTTCAATATCATCATTTTTTAATACTGAGTTTGGAAGGAGCCAAGCCAACTTCTTACAGGAGTTATACATATAGTAACAGTATACAGATCAAAGTATGTTATCACTTATAACACTTCTTTCTAGAGTTTTACTAAACTAAAAAGTGTTATTAAGCAGAATATTACGCAGAATCAATTTATTCTTTAGTATATAGATTAGTAAATTTTACAACTATTATTTTTAAAGAAAGGGAAACTACAATGATTATGAAAGTTTTAGCATTTATAGTAAGCTTCTTATGTAACAGTAACGTTATTTGTTTCTTAATGATACAAAAATTGGAAGATTTTTTAGAACTTTTTCATTATTAGAAGATATTAAGACCTTCCTCCAAAACGTTTTCTTGAAATTACATTCCCTTCGGAATTTATGATAAGTAATTGCATTAATATAAAGCAATATGTTACTCTGATCCTTTCACCTGGAATATATATTTTTCGGGAGACATAGTTTTAAGACAATAATATGATAGCTTGCGTGCACGTTGAAACAAATCAGTTGTAATAATCAATTTCTGTTGTAATATTCTGATATAATAACCTTAACGATATATTAGTTATTATAAGTGATAAATGCCTTGTGCATGTTAAAGAATATTGCATGTACTAAGTACTTTAAAATTCTTTGTTTGTTGTATGCTATACTTTATATCTTACATTGTTTTAAAGTAACATTTACATCAATTTTTTCACGTAATAAGTATTTAATTAAACGCGTTAGCAAACTTGAATTTCTCACATATAAAATTCATAAAAATTTTTTGTTTGCATATTAACAAAAAATAGATTTACATAAATATATATATAAATTATCTAAAAATATTTTCAAATAACACTAGAAAAAATATGTTGTTTAACATATTTATAATGTTCTTTCCGAATAGAATACTTATCTTACATCAAATTTTTTCGTTTAGTGCAGTATATAAATGATAAAAAGTATAGATATTTATGATTCCCTAGGTCTAAATTAATGGATTTGATATGTAAAGTACTTTTTGTTGTTTAAAATACTCGATATTTTTACAAAAAGCAATTATTTCGAAAATATATTGACAATAATATTTTGAAAGAACTATCTTAGTAATCACATGTGAGATAGTTTACAGATAAATATTACATTGTATGAAATTTGGCTTCAGCTGCATTCCAAAATATGTTATCTCCATGAAATCTTCCTTCTAATATTTTTTTTTATCAAATATTATTTTCAATGCAAAAGTTATTTTTTGTTTATCATATTATTTCTTCCAAAATATAAACATCGTTGGCTTGGCATTGTGGACATACATACATGCACGCTTTAGAAATTCATACATGATTTAGTCGGTTTTCATTAGAATGGATATACACCAAATGCTATATTGATCTATGCTACATTGATATTGTTTGGCGACATTTCAAATGGACCTCAATGTACATGATTGTGCGGTCATTCGTCTCCTATTGTCTCAAGCACACATAGGTACAAATTGTGATAATCGATATCTGATTATGCAATAGGAAAGACAAGTCGTGCTTGAGTGACATGTTAATAAAAACTGGGCTCTGCATATTATGTTAATAGTTATAAGATAGAATAGCTATCGCTCGTGGAAGGTATGTTACTTTTTAAATATCTTAAGCAAAATCAGAAAATCGGTTACCCAGAGTTCAATAATGATGATCTAGCCTGCAACATTTCATTAAATTGAATCAAACTTATTAAAATATGCATATTAATTTTACTAGCTATCAAACAGAGTTAGAAATAACAAAAATCATTTATCATATCAATAATTGTTACAATCTCAACATTCATATATGTAGTCTTTATATTTAAATTTATTGAATTGACAATTCAAATATCTTTACTTAAGTGTATGTCTGTGCATAATTTCCTTTAAAGTTCAAATTAATCTTTTATTTTTTATTTTAAGTGTTTTATTGTACTATTCAATTTATCATTTCAAACTTCAGTTCTTACGATGTTAACATAAGCTGAAAAAATTTAATTTTTGTTTATACTGATACATGGATATTATTCGCTTATCATTATATGAATATTTAACAAGAATTTGAATAGAAATGCATGTCTGCAGCTATGAAAATTTAATACAATCGATAAATATATTTTTGTTACAAATAATTAATGGTAATAAAAAATGATTTCAAATAAAAGCGTGGAACATAATTATGATGATAAATATGTATTTATGAGAAAAGTTAAAATGTTTTACCTAACTCTGTTTTAAAGGTGTAGAATATTTATAAATTTCAGAAATAACAGAAGGATAAAAGATATCTATAAATGAAGATCGTTAAAATTATAATTTGCGGGTAATCCGAATAACCGATTCTGTTCCCAATTATAAATTTCTTACAATTACATACAGTGAAGACTATAATAGGATTTCATTATATTATACATAAATATATACAAACACATCTTCTTCTCTTATATCAACAATAATTCTCATAATTGATCATACTAATATTATATATATATATATATATATATATATATATATATATATATATATGATTCATCTATCAATAATTAGATATAATATTAATTTTTAATATTAGAATACTCTTCAATGTTGAACGCAACAGTTGCACTTTACATACAGAATCACATACCAGTCCATTGCACCTCATGCTGATACAATACTACTGTATATAAATATTATATCTTTTACTAGATAAGAACTATACTTTTACAGGTTTGCTCACCATCACTAGTCGAAGGAAACTTTATAGAGATTTAAACCAGAATTTCTAACTTATATTTTGGTTTTAAGATATAATAATTAAGAAGGATAACTTTTTAGTAATAAATTACTACTATTTTTACGAATGATGTAAATTATAATTTTCTACTTTAAAATAAATAGGAGTTCTTCAGTCTGGGCTCTTATTATTAGTGGTGTTATGTGATCCATACAAGTATATAAAATGAGCACTATATACGACGATATTCTATTTATTTGAGTTTCTTATTATAGTTAACATTTACTTTCAAACACTTATTAAACGCATAATAAAGAGTGAAATATATATTATATTGTAAATTATGTCACATTAAGAATTCTGTAAAAAATATACGAGGAAAAAAACTATAAATTGATGTTTGTCTCAGAGGTTGTAGTGTACAATCAGAATTGTATCATATTATTGTTTAGAAATATGTCATGTTTTTAGGATACGTTAGGATTAAAAAGCAAAATGAAAGCAGGAGTTTTGTACACATAAAATAAGTCAGAAATATTTCGTACGTACGTAAGTAATCTTAGAACATAAACTGAAAGAATAAATATAATATGTAAGTAAAAATGAATAAATTTTTGTTTCTATATAGATGCATGTCATTTGTTTTATACGTATCTAACACAGTTATATAGAAATATGCTAAAATAATATACTAAATTATTCAATTGATAAGTGAATATAAAGCTCAAAGAAAGAAGACAAATAGACAAACAAGGCTTCATAAAATAATGAATTTATATCAATGTTTGAATCAATAAAAGGAAACAGGTAAAATATAAAGGAAAAGAGATCTCATACTGTGAGATACACATTTAGCAAATTTCAAAATTGTTAATGTTAAGGTTTAAATAATTCGGCTTAACTATTTTTCATTCTATAAACTTCGTAACAAATAATGAAAATAGCTTCTCCCCATATTTAAAACTATTTCAGAAGAAAAGTTCATAGAGGTTAAAATATGTTCGTAAAAAACTTAAATAAACGTTTTGAATAAGAAATGTTTAATCAAAATTACGTTTTAAAGTTAACTATTCTTCTTTCATCTGCATTGTATTATTCTGATTCGATTTTAGATGTAATCATAATATATAATATTCATGTTGTTATATAAATATTATAAGTAATAGCAAATATGTTCTTCAGTTTTTTAAAAATATGAGTGACAATGAAAAAACTGTTATGTGAACCATTATAAGAATATAAACAACGCTCACTAAACATAGGTTTGCATTTCTTATTATCAATGAGTTAGAATATCCGCTTTACACTGTGATTGTATCTTCATGTATGTATCAAAATTTTAAAACAGAATTTTAATGGTTTATCTGTTATGCCATCTGAGAAAAGATGTTTCTAATCATAGAATTAAACGATATATTGAAATTATAATATTATAAGTTTCTATATAAATATTTGGCACGTTATTATTTTACTTGTACTCGTCACCCATTGGGAATTTTTTATCTGCATTATAATAAGTGCACTTACTTCAATATAAATTTAAATTATATATATACAATACTTTATCTAAATTTAGTTTTCTGACATGAAATATTACACGTAGAAGTATGTAACTATCAATATGCCAGTATATATCAATAAAAAATATAGTAATATCATAGTGTGATAGTAATGCAGCAAAAATTTTTTTATAATGTTTGGTTACACAATTTTTATTTCTGAAAGAGAAAAGGAATCAAACCAATTTAATGTTTGTTTCATTTTTGGGAATGACATTTAGATAAACCATTATACCTTCAATAACTTTTCAGTACATTTTGTATGACACATTTGATTATAAATCTGTACAATATATTTACTGTTATATTATGTACATACACGTATAACTATGTTAAATACAGATGACTTGGTTATTTGTGTACACTTAAAAAATTATTTTTAAAAGACTGAAGCAAAATAAAATGAGTAATGCTACCTGTTTAAAATGGAAATACTACATTTTAATTTAAATCTATAAAGAAAAATTGTGTAGTTCTGCACACATATTTCATACAAAAAATTTCGTACAGAAAATTTCTTGTCCACTGAACAGCAGATATTATTTATTTTAATCTTTTTACTTATTATGACAAATAATACGAGAAGCAAACTCTAACGAAGAAAGTATATAATATTCAATTAGAAAGGATTTTCTTATTGATAGTTGGACAGACAATTAAAAATACATATATTGTTATTTTAGGAAGTAGTATCGATAAAAATGTTTAAAACATAAAAAGAATCACTCTTTTAATGATGTGATTGGCTACACAGCAAATTTTGTTTATTAGAGTATCAAAAATAACAAAATTATATTATCAAGTATTCGATATTTTTGCTTTCAATTTCCGAAGTCAATTAATTTTTAACGTGCATTTAACTGCTTTATATCGCAAGGTATGCGTCTATTATACAGAGTGAGACAGTAGTATAACTAAAACTGAAAGAATAAGGAATATGTTACGAAAAACAAAAGATTTGATTTTACGAAAAACAATTGATTTTAGAAATTGCTTGAATACACAAATAATTAATTCTTCTACAGTTTCTGTTTGATATACGTGGGCACGAGCTTGAATGTCTGGCAATATTTGTAGGAAAGCAAAAAGAAAAAAAAACCTGCGGATTTGTACAAAAATTCGTTATATTACGAAACTACATCATCGTGTACCGTCAGTGATCGGAAATCTTTGATTGAAATCTAAATAGTCGAGAAAATTCTGTCGTTTAAAGCAATTAGTAACGAAATAGGATAATAACTAAGCCCAATCTATGTCCGATGAATTCCCAAAATAAATTTTTCTGAAAACGAAGTCTCGGATTAGAAAATTCATAGCATGCTTTTTATTTATCTTTTCACATATAATTCCCTCTTTTATCTTTGTACTATAGTACTATTCTGTTTGTACTCTGTATACTTCGACGCATTAAATAAATACACATTAAATAAATCAGGGTTTAATTATAATAGTAATTTTTTTTCGATAATTTTTTGTTGTACATTACCATATTGTAGAATTTGTTTTTAATGTAATTAAATCGCTTTTTTTTTGGCATCTTGGAAGAAGATTGCTGCAATGTTTCATCACAATAACAAACGCTATAAACTCGGTTAATGAAAATCTCTCTTGAAAAATTTCCTTCGAAAGGTGATGGTATTTTGTTATTACAGCTATATTTTATCTGTTACGGCAACGAATTCTTTGAAATTTCACCGCAGATTGTCTATAGTTCGCTGCATTATTTTGGCACTACATACGTGTCTTCGATTGTTTGTCTATTGTGATTGTGATCTGTCTTGACTACGAGTTCGTCTGTAATTCATATCTGAGTATTCTCTTTCTCTCTACACTTGTATATGTTCAAGCCCCTATCCCCTTGGGTATTTGTACTAGAATCTGATTTGATATTATGTTCAACAAAGCAATGTAACTCGTTCTTATAATTCGTTCATAGTAAACACTGTGCAAACTTGGCACTTATACGATTGTATATCTTCGTCCGGCTTTGTATCCTCTATGGAAAACGTAAGTTAATTCTGGCTTTCTTCCGCGCTGTCCTCGTGCTTCTGTCGATTAAACTAAGAATTCCCAAGGTGGACACCGGACTTTGGATTTTCGTTTGCAATTGGCACATGATACGATCGATACATATTCGCGGTTGTCACTTTCACGCATGCTGTAGAATAGGCTCACCCTCATCGGACGAAGTCTCACCACCGCTGATCACTTGACTTGGAATTGTTTCAGACTCCCATTGACCTATTTTTGTAGGATCTTTTTCACAAAGTCTTTGAGCCAGCATCTGTTAAAACACAGTAGTGTCAGTTTTAGAGATAACTCTAACTAGCTGTTGCTCGCGACTTTGTTCACGTAGAACGCGGGCAATTGATATTCTTTTTATTTATTTTTTGATATTACAATGCCTTTACATAAGCTATATTTTTAGTTTTACTAAAACTAAAAAATGGTTAATTGTATTAATTCTAGGAACTTTGAAATCTGGGCAAACCGACATATAATTGCTGGTGAGCAAAAGCTTTCTTGCCCTAAATCTATACCCGCATACCTACATTAATATTATAAAAAGTCCAAAAATATTTATTTGGCTTGAGGCAGAGGTGTTTCGGGATAATTGTGACTATCCTTTACGTGATTTATTTACGAGACGAAGCTAAGGGTCAATTCTGATTCCTTAACGAAATCTGTTAGAAAGCAGCAACTCCTATTTTTAAATATTCGCGGCCGCTAGAGAAGTGAGCGCACGCACGGTCGAGCAATCGATATAATTCGATCTCAATGGCATGTTCGGTGCGACGCAAAACGATTTCATAGCATCGCATCGTCATCCCGTCAACCCACCAAGCAACTGTGCGATTCCACATTCAATGGCATTTGTCATAGGACGAAATCGAATAACGGTGCGGTGGAAATCAAGCTCAATCCGGCATATTTATTCATTTAGTAATTTACGGGCACTAACCTTATGTTACAAAAAAAGAAACGAAAGTACAATAACTGATGAAGAGTTAAAGACTGTAACGCTGATCGTCTGAGTTTCTAGAAAGGAACAGAACAGAGGTCGACTCGAGCGGTGGAAATACATATTCGTATATTTATATAGTTGTATATTCTGGTGACGGAATCGCCAAATCTAAGATCACACGTGAAGAAGTGAACGCGGAAGATCAGAGTATTGCATAAGGAACGTGAACAAGCATCGAAATTAATAAGCTGAATTAACGAAAGACTGTGAACGAGGTTATTGATGACTTTACATAAAAGAAGAATGTTAGCGTATTCATCATTATATAGAGTACGGGATCGTAGTTGTGGTGACGACTGTGAATTGGACAACAAGTGCGCATGATGCAAATACTCGGTTCCCCGAGGAGTACGCATAATAAAATGTAGCCTGTGTCCATCCGGTGAAAATGTATTATCCAACGGTCAAAGAATTGTGTAAATCGGTTGAACAGTTTCCGAGATACCTCGAATGCACACAAAGAGACCCTCTCTCTTTATAATATTAATGTAGATAATTATTTTAGATGAAATGAAATTAATTAAAGTCTTTTATCGTTTATTTTGTCTACATACCCTAACGCATTCCACATTTTCCTAACATATATTTTATATTAAACATTTCTCTTTTATTTAAATTCGAATTTGCTATCTATTTGCTATCCATCAAGGATAATTTCATAATTATACTACAAGAGCTTTTCTTTTTAGCGAAATGCAAATTTTTACAAATATTTTTACTGCATTAAATAAAATATTACATATAAATATGAAATTTTGGAGAATTTTGTTAAGGTATCTGAACTTACCTGAAGACTAGAAAGACTATTATCACAGTCGGTAGTATCAATATCATTCAAATTGACACCAGATCTTTCCATCTCAGCGTACGTTCCGAAGGGCAATTTTCCTAAACATTCTAATTTCATAATGTGCATTTTGCTACGCAAATGCTTCGCCAAGTGACCATGTATTCTGAATGCTATTTTGCAGTCTGTACATTTAAATGGCCTTGGATTGCTGGTGGTCGCTGCTCCGAACGTGGAAGTCATACTAACCTGTAATCAAACAAATTCGAAAATTCAGTTCACGTCTAAAGTATCGAAAAATATGCATGCATATTTGATTTGATAAACTCTAGGAAACATTAGGAAAATTTCATTCTATCTTTCATCCTAACCAAACTCCGATAAATACAGTTCACTTTGATCGTATACAACTTTATTTCTTCTACGACTTTAATCACCTTTAAACATTACCGTCAAATTTCCTTTCTTTCAGTCATATTCCATTACTATGATAATACAATAATTAACTTTGTTCGATTAAAATATTGGATACATTATGGAAATGTAAAGAATGAATAACGAATCATACTATATTATCATTCAATCGAACGATCCAAGTCAATATAAGGTACGAATAATTTTTAAATTTGTCTGGAAATTATTTATATCACGTGATCACGTCAATTCATTTTAGAAAAACGGATGCGACATACAGATGAAGTCCCATGCGTACGATATATTTCAATATCGATGTCTCAAATTTCTAGTAATAGAACAATGAAAGAGGAGAAAAGCAAGAACAATCATAATCAGCACACCCGGGATTCTAATGTTAGTGGCTGTTAGAAGTTTGTATGGTTTTCCAAGCATGATAATTTTAAGACTAGACACCTAGGAACAATAATTATTTTAATTTAAAAGTATTTACTCTGAATGAGGGAAAACTGTGCTTATTTATAATGTAAGTTCATTCTGAGCACGTCATTTCCTCTAGCGAAAGTTATACCGCGTCTAACTCAGTTAGTCGTATATGTTTGTTTTACGACTCTCAACTTGACTTGAAATCAAACCAAATTCAGAAAAACTAAAAAGTTTATAACGTAGTCGGAAATAACATCATGACGGAAGATTCGGAACAAAAAATGATTCAAGATATTTATATAAGTTAATAATGAAACAAATAGTAAGAATAATAAAGATTATTAATTTATATTTTCATTCTTTTAGTGATTAGTTTAGTATGGTAAATATATACAATTTAGTATAGTAAATAGGAATATAATAATTTATCAGAAAGTGGATTAGTACGATATGTTGTTAGGAAAACAACAGTTTTATTTGATCAAAATTATTAATGTTGAATATCTGTAGGATGAAAAGTGAAATGACAATTGCAATTACATTTAAAGAATATTTCATAAACGTATGAAAATAGTTGAAAATTGTTCTTATAAAAACGTTTCGAACCACGCTAATTTATGATTTGCTATGTGTCGATAATACGTCATACAATGTCGTCTTTGAATACGTCCTACAAAATGTTATTATATTATAAATAGAAAGATATGCATTTGAAAAATATCACCATAAAATTTCCTTTATTATTGCAGAGAAGCTGCATAGAAACCTCTGTAGAAACAATTTTTGTATAGCTTTATTGATTCACTAAATATTTAATCATTCTGATTGCAAGTTAACTCACTTATTGTACGTCGCACGTATCTTCACAGAGAACAGTAAATAATTTGCCCCTTAACCGCAAGATTTTATTCGTCTTTAATTTTATAAAATAAATTTACTTCGTCATGAGTAGATTTGTAAACGATTTGTAAATCAGTCCAATATAGTACACTTGTAAGTTCAATTCATAACAAGACGAAAAAATATAACGAATAAATAGAAACTTTATATTTATTTCAGGCTGCGTTACTGTACGAGGATTGTTTGAGGAAAATATTCAACCATTCTGAATATGTATATCTCGAGAGCAGATTGTCTGAGTTTGATGTAACTAAACAACCATCTGAAACGAATGTCACTATGTGTATGTGAACAGCCATTCTTAGCGAGGCCACTCAATATTCAATTGATAATGAAACATCGCTGAGTGAGTTTATGTTTTGTGTGTCTGTTGCTACATTTACAATGACTAGGCGAGTAAGTTTTACCTTTCAAATATCAGTTTCAACAAACAAAAGTTTGCACAAACGATAAAACACTATATCCATCTACTTCCAACGTCTGTTAATCCTTTTATGTCGCAGATTTGGCACTTTGTCATTTATAATCAACAGTCGAAAATTGTAAAATTTACTCGCTTAAATGCACATTGCCAATTGGATAACTACAGAAGAATTTACATATACACTGGAAGATTTGTTTCAAATAGTCGTTAAGTTACATCAATTTCATTCGGTTTGGAAATATTTAAAACGGCTGGATATTTTTGAAATAATTCTTGCAACCAAGTATATTATAACGTAATCACTGTACCCGGTGGACGATCTTATAAATTTTCAACCAATAAATATATGATATATGTAAATACTTGTGAGGGAGTTTTCAGTCTTCCATTTATTTTTGTTATTAAAAAATTGCTTATAAAGTAATAATTAAATAAATGACCATCTACAATTTGAATCACATTTAACTGCTTCAATGGTAATATTTGTTTGTATCTCCTAGGAAAACCATACCAGCTGTTAACGACGTTCTATAAATTCACCGGTAGATAATCCCCGCATAACGCGTTCCTTTTAACGCGGGACGTGCCCTTACGTTATACAGGGATCCACTGTAATTATATTAACAATTAAAGGCCGGAAATCAAGTAATGACTCGACTAACTCGAGATCATTAGACAGTTTATTATCGTAAATGAAATATGTAATATTTAAATATAAAAAGTTGATTACCTTATTGTGATGAGAAACAGATCTTTCGTGCTTTGTCAAATGACCCTTGGTTCGAAAAGAAACCGCGCAACTTTCGCATCTAAATGGTCTCTCGAAGTAATGAATGTTGATATGCAACCGTAACTGACTAGGTTTGCTGAACACCTTGTTACAAATTCCGCAGACGCTTCTTCCATCTTCAGTCACACTGTAACTACATTCAGTAGACTCAGTTCTTTCAACGAAAACTGCTTTAGCATCGAATGTGGCAAAGGATTATCAACAAATCGAACATTTTATAATTGTACCACTTTCCTACAATCTTGAATTTCTATAAATTCTCACATTTTCCAAGTTGTATGTAAACTGTTATATTCTATTCTCTTTTATATCTATTAATCGAGTGTAGGGAAATGGAGCTAATTCCTTATTTCGATTATCAATATATATTCTGCGGATAATAACTCTTTTTACAATGTATCGTTACAATTGTATTAAAAATGGATGAAAAACGAGGAATATCCGATAGTTTTATTAAACCTTGCATATGTATTTTATTGTTCATTTATTTATCGTACTTCCCATGTTATGTACGGGAACTTTATGCGTTTCGTTACTACTGATGTAATGCAAACATCCAGAAGTATCCAGGAATATCCAGAAATAGTGCAAGTAAAAAGAATGGCGATATTCCTTATTTTGATATTCTGTGCTTGATATCCTATGTTTTTAACTTATACGTCAAATCTTTAATGTTATTCTATGTAGATATCTACGCTTTGGATCTCTTTGCGATCTTGTTTGACAGGTCTGTCAATCCCTTATCATGGGCAAACGTAGTAGTATCAAATGCGCTGGTCTTAATAGAACGAATTAATCCCATTTTATTAATTACTACCTCGGTGTAGCAAAAATTCCGCTTAAAAGACAATTCGATTAAATTATGCTATCATTATCCTGTACTAATCGTATTTTAACTAAAAAGAATCATATTAATAAGTTTTAATAAAATTTGAGATTTCTTTGTCTTTCAGTATTTATATTGTACAATGATAAAATCAGGTTAATTTCTTGACAATTCTTTATTAGACAAGGAAAGATGATTTGCAGCGTGAGTGTTAATTATTCCTAAATCTGACATCGTTGAGCAATCAATAATCACAACCGTTTATTTCTGACTAAATGACTTTATTTTCCATTTCATTTCAATTAGTCACTACTGGTCTTTATCACGTAAAAATACAAAACAGAAGTTAAGAAATACTTGAAGATTAAGTAATTGAAATGATTGCGGGTCATCGAATGATGCCAGTTAAAGTTAAGGAACTCGTGAAGTGTTATTGCCACTCAATTAAAACTAACATGTGAAATATCGCTCACCTGACATAATTTGGTGCAGGTCCATTCGAGGGCTGCAAGAACTCAGCTTGTGGTTTAGTGGTTGCAGCGTTAGGCGAGGGCGATCTGAAACCAGGTCCCCCGACAACCATTTTCCGCGCAACCGTATGTTTCATGCTCTCTGCTATTTCTTTTTCTCTGTGAATCGATTCGATATCGAACGACCGTCGATCTATAACGATATTGTTCTGATAAATTTTCTCTCTGATTTCCATCTTGATATCTTCAGAGGTATGCTTCGATACGTGCTTAATCCTGGAATCTATCATAGTCATTTGTATCTTGCTAGGATCGTTATAAGTCGTTACTGGACTAGTCTCTAATTCAGCGTTTCTTGATTTCGGAGATGATTGTTCCGGGTAAATGTCCCTCTCTCTCGGTTGCTTTTCCATCTTCGTATTTCCTACCCGATATTGTTGTTTAATTTTACTATCCATAACGTGTCGTTCAGTGAGATATGCTTGCAACATATGCCCCTCGGCATCCGGTTTCCACTCTCTTCCTTGTATCGGTAGTCTTTCCATCGTTTGAACGATCGTTTGTAACAGTACCGGTTCCGAAACGGGAGTTAAAATATCTGCTGGCTTGGCTCTTTGCGGTATGGAAGAGGGCAACGGTTGTAGGGCTGGTTTCGTCGTGAGATCCATAGGCTGTGCCAAAGTATTTCGCGAGTCGGTATCGACTCCGTTCACCTCGATGTCGGAACTTTCTTTTTTCGATGATTGAATCACGGTCGTCCTCGATTCTTCCGGAGCGGTTCGGCTCGAGGGGAAATAGTATCGATGGGACAATTCGTTTCGAACGACAGTAGTTTCTTGCGTGGTGACAGTTTGGCTGCTCAAGCAGACGTTGTTGCTTATCGCGGTAGATGATACGCTCGCGGACCTGGAGGTCGTTGGGAAAGTTAGAGTGTAAGGGTAAGTTGTCGGTCTTCCAGACGGTAGAAGCCCTGGAAATCTGTTTGTATTACGTTGCGACAGACTTAGCAAACTCTGTGCAGCTTCTTGCTCCTCGCTTCCGGATTCTTCACTCTCCTCTCCATCGCTTTCTTCCTCCTCTTCCGAGGATTCCTCGGTATTTCCACCTGCAGCCAACCGGGCGATAGCTTCTTTATCGATATTTTCATCACAGACCGTCGTAGGTACCGGAACAACGCCGAGCTCCACGCACTTCTTGTAATGAGCTTTCGACTTCATATGTTTCGTCAGGTTGCCTTTGGTTTTAAAGCTGCGCATGAAAGAAGAAGAAATAGTTGTAAATATTTATAACGTATAATTGTATAAGTTACAATACATAGAGTGACACGCGTAGCTAAAGCCAATACTGCTAATAATACTGCAAATAAAAACTAGAGCGTGTTGATTCGTCAGGAAGTATACGATACGTTATCGGATTTTTCCTATCATTTGCATTTATTGAAATTCTCATGTCACCTTCAACCTTTCTTAAATGAAATTCAAATTTTTCTTTATAACGAAAATTATGAATGATATTAAGAAAAGAACAATAATATGTATTAAAATGGTTATTAAACGACTGTCAAAGGAATTCTGCCAATTAACGCGCTAAAGTTTAAGCGAGAACTTGACTCGTACATGTAAATGTATCTTTCATTATAAATAAGAATTTAATTTCTATCTGAAAAATCGAAGATGACTAAAATGTCGAAAAACAAAAGTGATAGAAGAAAATCGAATAGTTTGCTATTAATCCATGTAGCATTTATCCGAACAAATTTTCGATAAAGTCATTATTTTCAAAGTTATCCAAGTGGTTCTGATTAAGTGTCTCGCTTTAAATAATATTTGGTATAAATATCGATTTGTTAAAAATAGCATTTCGAGCATACAAAATAACATTTCATTTGAAACTACGATTTCGTTACAAAACTTTAAATTAAAATTCCCTGAAATAACAAAGTTATAGTGTTGCAAGTCAGCCATGTATATTCGTGTACACGTATGAACCGTAGTTAGTATTTACGAGTGTTTTTCTCAGAATATCATTTCATGAAATAGTGACACAGAAATTATAAAAAGTGGTAAGCCGGATCAATTTAAATTTTACACAATTATTTCATATAAAATCATGTAACGACTATCCTAAAATTTTTCTACAATTTTCGTTTAGTGTTATATGTATATATATATATATATATATATATATATATATAATATATATATATTAATACGTATTTTAAAAGAGATAATTAAGAATTGCGAGGGCAACCTGCGATTCTTTACAAGAAATAAATATTTAGAAAAAAGAAAGAGTGGATTGAAACTAATATCTCTGCGTTATTATTAAATGTTAGGCATAAGTATGCTGTCTCAAAAGATAAAAAGTTTACTTTAAAATCATTTGCTTTTGTTGTAGTTCATGATTTTAAGACCTCAGTTCGTTTGACATTGTGCAATAACAGTTTTGATAAAGCTTTCGCATCGTAATCCTCATTATCGTTTCTAATATATACTATACACACATACAGAAATATTAGAATCAATAAAGCAGATCAAAACAGAAGGGAGCGTTACTTGTTGCATGCCACATAATTAAATACTGCATATTTAAAAAATAGAGCTATGTTTTATTCTAAGAAATTGCAATCCTTTCAAACATTTCTAGTTTTTTTCTACTATTTTGTATTTAAACATAGAAATTGGTAAATGAAAAGCATATTTCACAAAATATTTGGAATTTCTGAACATGCTTATATTGCCACCAGATACCGCCAATCAGATATTCATCAGTAGTGCGAAGATTCAATATGAATAAAATGTGTATGCATTTCTAATAGATTTCCAATAATATTTTTCAAATAATTAATTCACTTTGGCAATAAATTGTAATTCCTATGTCAATGTAATCATTTTTGTAAAAGCCTGTATGCAGTTTATGTTATTTTTTCGAATTTCTCAACGACGTAAGGCTCATAACTTAATATATACAACATAACTTATATGTAGATAAATATATGTAACAGATATAAAAGAGATAATGAAAAATAATGGAAAGATATAATATGTTATTAGTAAATATTACTATTACTTTTCCTCGTCCCAGTTCTTTTATGTGTGTGTGTATATTGTTATCATGATGTAAATTAAGCAGGTTTCCTTTCCTCCTTTCTTGATGAATATTAACGTCTGAATATGTATATCGTTTGTTACATGTATTTATTTTATCCGCATGTATAGGGTGATTCATAAAAGTATGTCTATACTTTCGGAAGTGAATCTACACTAAAATAACATGTATAGCTCCTACGTGCCTTAGTTTTCGAGTTAGAGACGATTGAAGAAAATATTCAAAATCCACCTCGTGCCTCGACACATGTTTCGAAATCAAACATATCCTAATCAAACATGTTCGCATTATGATATGATAATTTATTATCTCATTTCTGTTGAATCCCGCTTCGTCAACAAACAACATGAAACATGGCAAAGCAAGATTTCCAGAATATTGTCTTGGCAACAATTCGCAAAATGATTCTTCGCAAAATGAAGACGTATTCTGCCGTGTATAGTCCAATGTCAAGCCGTGCAGAAACGTGTACCGCGATAGTTTCTTTAATTATCTGTTACTCGAAAACTGTGATACATAAGACAAACATACAAGATGTTCTAAACTTAAACAGATGCGTTAAACAGATGCTAGACTGCGTGGGCATGATCTATAGGCAAAAGGACGAAAGAAATGTTATATAAAGTTTGTCAATAAACGATTTGTTGCAAAATTATAAAGAAATGCATGAAATAAGTAACGACGCACGCAGTTTATTGAAACTGAGGAATATCCTCCTGATCGAATGTTCATTGATGAGCTTGTATCCGAGGACAAGGACAACATTTTGAAATGAGAAAATAAAAGTACTCGACAATCGTTTTTGTCATATTGCATATGATATTTTCCAACTATTAACGACACAACTATTAACTTTTGTTTATAACTCTGTAACAAAGTACTTATCAACAAACTTGCGTACAACATTTCCTTCTTTCTTTCGCCTGTAGATTAAGTCCTTACTGTTTGGCCATTTAAGTTTGGGGCAACCTACAGGCATAAACATACGTTTATATGATATTTTTTTATTTATTTTAATGTGTAGATTCATCCGCTGAAGTATAGACACACATTTATGAATCATGTATATTCTTTGACGTGCACTTGCAAGGAAGGTACGAACGTTTACGCTGTATAATTGATATTGTCTTTCGAATGCTTGGTGTACAGCCTTTACTACAGTATTGTTTCTGTCTGTATAATCTTTTTCGGCGAGTAGTCTGCAGCTATCTATGTTCTATTGTTTTTCTGCAGTGGTAACATTTTTTTGCATGCGTTATGTCAATGGTCCCTTTTATTATGTATTGTATTTCCTGTGGTTTCTCGTATTTTCATGCATTGTCATGACTGTTATGACAGTATTTCTTTTGTTTCTACGAAGAATTGTCTTAAACCATTTTATGAGCCACTTGTATAGAAGTACAGTGGACTCGGTACAACGCGTTCCCCTCTATAACTTGGATTCGTCTAACGTCACACTCGTAGTCCATATACAGGGTGTACCACATTTTAATGTACAATATTTAATTGTTCTGTAAGGAAAGTTCGGTGTGCTCTGTAACTAAGAACAGGACTAAAGAAAACTAGCAAAAAGATCGTATATGCTTCATTAAGTTATAAGAAACTTACAACGAAAATG
Organism: Bombus hortorum; assembly: GCA_905332935.1. Classification (NCBI taxonomy): domain Eukaryota; kingdom Metazoa; phylum Arthropoda; class Insecta; order Hymenoptera; family Apidae; genus Bombus; species Bombus hortorum. Next base: position 10,909,588 of record HG995199.1, read on the forward strand.
TAAAATGCAACGAATGTACGTTAATATTCTTTTTCTCGGTTTAACAAAGGATAAGGCAATATATGTGTATAATATTCATGGTAAGTGTTGATATATGGCACAGACATGAGGGTGTATTTTGTACATGTAGGTATGTTATTGCTTTTGTGCATGGTTTTACTATACGACGAAAAAAGCACTGTATTTCATTTTAGTTTCCTCCTGGCTTGTGAAATAAGAGTTGAGGGTTTCCAAAGCTGCACATGGAGAAGTTAAAGAAAACAAGTCAACATCAACTTTGCATTAATAAAGACGATCGATACTTTGAAATATCTCGAAAGGGCTTGATCCTATCAAAAAAGAAAATGTTTGAACAAAAGTTGTTGGTTTGTTTCAAACGAAGCATTGTTAATGCCAATTATTTTTCTGTAGATCGAGTAGTAGTGCTTTTTCAGGGTCAGCTCCATTTTTGTAAATCGAACCATGTACGTTTTGATACATTAATCGAACCATCTCGGCATTCCCTGTAAAAGGTGTTGACCTATCTATGCTAAAAAATCACTAATTTAGCAGATATTTTAACTCGAATTTGTCAAATTTAACATACGAAATACAAAGACAAGGTAAACGCAAGAATACAGTTTCGTGTCTTTCCTTGGTTCCAAACATTCTTTATATTATATAGCTTTACGTGTCATATTTTTGTTAAAACTTCTTAAGGAAACATTTATGAACCTTTTACTATGTGACATTTTAGTCTTGTTTTTAGCTATACAACACATTAGCAATATTTATACACTAAACTACGGGTACCCTGTGTAATGCATACGTATGTACATGTGGTTGGTATAAATAACGCATGTTATCGCGTACAGCGCGTATAACGCTGTTTCCTATAACGCGGAACGTATCCTCCGCGTTAAACGGTGGCCCACCGTACTTGTCTATATTTGGATCTTATATAACATCGTGGCGTTCGCCGTTTAGGTACTGCCTTTTTACTCTTTTATGTTTCTCGTGTCTTATCACGCGCATGCGTTTCTGTGTATATGTTCTTGTACATTTTTTTTTCTTTTAGACTGAGCAATATATTTGTATCAAATCAGTCCGATTAAACAAGTTTCTGTTGTGCGTGCTATTGTAAAAGTAGCTTTATGTCTATTCAGGTAGCTGTGTATCTTTACGATTCTTTCGTAGCCATATCTTTCCTCAATAGCGTTTGGCATTGACTGCCGATAGTAATATTTGTCTTTTCTCTTTTTTTTTCTTTTTTTTCTATTACATTTTGGTAGAATTGTCTGTAATTTCTATTGAATTATACGTTTTGTATTTCTTTTCCATTTTATCTTTTATACTAACGTTTTAATTTTGCAATGTATTGAAATAAACATATGTAGATATTGAAGGAAACAAAAGAAAGAGGATTCGTTAAAAACGACTTACCTAAAAGCACAATGTTTACAGGTGTACGGCCTTACGTCCGTGTGCGTTCTGATATGTTTCTTTAACATGGATGGCTTTTTACAACGAATGCCGCATTCCTCGCAAACGTATCGGCCTCGACCTTAAATAATAAAGAAATAAATTGAGACCGTTAACCAGCACATAATATGCTATTTACGAAAAAGATATATGTCTCAATAGACGCACACATAAATGCAAGTATTAGTTGTGTTGTCATATACCTATAGCTTTAACGTGACAATATATATGAGAATACTGGCTGGGGCGGAAATCGTAGTACAAGCGGATAATTTCACGCAAAGAAATAAGGCAAAAATTTGATATAACATTTTCATCAGAGACTTCGTTTTCGAGAAACTCGAGTTTGAACTTCATGTGAGAATATGTCAAAAACGAAAAACAAAATTTTTCATAAGGTGTTTCGTTCTTCTTTTTCTTTGAGAAAAACAAATTTAAAAATCGCCCGAGTTTCGTAATTAACTTTCACGTGAGCAAATATTACATTACATTTTTTACTTATTTCCACATCTACAATAACCTCGTACTGATTGTTTATTCATACGAAATCTGCACTTGTTAGTTAGCCACGTTAAAGTATATTTGACAAATTCCCAAATTTGATTTTATCAGAAACGGAGCGTCACGCGACAAAATTTTATTTCATATTTTCGACTCATTTTTTCATGTAGAATTAACCCGTGCCCAATTGTACTATGATTTCTCACCCATCCTGTACAATGATACGCGATAATATTTCGCTTTTTTTCTCTCAGTCCTATACGGAAATTTAGAAAATTATAAAAATAGTATTAAAATAACAATTTCTTATAGTTTTACACTCGCTAGCTATTTCACCCTTCGCCCTTTCTTCTAATACTTCATCCTCTTAAACTTTGTACTCTTTCTTCTATTACTCGTTAGAGACGTATTACGTATAGTGACTACAGAAAGTATTTGTACACCATTGAATTTCTACATTAATTATATATTATATTACACAGTAATTAGTCAGATCCGACTATAACACATTTCACATCATTTGGTGGTACCTTCGTATGATTCTAAAAGCTTGACAGCATGTAAATGGAATTGTAAAACCTAATAAAAAGACGCTCCATTGGAAAATAAGGTACGTACAAATACTTTTCGTACTCTCTGTCTGTAGATATAAACATATCTGACTGGCTTACTAACTGACTCATTGCATATTGGAAAGAAATTCGCATATTCGTTTTTTCGTACGTTCCAATTTCTCTGAATATCAAACGTAAACAAATAAGTGAAAATGTTGAAGATACAAAGAGAGTTAGGTGTTGGACTGCGCATAAAGTCAGTACTGGTGCCGAAGGCAAGGCAGCGTGTGTAAAAGCATGTTATATGTTTACCTCTGCCCCTGACATATGTATAGTCCTCGTTGCTTTCAAATCCTCCGTCGAATATCTTAACCCTTTTCGCTTTTTCTTGCATATCGCTGTCCAAGCCGCTATCGGAACTAGTTGGGGTGGTCGGTCTTTCCGAGGAATGCGTCAAAATGTCCTCCTGCTTTTTCCAGGCGGTCGTATAATTAAGCGGTCTGTGCCTCGAATCATAATGCGCCATATCAACGTCAGATGGTACTTCTTTGCATATCTTCCAATTCGAGTACATAGATAAGCCGTGTTGCTGTGTCACGTACATCGGCTGTGGTCTATTCAGAGTGCAGTAAAATACTCTGGTCGAACATTTCAGGCCAAGATATGTATACGCGTGACCGTTCAAATAAAGCTGCCCGTAGGATTTCTTCGGCCGAGGGGTTTCTGGGCTTATGAGCGGAAGCGTGTTTGCCGTAGGAGTGATACCATGATGCTTCTTGGGCGTGAACGTGCCTGGCTTCAGTGGCAACGAAGTCGGCCTCAAGAACTTGAGGCGAAGTCTCGTCGAGGTCTCGTTAACGCTAGGAACTTTTGGGCTCGTTAATCCGATCTTTAAGACGTCGTTGCCAGGAGTTTTGAAGCCGAGCTTGGGGTCCTTTGCCGGGCTGGCGAGATCCAATGGCTGGCCTATCATCGAGACGTGTCCATTGGACATCGGCTCTGGAATTCCAGCTATTGGCGTTTGTATCTTGGTGGCGTTGGCATTTGTACTTGGCGTTTGTATTTTCACCGGACTGGCGAGATCTAAGGGTTGAGGGACTATGTGGAGGCCAGGCAATCCTGGTATCACCTTGTATCCGGCTTCATCGGTGGCTAAACTCGTGGATATGTCTATGGCTGGCGTGAGGGTGTGTGGTCCAGGCATGCCAGGAACATAAGGTATAACTTTACCACCGTGAAGGATATTCGTGATTCCCGGTTGAGGCAAAGTCAGCGGGTTATAGGCAGTGATACTGGTCAGAGGATTTAAGTTCGGCTCTAGATAACTGTAGCACGACATGTTGGGTGCTATATTCGAGGTTGATATGTTCGGTATGATCGGCGCCAACATTTTCGGAGTGTTGGGCAACGATATGGAGGAACTAGGTGTGCTGACCGCCGTACGCGGTGGTTTGTGTACCATCGTGCCTCCCGAGTGAAGACCCGATCTAACCACGATCGAAGCGGTCTCCGAAGTGACGCACTTGCTGCTCACGATCTGCTCGCTCGTAGGAGAGTTGGTTTGTCGCGGCTCGATTCTCATCGTCTTCGTTTCACCGGTATTGTCCAATATCCTGACTTCCCCGCCGAACATTTGCAACGAGTTTGGTCGTGGATACTTGCTTAGCTCCTCGAGAGACCGTAACGTGGTTGGTACGGGATCCGATCTCTGTTTCTTCATGGGTGGAGCGTACGCGTCGACGAGCCTCGTATTGCCCAACAGAGGCCCGGGAGAGGGAAGGGGTTGCAAGGTGCTGTAATATTCGGAAGACTTGGAATCAAAATCCGGCTCTCTTTTCTCCATTTCCAACTGATAATCTCTTCGCGGACTCACGCTGCCTTTGCAATAGTACTTACGATGTACATCGAGATTATCGATACTTGAGTAAGGGATATTGCAGGAAGGGCAGAAGTAGCTCTCGTATTCCGTCGTTCCCTCTTGACTCGAGTTTTGATTTTTCAATAGGAGATCCTTGATTATCGAACTTTCCGGACCGTTCGGACAATCTTTGCTTTCTTGCACAAAGCTCTCACTGTAACATCGTTTTCTCGAAGATTCCTCCGCGGATGAGAGATTCAACGGCTGATCGGTAGACTGTTTCGTTTCCACGAGACTTTGCTGTCTTTGAATCAGTTTGTGCAGTCGCGGATCTACCGCATCGACGATCGCTTGGTTGTCCGTAATAATTTTATCAATATGTTCCTGTACTTGCTCTGGGTTTGGTTTTGGCGTGGTGGTAGCGGCTGTCGAGGAAGAACTGTTCGTGGAAGAAACGGAGGAAAGGGAAGACGTTTCGATATCGTTGTTGACACACTGGAGGGCCGTGTGAAATTTTGGCTTGTAGATTTTCCCCGTTTTAATCGTTTTTACACTGACTGAAGTCGTCGTGGGCGTCGACGACGGAGGGGGTGGTGGTGTGCCGGTTCCGTTGCTCGCACTGTCGGATAAGCTTATGTCCGAGTCCTCCGATACCTGTGAAATGATCGAATGTTTTTACGTCACACATTTTCTCACTCAAATCTTACTTCTAAGTTAAAAACCGAGTGTTAAAGCTGCATCCGCAATCTTAAATACGCGCTAATATCAAGCTTTCTCAAACTCTGTAGGAAAATATAATTAATCGTTCCGTTAGCTTTCAAATGAAAGGGGAAGTTATGTATTTCGATGATGTTGTATGGGGTGAAGCCTAACAATTATAACAGCTCGCGTCGTACTATAACGTATATTGTATCTATCGCGATTCGAAAATCCTGTACGCGAGGAAGTGAGAAAGTGAAATAGGAAACGTACCTTGCTGGCATCACCACCCTCCATCTTAAGGGCGTGAGCACGGGATCTGCAGTGCTTGTAAAGATTCGACTTGGTCTTGAACGCGAATCCGCAAGGAACGCAAGGATACGGCCTCTCGTTGGTGTGAGCTCGGATGTGTTTTTGCAGGACGCTCGGTTTCGCGCACGACAGCCTGCAATAAGGGCACACGTAGCCGTTTTTCCTCGATTCGGTCGGTTCTCCGTCCGCGGGTTCCGCAGAGATCTCGATCTTGATCGGATCTTTCGGCGACTCTCTGGAGTCCTTGGCCGACTCCTTCCTTTTAGTTGTCTCTGGAGAACCGTTGCTGACCACGGCGTCCTCCTTGGGCTCCACCTGCGGCGTAACCTCGGTCGTCGCCATCTTCTTGAACTTCTTGTGCAAGTATTTCGGCTCGCCATCGTTATTGTTATTGTTATTGTTGTTGTTGTTGTTGTTGTTATTGGTGTTGTTATTGTTGTTGTTGTTTGCTAACTGTGGGTCTGTCATCGCCACAGTGTGAGTCTCTGCAGAGAGGAAAATGAAAATTCGGTAAGAAAATTGATTTGGTGTTTCGCTCGAAACATGTTATCAATTACGAATAAAATTTGCCTTCTCTCGTCAAAGTATTCATTTCGAATGTTTTGCGCACATATACATACAATAATAGCCATTAAAATTAGAAATGACGGAAAAATATGCAATATTGTTAGAAACCTAACCAAACCGCGTGAGGCACGCAAACGCGGGAAAAAAGATATATCGTTTGTTTGGGTCCGATACTCCATCGTGATTCAGCTAGATTGTTCCGAGAATCGTCTTACGAGGAACATTACAATGAATCACGTGTTATGAGTAGAGTAATAGTTTATGATCGCGACGAGCAGGAAATTCCGGGAAACATGTAAGAAAAGATTTACTAAGATATTCTAGAAACAACAGTGAATTGTCCAATAGCGCTGTGTATACAGTTACTCAAGATGGATAATTTTTTAATTTTTTCCTTTGTCGTCCTCTATACATGATTCAATAATATTTACACGTGGAATTTTATGTTTTATTATTTGATGAGAAGTAAAATTGTCTCGGCAAGGACAGCTTGAGAAACTTTATTTTACATAGAAATCGAGTAAATTATTTTTAAATAATATTTCATCTCAACTAACGCTTTCAAGCAAGATTGTAAATACTGTATTTCTACATAAATTTCTTACTTTGATTATCAGCTTTTTTAATAGATAACATTCGGAACAAGCCAATGTATATTTTATTTATAACGAAAATAAAATCTAACAATTAATTAATATTTTTTCGAAGATAAGTCAAGCAATCGAGTAGAACCGCTTCGGCGGTGGATTCTGTACATGAAAACAATAAAAAACTGTTTGCATTAACATATGTTCAATAACAGCTTGACCTTGTTTTCGAGATATAGCGAGTTTCTTCTGCAACGAATTGTATCTGCGCATCTTTACATTTCAATAATCTGACATGTACAACTATTGCACCAATAATTTGTACGTGAGGTATTTAACTACTTCTCTAACTACGCCTTTCGATACAATTGTTGCAACATTATTGCATAAAGCTCGTTATAACTGGAATACAATGTCAAATAGAGTATACGTTTATATGGACTTTTCTTATTATTCCCATGTACAGAATTCAGTGTGTAAGCGGTTCCTCGATGCTACGGGGCACTCTGCATAAGAAAGAACGCGGTGAAATAATCGAATGAATATTCTTATCATGCTTGCAGTGCATGACGTTACACTCTTGTTTGTTTCGTCGTTGTATCTACGACATATTTTAATGAGTATGTTACTGAGAAATAGTAAATTATGTCCACGCTTCACGTTTCACGACTTCCTATATGATTTTCAGACTTGGGCATGACTTAAATAAGATACTTGAAAATTCTATAACATCATTTTACTTGGCTCGCTCGTAATTAGTTTAACATAATTACATATGTATTGGTCTATTTGAACAAAAAAAAAATGTTTTTCTCGGAATTACTTCATTGAAATGAAACAATTTTTCACATTATTTTTTATTTATGCAACCATTTCCCGAAGTAAATGATACTTTTCTATTACGTCAATTGCTTCGGAAATATGAATATACAGAGTCACGTATTTCATGATAAATTTCAGTAGGAGCAACTGCGTGAGCAAATTCGTTACTTTTTACGTTATATACATATACATATAACATATAATATATAATTAATTCTGCTTTATTGTTTATGACTCAGACATGTGAAAAAGTGTGAAAAGATTCAAGTTAATAGTAAAATTCGCTAAAAGAAAAGAATTAAAATAAAGCTACTTTTCGCGTAAAATTATTTTTAAAATAGACCTTGAAGGTCGGTGGAAATCCGAGTCGTTTATTACAAATTGTGACCTTTTATTTTCGTAATGTTCTAAATATTGTCAATTACCATCGAAATGTTGTCCGAAGTGCCGTTTTAAATGGTTCGTGCAAAAGCTGCACACGAACACGTTTGACGTGTAATTATCAGGTCGCTTAATATTCAAGGCCTGAAAGGTCATTCTTGTGGAGTTATACGGCAGTTACGTTACGAAAGCGGAAGAAGCCGAGTTCAATAGTTCAGAGCGTCGTTTATGCGCGAACAAGACTTTCCTTCGATTGGATTTCCATCTATAATGAAATTCGTTGAATGACGTTTTTGTTCGCCAGTAAAAGACGATCAGAAATTATTCTGAGCGAGCAAAGAAGCCGTTCAAATTCTTTAATCACCGTTATCCCAATTTATTCAGCACTGTAAATATTTTCGACGTTATCGATCCTTTAATATCTACGTCTAATATCCTTACCGACTAAAGGCACAAATTCTTTGCTGCTTACCGTAATTTGTAATTACGCAGAAATAGATTACGCGCGTGAGTTAATCAAGCAGTCGTTAATTACTTTGTTTGTACCAATACACTACAGCATTCTACTACTGCTGCACAATTTACGAATTACTGTTGTACCGATTTAACCGATTTAATTTCTTCTATTTAAGATCGTCGATAGTTTGTATATCCCTTCGTTCGATGAATTATTACCGCTTGACGTTCTTCGCTATACCTAACTATGGCGTTTTCAAATTACGTGGCGTAACATTGAATAGTAAAATGTCATTCTCGGAATAAACGCAGTTGTTTTCCTCCGGTAATAGTCGATGTTCGATCATTTTGCAATCTGTGAAAGTGTTGCTTCATCTAATGTCTTGTCAGTATTTCCAACACAGTTTCCGTCTGATAAGACGATTTTTCGTGCTAAAATGCACTCGCAAACCATTTTTTACCTTACGTTACCAGGAAAATGATTAGCATACATATTTTATTCACTAACGGAAAAATGTATTGATATTGACGCGGAAAATTCGATCAATAATGTAAAGTGTAAATCGATAGCGACGTAGAAGAATACAAACCCGAAGTTTTTTAAAATCTGTATAACACATTTTTATAATAATTTTTCTAATAAGGCGAGTAAATATCAGTTTGTTGCCCTACTTTCATGTATTTTGCTTGCATGTCAACAATCTTGTAGATCAACATTTACATTTCCAAATCATTTCTCCTTTTATGATTTTTATTCCGACGTGCAATTGTATATCTCACTTTCTAACTGCTACTCTTCTTCCCTTCTAACTATATATTCGACTATAGCTCGGATATGATAAAATTCACAATCGAAAAATTAAGCCTATCATATATATGTATGTGCACATCAAGTATAGAAATCAATATGCAGCGAGCGAAACTCGCGTTACGAGTACTTGTGTTTTAGTGCCTCAGATTTCATAAACATGTATTTAACACTAATCACATTTTGCTTCAGAGATATAAGCGAATAAAATGTGAGAGACGTTTAACAGTTCTAGTTCTTGTACATTCGAGTTGTACAAAAGGCAAAGGTACAAAATAACAGAGATCTAAACCGAATATTCGAGCGAAACATGTTTCTAGCTACAAAAAGATTAAAAAATCATAGTTTGACACAAATGCACAGTAAACTTTGTTCAAACAACGGTATAGGAACGTGGGAGAAAAAATTGTTCCGCCAACTTCTATTATCCTTTGATATTGTTTGAAATATCAACAGCCACAGCTAGAAAATACAGCGGGTTCATAAATGCCTCGGGTTTTTTCATTCCATTAGAAAATCTATCAATAGATTTTGAATCTATGCTTTCGTACTTTTCTGTGAAAAGGCGTGAAAGCGCTGTTGTAATCTGACCACAAAATAACTAATTTTTTTTTTTTTTTTTAATTAAAAACAGAAAGATTGCTTTTCTCTTTGAGCAAGTACAGTATTCGACTAATTGGTGTATATATTTTAACAGATATTTTAAAAAATTGAGTTATTAATTTAACGAAAAGTGAATTGCCTTTAAAAATTATGAACATTATCAAATAAAGAAATCAAAAGGATTTGCATTTGCAAATCGGTAATGAGAATCGGAGGAAAATTGCTAAATTAGCAAATATTGTCGCCATTGGTATAATGCAATGGAATTCAAAGTTCATTATCAATATTCTATTCTATTACGACTATATTTCATTGCTACTGTCTATAGCCATTTATCGTATGCTATGAAAAATAGATGAAATTTCAGAAACCGATGCCAATTTTACAACGGTACAGTTCATATTAATTAAAAATTAAACAAGATTAACAAGTTTCTGCATCGCTGATAATAATGCCGTTGATGAATTTATGAAACTGTATTATGAAATAAATATCTTGGGAAGACAGAAGTTTTAGGACAAATGTATCTTACATTTCGTGTCCTTATATGTATAATTCGCTATTGCATCCATGAAAACTTGACAACTATTAATGTTTAATTTAAAAAGTAACATATCCGGGATAACTTTTTTAGGGATGACGAAAAGCAATTTGGCAGTTCAGAAAGAAAATTTTTACTAATATATAGCGTTGAGGAAAACTATAAATTTTAGGAAACAGTAGTCAAATATTATTTCTGTAATTTTCCATTCGTAGTCCTTGAAACCGCTCTTGATGATTTTGGTATCTCTTCAAAGTAGAGCTGACGTATTTTGACTTGTGAAAGTTTTGATATACGTGAGCGAAATCTAATTATCCTTTATAAAATACGCACAGATACCCCGATTAATATTCGGACACCCTTTAAACAATAATTTTTGTAAAATTGAACCAAACGACTCGAGCTTTTTTTTTACAAGTTAGGATTAGTTTGTCAGATGACGTATAGCAAAATCTAGTAAAATTGTAATTAGCCGGAATCGCGAAGAAAAACGGAAAGATAATTTTTTACAATTTTTTTTACCTGAGCCTGTAACGTAAATTTAAACGATACATTTTGAAGATTTATGCTGTTGAAAATGATGAAAATCGCAGTTTTTCACGACTTTCGGCCCTTTCGATGCCTTTCGCTCGTATATAACTGACGTCAGTCTTCGAAATGTGTTATTTAAATTTTCATTACAGACCAAGATACAAAGGTTGTAAAAAGCGATCTTTGCTTCTTTCTTCGTGTTTCCGATTAATTGCAATTTTTTCAACACTTTTGTACGCGACGTCCGGTAAACAAATACTTTTAACTTCTAAAAAAAAAAAAAAAAAAAAAAAAAAAAAATAGGGTGTCCGAATATTACAGAGAGTAATTGCAATTGATTTATTTTGCATATTAGTTTGATATTTACTTAGTAAATCCTTGTTCGATTTTATGGCGGAGTATACGGACACTGTGTCGAGTATACAATGGATTTCTGGTATCTTGGCAATTAAAAATGCGAGAAAGTGATTTCATACATCTCCTATGAGGATAATCAAATACGAAATGAGAAAATACAAAACTCGCCGTATCTCGTAAACAAGATCAAATAAAACACGTTAATAGGAGCTTTTTTAACTATTTTTAAGTACTGAAACCGTCCCTTAAATAATATCGTTCGCTCGTTACGAAACAACCTGTATAACTGATTTGAAGAAACATTTATATTGATTAACTATCATTTTGAATTGATTAATTACCGTTATTCTACTTAAATCTACATCTTCATCGTTCACAGTTTTATACTATAACCACGGTTCTATATATTTACGTTCCATTGTAAAATATCAACATACACGCATAGCATATTAAAGTTTATGCAATTAAGAAGCATTCAAATAGTTGAGTTTTTCGTTATTAATCCTATGTGATGAGGATCACATTCAATATTTCGAGTTCATAGTCGATAAATTATTTTTGAAAGTGTAATTTGATTTCAGTTATATATGTCAACTAATAATCACGATAATATATTTACGTTCCATTGTAGAATATCAATAGGATATCAAAGTTTAGCAATTAAGAAACATTCAAATAGTTGAGTTTTTCGTTATTAATCCTATGTGATGAGGATCACATTCGATATTTCGAGTTCATAGTCGACAAATTATTTTTGAAAGTGTAATTTGATTGCAGTTATATATGTCAACTAATAATCACGATAAAATATCCGCATTGATACGTTTCTCGTAAATTAGATTTTTGGATAAAAGAATATGATTCGTTGTGTTTCGTCGAATTAGACATTCGTGTTACGTTTTCGAAGAAACGGGATTATTTTTGAGAAAAAATTCCATCGTGGTGCCGATAATAGCGTCGATTGTAACGATACACGAAGCATGCACGACGACGGAAGATATCGACAACTTGGAGTTTGGTCAATTAATCGATTTATATTCGGGGACGAAATGTCTCGCAAACTGATTTTTATCTCAGTCTATAAACAACGTATCTCGTATGTTAATAAAGGAAACCGCAAATCGAGAACCGAACGTAAAGGAAAATTCCGGTTTCCAAGTTTTTGAAAGTTTCTCGTTTTAAAAACCTTATTGAATGATCCTTGGAAACGTCACGTATATTCCGATATCGTTCACTCTACACGTACTAAAAGCAGTTTCAGATATAGCCAGCAGGTTTAGTCAAGTAGCAAGTAAAACCGAATTTACGCTGTTGATTCATCGATAAACAATGTCTTTCATCCTCAACATCCACGGCAATTCTCCAAAGTGAATAATGTAAATTCAGTTTTAATGGCTACCTGGCCAAATTACCGGTCGTGTCTGAAGCAGCCTTAAAAAATTCAAACATCCGCGATACCCTCGACAACGGTGACTCGAAATTATTCGCCTTCGATCATTCAACGTAATCAGCGCGTGTATCTTTGGAAAGTACGCCTGAAAAAATGCTTTAAAATTAGACGTTCGATACAACAATCGATCCAAGTTATCGTTCAAGCAATCATACGTAATTTACCAGCATACAAACAACATACAACTCTTAAAACAAAACCTAGATGCATAAAAGATTAGCCAAGCAGTTTCCAGTTTTTCGAATCGATTGCCCGATACTAATTTAGCAAGAAGCCGTGGCGACCAAAAGTTCTATACAAATGTGATTACCACAGACCAATTTCACGAAAGAATACACAACTACATAATTTGATTCGTAACGATATAACATCTTACATGGTAAGAAGGAAACAAGTGGGAGAACAAACAAAATGTCTAGTTCAGGTTTAAAGGTTCAGATACCGTTATGCCTCGTACAAAACAGTCGCTAACAACGATCGAATTTTCATCGTAATCGTCAAAGCGTTTTCATTTGTACTGACAATTGAAGCGAGAAATGTTATTATTATGTAAAAAATTAATCTGCCAAAGTCTTTTCGTGTTATGATATAAAGGAGCTGTTTTAAGTAATCGATTGTTTAAATTTTAATTCGCTTCTCTAAAAGTATCAAACTCGCGAATGCGAATGATGGAAAGTAGGATTGAAAACAACATATGTGTTAAGAATAACTCTTTCAATCGCTTTTACAATATCCGATAATGTGAAATAAATTGTTATTATGTACACAGAATGCCCTATTTAAGTCGATCCCCGTGAATATCTCCCAAACACATAAACAATATCGAAAAATGAATTAGATACAGATTCAATAATTCAGCACACAATTTAATATAATTTCCTTATATGGGTGGATTTTCGTTTTTCGCATAGAACATAACTTTTGCAGAAATAATATCAAGTTATTTCGTACGTAGGTTTAAATTCTAATCGTTCGTGACTCGAATATATAGGGAACATAGTATTATATCGGTATTATTGTAATTTTCAAAATTACGTTATGGATTATGTACAATTGTGTTGTTTCGTCCGAAAGCGTTTAAAAAAAGTGAATAATTACTCGCGAAGTGATTGGTTAGTCGGAGTTGTTATTTTTGTTTGAAATACACAGGTAACTGATACGCGCAAGGCAACTCTGCTGTACGTGCAGACATACGTGGAGCGCAACAACGAAATTACAGAAAATTTTGAACAAGTCGGTGGCTAGATAGTTAGCCCTGATAAAAATAAATTCATCTTCTCTGACGTAATGTCTGCTAATAAATAGCGTGGCTATTATTGCCGCTCGCGTGGATCTGATTCGGCTGACTCGTGGAAAAAATTTTACTATAATTTGCGCGTTTCCTTCGAGAGTTGAAACGACTTGGTCTGTGGGACGATTTTTCTTCGGCGACGCTGTTTTCTGCGGCACTGATCGCCGAAATGCTTGATAATTTTGGAACGCTATTTATACGTGGTAACGGACGATGCTGGGAAATCAAGAGGAGAACGAGAGGGACTGGCCAGAAAGCGAGCCAACCTGCTTCTTCGCGTCCCGTCGCGTCGACGGAAGCGTTTCGCCGAAAACTCGTCGCAAACTTCTCGCGTCGCGTCGCGTCGTCCACCTATTTTCCATCGAATATTCCCTTTGTGTTGCGCGAGCAGGAAACGAGCACCGATACTCGTACAGTGCGGGACAGAATGATAGCCCACATAACATTTTTCTTTATTTTTGAATATACAGGGTAAAGTTGCCTAATACGAGAGCCTAGTTTGTCCCCTCCGTTACCGTTAATTCTTCAATGTCTTTGTTCCGTAATTATCCCTTAATTAGTTGTTTTCTTCGCGCGTTTGCGTTGAAATCAATTAAGCGTCTTGAGAGAGCATTTTCTGAGTGATTTAATCAAGTTACAAATACTTTTCAAATGGTAAATATTTCTGTTTTCCGTTGTTTGAATATGATTATGTTTTTATGTTATAACAAAGTTTAAAATTTACTTGTTCTTTATCATTAAATAACGGATACTTATCTTTCGAGCTATTTAAGCTATCATGTTATTGTTTTCGCATATGGAACACTTGGAAGTTTCTATTACGCGACCAATCTCATATTTATATAAGTCTGATAGTGGAATTGACAAACGCGAAGAAGAAATTGTTCCAAACGAGGAAAGTGATCATCAAGAAAATTATGATGCCGAATGATTGTTTGATACTTCTGATGTATGCATATGGTGAATAATGGATTAAATGTATAAAGTGTGGGCCCACAAGGGCGGCGATGTTGAAGAAATATAATAGATTATATGTGTCGAATGTGTGAAAAAAGAAAGAAAGGAATAAATATACGGATCCTGAATTAGGAACCCATATTTTTAATCTGTGCTTTTTATCATCTTCATTTTATGGTTAAATCGTATTAACTTTACCCTACGCAAAAATATGCATTTTCTTTTATATTATAGGTGCCGTCAAATGTAAACATACTGAAAATCGCTTTCGTAGAACGTGGTTTATGAAGGTTATAGGAAGAAATGGAAAAAGTGAGGATAAGATCGGTGGAACGATCCTCGTTAATCAATTCATTGTTATTGGGTCTTGTAATATATGAAACTTGATTGTTATAGTATTACAGATTGAAAGCGCTAGAGTATATTAAATTCCTAAGCAGTGCTATAGTGTCTCGTTTTTCGATTTATTTAAAAAATTTAAAAAGATTTATTTAAGAACTTTTTGAAGTAAAAGTGCATTGCTCTGTCGAATTTGAAAGTTCATACTCGATAGCAGATGTTCCGAGAGATACATGTTTGTAGTATTTTTAAAACATCTCAATGTCGACAAGGAAAGTATGTAATAAAAAAACGCATGTCCCCATTTGAAAATGTTAATTCGATCTTCGCAAAACGTTACCAAGCCATCGACACAAGGACAAGAGCATATTATATCCTCCTCGACATCGTACATAACTTTTATCTGAAACAATTTTTCACTGAGCGGACACACCTTGCATTACAAACGCAACACTCGACATTTCGTGTGCATAAGATATGCAAAACATACATTTTCTTATGTATATATTCAGAAATGAACAAATATGTTTTATCATTTTGGCGCTGTTTATGTGTAATCTCACCATTTTTGTTTGCTGTTTATAGCGATTTTATATACAATTTTGTTGTTATTGTCAACAACTGGAGTCACAGAACTGACGAAGCACAGGCACAGCATTTTGAAATTTCAACGCGACATAATAATTTTCGTGGCTGCTTGTAAATAGGAAACGATACAAGAAACGTTCCTATGCTTTTCCAACTTTCATCGTTTGTGATTGGTAAAGTACTGATTTATGCACTTTTAACAAATTTGAAAAGATTTATATAAAAAAGATGCGTATGCTTTGTTATATTAACACTTGAACGCAGATCTACGGCGCAAATCTTACTGCGAATCGTCGGCACTTTTCAGTCAGTCTGTTATTGGATCTTCACCGTATTATCCTAACTTATTTTGTACACTTATGCATTATATGAGTTTATTTATTTATCTGCTGATCGTCCCATACAGTTCCAGAAATTGGGATTATAATCATTTTTCTGGCCATTCGCTTTCACCGCATCACTCGACTCGCAAATTGCCAATCATATCAGCGCCGTTTGTAAATCGTTTCACTTAAATAGGATACTGCCAAATACAGGAATCATCTGTTTTGCTTGTATCATAATTTTGAATCAAGAGGAATAAAGTCGTACGCATTACAAACGAATACATAGAAGACTGAGTGTCTGAGTATCGACATTAACATTTTTTTCTTGATACTCTATATATTGCTCTACTCTTTTACTTTGCTTTACTTTCGCTCTACTTTTCGCAACTTTAAAAAGATTGTAAAATCATGTTTGCCGACTTTTGCAATAATAGACTTATCAAAAGTTGGAGAAAATTCCGTTTCTTCGAAGATTTCTTCAGGGAAGGGATTTGTTTCGAGCTTTTTCGGCCGTTTCGGAGACAGAATTGCAGGAAACGTGATAAACCGATCGAAAAATGCGATCGTGCGAAAGTTAATATCGTGTCAATGGAGAGCTGAGGAAATAATAAAGTTAATGGAATTTTGCAAGCGTAAGGATAGCGGATTCGTTGAATACGCAGAAGCCCCTACAAAGCGATAAACGGCCTCTGAAATTACGTGGAGCCAGACGTCGCTTGCAACTTTATTGGATCATCGAAAAAGAAATCCAGAGAAATGAATGAAACTACAACGAGTTCATTCTTATACGACGAATTCAACTGGTTCATTCTTACAAATGCTGCTCTGTGAGCACGCGTCCGGTATCAGCGGAAAGCAGAATATCTTGCTACGGCCTCTATCAAGAGCGTTCATTGCCTCTCTATTTTGTGGGATTCGATCTCCATCGATCGAGTAAATCAACACCCCGATTCTAAATAAAACTTTTATTCGAAATCAAATTTTTCAGGCTTGGAGTTTATAAATAGATCGCGCAGTTTTATAGATCTTCATATTTTTATAAACGTAACTAAACACACGGAACCTAATCAGATATGGAAGAATAACAACGGAGTTAAAAGCACCCTTAAACCTACAGAAATTTTCTAGACTTTTTCGTTGCAGATCCCAAGTGTAAAAACCTGAGGAACCTTGAAAATACATTCTCAAAGTTTTACAACGTCTACTTTTTTTACATTTGCGGTAGCAACATATTGGCATAATTATTATTCGCGATCTTTTTCAGATTTTTGGTAAGACGCGCTCTAGTCAAAAAATCAAAACACCATTTTTCGAGGTGTACGTCTCTTATCTTCTCGAATCTAGAGTCAAGAGTCTCGAGTATATTAGTTATCGATTTAACCAAGTAGATAGCAAAGTCGTTAAAGTTAAAGCTGAACGCGAATTTACATTGTTTCGCTTTGGAGATTGGAGGAACACGGTTTCATGAAGGCAGCGTTCATCCGCCGTGTTCCTCCAAAATGAGATAATAAAATTCGGCTTAAGCTATATAAACTTTTTTCGTCGTAAGTTCGCGTCCGAAGAAGGTAAAATTCTATTTATATTAATTTTTTCAGTTGATTTCGAACGTTAATATCTAATGTTATTCGCTTAAGAATATCGTAAAGATATTTTATCGTAAAATGTACATAAAAATCAGGACATCGCACATCATCTTTGTTATAATTCATCAATATGGCACGTAACATTTCGTGATAAAATATTTTTGAAATTTGTTTAATGAATATCGTTCATCGTTGTACAGATGATAAAACAAAATTAATGGAATAGCAATGAAATTAAATCTCTATGGGGGCGAAAAGCTACGACAGGAAAAGTTCATGGTAGTTTCCTAATCGAATAACTTGGTGTTTCGCTAGATACATCGTTCTTTTCGTTTATATATTGTCTTCTTTTGAGTGCAAAAATATGGAACATCAAGTAATATATTCACTGTATAAAAAGAATTCAAAAATTCAAAGCGTCGATCACGTTTCTGCCCGAAAGACCTCGAAAAAAATCAGTTTTTGAATTTTTTAACTACGGCGCACCGCACCAAACGGCCTGAAAAAATTCAGGGTAATACGTAGCTACTGCAAAAATAAAAAGGTAGTCGTTCTAAAACTTTAATATGAAATACGCATTTTTCAGCATGTTTCAGCATTTTCCATTTTTTATACTCGGGATTTGCAATGAAAAATCCCAAAAATTCTATAACATACACCGCCGTGTCTGCGAAGTCCCTGAATTTTTTCAGAATTTTTACATGTTTTTAAGTAGCGAAAATAGGAAGAAATAGACAATCAGAATTTACCCTCTAACTACCCCTCCTGTAAAGATAACGAGTTGAAAATTGATTTGCCTTTGCAGGTACGAAAACGCAAAATGTTTTCTTTTGCGAAAATATATGAAATATAAGGGCGTTTTTAACTTTAACCTTTTCGCTTTAACCTTTGTTTCATCCATTAAACATTACGATAAATATTCAACTTTGCATACTTTATATATTTTTATATATTGTACGCATTGTGTGCGTTCCTGCAGCTTCAAATTTCCCATGAGCGCATAAAAATCTGCGATTCTAGTGATTGAGAAAGTTATAGTCACGCACACATCAATTAATTATAAGACGATAAAGCATATTAAATGTTTCGTTTCTCAATAATTCGGATTCCTGCAACGAAAATCTATATATGATAACTATGCATGTATATCATTTGCATATGTATCGTATATGTATTGTACGAAAGAACGTTGTGCATTGAATATTTCTATCTAGTGAACGATCTTAATTTCTCAATTATATTTTCCTCGTAGTATTATAACGTTTCATGGCAAAGGTATTGCTTCGATATCGTGTAATTCCAGTAGATGCAAACATTACGGCTTCGTACTATCGACACATTAAGTTAAACAGTTCGATCTTTTGAAAATTGCCATTTTTCAATAAACGATATATCCAAATTTAGATATATACAAAAGCTTAATTATTCCACTACATGTTTCTATTGATACATATTGTAGCTTGTATATTATTAATAAGCAACAATCATTTAAATCGGATATACTCGACACACATACATGAATAGTTCTGTGATACAATTTATATTATAACGCGTGTTAAACAAGAAAGAATATTTCTTCAACAATTTACATACACAGGCAAATTAAAGCATCTTTTTAAACGTAAAGTCTACGAAAATGTTAGATAATTTTGGGTATGAAGACATATTACGTACAAAAAATAATGTTAGAAAAACGATTTTTGGATTATATTGTACAAGAGAAGACAGAAGGTCACGTCTGTATGAAATTAGCTGTCCATTTTTCAAATCTCGTACGTTTGTCGTTGTTGCAAGTTATTCTACGTTTATTTTACATTGTTTCAAGGAAATAGTGATTTATCTCGAAAGGTTTCAGAAGCAACCTCGTAAAAGTGAATTTAGTGCGAAAAAATGCTAGCCACTCGTCGACGATATTTGACCAATTTTCTCGACGATCCAATATTTAAGCGTCCTTTTGTTCGTGGTCCGGTCATCAAATTTTTATTTTCGGTTGTTCTAAAGTTGTAAGTACGTGTTCGAAAAGAAGTACCCTTTACTGTATATTATTGTTGTCAAAATAAAGAGAAATGCCCACAGACTTCTGAGTACAGTTTTTTCAAATTACTTGCTAAACTAAATATGGCATTGAAATATATTACTTTCGAACAACTAGAATAATCCAGAGCAACTTTTACACAGTCGATTTTCAAGAAATGGGAGGCTGTTAAAAAATTCACATTTTTCGGATTGCTTCTAAAACCTTTCGAGGTAAGTCGTTATTTCCTTGGAACAATGTTGAACATATTTAGAACAACTTGGAACAACAAAAGAACGAGATACGAGATTTGTTGTTATTTCACTTTACATCCATATCGACCACTAGAAAATTTACTATGTTTTAAGCTGACTTTCTTAAGAAATCATCGGGGAAAAGCAACTGTTTATGATGTTTATCACTGAATTTATCTGCATAAAAAAACGGCGTCATTTAAAGAGAGTTACTTAAAAAGAAACTTGGATCTTTTTTTTTTTTTTGTCCGAAACATGTTTTTACGACGTTAGGGAAATTATTTCATATTTATAATATAATATCTATTATATTTATAGGGAAATTAGGGAAATTTTTATGTAACTGTCACTCGATTTTACTTTCACAGATGTCACGCGACTTTTAACACTTTTTGTAAGTATAATACTGACCGTAGTTGCAACTATACGTATCTAAATGCTTGCTTGGGTAGGTGTTTTGAGAATTCGAGTAATTGAAAGGATAATAACAAGTGTCACTGGAACGTGGATATTTAACGTGAATAAAGTGCATATGACAGCGTATCTATGACAACTGAACACATCGGTATTTAAATTAAGCCGATCTATTGATGAAATTATTTATTGGGTTGGCAACTAAGTATTTTAAATAAGAAGAAAAATTCAAAATTTTTGCTTCAATATACAACTTTATTCAATTAGGTATTGTCCGTTTCTGTCGATGACCTTTTGCCATCTTTCAGGCAGTGGCATAATTCCATGTTTATAAATCTTCTGATTTTTGCCAGCAAAAAACTGAATTAAATGTGATTTTACATCATCAGCATCATTAAAAATTTTACCATTTAAGGAGTTCTGCGTGGAACGAAATAAATGGTAATCTGAAGGCGCAAGGTTAGGACTGTATGGTGGATGCGACAACACATCCCAACCCAGTTCCAATAATTTTTGGCGAATGACCAAAGATGCGTTGGGCTTAGCATTATCATGCTGGAAAACAACACCCTTACGATTTGCCAATTTTGGCCGCTTTTCTTCAACTGCATCGCTCAGTTTGACGAGCTGTTGAACGTACACATTTGAATTAATCGTTTGGTTTCTTGGTAAAAGTTCAAAGTACAGAATTCCTTTATAATCTCACCAAACTGACAGCATATCTTTTTTTGGTGAATGTCAGCTTTTGGTGTCATCTGGGCTGGTTCATTTTATCTATTGACAAAATCCGCAATCACTTAATTTAAGTGACTTAGTTTAAGTTTGTGACTAAGTGATTGCAGATTTTGTCAATAAGTGGTGTTAGCACATTCTTTAGTTTTATCAATCTATTCAAAGCAGCTAATCTATATAGTTTTCTTGTTGTTTGCACTTTCACCTTTAATTCAGTAAAAAAATTGTATCGATTAGTTATTTAGTTTCGTTTTTATCCCAATTTAAATATGGAAGAACAAGATGCGCATTTCAGACATATTTTATTGCGTTATTTCAGAAAAGGCAAGAACGCATAGCAAGCACACAACAAGTTATGCGCCGTATATGGGAATGAAGCCTTGAAAGAAAGGCAGTGTCAATATCTCATCAAGGACAATATCTAATTGAATAAAGTTGTATTTTGAAGCAAAAATTTTGAATTTTCCTTCTTATTTAAAAAACGCAGTCACTTAGGTGCCAACCCTAGAATGATGACCTTGACATTTGTTACCAAGATTATTGAAAATCGGTAAGGTTTGTACTTTTCTATGTAATTATTTGAAATTTATCTTCTTTTTCAACACCTTTATGCGTAAAACAACAATTTTTATATCAAATAATCAAGATTATGTATCTAATTTTATCAACAATACAAGAAGATTCCTAATATAAGAATCAGCGTATAATTTAGATACGTTATTTAGTTGTAGTAATTTAAAAACTAACGATCTCACTGTTTAATACTAAATTTCTAAATATTCTTACGCCATAGTTTAATAATTACTTTAAATAGCCAATTATAATTCATTTAGGTACTTTTATTCACTTTGTATCTAGGATTAATTATTTAACAAAGTATCAGATCCAAAGTCGATTTGTTCATCCATCGTCTTTCATAAGAGACAAAAAATCATTTTTTCGAAAATGTTCCAGAACTGATTGGTACATGTATGTGAGTATCTGCATTACTACACTGCCATTTTTTAGCAGTAGATTCTCCTCAACTTATTTGGTTACAGGAAAAAAACAAAAGACAAACATTGCCGATCCGTTATCGAGACGATACATACGATATTTGAAGCAAACAAGTTCTGTCAATGACGTTCTCGTTGAGATAAAAGTGTGTCATTTGTCGGCGTGGCAAAAAAGTATCGGCAAATATGAATAATATAAAAATAAAGCAAAGAATTTAAACCTTAATGGCATTCATACAAAAAAGTTGCGACCACACTCGTGAAACGCGATAAACACCCTCGTGTAACTTGTTAGATAAATTTAACAGTTTGACGCACTTTTCCACTTTTTGTTTCCGACTTGTATCTCCTTTATGTATACATAGGCAAGTGGTTACCCAATTTAGGTAGTTACCAAAGACGTAAAGGTTCATCGAAAAAGATTTCCTATATCAGTTCTGTTGTACGGAGCTCCACTTCTGCGCTTTGAATATTCTCCTGATTTAACAGTGTTTAACCCTTTTATAACGTAAAGTATTATTATTATTAAAATATATTACAGTAGTGAGTATTCCATATCTTAATTTAAATTATTTTAGCCATCCTCTACGACCAATTCTAATGTATCTTAGTAAATCAATTTGGTATCTATATTAATATGTTAATAATTCATAATACTGCAATTCCGTTTATTTCTCAATTGGATTTACAAATCTTTTCCAGGAAAAGTTTTATATTATTTTATTGGCTTTGTTCTTATAATGCCAAAAGACGATAGCACAGATTCCTTTGGCCATGCATAAATACATTTCATACCGATATATCCTAAACGAGTATCACGTTGTTATCTTATTTCCTTTGTCATTTCTTATTGTGAAATTCAACTTTTTTGTTGTTCATTAAAGTAGCAATGTGTAATACGTAATTTTTAATGTGTAATAAAAATTTAAAAAAGCAAACAAAAATGAAACATCTGACATGTTTTTCAAGATAAACTTTTGTCAAAATTGCCAACTTCTCTGTGCATATCGATGTCAGCATCTCTGCACGTGTATTAGAAAAACGATTTACAATTTCCAAATCTGTAGTTTCGTTTTATCATATTATTCGATGAACTTGATTTAGAAAAATATATTTGAGATTTCTGATGCTAGTCGTATCGATTATGCCAGCAAAGAGGCAGCAAACATCGCTGACAGTGCTGAAGGATCATCCGTAACTGATGATGCTTGTGCCAGCGGTAAATCATCTGGCGAAAACACCATCCGCTTCGTTTCTCAAATTTCCAATAACCGTGTGTATGTACATATATCTGGCTCAGCGATTTTCAACCTTTTTTATCTCGTTGTACACACGAATTAACCACTAAAATTGTATGGCGCATCAGGAAATATACGATATTTGCTTCAAAACGTTTCATTTGCATCGGACGGCTATTGTTGTTATTATTGTTACGATCTAAGGGGAAAGAGATCGGTTCACCGACTAAATAATCGGCTAATGCACGTTTCAACAATTCTTGCGGAACACCAGTATGAAAGAAAATCGCGGATCTAGACGGTAAACAGATATCTCACCAATTTCTCTCTAAATAGTCCTCAATTTTGTCAAGAATACCACCAATGCCGTGATAAAACTTTTAATCTCCCCTTCGCAAAGAGTAAACTTTCCAGTGAATCGACATGTATTTCAGACAAATATATTGAAAACTTCGTGGAATGATACGTCAAAGCTACGAATAGCTATTCAAGAACCTCGTTTCAATCACGTCTTAAGATTTACAAGACAATTATATGTAAATTCCAAAGACGTATTGAATATCGTAGAGTTATTTTCAATTAACCACGATAATACGCAAAAGCGCATATTTATATCTACAGAGACAGTCGGTGATCTTCTTTGAAAAAAAGAATACCATGTAAAAAAAAGAATTTCAAGATGCAGCTACTGACAATCTTATTGCTTCGAATAACGATACCACACTTCTGGCAATAAAAACCATAACAACGATAATGATATCACGTATAAAAAAGTAATCTATCTATTTTTATGTCAAAGATACATTCATAAAAAATTAATTTACATAAACGTCCGCAGTCTAGTCATTACTTTGTTGTCACACCGTGTGCGGCATATCGATCTTTCAAGACCGCATCTGTTACAGCATCCAAACAGAATTTAGCTTATTTAGCGTTTTACGTTAAACATTTTGCCGTTAGTCAGATTTGCAAATTGTTCTTTATGTATTTACACCTACAGGGCGAGAAAATCTGGTCACAATTGGTTTTGTCCCTATTCGAAACAAATATCGATCTACGAGCGTTGATGGGCTATAATTTGTGGCATAAAACGTTTGAGCACTTTTCACGTCGAATCCAGGAATGTGAAACAACGCGACTCTAAATTAGAAAAAAGAAAGGAACTGAATATTGGTATCGATTCAAACATTATTTTTAATACTTGCAAGTTTCCTCTTACTTGATTCCTTATTTATTGGTATTAACGTTTATGGCAGGAAACAGAATAAGAAATAGTTTAAGAGTGGAAATAACATAATTATGAAAAGAAATAATATAAAAATTACGTAATTTCTTGTTTTTTGATAGATTCAATAGAGGTTCCCTACTTTTTATTTCCATAAACATTCGTTTCATCTTTGTAACTTGTTATATTACCTTTCTGTTTAGTTCCGACCATGTCACGATATTCCATCTTTAGTTGCAACTTGTAATTTCTGTTAATAATCAAATACACGGTAATCCTTATACTGCTCTTTTATGTACTAATCTACGATATATAAACGCTTAAATACACACACACGCGCTTTTTCTGTTAAAAATCCAAGTTATCTCTTCGGTAAATATGTGATCATAAAGTTTTGTTACTGTTGCTACTGGTCTAACAAATGGTACTATGTGTGCGTTGTATGCTTATCAAGAGTTACATTATCGATACTCTGTGTTACATAATAAAGAGAAAGTAAAAGTTTATGAAAACTCGAAGACATTATACATTGCTTGAAAGATGATTCATTCAGAAATATTGAAATTATAATTAACGAAGCAACGGAAATATGTTATCTTAATGTATCAAAATTTAAAGAAAAGAGTTTTTAAATTATATATTTAACAACTCCTTATTGATTAAAAGCAAAACGTCTGACAAATGTACTTATCGATGCATTCCAGTAACGAAGAAACTATAGCAACGTGACACAGTCAATGTCTTGTCTAATTTTTGTTAAATTTGTATGACAGCGAGTAAGAAACGTTATACCTGTCAACTGCGAGTATCATTCTTCAGAAATAATCAGACCCGCTACTATTCCTCTATATTTGAATTACACTTTTATAATTTATTTTAGTTTTATTACAAAATGTAAGTAAATGTTCGCTATTCTTAGTATACGCGGTTATTCGAACAATTAATACTGGTCCTAATTACACCTATCTTATAGTTACAAGTATTTTTTTTGCATCTCCTGGTCTAGGACACTAATCTAGAATTTATAATTTTTACGACTGACCAAGTTTTCACTTTTCGGGTGTGACAGATTTAACTATTAATCACTATCGTATAACGACTGTCGACTGTTAATCAGATGACGTGTTAAGCACTTATGAGTGGCAGTGTAGATATCTATCGTATATAACGATATTCGTTGCATACGCTATTTCGCTTATATTCATTAAGAGTTAATGATATGGACGCAGTGCGATGCCATGAGGCGAGCATGTGCGCTCGCCGATGCCGCGAGCTCAGCCAAAACGTCACAGACATTAAAACGGAGTGGAGGAAAGACGCCTACGGCAAGGCTACAGGCTCGTAAGTCGTAGAACCATACGTGCTATTTGGTGTTTATTGTCAACTGTTCGGTTTCAAAACATAATTCCCTTTCTTTAGACAGGCGATTGTTACTTCCTGCATACATACATACACGCTGTCGTACACTGTTTTCCTTACACAGACATGGAGAAAACGTATTGAAACGGTAGACGCATTACCGCTCGAATATTTACGCATTTATTCATTTTTAATAGAATGTAATATGGTGAGAAAACGATTAATGAGAGGATCAACCACCGTTTTCTCCTCTATTGCTCCACGATCAAATTGATCTTTGAAAGTTAATGTGCGATAATGCGTCAACTCAAAACGTTGTCGAGTAATATTACTTTAAAAACTTTTTAATATTGGCTTTTCTAGTATTCAAACTATATTTCGGACAGACAGAATTCCTTCAAACTGATAGAAAGATTATCGCGACGGAAGAAATAGTAAACAAATTCTGAAGATTTTCTTGCATAATTGTAATGTCAAAGAAGAAAATCCAATGATCTAGATTGCTTGAAGAAGGTTGCAAATGACAGGTTGCGTTAAATCTTAATGTGTTAATATTAATGAAAGATCGTACACTCGTAGCACAAGAAAGTATTGGAACACTCGCAGACGAATTTTACGAATATATTATGCGTATTATCTAAAACATCTTGAAATTTCATTGGCACCGTTTTAAACAAATCTGAAAATACAGCATATAGAAGTTGCAAAATATTTAGTACAAGTATATATCTCAGCGAGATTACAAAAGTAATTGAATCAATAAGGCACAATATTCATAGGAACCATTTGTAATACCTCTGTTATAAGTATACAGTAGCGGACAATATTTTAAGACGATGATTTGTAAACCGAATTACAAACATCTTATACGCATATTGTTCTTCTATTCGGT
This sequence comes from Bombus hortorum, assembly GCA_905332935.1. Classification (NCBI taxonomy): domain Eukaryota; kingdom Metazoa; phylum Arthropoda; class Insecta; order Hymenoptera; family Apidae; genus Bombus; species Bombus hortorum. Next base: position 10,936,283 of record HG995199.1, read on the forward strand.
TTGTACCTTTGAAATAACATAGCTGTATGTTTGACCTTCGTAACCGCAGACCGTCAGTTGTTAGATACAAACAATGTAAGAGTTACAACAGTTAGTTACCGCTTAGCACTTGTAAACAGTGGACATTAGTTTAAGACGATCCGTGTAAAACGTGAGTATGAGTACAGTTTTTGAACATTTCGATTCTGAAATGTCAAAATCATTGTTTAGTGTACCTTTTGTTGCTTAAAATTCATTTAGATAGGAACAGACTATGGGTAAATCAAAGAATTTACTTAAAAACGAAAGGGAACAAATCGTAAGGCTGCGAAAGCAAAGCAAAACCTTCACCGAAGTAGCAAATATAGCGAACAGGTCAGAAATGGCTTGTAAGCAAACTTGATATAAATTTTTAAAGGCAGGCATGTATTGCGATCGACCGAAAAACAGAAGACCACGGAAAAGAACGCCGAAAATGGATCGCCGGATTCATCGATTGAGCGAAAAGGATCGTTTTCGTAGTGCAAATAATATTGCTGCGGAGATAAATTACACAAACGATACACAAATTAGTGCTAGAACTGTTGGGAGAAGATTAGAAGACTTTAAGTTAAGTGGGCGAAAACCCCAAAAGAAACCATTGCTGAGTTCTAGGAATCGAAAAAGACGACTCGCATTTGCTAAAGCTCATAAGCATTGGACAAGCGAAGATTGGCAATAGGTATTGTTTTCGGACGAATCGAAATTCAATCGCGTCTCTTCTGACGGGATACGGTATGTTAGACGTCGAATTGGCGAAAGTTTGAAAACACAGTGCGTTTTAAAAACTCTTAAACATGGTGGTGGAAACGCTATGGTGTGGGCGTGTCATTCACGAGGCGGCCTTGGTTCGATATGTCGTATCAATGAAATTATGGACCGTTTTCAGTACATAGACATACTCAAGTACACAATGTTGCCTTTTGCGCACAACAATATGAGTGGTGATTTCATTTTTCAAAATAATAATGATCCGAAGTACACGGCTCGAGTTGTGAAACAATCACCAGACATTAAATTAATCGAGAATTTGTGGAGCATCATAAAAAAGACAGTACAAGGTTATAAACCGAAAAATTTAAATGAACTTTACTCTACAATTGAAACAGCTTGCGGCAATATTACGTTAGATCAATGTAAAAAATTAACAGATTCTATGCCAAGAAAATGTACTGAAGTGATATGAAATAACGAATATTGGACAAAATATTGAATTGAAACAAAAATTGTGTATATTTTCTTACCAAAAATTAATATTTTTTGTGTAGTCTTAATCTTTTAACCGACGAAATATTATACAGATTACGTTCCTTTTTTATAACTTAGCTACTGAGCAAAATATCAAAATGAAATTTTTTTATAAGTGTACAAACAAATGTCTAATTTGTTAATACCAAAAGTAGAACACTGTATTTATATCTTTTATGGAAAGTAAATCAATTATTTATTTCTTCCATTTCGTCTAAAACTTTTGTCCACTACTGTATGTACTTAAGTAGACGTACATGTACATTTTCAGATTGGTGTTAAATATCAATATATGTACGATATAATCATTGAAATGAAATAAAATTTCAAAATAATTTATACAGAGTTGACCCTCTGAACGACGCGCATTTTAGGAGTTTCCGTCCAGAGATACATATTATGCAGTTATGTGATCCGTGTAGTAAAGCCATGATTTTGCAACAAACTAGACGGCTAACGAAGAGCGCTTAAAAAGATATCGCTGATGCGAAGCCACAATCGAGCAAACAATGTCCATATTACTACCTTTGTCGTGAGATCGGTCGTTTGTCGGCCATCGCATCATCACAGTATGAATATAATATATCATCTTATACTCATTGACTCATTGAAAAAACAGGGTCGAAGAATTCCGAAAAGCGCGGTAGCGCTTCTCTTAATCGATAGCGCTCGTCATATTTGTTACTTTATAAAATACGTATTAATATGCATACTATTAGTTTATAAATATTTCAAGTTTTGTCCAATAAAAATTAACAATGAAATACAAAATACCGTCAGTCGTCCGTAGCATTCAAATGTACTGGGACTTTTCGACATAAAATTTAAACAGCACGATCGCGCTGCTTTGGACTCAAACGGTTAATAAGATTTTCCTTTCTCTAAATTATTTTATTATAAGAATACGATAATAACACGTGTATATACATCATATAGCATGCAAAATGAAGCTTCTAGTCAACAGCAAGTTATTACATACATATACATATATACGTGCTATTGCATACACAGTTAAGTTTTTGGAGAGTTAAAAATTACACGCAGACTTTCTACATCGCATTGTGTCTGCGTTTTTAAATCTCTTCGTTGTTCGAGGTTCAGCCGTATAACACGTACGACATGGACATAACAGTTTTCTGTGGTAAATGCTCAAATATTTTCGCGAATCAGCGCATGTAACCCTGTTATAACACTGTCCATTTCGTAATTTCATACGTTGTAACATTGCCGAGAGATGAACGAATTTATTACTCGACAACATTATCGGAACAATGCCTATTGATTTTTGAAGTCGCTGAAATAATTAATAAGCCGTGGCACTAAAAGTAATTCGATTTAAACTTTCCAACTATAGTTCCAGCCCTTGCGATTTCCCGATCAAATAAATACCTTCTCCGCCGAAGAGAAATAGTAGGAGCACGTGCGACTATCGATTTACGGAAGAATTAATGTTGTTTAGCCACGGCTAGGGATGAAACACGTGCCGTTTTACGACTACACTCAATTGGTCAGTGAACCGAATAAAGCCCTGATGCGGCGTTTGTCGATGCTGCACGAGTCATAGCAGCGTTTTCTTCTTGTATTGCTGTTATTATTGTTTGCTCTCTATCTCGATAGCTCGCTGCGTGACCTCGTGCCCCTAGTTTCCATTCGTCAGACTTTCAAGCGCGGCGTTTCTTACTTCCGCTTCTGCTTTTTTATGTTCCTCCAATGCGAAGAAACAAAGAACAAAACCGAGGAAGTGGAAACAGATAGAAAAAGAGCGCTCGAAAAATGTTTTCTTGTTATTTATATAAGAAGAAAAGTAAATAAATCCTACGTAATTGGCGGTGAATGAGCAGCATGTTTAAAAAACTACGCTTAAAGATGGTGTAAAACCTGAAGAAATTAGTCAATTCAAAGGAATTATCAGTAATAATAAGTAGATTGCAGATATTGATATACTTGTGGAAAATTTAAAGATTTAGGAACGTATAGAATGCACGTATTATACAAAAGTGTATAAAATATCCAAAATACAGTACTCGTTATAATATTTAGTAGACGAAATATATCTTTGCCCAGGTATCACTCGTTTAGATGTGTTCGTAAAACGATACACCATAGACATCAACAATCATCGGCAAAAAAAGGCGATTCTATGTAAAAAAAGAAAAAAAAACAAGTCGAAAATATACACTAGAATTTGTTGATATAATGTTCAGTTTTCATAATTGTCAAGTGTACTTAAATTTAGCTAATTCCGGGCTGGACAGAGGCAAATTAATCGACGCTATTCTACGTGTGAAAATAAGTCGAAAGTGAAATAAAGTTTGCTAATTATTTAGGAATCTGCCGCCACCTTGGATTTCGACGATTTCTTAATATTTCGTAGATATCAACATTTTAAACAACCTTTTCCTCCGCGTGTTATCACCCAACTATTCTAGTTTTCGAAACTTCTCGTGCGTTAGTATTGGTTGTCGACCGCCTCATTGATACTCGAAATTAAGACCGAGCGGGTTACACAGCTCGTATAAGAAAAAGTTGCTCGGAATCACACTCTCAACAACGTGTTAAAATGTATTTAATGGCATATCCTGCAGCTAAAGTTAGCACCCACCATTCTTCAAATCCCGTTTCTTTTGTTGTTGTTGCTGTTCCAAGTTGTTCTGCGTTTGTTCTACATTGTTACAAAGAAACGCTCATGTATCTCGAAAGGTTTTAGACAATTTTTAGTAGGTCGACAACTCTAAAAAAAAAAATTTTTATGCAATTCGCCACTTCTTGAAGATGTTCTTCTAGAACGTGTAAAAGTCGTTTACGTAATTCCAAAGTAGTATTTCGATATCATATTTAGTTTAGGAAATAATTTGAAAAAATTGTACCTGTAAATCAATGGACGACGGACACTTTTTCATTTTTACAACAATAATATACAGTAAAGGGTTGTTTTCTCTTAGAACGCGTACTTACACCCCTAGAACAAAGCAGAACAAAAATTTCAAGAGCCAAACACAAACACAGGGGTGACTTCATTCCTGCGTCGACGCCTAGGCTTGGCTGTTTGGAACAATTACCTACAGCTCTAGGACAATCCAGAAGAAACATTTGATGTTCGGAACACGGAACAACTCTTTACTCTTGTGTCGACACTGCCTCTCGACATTGCCTTGTGGGCACAGTTTTTTCAAATCGTTTCCTAAACTAAATATGATGTTGAAGTAATACTTTAGAACAATGTTCAAATCAATTAGAACAATCCAGAACAATTCTGACATATCCGAGTTTTGGAAAATGACAGCTGATCAAAAATTCACTTTTTGGAGATTGTTCCTGAAACCTTTCGAGATAATTCGTTATTAGTTTGAAGCAACGTAGAACGAGAACAAAATATTCAGGATTTAAAAAGTGGGAGGCTAATTTCATACAGGTATACCTTGTGTAGACGCGATTATCGTTAAACCGACAAAAATAATGCCGTTTAAATCGGCCACTGAAACCGGTGGTCATAAGTTGGTTCGAAAACTGAGATATTCACGTCACGTAGTGTCTAGCCGGACGCGAAACAAAGCTTCCATTTCTTTTACACCGAATGTTGTTGCGCGTTTTCTTCCGCTTACTACAAATCGATATTTTACAACGAATCATCAATCGAAATGACCGACTTTTCCGCGCTTATTTTTCAAATATATCTGTTGATACCGTCGAGACTGGAGCTTAGAGGGAATAAAGGAATATCAAAAAAAAAAAGAAATGATAATGTTTCGATAGGTATTAGGTATACTTCAATGTAGATAAGCAACAGCCGTTGATAAAACTTCGTAATACCAACGATAACTATTATTGACTTAGGCACTTCAGCTTCAAACTATGCAAACCTCTAATACCCGGATTCCTGTTCGTGATTCACTTTAAGCGAACTATAGTCTGTCATAATCACCGTGATTAACTTTAATTGAATGTTTTTAGCATTTATTTATTTTAATACAACTGCATTGTCATATCCTATCAATTATTGTAAGCCTATTGTGCGTCTGATCTTGAGTCTGATGAAAGGAAGAAAATGTAACGACGCTTTAATATTTTCCTTAAATTTCCATCACGACCGACTTGATTCACTTGCTAAAACTAAAATAAATTTGTACAAGTGGCCGCATTATTCTAAACAAAATTTTCAAACTCAAGTATCAACCATCGCATTAAATAAAAAAGATAATTAACTATCAAGTTAGAATTATATCTTGAAATATCTATTTCTAATGTTTTTCTATATTATAAAAAATAATTTTAAATAAGGAAGGGGCTCCAAGTTACTGGCATATTATAAAGGAAACCGACATCGGGAACTCTGTTCTGATATAATAATATGTACTCATTGCCAGAAAGGTTACATTCGAATTCGATATTTTTATAACATCATGCGATTGGAAACGTATTTACGTACCCACCTTTCTACGTATCTTAAGTGTTAAGCCTTACTCCGTGAACGTTTTTACGCTTATCACAAACTGTAAACGGTCATCTGTGTCCTATGTGTTTTTCACTGAGTAAAAGTCTTTGCAAAAATTTGTAAAAATTCGTATAGCATCACGAAAGCTTCTAAATTAACATGCTTAAAGTTGTCTCTCCCTCGACTCTTTTTAGGGGAGTTACCTGCTCGTCTGCGAGAAACCGATAAAATTATCAAACTAACTTGGACACGAAAGAACCCGGTGTACAATGTAAAAGTATTACGTTGTTGTCCTTTGTTATCTAGTTCAATGCTTTGTTATTAATCGATTTAATTGTAGTTCTTTAGATTTGAGGCTCTCTATGAATCAACATACATAGATATATATTAACGTTAGTTCCACCCTTTGTATATTACATACATTTCTCATTCGTTGTTATAGTTTAACTACATTATTTATTATACACGAATAAGTGTCATTTCTTAAGTTCTCCTTACACAGATTCGTAGATTCTGTACATAGTATAATGCGGTGCAAACCGTACACAGTTCGTTCACGTGTAACAAGGTCAACGTTGGCTAGATGATCGAATAGAAGTAAAGTGGAAACAAGTTGCAAAAGCAAAAGTACGCTATGATTAAGTTTATAGAATAGATCGCAATAAATGAAATATTGCGATGAACAAAAGTATTGGCACCAACTAACTTTCCTTGTACAATTCTGTAAAAATTATGATGCTCTATTTAATTTTTTCCTAAAATTGAATGAAAATTTATGGAATTTAAGCGTTGAAGATAAAGTTGTGAAAAATTTGTATTCTGACAATTAATTGTTACAAGTAATGGAAATTCCTGTTTCATTTACAATTCCTTGGCCCTTCATCGTTCCTAGCCCATTTTTCAATTTCTTTATCTTTGGTTTCATATTGGTCCCGAGATGATTCTATATTTAATTCACACATACATACAAGTATTGGTTTTATAATACTTGAAATCTTATTTCCCTACAAGCAGTTCGTTGTGTATTCTTTACTATTTACTTTTATTGTAGTTAGCTGCAGTTATAAACAACCCTTTCAACGCATAAATTGTGACATGCTGAAACTTTAGACACGAAAGTTAAATGGAAACTTAAAAATAGGAAAGTCCAATATTTTTGATCATCGCTGTATAAAGCTACGTATCACAACAAAATGCCTCGGAAGCAGGAATCGAATGAAACTGTTCAGATTTCCAATTAATTATAAGATAACAATAATTTTGTGACTAGTTAGAAAGCTAACTAGAAAACAGTTATAAAATGAAGGGTATCCATTCAGATTTTTACTCCATGCATTTTTGTATATATAGGAAGCTTTTATTTTCGTAGAAGCAGGAAAGAGTTTCAGTTAGGAACATTTATTTTAATTTGAAAAAATCAAAATTGAGTGTTTCTAGCGATCTTATTGCGGACGTTGGTAAAGAATTTGTAAAATATATTACTCGTGAAATTAAATTCTAAACTCTGAGCATACATGTACTTAATCGCTTTCTCTTTTCTTCAATTTTTCTCTTATTGCCAGTGACACAAATATATAAATTAAAAAGTAGAAAAGAATGATTTTTATTTAAAAATGTATTAAAAAGAAGGAAATAATTTTCTTAATCAGATACCATTAAGCAATTGAATGTGTATACAGGGAAATCTGTATATGTGGAGTACACAGAGTAATCATATAATAGGAAACTAAACTAAAACTAAAAAACTTATTCTCTTGGATAAAGTTTTGGATGAAGAAATATCTAACGAAGACAAGGAAGGCAATTCCCTAATGATCGCAAGCTTAGAATGGAAAAATATTTGCCTCAAATCGTGAATTCGAGATTTATCTAATCAAACAGATAGTCTTTGAAAGCGTTAAAATTCTGACAACTTTGGACCTAAACTAATACGAGCTCGCCAGGTTCTTATTTTTAGTAATACGAGTTTAACAATCGAATGATATCCTATTACAGGTTTCTCTGTGTACTATTATTACATTCAATTACTTATTGACACCTGATTAAGAAAATTATTTTCTCCTTTTTGGTACATTTTCAAATAATTTTTCCTCAATTTTTCCAATTCGTGCATTTTATTTCCTACTTTTTAGTCGCGATCGGTGATGATTGTGATTCGTTGATGAAAAGGTTTTTTTACATTTCACCGTAGCTAATCAGATAATTATTTTCAATGAAACAGATTGCCAATTTTTTGAAATTATATTGTATCGTTATGGGAAATGAGCGCGTGTTCCAAATTTCATGAAATTTCTCTTCCAAAATTTCACACGGACAGACAGATAAACAGAAGAATAAGCTAAATAAAAACCATTAATAAAACAATCATATCTATAAATATGATTTCTCTTCTATGCTTATTCTATACTTGCAATTATTAAAGATAACTCTACCTTCAGAATTTTTATTAATGCAATACAAAACATAGTTAACTTGATGCAGAGAAAAAAATGATTGTAAAGTTATATGATCAGTGAATAACTTTTATCCATAAAAGTGAACAGTTTCATTCGATCTCTGTTGAAACGCAAAGTTCTACCGTCAAGTGTCGTCGTTGCGCGTATTAATAGAAATATTTGGAATAAAAGAATTCTTAAACGTATTCTTTGATACGAATTGATCGGCTCCTGAAACTGAAAACCGCGATATGCAGCGATTTTCGCATGTTGGAAACAGACAGCGCATAGTGTAACCCTTTCTTAGTAATCGTAATCGTAACAATGAAAACATGATCAATTAGTACTGTTCGATTGTTGCGTTAATAATAGAGCCGTTCATTGTCCGAGTCATTCAACTTGCAATTATTCCAGTCTAATAATTACAACGGCTAGCGTGGAATCACTATGTCAGAATTAGCATGGGACTGATAAGGGAGAAAAAAACGTAATCGGCCAGTGAGTACCAGTGACACACGAAGGCTGCACTCGAGATAACGGAACAGTACAAGAAATGAAGCGTCAGTCGCACGACAAACAATCAATTACGGACCATGAATAGTCTGTTCAGGCTACTGTACATTGTCCAGCCAGCCACTGACCGGCGTTTGTAATTCGTTAATTGTTTTATGCCGGACGTGTCAGTTATATTAAAGACTGCCATTACTCCTTTAATACCCCTGGCAATAAGTTTCCAAGCATACGCGATAGCACTAAGTTAACTGAAAATATAAACATTTTCAACACGTATTGTATTGGCTGGCTCAAGTTCGAACGCCGAAATATGAATTTTTACAAAAATCAAACAGCAATCCTTTGTTCACATTTGTTCGACCAAAATTTTCGTTTGTCCATTCTCCAAAAAGCGTGGGCTTAAATTTTTAATTTTTAACAATTTTCATTTGATAATAACATTTCTGTGGACTGTACGAAAATTCTGGTTGAACAAATCGTGGTTAAACATACCCCGTTTAAAAATCAACGAAAAGGTTCAGGGGCGCTGAATACGGATTTTTTTACATTTTTATTTGGTGGCAACTCTTTTTTTGAAAGGTGGACAAATAAAAATTTTGGTTGGACAAAAAATGTTGATTTTCGTGAAAATTCGCATTTGGGAGTGCCAACTTCACCCAGCTTGTTATTTTTCCAACTGAGATTTTGTTTGTTAACTGTACTGATTTCGTTATTAACCAAAACTTCAATTATTTTTGTATTTACTTCATATCGCGTCGATTTAACCTTCTTGTGTATTTTTACCCACGTCGTAACATTATTACTTATTTTTTACATTTCAAAAACTTTAGTATTTTTAATCAACTTACTATTAGTATTACTGCGAAATCTTATTGTCAGAGATAGTAAAACGGCTGTCGAACGTTACTTGAATTTGTCATATAATTGCACCTTGACCCACAATCGGTTTCGCTTTGTTCTTCTTGGGAAAATTCAAGGAACTCCATTACAGTTTCGAAAACAAATTTTAAAAAGGTCCGAGATATTGCCAAGGGTGAAACGGAAATAAAAATAAATTAATGTTCAGAAATTAAATAGCAAGCTGTTTTCCTTTGATTCATTCTTATTGCCACCTATGCTAATGAAATCAGTTCAAACGATTGATTTTCGTATCAAGGAATCTGCGAGATACGCAAACGTACGTTTAAGAAATATAATTTATGATTTTGTAAATTCGCCTCATTTCGCTCAATGATTGCCTCCAAGATTAATTACGTGCAAAATTTTATAAAATCCGTCTGCAATTTATAAATTGCGTAATTGTTATTGAACAACTCGTTTAGTTTTTCTTCAAAAATATGCAAGTCGAATTATATTAGTATAAAAATGATAATCATACGATACTAATTTTATATATCGCATATTATATTCCAATCTGTATATGTGTGTGTGCACGCGCGCGCGATGAATCTTAATATTTTCGTAAAGGAAAAAAGAAGAAAATGGAAAGATAGCAGAAAGAATTTTTACATACATTTTATATTGATATAATAGTTGTTAGAAATAGGTAGGTAAAACTAAAATTTCAATTTCATTCATGAAAGCAAAAGACAGTTTCTTGAAATACGTGAATGTTTCTGGGAAATGGGATAATCTTGAGATTCTGATATTTTGACATGCGAGATGTATGTAACATGCTTAATATCTTTCACTGACTTGTCATAATATTAGAATTAAATACATCAACAAAAGCCTTGACCCTTTTATACAAAAATAACATTTATTCATAAGCGTTATACATGCATTATATTAAGCATACATGTGAATACGTTTCAATGTATTATATTAAATGAAGTAAAAAATTCAGTTCTCTCATCTATCGCATTGTACCGTCTGAAGTTTCACGCAAGGAGAATTTAACATACAATCGAAACTATAATTTATATAATACAATAGAAAACGCAATGCCTAGTTTTCCTTCTTCCTTTCGTTATGTTTTATACAATAACAACAAATTTTAGACTTTTTGTAGAAACGAAAACTTAAACGACTTCTTTTTAGCGAAAGAAAAACTAAAGGGGTTACATGATTAATTTATCAATACAATAAAATAAAACCTTCTAGACTAATCCCAACAAATTTCTTTTAACTTTATTTATCACATATCGTAACATAAGCGTTCAAAGTATACTAAAAAGTATACGCACTCGCAAATCTATTTTTAGCGAGACTGATTAATTCGAGATATTGTGTTAACGTCACGTTTTGTTCTTTTGGCAGAGCGTATGAATCATGTCTTAATCCACTTTCTTATTTTGTGTATAATATATTTCATTCGTATTTCAGACATTACTATGAGGATGCTTTTAATATGAAATATTATTATACGAAATTCAAAAACTATTTACATGAAAATCATATCATACTGGTATGACATGTTTATAGTAGGGAGAGGGCAGATTTATCTTGTATCCTTGAAGATCATAGTTGTTGCAAAATTTTCACTTGCAACCAATAAACTGAAAAGCCTGTAACGAATAACATAAAAGAATGTACTAGTCTAACAATTTTACTTTAAAATATTGATAAGTTAAGCAAAAAGGAATAAAGAGCACTCGCAAGTTCCAGGATACCGCCCATTGTGTTTATCTGTAGCTCGGGATCATGCATCAGATATATGATAAAATTTATGCACACGTCTTATCAATAGTGTATATCGCGTATCGTGTATCACAGACACATTCATACTAATGAAGAAACTAATTTAGACATGGAATATTAAACTGTGCGATAGATTATCTTCAAGCATTGTAAATAAATCAAGGTTACAGTTTCATTCGGCACTCTTAATTTAAGTAGTAGGAATAATCTCAAGGTCTTTTTCAATACAATAACGTTCTCTTCTTTCTTTATATATATTAATTTTCAGAAAGATACGATAAAATCTTTAACAACATGCGATCTTTACTCTAAATTAGACATTTTTTTTAAAAGCAACTAATTAAATTGAGAAGAAATCGAGGAGTAAAAGGATATACGTAGTAACTATTGCTTACAATCTACTTTACTAAAGCGCGGGAACCTCCATAAATTTTATGTTACTTGTTTCTTCGTCTTCTTTTCTTTTTATTGTAATTACGCGCTAGAGGTAGGTACATAAGTGAAGAACTTTCTAAAAAAGTAAACTATTTTAATATTGCAAGTTACATATATCTATTAAGATGCGGATCTGCGTATTAAAAATTTACAGACAAGTGACATACATCTGAAAATGGAAGCAAGTATAAATTGCTAAATAATAAACGATTTGGAATGGAGCCAGCAACATATTAGTCTTATTATTGACAATATGCTACAAACTTTTCGATTTTACATTAACATTTGATCATAATACCGATTTATTATATTATATTATTGGTACTGATTATATACTGCTACTATAGTACATATAGTGATTTATATTAGACATATGTAAAAGATTATAGAAGAATGTATGATGTATATATTTACATGCGGAACTATCAAATATCTCACAAGCATTTGATATATTTCACACAGATCATTAAAATCACATTGATACGTAAGGAGATTGATTGAAATACGTAAAGGAGAAACATATCGGAAATATAATTTCATAAAATTAAATCTTATCTAAAGCAGGACATGGTTAAAAAAAATGTTATGAGATTTCGCATACATATATGCGTATTAAGCGGGTTGGGGACAGTAGTACAACCGGAAAGGAGATCATAGATGTAAAAATATGATAATTTTGTCATTAATGATTTGAAGATAAGGAAATCACCTTTTCGAAAAAATGTCAAATACGCAATTAAGATGGATTTACATTATACATTTCGACACGGGTCGGTTCCATTCTGACAAACATTCTTATGAATAGTCAGATAGGACTGTTCGCATATAGCGTAGCGGATCCGTTCCGACACGTTACGTACGGAAAGATACCAGCACCGGTATTAAACAGAGAAACATGCGTTTTAAACGAGACCCTTCACATTATCCGTCATCGACCGGTACGTGACGTTGCCGTTAAGTGACGTCCCGTGTTGTATGGTATAAATTTACCTTTAGACCTGGTTATCGTGTCAATCCAAGGTTTGTAAAGTCGACACCCTCAAGCGCAAACTTTTATTGAAAACAGAGTATTCCTTTGCCTACGATCTGTCCACGTTTGTCCAAGCAAAATGTCTCGATCATAACTTTTTTCTGAAAAACGAACAAACCAAAATTACGGTTGCACAAACGTAGACAAATTGTGTGCAATCATATTCCACTTATAAATAGATCAAACGACTCGTGAAACGCCGATGTCAATTTCTTTACAATTTTAATTTGATGATAACTGTTTTTTGAACGGTGTACAGAAGGCTAATTTTTAAAGGGCAATCAATAATGAGCATAGTACATCGTATATTCGTAATTTGTAATATCAAAGTATTCTGAATCATTCCTTTTGTACACGAAAACAGGAGCGAAAACAGGAGCGAAAACGACACAAAGCTACGCGATGAAAACAAATTTTATGAGATTATGTTATAAAGAATGAAGAAATTTCCTGAATATGTACTTTCATTGCGTGTAAAATAGCATTAATAAGCAGAATCGCAAATTAGGAAGATGAAATTTGAACGGATTTATACATTGGCGTATGTAAATCTTTCACGAATCCATGCAGCAGAAAGGAACTTTAACATTAATATTATTAATATTATTATTATATTAACATTAATATTAATATTATTATTAATATGTTAGATACGACTTGGGCGATAGAATATAGTTCCAATTGCTTTCTTCAGAGTTACTGAAAGTAGATATAATTTCACGTGTTAGGTTTAGATAATTCGTTCTTTAAGTATATCATGTAAAGTCTTTTATGGATGTTATTATAAAATTTGATGACATTCTTTTAAACTCTTGCTTTTTTTATTCTTCGTAGATAAAAAAATACGGAAAAACGAACGTTATTGCTACAAGAAATATCTTCCATATAGACGCCTGTAAAATATACTCTAGAAAATCATTTAATTAAATTTAGAAAACATTAAAATAAACGTTATCTTTTATTATGTAATTGTATATTACAATACTAGACAGATTTAAATATACGTGAATATCATAAATGATTGATATGTGTAATGTATTCAAGAGCAGACGCATGATTTAACCGACAAATCAAACTTTAACTTCGACCGAATAAAGAACTCGGTCATGTCATAATTGGTCAAATGCTCGAGCATTCAATTATAAAACGCGGTTGCATAGTGGAATATAAACGAATCTAAACTATTATCACTGTTTCGAGATATTTATTTAATAAAACTAAAACGAAATCAAATTCTTATAGCGACACTTTTCTAAATCATTCCTATAACATTTTACCCGAAAATGCTATCTATAAACGACTTTATACTAGCATCTTACCTATCCCAATAACAGTCCTTGACAATAATGCCAATTTATTATTTTTATTATTATCGGAAAAAGTCATACTGAAATTTTCGTTTAATTACAATCGGCTCATTAATTCAAGTCATCCAGCTAATGAAAGTGCACGTAACATTCCTCGAATAACTCCTTTTTTGTTAAAAAAATATGGACTTGAGAAATTCGCAAAGAACTGTAAATATTTTAACAATCAGTCATACAAGTTTATGAAACAAATGTTTTGATGAGGTCCTTGAATAAACAAAATTTTATTACAAATCAATATCTACTATTAATTGTAATATTTATATATATTAGCAATTACTTAATTACCTCATTATACTCATCTGCCATAAATTCTTCTAAAATTCAAGAACTTAGTGAACATTTAAAAAACATGTTTTAATTTATTTAAAATCACTGTAGTCAATTTAAAAGATACTACAAGTAATAAATACTATTACTCACTGTATTTAATTAAACTATAAACTACTGACTATATAATACAATACATATTATACAATGCACATAATATGATAACAATACACATACTATAAAATACAAACTGATGTACTTAATTAAGCAATAAACTATTTTTCAATATTAAACGAAGAAAATATTCTCCTATTTCTAAACATAAAATGATTGCATATTCTGTACATCTTTGATACATCTTTCAGAATAATCGACTTATTATTTTTTGATATACAAAAATTTCCATCTGACTTAACTTATCGTTACATTGCCACAGAAGTTGCGCGCTGATTGGTACACAACGTTATAATCGGAATAAAATCTCTTCAGTCACCCTCAACGGTGAACCGTTAAGGGGTTAAAGGTTAAAAAAGCGGGACACACGAATGATAAATAGGGACGCAGGGATGACGTTATTAAAAGTTGGAACAGTTCAATGACAATCAAGCAACGATCAGAAATGATAGTAAATCTTAAATTTGTCACGTGCAACAGTTTTCTAGAGCACTTTGAGCGAACAAGTTATCTATATAATTGCATAAACATAAATTTTATATATGTATATAAACATTGCAAAATATAAGGATTGCCAACCTTGAGTGATAACGTTTAAAATGCTCTCGTAAAAAATTACATATACGATATTTTACAACTATTTGACGAATGACTTCCTTATCGTACTAATAATATCTTAATCATATCGTCAAACAATTTGTACGATATCTGCAAGTTATATACAATCCTGGTATTTCAAGTTCTTTCCTTTATATTTAGTTGCAACTTGAAATATATAAAAAAGCATTGTATAAAAATATTTAACTTCGCGTGTCTTTCGTAAATGTCGAACATCGTTATCGTGTTATTCAGTGTATCGAAAGTTTTCATACAGATCACAATTCCATACATAAAATAGATTTCTTTACTTCCTAAATTACAGAGAAGCTACACAAGACGGACCACACAAAATATGTATTACGTTATACGCAAAACTGTCGTCAATGACTGTGTGTCGTTGCGTCGTTAAAGAATGGAAAAAGAAGAAGAAAATATGTATTACACTCTATCTTTGAAATTACCACATTTTTCTTTATTCATGCGAATAGCTACTATCAAACTTCATTACATGTATTTGAACCTTCTATGTAGAGTTACGATGAAAGATTCAATTCAATTCAATTCAGTTGATATTCTAAAAGCTTACAACGTTAGAACTTGAAATACTTTTTTTATCTCTCTGCTGTTCTAAATCTTCTAGAGAGATGAATACTTAATTTTAGTAAGTACTCACAAACTTTCTTTACAGATAAATTGTTTGACATAATAAATTTAAGTAAGCGAATTTTTAGATGTTACCCGATGCCAAGATAAATGTCAATGGGTATGAAATTACTGATCAGCAAACTTCAGTTCGATCTTCGGAAATTATACGATACAAAGATTTCAAACAAGATAATAGAATATAACACAAATATCCATAGGAGACGTATCAAATGTATCACAATGAGATAATTCATTTTTATTACTGCTTTCCTTTCCCGTCAAGCTATGCTTTAAATACTAAAAAAAGTCCCCGTTAGGAAACGAGTTGATGTCTATACCGTAACGCTATTGTTCACGTAAGCGTATGGTGCGGAAATACTGGAAATTATATAACTGACAATGAGCCGTAACTTCTTGGAACAAACTTTGACAAGAGCAGCTCATGCTGCTCTCTTAATTTAATTAATGCTTTATTAATAAGTCTCTTAAATTAATTCTTTCTGATACTTTTAAAAAAGTTGAATATTCCGGATACTTTTAAAAAAGTTGAATATTCCTGATACTTTTACAAAAGTTAACAATGCAATTGCAATCATGTACGAACTCTTTTCTTGAAGAACATTTGGCCGACCACCTGCGCATCTCGAATCGGTTTATTCAGTCCGTCACAGGTTCGAAACAACGAAACAGAATAAGATCTGTGCCTCGTTGCAACCAATCCTCGGATCGCAAACGAAGGATCAATTAGGACATGTGCAAAGATATTTATTAGCTTCTAAACTTCATTATCATATGTGTTATTGTTCTATGAAATTATATAAACAAATTTATTTTTTAAGCGAATTCTATATAAGAGTAAACGTTGTTCTCGTTTGACACTTCGCTTTATCGCTATAAAACAAAACATTTGATATTCCAGGTAACGATGACAAAATCTCCGGCAGTTAATTCTCAGAGTTAAAATATTTACACTACTACCGGAAGATCATACAAATTTTATAATGCAAACACAGTAATAATGTGCATAGAAAACTAAGATTCCTGTTTGACGTTTGGTAGAGAATCAACAATTATTCGTGAATTTTTAACGGTACGTTATATATGGTTTTCACGTGATGGTACTCCAACTCACTTTGTTAGACGTTCAGGCCCGATATGCGTAAGAGGTTTAAAGCAAAATTGGAAAACACACAGATTGAACGTGACGTTACTGTTTTGTAGTTTTCTCGGACGGATAATAGATCTTTCTTCTAAAGTTATGTAAAACATAGAGTGACGACTATTCTTAGCGCGACAAAAAAAAATATAAGGATAAGAATACTGCGCATCAGATATTTCTTCAATATTATCAAATATTTAAAACAATATTCACAAATGATTTAATAAATCTAAGAATCCGTGGATGTTACTTTGAACATTTAGTAAAATAATTTTAAGCTGAAAATAATTCTTTGACACGCTAGTGGTCACGAAAGAATTTCTTTTAGATACATTATACGATTAGTCCTTCTGCCCCTTTAATTAAGAAAAAGATTAGAGTCGATATATTTGCAACTGTAAAGAAAACGGTTTGTAACACTGTAGGTGATCAAACCTATACAATAGCACTAACTCATTAGTTTGTTAATCATTCTCATTTGTATAACTCGTTAAATCTATAATAACAGTCTAATCTATGATAATAATCTAATCGATGCTAAATTCCAAGAAAAATGTAAGAGATGGAAACATATTGGAAATAATAAATAATAAAGACAAAAGGTATGTAACTATACAGATCAAAAGATTATAACGAAAATTATAACGAAATCTTGTTAAAAACTTGCAATATAAAAGATTAAAATCAAATGGACAATCAACATTCTCAAAACGTTTGATATTTGATCTTCTCCTAAATAAATACATTAATATTTTAGAAATTGTATATATTTGTAATTAAATTACAAAGTGATTTCATTATGTAAACGAAAGTGTACGTGTAAATAAAAAATTTTGCATAAAGAGATTTTTCTCTTCTAGAGCATTAAGAGAAAAAAATGAACATGTAGCAGTCTGCAACCTATTTTTGGACGTAGAGCACTGGCTTGGAATGAATCATATCTACTACCAAACGATAAGCGTCCGTTTTTCCTTTGAAATAATAGTTTGAAATAACTTCATTAGAGCAAAATTCTCATTACGTAACGAAGCATATACACACTTAATGTATAAAAGTATTGCGACGTTTAATATACACATGTCAAAGTTATTTTTCACGTAACCTATATCCAAATAAAAAGGTACAATCGTATTCTTTCGTCAGTTGTCGAGACATCGATATAATTTTTGACGCTATATTTGAAAAAAACATTCGTTTTCCGATATCTGTATAACTTACAAAAAGCGAGATCAAAATGTTAATGCGTAAATTCTGGTAACTGCGAGTAACAAAGTAACGAGGTGTATTGAGAGACCATTGGCAATGACTCGTACAGTGCTGCCACCGGCAGAGAAACGGGAGATTCCCGCGGCTAGCAAGTGAGTCACGCGTGCGAATGGGCTCGTTCGTCTGACGAAGCGTCCTTCCCCGCCCCACGGTCTAACAAAACATCCCACTCATTCTCTGTAGACTGACGAAGCGCCAACACCCTCCCCGCAAGCGTCTTCGCAACACCAAGCGCACACGAGGACGGTTGCTGGTTCCCCGCTGTGTCTCCGTGAGTCGACAAGACTCGACTTGACTCGGCTCCGTTCGCCTTGCCAGCCACGAGGAAACCCCGACTTCCCCACTCGCTGCGCACCACTCCGCACTTGCCGCTTACCGCCCATGATCGTTACCCCGCGCTCTGCCCCGCCGACGAGCCGTTCTCAGAAGAGAAGCAGTAAACTCGACGCAGATTCGCGTCGTTCGACTTGCGCCACGCCACGCCACGCCACGCCACGCCACGCCACGCCGCGCTGCACCACACCACACCGCACCGCACCGCACCGATAGAGCGGTGAACGGGTGATTAGGTCACGCACCCCGTGCGTCGTCTACGTGCCCTAGGCCGTTCACGGCCGTGTGTCCGCGGAATCCCCCGTTGTTTTTAACAGCCACCGATCACCTCCCTACCTATTATTACCAGCATTCTCTGCCTCTGGTTTCTAACGTAGCTTGGAATGCGCCACTTTCACGATTTGCGCGAATCGCTTTATTTTTATTTCAACTGCTCGTGTTAACGCGCCGATTTTTTTTCAACTAAACACAGTTTTTCCAATAGAATATCGCGGTGATTTTATACTTTTCCAAATCGTGATATCATCACTAGACTGTGGATTTTTATGCAAATTCACATTTTTGAGAATGTAATATAATAAAAATAAAACCTATTTTACCTATATACTATATATATTACCTATTAAATGTAAAAAAAACGCTGCACTTCGGATATTTTATATATTTTATATGATTTATATCAAGCGTTATTATTGAACGTTAGGAACGCTATATTAATAAATTGCTTAATACTACATTTTTAGCACAAAAAAGGAAGAATAAGAAGATAAAATTTCTTATTCAAGCTCAGTTACTATTCAAAAGTAACTTGAAGACAAATCTTTCGAGAATTAACGTCATTAAAGAGTATTGCAAAGCGCATGCTACTATGCAGAATCTTTCCGGACTTATGTATGAGCATCTTTATGTTTTCCTGGGACCGTAAATGTCATAAGTGATCATCACAGAGAGTGGTTTTACCAGGAAATTTCCACAATGGATAAACGATACTCAAGTATGCTGGCAGATTACTATTAAACGCTGAAGATGCTCCAAAGATAAAGCGTAGCCTAAAAATAAAGCGAGGTTTTCGTTTCACATATTCCTCGGTGGAAACAATTTCCACTGTTTTACAAAATTATTACGAAACGTTTGTAACATTTTATAATAAAGAATAATAAAAGTATTTTCCAGAACACCGTTATTTCATACAATAATATATAAACATATGTAAACTATACTTAAACTATACGTATGATATACAAACATCAAGAAGACATCAAAGAATAAATTTTCTAATTACAATAAGAATATTGTATTTCTATTTCTATTGTTGATCTTATAAAACTATTTCTTTTCAGATGCGACTATATCGTGTAAAATTTTGGTTCTCGTACTCGTAAGTCACGATCACTTCGTACAAATATTTAACCTCAAAATATTTCATATCAGTGTAATGTGGACGTCAACAAAAATAACTTATTACAGAAGGAGGATAAAAAAAGAAGGACGTCAGGCTTGCCAGGAAAATTCATTCACGCTGCAACCATTACCATCAAATGTTTAAGTATCATATTTTTACATTTTAAATCTACATTTCCCAAGTCATGAAATATGTATATTTTGAAAAATCATCAAAATACAACGCATAAATTGCCGATTGATAAATTATAGTTATCGATTAATGAATTTCACATGAATATTTTAGTTTCTGCGCAACTTAACAGTATTCAATGCACGGTAATGACGGAATACTACTTGTGAATGGGTGATTAGGTCATGAATCCTACGCGCGGCGTATCACGGAACATTCGTAATCAAGAATTGTGCGCTTTTTGTGAATAGTTCACTCGTTATTATAGTGATGAAAAACATCACTTATTGTTGTATCTCATTTAATCTAAAACGATTTATGAAATGGATTACAACATTAAAACGGAAGAGCTTTTTTCTCTATTAATTTGAATATTTTCTTCCTATTGTTTAATCCATATTTTTCGAAATGATATTAACATTCGATTCAACATAAGAACTATAATCTAAAGATTCTTTGAGTGATTCAGTTATTTATAACTTGATATTAATGTCGGAAAATTTACTCTTATGCATGTTACAGCGATAATAAAACAACTTATCAGACATCTTCGATATTGGAATGAGCGACAAACGAAATTTGAGCCTTTTGACGTTAACATAATTTTACCGCCAATACCCAAGATTAAATTATTTTAACGAAAAAAGAAAAGGGACCTTCCTCAAATTCACTTTTACGTGTCGGTTCCAGGTAAAAAAAAAATTGGATTCATCAGTGTTTTTTACAAAAGAGGGAAGCAGATTTATTGATATCTGAAATACGAATTACGCGGTGGCTAAACGACGACGATTAATCTAATCTCAACCTGCAGCAAAATACAATATCACATCGAAAAATACGTCGTTATCACTGGTATGGTGTATGGTTTTCGATCGGTTTTATCAGAATCAACACAAATTTTAAGCGCGTGTCTCCAACTACTCTTTTATTACATTAATGTTCCAAAACTCGTCAAAAATTGAATAGCGTGCACTATATGCAATAAACACATTCGTGTGTTTATAGACAAGAAGTAGTTATCGTTAAAATTTTGGAACAGATTTTTCTATAAGATTTCTGCATTAAATAATTTGTTTCCTGTATTTTCTTAAAATAAAACATTAATAGAGACAAACGAGACTGGTAATATAGCTTGCTTTTTCTTCAGTAAACTCCCATTCAGTTCATTTCCTCTGTTGAATCTATTCTTAGCCTGCAGATTCAGGAACGATCAAATGATAGTGCAACGGTTCTTTTTTATTGTGATCGTTTATATTCAATCAAAGTATGTGTGTACAAGCTGCCAGGTGAAATCCATGGAAAGGCGTCTAAGATTATGCAATTCCTTTAAGAAGTTTGAATAAATCAACGAAATAGTAGTCTTGTTGCGATAACGAAAAGTACTTTGATGATTGATTTTTTATATTCGACTCTTGCTTCGTCCACAATGAAAGTCGTTCCAAAGTGCACAAATAGCATATTAAAAGACATTAAATAGTATAATAGCAATATTAAGCTTTGCGATATGCATTTCTTTCTATGCCATGCATAAACATAGACAGAATATTCAAAACGCACAGGAGGCATGTTCGTGATCTGAATAGATATCTGTTTAACGCAAATAAAACAATTCAAATATGCAGATACTAATTACAACATAAATCCACCAAATTGTAAAAAGGCATTGGATTTTCCACTTTCCAAAGAAGATTCAGTTATAACGCAAATTTTTACTCAAAAAATAGGATTGTCGACCATGTTTGACGCGTTCAAGCGTTCATAGGCAACGACTATGAGATTTTCTTTCATATATGTGAGTATGTATTCTGTCGAGAAAACTATGATTTTACTGAACGCATATAGAAGCATTCGTAGAATAGAAAAGGTTAAGTTTATACCAACTGCTCGGCGTGCGAGTTTTGATAATTATTTTCATTCAATTAAGATCCTTTGCGCCAAAAAAGATAATATTCGTTAAAAGGAAAATACAGAAGATGAGAACGGAAATCACTAGATAAAATCAGTACTTTGTGTTTTGATGCGAGAGAATTTTACTCGCATAATATAATTTCAAATTAAGAGGCTGGAATAAGAATTGTGTCGGTTCGTTGAAGCCGTTAAAGTTGCAAGATCGAAAGTAGTTTCGACGAGAAAAATGAATGCATTCAACGCTTTTGTAACGAGGAAAGCGGGAGAAATTTTCATGCAACGAATAAAAGCAACTGGCATACACATGCTTTAACAAGTATATTTATTTACTGTCTGATAAGTAAATTAGAATTCGAATAATGATCGTCGAACTTTCGGCAATTATCAATATCATTAAAAAAAAAACATAAAAACACGTGTTCTCTTACGGGGAAATGGTCGATCCCTTTGGATGGGTACAGGCGGGTCGACTAAGCGGTCGGTCGGCAAGGAGTGCCAGATAAAGAACCCTAGTCGACCAGAAAATCTAAAAAGTTATATTCCATGGTCGACTGAACATGACTAGGTTTTACTAACCTACACAACAAAATTTAGCGTTCGTACACGAAAATTACTCGAAAAACAAAGTCGATCGTCGACTATGTCAGTCAACCAAATTTTCACTTACACAAAGCGACATATTAAAATTTCTCGCCAGTCGGCTACTTAGTCGACCCGTCTATAGCCGCCCTTTGTATCACCGTCGTTGCTAATGGACTATTTACAATATCGCACCGAGAAATTTCCATCTGCTAGAAAATTCCTTATACTTTCAACCCCTTTTCGTGTGATTTAATTTGGGCCTGTGCGTGCCGTAGTCAGTGACAAAATCGTTTACAGACTTGGGCAAACAACTTCGGGTCGTTTTCTTGATCTTCCTTTACTGGGGGGGGGGGGGTGTTTATGTTTTAGTCCGCAATCTGTGTCATGAATCTATTTGACCATTTTCATGTTTATTCCGAATTCCATACGAGTCTGACATGCGATTTTCATATTTTACCCTCTTTCCACGAGTCTCATTCGATATTATACGCCAGGGGATTAAGTTCATTACAAGACCGTAAACACTTTATGGTATCAATGAACGAATGTAACCAAGTTTACCAGATTTACGACAACGATCTCTCGGCTATTAAAGTTTTGACAAGTGAATCGAATAAATTTAATCGTTCCGTCAACATTGACTGGGCGCAATAGTTACGTATTTTAATCAGATGATTTAAACGAGTATTCGTAACATCTTTCTTCTACTGGGACAAGTGTGCTATTCATTTTTTCTATGTACGTAATAACGTATCTCTCTTTCTATCCTTTATGACTGAATTTGAATTTAAACACTTTAAAATTCTTCAGACAAGAGAAAATCATTATATCACGTCGATCCATTTAACAATAACCTTACCAGGCCCGGTCAAATGACCGATTTCAAAAATGTAGAAATTGATTAATCATACAATATAAGAATTTGCACCAAGTTAGATGAACGAAAGAAATAACAATGTATGTACAACTTTAAATTAAATTTCGAAACCGGTCATTTGACCGGGCTTGGTAAGGTTAGCGTTAAATGAAATACATTTATTTGAAGAATATTATAATCAAAAATAACGAATATGCTATGTAATTCTTTCTATATTATATTAATTATTGAATTGACTTAAGAAATAAACAAATATTTAAGAGAGACTTTCTGTCAGGTATAAATAATCGATTTTTCCTGAATTTAGAAAGAATTTAACTATTTTCTCTATATGAAATCAATACATTATAACGAATAAATTTCCACGCTTTAATTGTAAATAAAGCTTCTTTCAAATGAAAATTTCTCATACTACCAATGGTATGTGAAATCATCATAGAATTTGAATCTGGGTTAACGCTCCGCAGCTGTCTTCCCAATTTCCTCGAATTCTTTTTCGAAACTTCTTGAAAACACGGGTATCGAAAACACCACCGGGATTCCATTAAAGTAACTAATAATTAACGGCTATTTATAACATAGTTAGTTATAACATAACTTAAACCTTGTCGATTCGATATAACAGATAACAATTATCAATATAAAGCAATTGAATTCTTTTAACAGGTTATAGAACTTCGTGCGTCTAACGCATGCATTTCTCTTACTTGAATAATTTGTCAGCGATGATTGCAACATCACGTTCGTTATGTACTATTTAATAAAATAGCGTCGGGTTATTTGTCTTTCTTCGTTTCATTCTTTGATAAATTGTTTCATCAAAAATACTAAAAAAAAATACGTAGAACGACATTCACACCTTGTGGAGAAATGTCTTCTATTACGCAACCTATATATGATACATATAATATAGAGTAACGAAGAATTTGTTAAAACCTATTCTTCTATCTAAACTGCCAATGTTCATAAATATTAGCTCGGATGCATACAGTCACAACGGAATAGCATGATAGATTGCGTATCCAACAAATTTTCAAAATCGTATGTCTCGAAAAAATGTCATACCATTTTATTTATTTATTTATTTTCTTTATATAGAATCTCTGTCTTTCCAGTTGTACTGTTATTTCTGTCCCACCCTATACATATGCATTTGCGCCGAGGATATCAGGCTGGCGAGAAGAAGGCTTCCCTCTTGCTTTAATGACATACGATTTATTGTAAGGAATCTCTCGGTAAGTTTTAATTTTAACAATTTACTTTATGTATGTGTGCTCGTGCGTGATGACTTGAACTCGATTTGTGAGAATCTGTGTATGTATACACTGTAGTTGAATCGGAAATTATCGCTCTTACACGACTCTTATCCAAATAAAGTGATTAATTTACTTTTGCGTTAACGTTTCCTTAAATAATGGCTTGGAAGTATAGTTATTTATAACAGAATTAAAAAATATAAAAAGGGAAAAATCATGAGTAATTTGATGTTTTCTGTAACCTAACAGGCTAGATAACTAAAGAATTCCAGTTGGTCGGTTCGATCTGGTTTCGACTTTATACAGCGGTCGGAGATCAGTCGTGTCACCTACAAGCGTGGCGCGTCGCTAGGTGTCTTTCTGGCGTAGCATGAAAATAGCCAAGCGTACTTGGAATATCGTGCGGCCTACGCGTTAGGCATGCTACAACGGCGTTAACCGAGCGCTCTCCAAGCGTAAGCGAGTGCGAGCTAGCACGAGAGATTACACGGCTCCTTCGAGGAGTGGGGAAATACGTACGAGAGAAGACCGTTGAGGAAAAAGAAAGAAACGGAGCGCGAACAAAGAGAAGGACGGAAAAACAGGAGGGGAAGAAAGGCCGCGAAGCGGAGACAGGTAGATAAATGCGGTTTATGCTAGGAAGAAAGAAGACAGACGACCTCCTGTTGTCGCACCGTATCTTACGAGTATACGGGGTCAGAGACGAGAAGGGGGACAATTGCGAGAATCGGCCAAAGAACGAGAGAAAGAAAGATAGGAAAAGAGGAAAGATAGAAAGAGAGGGACAGATTCTAAGATTGACGGCAAAGGGAGGTTACAAGGAAAGAGGAACACGAACGAAGATAGAGATGGAGGAAGAGAAAGAGAGCAAATAAGAGATTCCAAGAGAGGAAAGGATTCATACACGTGCGCGCGCGCGCCCTCACGAGAGAGAAAAAGAGAAAGTCTATAGTGATGGGTAGAAAAAGAAAGATTCTCGGAATGGAAAGACGGGAGAAGAAGCGAGAGAGAGAGAGAGAGAAAGAGAGAGAGAAAGAAAGAAAGAGATTGGTAGAAAGAGAGAGGAGTAGCTCATGGTTCACCTGTCGTCATGGCAACGCCGTTTCGCCGCTCACTTGTTACTCCAGAAGCACGAGAACAACACAGAGGGACTTATACGCGCACTATCCTTTTCTCTTTGGTATGCGGTGGGACACAGAGTCGCGACTCCTCTCTCGTTATCCACTTACCAGCGCGTCAATCTGTTTGCTATGCAAATCCCATCCGACCGGTGCTGACGTAGACGGTAACACCAACGCAGAAACGGGTCCGTCGACGATATCTCCTACTAACACACTTAACGGTGAGCAGTTAGTCATTGCCCGCGTAGCATACACGTAGAAAATATAATTGGCTACCACGACGGACCACGCAGCAATTCCACACGGGTTCTCCTTTAGCCCCACCACTTTTCTGCTCGGTAATACTGATACCGAACTCACTACACAACTCTTGCCAGCACCAATACTACGTAGACATATAGTGCTGTTGTTACTACTACGATTACAATCACCAACCGTAATATCACCAATACAACGACGACATCGTGT
This sequence comes from Bombus hortorum, assembly GCA_905332935.1. Taxonomy (NCBI): domain Eukaryota; kingdom Metazoa; phylum Arthropoda; class Insecta; order Hymenoptera; family Apidae; genus Bombus; species Bombus hortorum. The sequence goes on from HG995199.1 coordinate 10,962,633, forward strand.
CGGTAAACGCACCGCAAACTCCACAAACGAATTCCTCTTGCGACTTACACGGTTCCGCACTGATATATATACATATCAGTGCGGCTCCGCGACTCTTGTCTGACGTCATTGGCGCCTAATCGCAACGTATTTCGTGTATCACTTCGCGTACTTCTCTCGGACGTGCACCTCGCGCTTTAACCAACGATAAATTCTTCCTGTGTCTTTCTTCCTTTTTTCCTTTTTGCCTTTCTTCCCTCGCGTGATTCTCAAGAATAACGTTGCAACGCGATTTCAATAGTCTTGGTTCAACAAGTATCCATGACGGAATTCTCTTTTCTTTTTAGCACAAGTTTCCTATCGCGAAAACGATATAGTGTTACGCGGAAATCAGTTTCTTCGGTTCGATGAATCTTCGTTTGACAGCCAACAGGGACAACGTCGCTTCGAGGAGACAGCTGGGATGCACTATAACGTTACAATTTCTCGCTCATTCGTCCTCGATTGAGACGATAAAGAACCGATTCGATCTACCGTAAGGTACGATCTTGAAGCGCGTATCTCGTATCGAGTGTTTGATCGCGCCACTCACTCGGCACAGGCACAAACCGCTTTCCACCGTGTCTAATACGTTACTACTCATCACTCTTCCTACAACATAATTCCTGTTCGACAACACTACACGCACTTTCCACGCTCCTGCTTGATCGTCACCACTACCACTACCACTACTACTATCACCACAATCTTTTCTCACTAAAACAAGATGCTCGTACTGTGTAGCTGCGTTGCGAAACGGATGCGCGCACGCCTCAACAAGTGATCGCAGCAGCAGTAACAGCAGAAGCGGCGGCGACGACGACGGATCGTCAGCTCGTCGTTCCAGGGTCGTTCGTCGGCGTATAGGTGGCACAGCACGCGCATGCTACACCTCCTGACGGCGTTGTTATTGTTGCGTAACTGGCGGCCCGCTAAGCCGAGTGTGCCGCTGCCAGCAGCCGGGCAGAGAGAGAGAGAGAGATAGAGAGAGCGAGATGACGAGAGAAAGAGGCCGCGAGAGCGAGGTAACAGCAGCCGTGGGTGAGCCAGTGGGCGAGTATCTCCGACGAGAGAGCAGTGAGCGTGCGAGCAGTGCGCCGTCTGGCGTGGCTGACGACAGTCTACTGCCTTCCGAGAACCACGAGGCGATTCCGTGTATCGAACGCGCACTGCCGAGCCACTGAAGGGATGGACTCGAACGATCAGAGTGGGGATCCTGGTGGGACGAGAGGGGACGAATTCGAGGTTCAGACGAGTGTAAAGCTTCATCCACACGCATTCAATCTTCCGAAACGCTCTTGGCTATACCACGCTCGTGATTTATAACGGGTTCTCTGCGATGGGTTAATACTCTACGTTCAAACATTTCCGTAGATTCCTCGCATTTACAGCTGTCTTAATAGCAATAATTGCATTAGCAGAAGTATAAAATTAAAGCAGAAAATGTAGTATATTATTATCGGTTTCATGAACATCTCAACAAGTATGGTTAATAACTATATTTAATTTAAATACGTATTTTAAATGGATTATGTATTTTAAACGACTTTTCGTTAGTTAACGTATTTATTAATTGTTGTTTGTATGTTAGTCAACGTGTCTTTTATTACTCGTTTTAAAATAGGTGCTATGCCTAAAAAAAAAATATATATATATATATGTATATAATAATTTACTTGTATAAATTTCTATAGCAATACTTATAAGTATGTATTTAAGTTTCGATTTATTTATTTCGAATTTATTACGAAATTTCCTAGGGTGCATTACAAACTCTAAATTTTTAATTACAAATTCCTACATTAAGTTTTGAGCGAAACAATTGGAAGACTAATAAACAAAGTATATGTATATTTTTGTTATGTCATTTGTACACTCAGCTTTGTACACCTCACGATTTGTTTCAATTATGAACTTAGAGCAAACGGCTTTTTTGGTTTACATAAACTATACGTTATATGTTTACACATATACATGTCCTATAGTATCTAGACAAGTCGGGTGCGTTTCGTATACTAAAACGTAGAAAGGCACATGTGGACAGACTTTAACACCGAGAAAGCCTGTGGAGAGGCAGAGTTAGCGATACTTGACTAAAACTCACAGGGACGTACTCTACTACGCTCTCTCTCTCTCTCTCTCTCTCTGTCTCTCTGATCTATACCTCATATTCGAAGACGATAATGAGGCTTTTAACAGTGGCCTTGTGTCTCTATACATTAAATGGAAATTCGAGAAAATACCTGACTGAGATGATTCCTCACTGTAACTACTTTTTACGTCACGCTGATTTTCTGGTGAGATATTTGATGGATTTCCTTGGTATCATCGGATAGTTGTAAGTTATAAATGAGACATCGAATAAAATACTTTTTGTTATTTTATTTCATATTTCTCAATATTAAAACGATTCTATTACATAATACTTTCATTTTAGAACTTTGAAACATATGTCATTCTCTATCAAATGTATTATATGTCATTACCTTCTTATAATATGCAAATATATAAATTTATAAAATATAAATTAATAAAATGACAATTAAAATGATTATCTAGTCAATAAAATCCACCTCACTATTCGCGTCTTCCTTCACTGTATTGAAACGCATTTTATTGTTTGAGCGTTACCATTCTTTTGATTGCACTTTTACGGTGTAAGGAAATCAAAGACACAAGAGAAAAGTAAAAAGGTATTTATCATATTCAGCATTGTTAGCGTAATGGTCAAGCTTCTTCCGTTTTAAATATTGATGTGAGAATAGGGAGGATAACGTAATAACAAGTAAACAAAAATCCCTCGTGGTAATCTACTTTACCTATCTATTCTGGATCGGTAAAAGTTAAGGGCATACGCAATTTTCTGAGGTGTCGCTTCAACTGTTCCATCGTCCCTGCTCGAGAGTTCTGCAGGGAGTCTCTGCTATCGGGCAGATATGTATGTACATACATACAACCTTCTCACGCGTCTGCCAGTCCCGGAAGGACGGCCTTCGGGGAATTGACCTCTACGAAGCACCCGCTTCTCGGGGAAGACGATCGGAAGAAAATACTAATCATGAAAGCTAACAGAAAATAGAAACGATCTTTCTTCATATTGATGGCTTTTAATTAATTTATTAAAAGATGCTTGTTATTAATTCAATATTAAATGTTTTCAGTGAAAAATATTAACAATGATCGAGGATTGTGAAATTTTTATAAATAATTAGATAACTCTTGTAACAATGCAATCATCACGATATTAATATCATTGTTATTAAATGTTATATTCACCGTCGGATTAATATTTGTTACAATATCTATTATTTTTGTGGATTATATATCTATTGGTTCTAATATTATTAATATAAGCTTTGACGATAACATACGTGGCTTAAATGTTTTAAAGTTTAATATATATTACAATGCTTTCAATATTTATTTCAAAATATATTTTGTACAATATCGTAGAATGTTTAACAATTTTTATTATCAATATGTGAATATATTTAGTAATTACTATCTCGTTTTCTGAAGTTTGATGTTGCTCTAAATATTATTTTATACAGCAAATGACGTTAGTCAGGTAAAGCATGGGTAGATATTTTAGGTAACAGTGACATGACTAATTTTTTCTTAAAATACATTCTTATTAAAGTCTTTTACAATTATGATGTAAATATAAATGAAGCTAAAATTCTTAATCTGTTAACCAGGAAATACAGGTCAATTCATTAGTTAAGCTTTCAATCTCCTTGACGTAGTGATTCCTTTATTCCTTTATTTAAAAACCTCTTGTTCCATTTCATGTTGTTTTATTTCTATTAAGAATGACAATATCACATCTATACTTGTAAGTGATTTGCTTATTTTTAATCCTATTAATAATTCTTTAATTAAAAGAAATAAAATAATAAAATTCAATTCATTTTTAATTCCATAATTACAGAAGTTTCTGGTGAAGGAATGATTCAATTGATTGAGATTAAAAATTTTCACGTTGGCAGAGTGTATAGTGTAGTATATAAATATTTATAATATAATATAAATATATACTATATATAGTATATAAATATTTATAATATAAATAATTACTAAGGAAGAAACAAGCCGTATTTGTTGTGTAATTTCGTCAGCTTTTGTTCATTAAAATATATTAACGTTATTAATTTTGTTAAAAAATTGAGCACTGAAGTAAAATTGAATACGTATACGTACGGTCACGAGAAGCATGAAACTGATGCCATTAAATATCTCATATAACATTTATTTTTAGATAAATGAAATTTCAATTTTATGCGAAACCGGATACATTGAAAAAGATTAATTCAAATTTCGTGGAAAATGTTTGTTTCGTTTTTAAACAATTTATAACGACTTGCGTTTAGAAACATGATTCATTGTGTTCCTGGAAATTCTCATCTCGTTAAATGATATATATGTGCATAGATAACTATGTTCAATCTTATTTGAAACGTAGATTTTTATATATTTTGCTTTATTGTAGTTTATTGTTTTTATCCATCATAAAGTGTTTAATATTGCAGCTTTTATTTAAAAAAGTAAGTGTTTTATAATCATATGTATAAAATATAATATACACAGTTGTATTATAAATGTATTATAAGTGTTACATAAATGTATTATAATACTTTTAATACTTTTTGAGCATATCATAATCTTATAAAATGTATACACGCAATAAATAAAATTTGTTATTGAGAAATTCGTGTATAATACTAAAGTTGAATGACTATGTACTTAACTAAGAGCTGTTTATCATATCTGTAGCAACCATAAATACAAATATACGTGATAGAAGTACTCGACAGAAGATACAGTGAAACGTAGAGATTCTGAGTCAAATAATAAGTATAATTGGTGAATTGATTAATAAAATGAAGTAATTTATTGCATTTGAAATGATTCCCAGCAGTTGGGTGGACCCGGAATAACTACTGCAAGTAATACTACGTATCAGATATGATATGATCGATAAACGTGTGTAACTGGGAGTTTGTCTATGGGCTACGTGGCACAATCGTTAATTATACGTTTGCTTGATTGTCCTTGGATGATAAGCCACGATAATGATAGTGTATTAAGTACTAATTGCATTATGGCTGAGCGGTTCCTTACAATATTTTGTAAAAATTTTAACGCCGTGATCGAGATACATATATGTAAGTATAAGCGTAAATTAGCTACTGAAAAACCAACATAGACAATGATTAACATGCAAAGGGTATTCGATATATTCGTTTAATTTGCGAGTCATGTATTAATTATTGAATATAATTTAATCAAACACTCAATTATAATTGTCATTTCTTTGATTAATCAAAGATATGAGAAGGAGAGAAGGTTATGAACAATTACATATATAAATTATTCTTAACTAACAGCTCGGGAAATTTTTTCATTCATATATTCATTGTTCGGCACAGCTCGTGTATAATGCAATAAATTTATAGTTCCGATTAATTTTATGAATAACGAATATAACAGTATAAAATTGTATATGTATTCGTCCTTACAGAGAACGGTTAAAGGTTGTTTGAAATTGCTCGACAATTTCCGGTGCAAACGACGATGTATACGGCCCTGCAGGAGGAGCAATAAGAGGTACGCATTTGTAGTAGTATAATACGAAGAGAGGCGTGATCGGTTGTATATTGTACAGTGTTTGTGTGCGTACGTGGAGAATCCACATGTAACTGACTGCCATATGACGTGGAGATTGTGCACACTTTGTGTAGCGATGGGATCAATTTACGATCAAGATGCCTGTATACGTATCGATTCGTCTCGAGTTTACATTTAAACATCTTTTTATTTATACTCTTTGCTTGTCAATATTTATTTATTAATATTAATTCTGTAATACAAGCGTTCAACTATCGTATAATGCAAGTTTCGTTTACGAATATAATTTTAGGAAAATTTTCATAATAAACATGTTGCTTCTTATTAGGTATTTTGTGTTACTTATTTTAAGAAATCGACGATCGCAAGTAAATTACAAAACGTACGTACAAAGATATTAACGATTCCATTTAAATAATACAGAAATAAAATTATTAATCTATATAAATGTAGATTTATGCGTAACTTTGGGTCTATTGTTATACGATGCACTATTCAAAATGTCGATAATAATTGCGAAATTCTATCGAGGAACTGTTAAATAAAAATGTTATCTTTTCGAAACTTACAGGACTTGTAAGGACAATTTTATCGCACATCGATCCCATCGCTGCGCTCGCGCTCGTAGAGTACTGCTTACGGATCTTGGAACGTTCAGGCAGCAAGTGGAAGCGGCGTGGAGTAGAGGAAGAGGAAAAGAGGGGAAAAATGGAGGGAGGAGTAGAACGGCAGGGCATTTCGTGGAATGTCCTGGCGTTTCGGACGAACACCAGGCGGACTCCACCGGAACTCCGATCGAGCACAGGCTTGCGTCTTCTAGCCTGACTGGTTGGCTGGTTGGCTGACTGGTTACTCGCCTATACACAACTTGCCCGACTTGTACGTTCCATGGTTCAGTTTACATCGGCTCGACAATCAACGGTCGAGGCCTTCCTTCGTCTCTTCTCTGCTACTTCTATGTATGTGTGTATGTACTATCGTGGCCAGTTTTTCTCTTCTCCTCTCTCATTCTCGATTCTTCTTTAGTCTCTTTTTACTTTGTTTCCCCCACCGCCATCTCTTGATTCCTTTTCTCCCTTTTTCCTCTATTTCTTCAGTTCCTCCTTTTCCCTTTTCCTTTGACAACTTTTTGTTTCTGTTTCTTCGATGATCTTTCTTTGTTTATTCCTCTCTCTCTCTCCCCCCCCCCCCATGAGTTTCCATTTTTGGCAGAGTAATAACAATTTTTACATTTATCTATGTACACGGAACAGTTTGCTCGAGATCTTTTACGTAAGAATATGCGAGTATACGTATCTATGTATACAGCACTTTGTTTGAGCTTCTAGTTTTCAATTTCTATGAATTGTGACGACGATGTTCCGCGCTTTGACATTAATACTCTTATCACAAACGAAGATGAATTTTTAAAGGATACAGATAAGTATTTTACGTGCAAAAGTAGGTAAAAAGAACACTTTCGTTCAGGAATTCGATGCGTTTATTTGAGTAAAATGAAATTATATCCTATTTCTTTATGTTGGAATTTAGTTGATTTACGTATACAAAATTGCTAGAATCTAGTGGTCATTATAGTATTAGTTTCTTTGACAATATAATTAAGTTTTGCATCCTTTCAAGTCAATTGTATTATATGAATTTTCAATAGCGATTACGTATTTCCTGAATTCACAATTTATTTGTCAAAGTAAAAATAATGACAATAGTACAATATAAATATAAAATTTTATTGTAATTCTGAAATGATTGTTTTCACTAGTTTTGTTCTTTCGAAATTTCTTTTATAAAGCATCCGTATATTTTAGAAATAGGATAACGACATTAAAAAATATAAATATACCTTTTTCGAATTTTGGAACTTGATAATTCATCGCAAGACACTGTTAGCTTTCCAATTTTGTTTCAATCTCCCATCTTATTTCTTTCTTAGAATCGGTATTGCTAGAAGATTCCACAAATTGCATATCCACCCGTGTTTGACGTAAAAATTTCGATTTGAAGTCGCATTATCGTTCTTAAGATCGCGCTCCGAATACGTAGCACTCTTTCACGAAACTCTTTATGGAACACTCCGAGAGCGTGCTTGAAAAATTCTGACCTACTGTTGGTGACCTAATGAGTATAGAAATTGCTTGGAATCAAATGGAATGAAGAAATTTGCGGCATTCCCAGTTCCCCAGGAATGTTTTTATTAAGCGTTCGAGTTCGAAGTGTTCGTGTCTGGACTCTCGACGAGTGTTACTCGCTATCGAAGATGTCGAGTTTCTTCTCGCTTTTTATAATTATGTAAGTATGTATCTACGAAACTTATCGATTACTGGTGCTACCTTTTACTGGTTATATCGGCTAAATAAACTGCCGCGACCAAGTACCTCTTCTTCTCTTCCGAAGAACCTTGAAACGTGGAAACCGCAGGTGGAACGGATCCTCTCGTACACCTTTTTTACACCTGCCGGTCATCCCTCTTCAGGGAATTTCTTAGCTGTGCTGTGAGCTTAAACACGCCAGACTTGGACCACGCGTGGGATAGTTTGATCAGTTTGATGACTTATTGGCCAAATTTATCGATTAACCGACTTTGAAACATTTGCCATACGTTCTACGTAATTCGGTTTTAAAAATAAATTATTACGATATGATTAGAACGAATGAAAAGTTTTTATAATTAAGATTAATTAAACATACGTAATATATTGATATTATACAAACTAAAAATAGAATATATACAATAGAATTCGTTGCTATGCGTCCTTGTCAGATATTTTGAAATTGTACAATCAAATGTTTTATTATCTGGAAACAGATTCGATCTTGAATTATTCGCGAATTAAGATTCTTAAACATTTTGTTATCAAGTACTACAACAAGGTTCAAGTTTCACGAATGCTACTGTTTGTGTGCGTATGCTGCTTAGTATGATTTCTAATCTTTAAGAATACAATAACTTTTACAAGAATACACTTATATTTAGAATAAATCGGCATAGGAAATAATAATTTAATTTTGGAATATAATTTCGCAAAAATGATTAAAGTTACAAAGATTTTTATATAACTCTTGTTTAAATACCAATCGTGACACGCGCTTCACGATAAGTAATATCAAAGTTATCAAACGAGAATAGAAACGGAAGAAAATGTCACAACTTACAACCATTTCTTACCCTGAGTTTGTAGTACCTTTGTACAGAGTCGATAACATATTCGTAATTTAAAACCATCAAAATATTTATCCCAGTAAATTATAATAAATAAAAAGAAAAAATAAAATATAAATAAAAAAGAATACAGTATCGTGTAAAAGTCTCAAATAGTCTCAAAGGTCTCAAAAAGTATATCAAATAGAGATATTTTATTTCGATGAACGAATATAAAGATAGTACATGTTATATTAAATATTTAAGAAATTTTTAAAATGAAGAAGTATCAGTGATATACTTAAATTTTGCTAAAATAATATATCTAATATAATAACACGAGATCTTTTGGAGATCTTTTTCATTTATCCGTTATTTCTTTCTTATATTTCAATCTATCGTTTATATCTTTTACTTCCTTTTGTTTCATCGTTCATTCCAAATCGGTCTGTACATGTTTTATAGCTTTTAATTTAGGATTCTACCTATCGAGCTAATGTCTGTAAAGAGTGTTCCTGAAAAGTCTGTAAATTAGAAAAGATTACAAGATTACAAGAAAATATTTCGTGTAAATTTTTCCATTACGAAATCACTACGCTTGCCATCGCGCCGTGTAACAACCACAAGATTTTTACACAGTCACACATGCAGCTAATTCAAAATTATTCTAAACTTTTTGCGATTGCATAGATGTGATGACAATGATATGAATCGGTTGTAACGTTACATTTAATTCTGATCAATGATGTTGCAGTCATCTCCGGCTATGTTCTTGAACTTTGATTGCAAAATTTTCATTGATGACGCATTTAAAAGTGCAAAGTACGTTACAAGTTACATACAAGGAAGACTAGATTAAAAATTGTATCAAATAAAAATGCTATACGTATACAGCATCGCAAATTTTAAGTATTCCAAAGCATCACAGTATTAATTTATGAAATTGTAAAGTTATTTTGGTCGTTGCAGACGCCTACTCTGTATATCTAGTCGGTTAATATATTGATAGGTACACGTTAGTTGCAATCTTTTACCATATAATTAACACCTGTTACTTTTGCAAAGCTCTACATGTATGTGCTATAATATGAAATTAAAATTTTACAAAAAAATATACGAACATTAAGTTGTACGATTATTGTTTAAGTTGTGTTGCGATACACAAATTATTCGTAATTCGTAAAGTAACTATTCGATATTCTTCACGTATTAAATGTAATTTTCTAATCATATATCTTTGAAAGAAGATGCATTTTTTATGCATGTTTCTTTTTATAATAACATTTAAGTAGACTATCAAAATATCAACGTTTGATAGAGTTGTCAATTAATCCAGTTGAATCTAAATAAATTTGAATAAGATATACGATATATTTTTATTTTAGCTGGAAAATACGCATGTAGATTGTAAAATTTTCAAACTCGATAATCCAAAGAACGAAGCCTCGAATTTTGTTATTCCTGATTGTTACTCCATTTTAACTCGTCTCTTCGTGAGTTCCACGAATTTAGGCCCACAACACTAACATAATTTGCATATATAATATAAATTTATAAGAAACCCGAGTAATAACAAAGCTACATTAATAATTGGAAATATTCGTTTATGCCGAGCGTGCGTAAGAGGCTACATGTCGATTTTTGTTACGAAAGAAGGAAAGTTCAGAAAAAGACTGCTGCGAGTTTGAAGCACGCATTTTTATTTGCTGTCCGCGTTCTGCGCGTCTCGACGATTTTCGATTATGCGGCCAGTGAATCATGTATTTTTTTTTTCTTTCCAGTTGGAGTGCCTACGTACCGAATATTTTCTTCGTTCATGTATTAGCGATGAGTCACACGAAAACACACGTTCACTGTACACAGACCAATACACGTGCAATTCGCAAGACCTTCGATATGATACACCGTATTGCACACGAATCTCACGACTCTATTATCGAACGTATTCCACGAAAGTCAACTGCTCGACCACTTTTACGTGCGAAACGCATTCGACGCTTCGAATTGAAAATTTGACTCGACTTCCAGGAATCCTACGACAGATCTTTCTTTTTGTTATGCACCTGTTTTATGCAATAGAATAATCGGATGGCACAGTGGCGCCTTTTCATCTTTGATATAATGATTGATAAACGAAATAAATATCGATACGGAATTGCGTTACGTAACGCGTAAACAGACGTGTACAGCGAGAACAAGACGTCTTTACACGCTTGTTAACTTTTGGATTTTATTCTCCAATGACAATTTGGACATGTTTGGATATAATTAACCGATACTTGCATATTAATTGACGTTAACGGACACTAATAAATTAATGGATATTAATTAATGAGTAAATACTTTTTCTAGCTACGATGTAGTAAGCGTGGGACATTTATCACCTAACATATTAGTTACACTATAAGTATAACCTCGATCCTCGTAAATTATTGCGTTATAGTCAATAAAATGTTATTCGTGCAATGAATATGAAATTGCGAATTCTCGAGTAACACGTATCGTGGAAAGTTGTCTAAACAATTTTCTGAACTACATCTCTTTTGGATTTGTTTCTTTGCAGAATAGGAAATATTCATTGGAAACTGTATCCTAGAAAAGGGAAAAGATCTTTTAAATGATTTATTTGAATCAAATATTACGTAGAGAGTAACTATATTTTAAATGTAAATTTCAGTTTAAAGGCAACGAGTAAAGAGAAATATTAAAATGAAGTTTTCGCGATAACAAAGTTATCATATTTTCTTTCACGGCATACAAAATTAATTCTAATCTTAAAATTAAATGTTTTCAACGTTAACAAGATACAAACTGTCTTTCCAGGAATTTTGCATATTTATTTTTCTCTTCAAACCTGTTGTTTTGGACTATGACATCGAAGTACGTAGTTGTTCGCAGAGAATTCTGAATGAACGTTGCCACGGAGCGGCGTATACGTATTGCATACGTATCTGTGCATGAAATTGTTTCGAAGGTTTTTACGGAAGCATTGCTAGCGGCAATAGCGCTCAGATCTCGGCGAAAATTCTCCAGAATTATCATTAGCATTCGTCATGCAAATGCGTATCATCACGTTGCGAAACAGCGAGATAGAAACGGAGACAGAAATATGTTCGGAAAGAGTCACTCGTGATATGTGTATTTGCGCACAGCTTCGCTCTTTTGATTAATCGGTGTAGAAATGACGAAGAACAGTCCGATGCATGGGAGATTTTGCAGGTTGACGTTGAATACTAAGCCGAAAGTTGGCAGTCGAGGAATAATACTATTTCTATAATATGAACTGTTTTAATCAGAAGAGCCGCAGTGATTCATAGAATCACGCGCAATGATTCATTTTTACGCGCATAGCAATTGCAATTAATTACAAGACTCACCATGACTTATCTTTATTTTATTCAACTTGTATATTTACGCATTCCTGAATCTAAGATTCTAACGCAAATGATTCAAATCATTTTCTTGAATATCTCACTTATTAGCTTCTGTTAAGTGAAAATTCTTTTTACATCTTATTTTCAAAGGTTCCTCTTTGTTTAGTTAAATTAATTACATTTCTTTAAATTGGATGTATTCAATGGGTCGATTCCGGCAGATTTATCTAGAACGAATCAGTGTCCTGCATATTTATGCGTATTATTGGCGAAGCGTGAGCGAATCAGTCGGATGCTTTCTGTCGAGTCTTTTGGGGATCTTTGAGTAGCAGTTTTTAGTCATACGTGATTTTTTATTCTGCTTAAGTGAGCATTGGTACGGTTTGTAATTTCCCTTTCAACTGTAGGTATCTTCAATGTTTCTCGTATTTCGTCGTTTCTCACGAGCCATGGCGCGTTTAAAATTGATCGCAAAATGTCAGATAAGAGATTTTCCATTTTTGAAATAATCGACCTTGGTAGACGTGCTTCAAATTTGCAGTCTGTATCTTCAGATAGGTTCGATTATGGCCTTGTAGATTTGTGATTTCTTGTTTACATTCAGTTTCGAACGTTCCGATGTATTCGTTACATATATTTTCTTGTAACTTTTATTTGCTTTATGTTTCCTTGAATATGATTTTTCTAGTTTAATTTATTATCTTGATTTTGGTGACTATGAAAGTTTACTCTGGCTGCTGGCTTTTTATCGAGGCTGAAAATGATGCGCGTATATTTACCTGAATTGAATATTACACGAAATGTCATTAAGAATATTGAATTATGAAACTTAAAAATCTGAGCAAAATTATGCAAAGTATTTCCAAGTTATTCAACATTCAAAATTGGTATTTATTCTAAGTACTGAAAACAAAAGCACTTTTGTATCTTAATCTTTCGATCTAGTTGCAGATGCTCTATGCAATTTATACAATATGAATAAAACTAAAGCGAAAAAATTTGTGAGTTGTGAGAAACTGAACGGTTTTATTTAATTTCTATTGCAACAATTATACTACGAACTATCATTATGGATTATGTAATGTAACAAGTTGAATCATTCCTCAATATCTCAAATAATACAAATCCCCCTCATATTAATGTTAAACACATAATTTTCTTCAATAGACAAATTCATTAAAGTTGGTATGAATCTGAATATCTGTGTATTAATGTCAATGTTGTATAAATCTGAATATATATACTATGTATATACATATGATATATTTAGAATAAATTAATATATGCAGTTAATACTTGCTATGGTATTCGTAATCATATTAATTTCTCTCTCTCTCTCTCTCTCTCTCTCTCTGTATGCTTAATTTTATGTTTAATAAACGCTTTATTCAATTATATACATATATAATATATTCTTACACTTTAAAATAATATTAATTCGTTAATATTAATTTATTCCTGAGATGTATATAATACCATAGGGCAGAAAGGAGATGGATTTATATGAAAAAATAAACCGAAAATGCAAAGCGATATCTCTTTGTCCGAGGTTTTGTTGTCGAGAAAATCAAGTTTGAAAATTTGTCAAGTATACTCGAATTTTAGTATAATCAACTAAGTATGAGCAGAGGATCAGTAGGGAGTTATTCTAAATGCATGAATGGATGAAAAATGTGGAATAAAATTGCTTCGTTTAAGATTTTGAGTTTCAAAAAGGTAAACTAGGTAGGTTCGTGTGATCATGTTTTTCATTTATTTTTCTCAGAAACGAGGCCTTTCGTGAAAAAGCTTTGTTGCGCGTTTCCAGCTTACTTTTACGCGTAGAATAAACTCCTGGCGATTATCTATTCTTGCCATGTCCGAAATTAGCCATATTCGAATACCACATACTTGACTTTCAATCTCGATTTTGTCGAAAATGGAACACTGTACGAAAAAGTGTCATTCTACGTTTTCCACTTACTTTTGTACGTAGATTCATCTGCTTCCGACTTGTGCTTTGTTGTACAGTTTGGTGATACCCTGTATATTAAATTTCAGTTAAGTTTATTTAAGCTTGTCATTATTCTGCGATTGATCGAAATACTTATTTGTGTGAAATATTCAATGTATTATATATATTTGTCGGAGATGAAAGGACATCCGGGCCTTCCTTTTGGAATGTTAGGAAATTCTCCAATACTTTAATTCAAACTTTTTGCCCGGGATTTATGACAGTGGACTTGGGCTCGAAGTGACATAATGGGTCACTGAACGTAGCCACGGCCACGGGAGGGACGTGTACCTAACAGAGGTATAAAGTAATTAAATGACTCTCCTTAAAAACAAAGATTGACCCGAGGGATACAGAGAAGAGTATATAAAGGCAGTTCCACTAGGACTGGAGCTCAATCTGAAAAGTCCGATTAGTCCGATGGAACACGTTCGTCGAGTTCCAAATCGCAATCGTCATCCCGTTGACCGTGTATTCGTTATTGAACCTAAGATCATTGTCATTAGCGTCTCGAGTACCTAGTTACCACGGCTACTTGTCAAATTCTGCAATAATCATATTTGTACTGGTAAATGCCTTCTGTATTGCGTAATAACAATGTCTGAACCAAAATGGAGGTTCGTTACACGCCCTTAATCATAATGTGTACTCCGACATATATTTAGATATTCTTTTTTCTCTCTTCTACCCAAAGATCACTGTATAATAACTGGCAATTACATACAATTATACAATAGTAATTTTAACAAGTTTTCGTAGCATCATATCGAGAAACTAGCCAGACATATGCAAGAGTCATTAGCTCTCAAGTGTTCGATATATAATAGATTAGATTTATAATAAATTGTTGATATCGTAACCTTATTCTAAAAATTTTTCAACAATAAACGTAAATGGCAATAAAGAATTATGTTGCAATAAATATCCATGGCCTTATTTATGACAACATTGAATACCTTCAAAATTACATTATGATAATTAAACAAAATACACTTTAGAATCATCAGATTTTCTCATTACGTAAATCTTACGATATTGAAGAATCACAAATTAGACGAAAGGCAACGTTTTATTTCGCATATATCTTTTTATCGATTATCGTAAAATTGTAAAATTTATTTGGTAAAGTTTTTTTTATTGATTCTTGCCATTTCTTCCAATAAAAAGTCATGTTTTAATTTTCATTATTTACATTTATTTACATTTATGTAAATTTATATATGTATGAGTTAATTTACATTTGACAGTCAATGTGTCAATATTTAATGACATTATATTGTTGTACATATTGTCTAGTGTAACAAATTTAGAAGGAAATAAATCTAGAAATAATAAATAAAAATTAAAGACAAATATTAAAAAGACCTGGGTACTCGAAAATGTCAGTCGCATCGTTTATACAAATTCTCAACTGCGCTTCTTCGAATAAGAATCATTCGATAGAATTATATTTCTCTGGTCTATTCAGTTTATCCTGTTTCATAATGTGCGCGTGTAAATGTTTATCGTAGTCGTATACGAATAATAAATCTCTTTGTCTCAATATATTCTTAATATTCGAATTGGACGTCAAAATTCCGGATAAAGTATCAAAACTTTTGACATATACGTGTATCAGAGACGTAAGTATTATATTGGTAACGGAGATGTAATTGTATGTCTATCGTTGAAACGTGTTTATATTTTCACGCAATCTCCCGTTTTCGCAATTTATCGACAATCTTTAAAGTACTAAGTTTTACGGGAAAAAACAATAAAACTATGCGATCGTTACACGTCTGATAAGTAGTCGTTTGGCAATTCCAAAGATATCCGTCACCTATTTATTTTCGCCGGTTATCTAGCATTATCTGGCTGCGCCACGTTTCACTTCAGTTTGTTTCATTACTTGCACGAATGCCCTGTATGCCACGCAATTTCCTCGCCACTCGAACCCAAGAGTCATCATTCGCTCATTAGCAATCGAGCATGACGCAAATCGGCGCACGCCACTGTTTTTTGTTGATCTGCTTTTCCTGGAACTTTGAGTGTATCTGGATAACCAGATTAAATCGCAATGTCTATCAGATATGACTTAACAACCGGCCATTCTCACAACGAATTGGTCGATTGATCTACCTTGATACGGGGTATTAAATTCTGTCTTTGATACAAGTGCAAAATTTTGTCCGCTTCTTGTGTTATCTATAGATGGTGTTATTTTTCTTTAAAAAAATTATGACGGTCCGAAGTAGAAGGTATGTATGTAGTTTTACATGTAACTATAGATGTCTTACTTTAACAATACAAAAGAAGTGATAGCTAAGACGTACGTCAGTTAGGTGGCATTCGAACTCTGTGAAGCTAGGTTGTCGAAAAAGCCTTTTATATTTATAATTACAATTATATCGTAACTATTTTCTAGTATTCTATTGTTATTTTCTGCCAGCTTTTAGCTAACTTCATAATACCATCTTTGAAAAATTTCCCAGTTTTACGTTCGAAAAACTTCTTCGCATGCGTTTTACGAGTTTCTAAATTTGCCAATTTTTTCTCTTTGAGAGAATTTTGTAAGGCTCGGAATAAATAAACTTACGAGGAAACGACACGATAAACGTAATATGACGAAAATGTGTTTTTAATCTTTTACAACAGGTGATAAACTGTATTAATCTTGATAGTTTCTTTTATAAGAAAGGTTGATACGTAAGCTTTCAGACACATGTATGCATTTGCAAAAACAAAGAAAGATGTTGGCGTTCGAAGCGACATCAATGTCATCTACTGACAAAAACGAAAACATTTTTTGGCCAACTCTTACATATATACAATGCCTGATCAAAAAGTTCCAAGACTTTACAAATATTTACAAGGAATGTCTTTTAAAATAATCTCCTTCGCTATACTTACAACTTTGAAATCTTTTTTCCCAGTTTTCGACAGCTGCCTGCTACGTCGACTCTGAAAATGAGTTTAGCATGTTCGTCGATTTGGCAATAACTTCCTCCCATGTAACGAAACGAGCTTTTCACTTTGACTGCCACGGTGATTGGTGACCAGAGCGCTTGAACTTCTTACAATTGTAAAAATTGAATGAAAATTGACAGTTAGGGCACTTTGAATATTACCGATAAATAGAAGATACTTTGAACAATTAAACATTTTTATTAGAACATCAATAGAAAAAAAAAAAAGAAAAAAGATGAGAACAAACCTTGCATCTAACGGTGCACTGTGTTAAAACACTGTGGCGTCCTGAACGAAACATGTGATTTCAGCGTGGCAGTCAAAGTGTTAAGACAGGGGAAAAGGAAATGACCTGCTAGAAGCAAATTCTGGTGAATGCGGTGGTTGCGAAACTACGGGAAGCCGAAGAAATTCGGGCCAAAAGCTCCAACGATTTCTCACACGCTCTCTGCTGTTTAACCTCTTAGATACGATGCGCCACTATAGTGGCTCATTTGCTCACTGTTTGAACTAAATGATCTTTTTCATTTGTCTTGCTTCACACTTTTTGTGCCCTCACTACGTTTTATAACAGTGTTAACAATATACAGACAGAATATATAGTTTTTGTTTTTGATACGCTAGTGTCAAGTATCAATTGTTGCTTTTCGTTAAAATAAATATACCGTTATTAGATGCTCTTTTTAACATGCCGATCCGCATCCTTATAATCTTCTAGAATCTTCAAGCTCAAAATGTCGCTTCAAAATAGAAAACGAAGAGCAATTTGAAAAACACTATCACGCTATGAGTGTGAAAATTGTGACGTGGGTCTATGTGTCGTGCTTTAAAATATATCACACTCGATAATATTATTAATTATTAAAGTAAATTATTAAAGTTTAAATATATGCATCATATTTTTAAGAAAAATTATAATTTAGTTATCAAAAACTCCATTCCAACGTGCTTGCGTAGAGAACACCATTAACCGTCACATATTGCAGTGCTGTAGTGTCGTTTACTATCGTTTGTACCTAAGAGGTTAAATAAGGAATGAAAAATGGCCCTTCCAACCTTCAGATCCTAAAGTCTCATCTATCGCGTTTTGCAAATGACGTCCCCGAACTTTTTGATCGGACCTTGTACGTGGAATTTGATCTTGAACAAGGAGCGCGAGAGGCTGGTGAGGAGTATTATCTGTGGAACATAGTCGTCGATTAACGGGATGCATGGACGAACTTAACGTGCGATCAGGGAGCTGCAAGCAGGACAAACCTGACGAGAAATCAAGGAACCGCAAGAGGCTAACGCTTCGAGGACGAAAAAATGCAATGAGAAATCGGAGAGTCATTGCAGAAAGACGGCGAGGATAAACTCGACGCGAAGTTGAAAAACTGTTAAGAGTCGTAGACGCTGTTGGTAAGTTGAAGGATTTCCAGGCGAATTTATTGCGAAATCCTGGAGTTTTTGGACGCAGACGACCTCGATGCAAAATCGGCCAGTCATTAGACGCGTTTCTTTCGAATATTAGTAAGACCTTATAAATGTGCATAATGATATGCTATAAGGCTACCACACGACGTTACTAATTAGCGGCTTTCGAGAATAATTTCAAACCATTAAACTTGATTTAATCGGAAACACTAGTACGTACGTGTATCGTAAAATCGTGTCGGGATAAATTTAGATGTGTTATCTAATGTACACTGCTGCCTGCATGTATTAGGATATTTACTCATTGCTTCATTTACCTATTTGGAAACATCGATGTCGTGCTATTTTGCCACATTTAAAACAATGTGAGTAATACCTACTGAAAAATTGAAAAGTATATAGGAGATATATATTTAAAAAAAGCACATTGTATTTACCGAAACAGCTCTAAAGTATCGTACTTTATATTTAATATTTTATATCAAGATGAATATGATGAAAATTCTAAATAGGAGTAGAAAAGGAAAGCAGTGATATACTAATCCAATTTGCACTAAATACCTACAGGTATTCTGACAGTTACGGCCGTGTGCGTAAAAAGACCCATTGGCAATGCGGCAACTAAGCGGTTTAGGAATTTCTCCAATAGAATTTACGCCGATTCACGGATTGTGCAGGGCTAATTGTCGATTCGAAAAGAGACTTTAACTCGACTTCTGTAGGTGTTAACCAACGCTTAAACGCACGCGATACAAAGCAACGCAACTTTACTCCGTGCTGATCGATGACGGTTTGCATTTAAAAACTTATACAGCACAAAACTTAGACGGAGTTATACTCCCACTAGTTGTTGTTTAATTTAATCGAGATTGCGCTCTGCGCGATCCTCAGACATAAAGAAGCATCAGTATTATGGTAGCAAATGAGTTTGATAGTTTCGATACGCGATCCACGATGAGAAGCATGATCATTGATTATTCCTCATATCGTAAAAGTGGCGACACACTATCGTTTAGTCTAACAAAACTATCCTTGACGATTACTGTATTGTTTTATACCAGAGTCTCTTTATCACGATAACTGTCAAAAAGTTAACAACGTACATATACGATATACACTTCCGTTGACAAATATTAGAACTTGGAACACCTTTTAGTCTCGTAGCAAAACATAACGATTGATCTAGATTAGCGAAAAAGATTAATTGAGCAGAATTATGTATATATTTCTACAAGATAATTATGCAAAATGTACGGTAAAAATCTTGTACAGTTATTTGCACGAATCATAGAAAAATAACGAATCGAAGATGATGTACCAAACCTCATAATCTTTTGATCTAAACTTATTGAGAAAATTTTAGATTGATTTTAATTTAAAAAATTGGTTAGGGAATTCAGTGAAGTTAAAAAATTATTTGCAAAAATATGGAATCAAAGAATAACAAATATATATACAAATAGGAAATTTAATAATACAAATGGCAAGATTAAAAGAGAAAAAAACTTCAGTTTATTATTTAACGAGATTCTTATTACGCGTAACATGGTATTCTTCATAGTCTGTAGTTCCAAACCATTAAAGATAATAATTTGCTTTAAAAAGTCCCTAATATTTTTTTCGATTTACCTCATTTTCTTTCGAATCTTACGAACGAGAGTGTACGCGTGTACATATAAAACACACGTATGCTGCTACATTCTTCTCATTTGTTTTCACGCACCTCCTAGAATTGGATGATTCTATACAATAAGTAGATAACTAAGTAAGGTAAATTGGAGATAATTAAGTAATTACATAAGTAAATAATTAAGTAAAAATAATCGATGCAATAATTGCAATAGGAATTGAAAATTATTACATATCAACTGTTTGAATGTTTTACGGTTTACTTAACTGGATCATCTTGTACATAAAGCAATTTGCATTAATTAAAATGATTAACGTAATTGAAGCTGGAAAAATAAAATAAAGAAAAACACAAGATAATGTGCCTTCTGTAATTTCTTCCAAAGTTTTTACTTCTAAAAACGATGTAAATAGTATTTTCTTAAAATGTATTTTTGATCAATTTTTCTTTGGGTTCCGTTGTTAACGATTAAGTGTATTAAATCTCTTGCTATCATTATCTATTGTCATTTATACTTATATATTTAACGCGAGCATGCATAATCGTGAAGTTAAACGGATAAAAAAAAGATTTATATCGGGATATGTTATCGTAGTAATGTATTCGGTAAATTTCCAACATGCGCAAAGTATAATCTTACTTAAATAAGTGGGTTAACGATGGTAATTGACGATCTTCGTCTCCGTTGAAATTACGCCGAGTCAAGGGCTAATAATTATTCGATGCGCTTTTCCGCAAGTACCTTTCGATGTTTCGGTCAATTTCGTCGAGGTAGTTACCTTACTTCGTTCGATAAAGGAGAACAAGACGAACATGGGCGCGAACGAGACATTAATTATTAAAATGAATCGTCGCCTTAATAACCACGACGTGGAATTCAGCTCACAGGTCTTTTTTATTTTCTCAAGTGGGCACACTGCGAAGGACTGAAGCGTTTTAAGGCGATAAACATAATTTTCTTCTTCTCACGCGCGCTATCGACGCGGAGAAAGCACGGTCCTTCATGGAAACAGATCGTATCCTTGATCGTATCGACCTGTGCCTCGTCTATGCAGATCTTTCGGACACAGGAGGTTCGTATGCATCATGTGTGACAAGAGAAATCAAAACGGAAAAATTACTTTATAATCGTACAGAGTGCGGCCGAATAACGCGTATAAACGGGCATGAAGCGATTCCTTGCGAAAAAATAAAAGGATTATACAGAGTAAAATTTGTTCATAGGACGCTTCGTTTTCGAGCAAATCAAGTTTGAAAAAGCATACTCGAACATCGCTATGGCGCGTGATGCAAGGCGTGAAAATGAGTGGAAAATGTGTCAAGGAACGAAAAATGCTATTAACTTTTATCCGAAATGCGATGGGAAAGTTGAAAAAATGAATGGAAAGATGAAAAGGTGGCGGGCAAACATATCCACGCGTTAAATAATTCTGAAGAGATTCTACTGGTGAATCGATGGAAGTTTCGAATCGAGCAAACGCAAAGTATCACAAGATCCTTGTTGCCCATTGTTCTCAAGTAGCAACAATTTGCTGGTACTTCAGATTTGCCCGAGTTCAAGCTTTAATTGATTTGTCAGCAGAATTTCTAAAGTATTATCGCGTCGATACAGACGAATAATTATTCTGTAACCGTTCTGTGGGCTCGGAATTTGAAGAAAATGAAGATTAAGCGTAACGCGCGAGTGAATTTGGCCGTTGTCACGGTTTCATTCATTTTTTCCCACTTTCTCATCGCATTTCGAATAAATGCTAAATAATTTTTCAACATCCTCTTTATGGTACGCGCATATTGCCGTGTTAATTGAAACACGCCTATCTGGCCAAAAGATGATTTTGACAAAAATGACTTTTAGTATTTAACGACCAGGCATCGATTTCACATGCCTCCGAAATATGAATCGTTATATATTCAGTTGCAATGCAACTATATATAAATTATTCATGTAAATATAAACTGTAATATATACAATGTATATATAAACTAAAAAATATTTTCATGCTACCTGACAGCGCTAAAATGACTTTATTTAAGCGAAAGTTGGAGAGTCGCCCTTTCAATTTAGCGCAATAGCGTATTGCGTTAATTCTTAACTAAACACGTTCAAACTCTATTTTTTGAAAATGAAATTTTAAATGGGGAAACTTTATCCTACGTTTGACTTATTTTCGCACGTTTAATCGTTTACATTTACCCAGACGGTACTTATTTTTATTTTATCTTACAATTTTGTCGTACAGCAAGCGATAAATGACAAAATTTTATTCATAGTTTTTCATAAGGAATCACTTTGCCTCCGTATATACATTGTTGCGCGTGTTATTCGATCGCACTCTATATTATCATTGAAAAAAAAGTGGATTAAGAGTGCCTCTAGCAAAACACGTGTGCCTGCAACTTACTCTCGCCGAGTCGTCTAGTGTTTATGCTTTTCCTTCTTATACCAGTCCTTTACTTAACAACGTGGTACAACATGGTTTTCTTTATTAAGGCAATAAAAATTAACATTCTCGTAGCTGCTACTGTTATATCTTAATATACGGCATGACAAGGTTAAATTTCTGCTCGCACGTTTAGCGACGATAATGTTTCACGAATACTTTTAACACGTTTGTTACAGTGTAATTCAAATTATCCGTATAAATGTCAATCAATGTTTTTTCATTTAACGACTCTTATTTTTACGCGTTGGAATTTTCACAACGAAGAGATGTTGTAACATCAAGTTTTGCGTAAAAGTGGGAAAATTATTACCAGATAACACGTGATTTTAATGAAAGCTTAAGGTGAAGATCGCCTCGTGCACAGCCATTTCGTTGAAAATGTTTTCAAATGATAAGGGCGATAATGACGAAGATACTCGAAGTGGGCAGGTAGAAACGATGTCAAACTCCAAATTAGTTGTGACAATGATTGATTCCCTCAAGAATGACATAATACTTTCTTAATAATGATACGATGATTTGCTTAAAAGTTCTTTAAAATTCAAGATGAAAGTCTTACTTGTTGACGATTACAACGCGATATTGCGTCTGCAAGAACGCCAATCAGTATAATGACAAAATGAAATTCTTATACTTAATTATTGTCCTTATTCTCTCGATTCGGCTCGAGATAATTGCTTCTCTTTCGAAAATTAAAATTCGAATTAAAACTTTTATTATCGCATTCGATGGACATCTGATATTTAACTGATTGTTACAGCGAAATTAAACGTAATTAAGTTGGAAGGATTTTTTAAGATTTCTAAGCTATTATGTGAATATCATAAGCGAGTCCAGCGGAAATTATTTGTAAAGAAATAAATAAAAAAGATCTACTGCGTCGTCTTTTGCGCGTCCATGTACTTTACTTTTTTCTGGTCTCGTTATTCTTTTGCTGCGCCGTGTATATCAGCAGAATATACATAAAAGTATTGTATTATTATTAGACAATAAATCTTCCTGCATTTGTGTGAAATTTCAAGATACAAAAGTGCACAGGATGCATACAATACACAAAACTGTATAAAACATCGAAAGTAGGATATTCGTTGTCTCTTTTTAAGTTCTGTCTCTTCGGTTGTGCCCATTGAGATATAAATTTACATGGAAACCTGCAGTCTAATTATTACAAAATGTGTTATATTAATACCACTTACATCATGGATCATGCATATTGCACGGCATGTGCCACACATAAGCGACCAATCGGCGCTGACTACTGACTAATCAAAGTCAAATCGTGGAGAAAGGAAAATATAATGGGAAATGTATAAGTCAAGATTCTGCGTAGAGTAGCTATATTTCGTGACAAACCCAGACACCTTACTATCACCAAGTGTCTTTAGCTAGTCAATCCATAACTATAGAACGATTAAACCTTCTGCGGTTCGAATCTCGGGTCTTTTGCCCCCCACTCTCATTATCGTTTGTCAGGAAAAAAGTGTTGAAATAGTTTTTATTTTATAAGATAAATCAAAGAATCACATTTCTAAAATACATTGTAATAACAATAATAATATACTAATAGTTAAATAATAATAAATAATAATAATAATAAACTAATAGTTTAAGCGAAAATTAAATAATGCTTATATGATTTATTCATTAAATATTATCGATCTTACAATACATCAAAGGATAGAATATTATCATTCATTTCCCACAGTAAGATATTTTAATGTAGTATTTAGGTATACAACGACATACAGTGACTCGGGAAAGTATTCGAATACTCTTAGGAACTTTATGTATATATATATATATTGAATTTTGAAATTTCAATGGTAATATAACGAGAAACGACCGTTGCCATTGCATCGCCAAAATATAAGATGAATCTATGTGTGTACATAGAAATTAGAAAATATTTATTGGAAGCATAACTTTGCAAAAATGACCAAAGTATTTGAACAGTCGATTATTCGCTATATTAACACTACAACTACCACACCAGTCAAATTCGCTGGTTTTACAATTTTATTTTAAAATTCCTACTTCATGTTATATTTTCTTTCCGCAATAATGTAATGACTTTCGCAACGATAACTAGAAGAATAATATAATGAAGTTTATTTTGTTTTTTATGTATTCAAACTGAAAATCATTTCGTATCAAGGCTATTTATATCAATACCAGTAAAAATGACTGGTACTTGTCAAAGTGTAAAAGGGTACTGTAATCTGTTTATCGAACCCCAATTAACCAGTTTCCTCGTTTTCTACAACTTCCCACGTGTTTTTCAAACTTTTACTACTTATCATTCGATATGATGATATCAGTTATCAGGAAAATCCCGGATCGATCGCTAGATCGCTAGATGCTAAGACTGGAAGTGCCACACCAGTCAAAATGACTGGTTCTACAATTTTATAAATGTGTCAACCCTCGTTTAGGGATCATGGTCCCAGATGCATTAATAATTCCAAAAATGTACTACATAACATGGAATTGCTTCTGTAAGAAAGTAATAAATCAATAAATACAAAAATATTCTATTATTACATATTTTTTAAAGACCAGTCATTTTCACTGGCTTTAGTAGAAATAGCTTCGTGTTAACGATCGGTAATTCTAGCGTTAATAAGCCACGATATTTTGCGAGACTGTCTTTACCACTAACTGTATATTTTAAAATTGTTGAGAATTGTGGATCGTAATCGCCGAAATAAATAAGTAACAACACTTTCATTACACGTAGAGATCATAATAACATGGATTTGTATTTATTTAATATGTGATTTACAAGATATCCATAGATACTCATTGCACGCGTTTCAGCACTCTCCCAGTCTCACTTTTACCATGCGTACAAAACAGTGACATTCTTTTGTTCTACGAGACACTGCGCACGCACATACATGTGCGCGGCTGATCCGGTGTAGCGTACACAATTACATATATCTTAATAAAAACTACTTTATGCTGTATGCTAATTTTCCACTAAGCGTTTATTGGCAATAAACATAGTGTAACTTGTATATACATTTCCTGACTAGTTTCAAATTTTACCATTGTA
The DNA here is from genome assembly GCA_905332935.1 of Bombus hortorum. Lineage (NCBI taxonomy): Eukaryota > Metazoa > Arthropoda > Insecta > Hymenoptera > Apidae > Bombus > Bombus hortorum. Next base: position 10,988,273 of record HG995199.1, read on the forward strand.
ACGACGACAGTCGCGTCCTGTTACATCGCCAACGAAACTTCAAAAAACTTTTGTACAATGCACACGACGTATTAATGAAGTAAATTTTCTGATAAATGTTCGAATACTTTTGCGAGTTGTACATAATTGGAAACTTAATGAAACGGCAGCCATATGGACGCTATATTTATGATGTTGCGAAGCCAACAGATTATGTTGGGAGACGATCTGTTTTATAAATATACGAATCGAGCTTGATATATTTTCGCGTCATCCCCCGGACTGCTTGCTGTACAGGGTACAGTATAGTCTTTTCTAGCCAAACGTTGTCAGTATATTCTACAGGCCAGGATATGGAAAAGGAGTGATACAAACACATGTATGTCATTTGGAGCATTATTAAAAACTATAACAAAAAAAAAATATTTCTATTATATATATAATATTTGCATGTAGTGGTGGTGGTCGGAAGCCATTGCAACACTTCAACTCCAACTACAACTACATTTAAAATTGTTCACCACATCTGCCAATACGAGATTTGCAGCGGGAAAGCATTAGATTTATTACTCTTTGAAGTTCTCGTTTATTATTTATGAAGTTAAAGTCGTCAAAGTATTATAATATATTCTGACTGCTACAAGATGTAAATATTCCTCATCTATTCATACTCTTTTCTCGTATATTCTTTTTTTGTTACATGTCTTTAACGATATTTTCAATGACATGCAAATGTTTATATGTCAGTTTTTTCTTATTTTGACCTACATGATACACTCTGTATAACTCACTTCCGTTCAACGTGGGCGAAAAGCTTCGAAATGTATTCCGTAAACGCGTTGCTTATGTTCACCAGCACTTATATAGGTTCTAGTTTTTCCAGCTTGAACGTCGAGAACGTTATCCTCGTTACTGGATTTTCAAGACTGCGTAGTGCTGCAAGTCAAAGCGAGCAACGTTCGCAAGGGACGAAAAAGTCGGTAAAAAATAAAATGATTTCAAGGAGATGGAGAGGAGAGCGAGTTTCCGTGGTCTGCTTGAAATAAATTTACCTGTTAGACAAAGGACAGGCTGGCAGAGGGATAAAAATGAAATAACGAGGAATCGAATAAAAGGAAGGACTTTACGAAATGTAGGGATTTTCATATTGTACTGCATTTTCTGTTCCACGACGATTTGAAAATTTCGTTAAAAGAACGGTATTGTGAATGCTTCTTAGGATTTACAAAAATGATCGCCAGTTCATCCAAGTTCTTCACATGTGGGTAGTTTGCTCTTTGTTCGATAAGTATTTCGGTACTACCTTTTTGTATTTTTTATAGATATGTACAGTTTTTGATGTATAACTTAATTTCTTGCGTCATTATGTTTATAACAGAAGCAAAGTTAAATAATAAAAAATTGAATAATTCTTGTAATAACACGCATCTTTAAATACGGATATGCACATGTGATTAGCTTTTGTGTGCATATTTTTTTAGTTGTCCATCTTTTATAATGATGCATGTACAGTGAAGAGCATAACTAAACCAATAGTAAAGGTATACAGAAGATAAATAGCAGAATTATTTTGTGTAATTGAAGACAATCTAAGTAATTTCTTAAACTCCTGAATTTATCTGAAACAAGAGATATTCGTTGATTCGGCTTTCTTTCGTGCTGTATAAGCAGGCTTGTTGTGTTAACGTTGATCCATTCAACTGAAAAGAATGAATTGAATGGATAATGAGACAGAGAACTAGTATATATATATTGTATAGAAAAATGTATACAGTTTCTTTTCAGAAACGATGATATCTCAATACGATCAGGTCTCCAAACACATAGCGAATGGTGTACAAAATTGGATCAGAATCTTGGGTCGGATCAGGAAATTTTCACAAAAATTTTCTACATTGGAATGGCCCTCACAGAAGTGCTACTTCGATTCATGAATTTCCATTCAAGTCGATTCTTGAATTGCAGAAAAGAATAGAACAGCGATGGAACGAAACTCGTCCTCGCTATTGCTGAAATTTTGTACAAAGTAAAACGATCTTAAAAGCTAGGACAGAAAACTGAATCAATGAATATTTTCTGTTACACGCAAATAAAGGAATATCCATAACATTAAACAATTTTTTAAGTTAATTTTAATTATACAAAAGCTTCCGTCGTGTTCAGCTTTCGCAAACCTTGATGTTAATACAGTAAGAAGCGATTTATACAAAATCTCAGATTACCGATCCAGTTATGTTCTTTAATGTATGTAGGTACATAATAGACACGTATTGTGCTGCAGATAGATCTAACATGTATGTATGTATTAACCTGATGTAACGGGTGATCCACCGTGTATCTTTGTATACAGGGTGTCTCAGCTAACTCGATCGCCTGCAATATCTCTCTTGTTTTTGACGATATTAAAAAATGTTTCGGATACAAGTCGAATGTGACCGAGCGGCTGACACGATCAGTTCTATCGTAGGTGAACGTGTAAAGGACATACGAAGGAGTTATATGTTTTTTAATACATCGGTCGATACAGATGGATATACTCTGCAAAAAAGTATCAATCTATTTATGTTGAAAAACTATTAGCAAATATTTTAACTTTAATTCGTCATAATGAACGTACGGAAGACCTTGTCTCTGTATTTCGTACGTCAAATTTCAAGAATTAAAGTTGATATATCTGCTAATACTCTTTTAATATTCTTTTTACAGAGAATGCCGAGGTAGATCAATTAACGTATTAAAAAATATATGGTTCTATTAAAAAAAATACTAAAACTAATCATGTCAAATTATGCCTCCCTTCGTCACATTGTATCCGAAACATTTTTTAATATCATCAAGAACGAGCGAGATATTCCAGGTGATCAAGTTAGATGAGACACCGTGTATACGAGCACATCTTTTGCGCTTTCTCTGCAAAGAGTCTGTTTATATTCGATTGGCAAGTCGGACGAAGAATCTTTACGATGGGGTTTGATTCGAAATTGGACGAATGCACGAGGAATTCACTTAACCTCACATTCGATTAAAATCGTTTCGTGGAAACTCTTGGAAATTGGTGGGGGACCAAAATGACTCTGAAAACGCGTCAAAGACGAATAATGCACGAGTACGTACCATAATTGAACGTGCCAGTTTTTCACTGCTTAGCAATTTAAACATGCTCTGCTCTTAACTAGGTAGAGAGATATTTCTTTTGAAGGAAATGTAGGGAATTTAAAGAAATTTAAAATGTAAGGAAATTTTGAAGAAACTTTATGTATATATATATTGAATTTTGAAATTTCAATGGTAATATAACGAGAAACGATCGTTGCCATTGCATCGCCAAAATATAAGACGAATCTATGTGTGTACATAGAAATTAGAAAATATTTATTGGAAGCATAACTTTGCAAAAATGACCAAAGTATTTGAACAGTCGATTATTCGCTATATTAACACTACAACTACCAGTCAAATTGGCTGGTTTTACAATTTTATTTTAAAATTCCTACTTCATGTTATATTTTCTTTCCGCAATGATGTAATGACTTTCGCAACGATAACTAAAAGAATAATATAATGAAGTTTATTTTATTAATAGTCGTGTTAACTGTCGGTAGTTCTAGTGTTAAAATATATTATTGTTTAGAAAGCAGAAAATTTTGGTATCGGTCGTTTTTGTTACAAGACTCACGATTATTCCAATATGTCACAGTATTCGTATAATAATTTATATTTGTTATACGATGATATTTGCGGTATTTGTACAAAAATCTAAAACGTTACAGGCAAACACGCGATAAGCTTATTCAGATTGAATTGCTTTAATTCAAAGGACAAACCATTACATCTAACGCTAAACCAACAATCCGTAATTAAATATCCAGCTTTGTATTAACGTTGATTACATATTATTGTTTATCCTACATAGTTATAATAAACTGCATTTAGTGAAATAGATACATCATGTACGCATGCCAAGTATGTTTATGTGTATATTATTAAACATAAATATGTAAAATATACACATGTGTTGCGGAAAAAGTGTAAAATAAATAACACGGTTCTATAATCTCCTAATCGCATTTTACAGATTTCATTTCTTTACTTGCATTTTATAAAAATATGCATTTGCACGAATATTCAATAGTATATCAATTTGATCATCACTCGTGTTTACAGCGAATAACATCTTGGCAAATTTCTTGCTGCTTTTGTATTGTTTTCTAACGTAATTTTCAACCATCTCAATTATTTTTTAACTTCTGATTCTTTTTCAACATGCTCATAATACGTATTAATACGTCAAAGTTTCAGATTACTTCTGATATTTCCGGTTTATGGAAGAAAATAGAATAAAAACCGGTGTAACATCCACATTGCTTGCCCGTATTGAACTTAAAAATGTGAAACCAGTCGCACACATAATAGGTGCACTGACTGACGCTTTCTTTCGTTTACTCTGTATTGCTTGTAAGTAGATCATTATATTTTTTTTCTAACCTGACAAATATAAAGATGCACGAATTATCGTTTGTACATTACGCGATTAAATTGTGTTATAATATAATATTGTGATCTTATACGTATCACTGCGTATATAATGGCGAATTAAATTTATATAAAACAGTTTATAGAGTTTGTACGAAGTTACGATGGTAGAAATCGAGCAACGGGCATTTGCTGAGAAGTTAAAACAAACAATGTTATACTATTAATAATTATACTATGTACTATTAATACTAATTATACTATGTTATAATATTTAGGAAGCTGTAATGTACATATTAACAATCAAAAGATGAATATATATATGTCGGAGATGAAAGGACATCGGGGTCTTTCTTTTGGAATGTTTGGGAAGGACCCCAATACTTTAGTCCAGACTTTTTATCATAGCCGTGCTTAAATAATAAAACTGAGAAATAGCTGTTTATTGAAGTGACATAACGGGTCGCTGAACGTAGCCACGGTCACGGGAGGGACGTGTACCTAACAGAGATATGGAGTAATTAAATAGCTCTCCTTAAAAACAAAGATTGACCCGAGGGATACAGAGAGGTACGGAGAGGAGAATATAAGGGCAGTTCCACTTGGACTGACGTTCGGTCAGATAAGTTCTATTTGCACCGTGGACAAGTACGTTGAGTCACACCCGAATCGTGGATCAGTCAGTTGAGTTCGACTTAGACTGTGAAAGAAACCGCATTCGCCATCCCATGGACCGTGGATTCGTTATCGAACCTAAACTCATTGTCATCAACTTCTCGATTATCCAAATGCCGCTATTACTTGCTAAATTCTGTAATACTCACATTCGTATCAATAAATATCATCTACAGTATAGAACAACGATGGCCAACTCACATGAAGATTCGTTACACGCCCCTAACTTAAATGATAACCCGACATATATATATATGTCGAATTATTATTGGAGTTTTGCGTTAAATCATCTTTTGAGTTGTGAGCGCGTATTAATTCCTCAGTTGGATTTACCATTGTTCAATTTAATTAAATTATGTTACACTTAAATTATTTAACACGAATAGATATGATTTGACAAGATTTAACAATAAACAGTTTAACGAACGCTTTTAACAATATTCTTGGGTTCAAACGAATCCACGGTCAACGGGAAACCCTTTGTACAATAATTTGTATTTTCTCTCTATCGCAGAATACGTTAGCTGTATCACTTGGTATCTTCTAGACTAACTGCCCGATATCCGTAAACTCGCCAAAGAGATCTCAATAAAAGACTGCCTGGATCTCATTTGTCAATTACATATTGATTAGAAATATCAACAACATTCCAGGCGCCGTTGCTAGGCAGTCCTGCATAGAGCCGACATTGCTCCTGGTCGGGACTTGTCCGTTAATACAGAGTGTCCTACAATATCGGAACTTCTTCTGCCAAGTTAAACGTTCATCCCGAGACTGTGGCTACGTTCAGCGACCAGTTGCGTCACCTCGAGCCCAAGTATTCCAAAAGAAATGCTCGATGTCTCTACATCTCTGACATATATATTTTTTTTTCTTTCTTTATCAACGAGTAATATCAATCTAAAAATTGTCGTCGTGACATTTTGCGATACTTGTGGTTTCTGTTTTCTAAAATCGTTTTACATTTCTTACAAGTTCATATTACTCTCAAGACAATTATTGTAAATAAGTGAATCAGTACATATATCGTATACGTATTCGGTTTTGAGGAAACTATATGCATATATATGCTCAAGTTTAATGATTCTATGCAGTTCAAAATAACCATACATTTCTTTTTTCAAGTATTAACTGTAAAAACTGATAAATATACAGTGCATGGAATTATTGCGAAAATTAATTTTTCAACTGACGCGGCGGATCTGATTAAAAATTTAATGAAACGTTATGATTATTTTAGTTTATTCGTAATAACAATAACATTTTATGTGTACAAGATATCCATTTAATTGACTAGTGAAAAATTCGTATATTACTTTACATGAAAAAATATTTCAGATAAAAATTGAATAGTGTCGAAACAGATATCACTTTGTATTTATTAGTTTTTCTGTAGATGGACGGTTAAGAGGATATACTTAAATGGAATTATGTATTTTTAGTACTAATAATAAGTAAATTAGTTGACGTAATTCATCACTATTCGCTATAAAGAAGAAAAAAGTATTAAGCTGTTTTTCAGGAAATACTTTTATTTCTATTACATTGTAAAATGATATCAGTACATCCATTTTTCTGAAATGGCATTCTTGTCTATATAGAGTGAGTATAATGAAAAAAGCTTAAGTTAGAATGTTTATGAAACGGGATAACAGAAATGAATAATTTGCTCAAATGTTCAAATATGTCAATATATTACCTCGAATGTTACTTCGTTTGTATCCTTTCTTTAAAGCTGTTATAAGCTCTTGGCGTGACTATAGCCATTTGTAAAGGCTCCTACAGGACGTTGAAACATATTACGATACATTGAGGCTTAGGTTTTAAGAAATCTGCAGCAGTTTCAGTTTATCTTCACATGACTGATTCTTCTCAGTTTATGGTATGTTACAAATGTCTGATTATTCTTCAATTCCGCTATTACTATCGATAATAGGAGGTATATTGATTATAAAAAGTAAAAAACTAAACACTAAAGAGAAATGGTCAAACAGATGGTTAATGAGAAACAGAGAAACAGATTTTCTAATTCCATGTTACTAAAAGAGCTAAAAGCGAACGAGTCGAGTGATTGTATCGCCTTGGGTCGCCTGGAAAGTTCGTTCCGATTTTTAAGGAATTTGGTCGACACAAAAGATCATATTGAAAAGTGTTTCGCCGAAAAACCTGAGAGGTTCTGGAAGGATGGAATCCGGAAATTGCGTGAAAGATGGAGAAATGGAACAAAATCGCACCTACATAATTCAATAAATGTATATGGAATTGAAATGTAAATCGGTACAATTCGCCTGAAAGTGCATTTAGATTACCAATATTTATTCTCAATATTTCGAGGCTCTCACCGTTATCGTTCGTGAAAACGGTCAATATATATTGTTAATACAATATCGACAATACCATTGAACATTGACAGCCACTCGTAAAAGCCACTCACTGGCCCATATTTTTTCTTTTTTTCATTTTTGATAAAATAATGACAGCACGAGCTTTCTTTCGATTAGACACCACTAAACGCTATTTAGAAGCTGAATGTATTGTCAGCAATATCGATCGTATGAAGAAAATGCAGTTTGTCAATATATATTGTCAATGCAATATTGACTGTCAAAGGATGTCTTACTTACGAGAATGTTGCAAATCTCGTAATGTTGGCAATAAGTTTTGCTAATCCGTAGGCGCCCTAACTAGAACGAGATTCTGATTTCTGCATCGATACAAGTTGCCTCTGATGCCGATTCGATGAAACCTGAATTATGTTGTGGGGCGTCGAGACGTATATAGGTCGTTACAATATTTAGAATAAGTTCCAATACGCGTTTTCGTCGTGTTGAATTTCTACGGTGGAATAACGGATATGAAAGGATAGTCAAAAAGACTAAACGTATTTTTGTTTCCAGTAAATATAAAAGGAATCGTTTCCTGAGCATTGCAATTTTCTTCAAGAAACGCGGAACTATTTCCAGACGGACCATCAAAAATGAAATGTAGCCCCTATAATATTTCCAGTCCTCGTTACCGCCGCTAATAACTACGTACATCTGTACAGTCGATGTGACGTTAAAACCTATTATTATAAAGAAATCGATCTTCCGACACCCGTCTTCTGACGCACCGTTCGTTCGGTCAATTTTCATTGTGCATTTCACTGTTCGTACGATTATCTGAATAGGTTGCAGTTCCGATGTCACCTGTCGCTTGTCACTTGGCTGTCTAATTATTCTGTTAGCGAGAGTCGAGAGGCAAGTTTCATGAAAAATAGGAACCGTAGACTGAATATTTCATTGGAATCTTTCGGGTTACAAAAAAACCTTCTGTATTATTCGTATTTCAGTACGATTCCATTGACATATCGCCGTTCTAGTTCTTTACAGTTTTATGCGCTATTATCTAAAATGAGAAAACTGAGTTTAAAGTTTATGAAGTTTAATATTGTTGCATCGAGTCACGACTTAGGAAAACTGAATGTTTTTTACTTTCTAAGTGGAAAATAATCGTGAATTTGTATTCTTCATACCAATGAGATGTGTACGTGATTTGTCATTTTTGAGAAATGGATTTGGAACAGTTGGAGCAGTTAAAAATTAAGGCGACGATATGTTATATAGTATATTATTACAGATAGCATTATACGTATAATATCATAGCTACACAAAGCATTCTGGTTCCTTGCGAAGCAAATATTCATTCTAGTAGTGTGCTTAAAATTATCGAAAAATTTGAATACTAAGAACAAGAATTATACAATGGTACATCGACGATATAAATATTTATCTATAATCGAGTGCTAAGAGTATTAAATATCGGAAATAACAAGTATCAGATTAAAAAGAATCGAAAAGCGACGAATTGATAATTGGATATTATTTCGCGTAAAATATTTTACAATCGCATATTTTACATAAAACCGACTTTATTTCGCGTACTCTCTGTTAAAATTTTATTTAGTCAGAATGTAATTTTATTACAATTTACAAATGTGCTGGAGGTGAGCATCGAGTCGTTATCTTTGATAAATAGCTTCGACATTTTCCAACTTTGATCGTTTCAAAACATTTCAAATTTACTTGCATCTTATTCATATCATTTACTTCAAATAACTTGAAATCCATGAAACTTGAAACGTTTATAAAGAAATTTAATTCACCTGTGACTTATATAAGAATTATTGAATGAAATAGTTTGTCTATCGTCAAAAGCAGATTACTCGTAATTTAATTTTTTAAGCTCGGTTATAGACTTTCTGCTTTTAGGTACGATTAGGTATACATAGAATCTTCCACGAAGCGAGATTCAAAGATCCGAGATCTTTCTTCGAGCTTTAAAACCTTAGCTTTGTAAGGAAACTATTCGTGTATTAAGAATGAGCGCTGGCTTATTTTGCCCCTTTTCCCTTGACGTCGGATGTAATATAGGAGCAACCGCTGGAATCTGGCGGAAGCTTCGATCGAGTAGCGTCCGAGTTTCTCGACTGTAGATGTATACAGAATGTTTCAGAGATATTGGACAAAAACTTTGTTCGATTTGCATTTATTCGCAAAAAATTGCGTATCATATTTTGGCTTTATAAATGAGTACAAAAATGCTTTGCGTTATTTTAAATCTTCCGCTACTTAAGCTTCTTAAGAAATGTTAAATTTGAGGATTACTGATAATTTCCTCAAAAAGTATTGCTTAATTTCAAATAATTAGTATCTTCCAAATTGGTATCTGCCAAATAATTCATCCGTTTTGAATCATCTCATTTTGCCACTCTTTTCTTAATATTTCAAAACAATTATTTATACTCTCGACTTTTATTCTTTCTCAAAATTATGGACAACTAAAAACTATAAATAAGTAGCAGCGTAAGAAAAATATCTAAAGATTAATTTGCAACAATGTTAAATCATCGTGGATGATTGTAGATTTTTGCTCCAGTATCGAAGCATATCTTTATCATACTACTTTAACAGTGTGTTCTTTTAATAGTTAGAGTTAGACTTAACTGTTAAACACGATCCTGTAAGTTTCACGCCTCGCAATTATTCATATTTGTTTCCAGTAAGAAGTTGAAAATATGTATCTTTTGTATCTGATACTAGAAATGCACAAAATCTTCAGGATAAAGAGACTTTCATAAATTATTTTCCTCTGAATTCTTTGACATTTTATTTACGAGCGGTTACTTTAATCGTTACAGGTTTATGCATTACACGTAATAAATATAATAAATGTATTATAATAGTAATCTACGAATGTTTACGCATTTATGGAAAATTACTTACGAAAAGATACACACAAAATGCATGGAATGCACCAGAAACACAAAAGTATGGGAAATATGGAAAATATAGTACTCGCTGTAGTATTTAATGAGCGAAACAAAATATAAATTTATATATTATATATTATAAAAATAAAGATATAAGTTTATGTAAACATCCGCAGTCTAATAAGAGTATTTTTAATCTCTTCATAATTCGTATATAAACTGTTTTGTATTCATTTTTTCATCGTCATCATTCGTTATGTTTTAATATATGTTTATACGAATTTCTTTCTTGTTTCAATGTATAAGACTTGTACAGCTGTTTTGAAACGCTCTGTACGCTAACACGATTTTTCTTCGTTTCCCTCGATTTCTTTTATTGTTTCTTCCGTCGGCACAAGTTCGTTGCCCGTCTTTGTTTTTATTTCGAACCGACCTTGCGTCGCTTTCCTGCTTGTCCCTAGAACTTGCGAAATCCCTGAGAGACCCAACTAATCTGTACTCCAAAACCAATCCGCCCTGGTACTACGAGCGTCCCTATTTCTCCTGTCAATTTATGGTCCCTTTGTCTCAAGAATCTACCTCGAGTTGGCACGATCAAGCTCGAGCACAGAAACCTTCCTTTGCGATTTTCTACGACCTTGAGCCTCTTTATACAGAAATATTTATGCTCATTTTAACACGTTGAATGCCACGCTAGTTTTACAGGGATTGGTCGTGGCGTCACGATGAATTTTTTATTATGCGATACATATAATATTGAAACATTACCTACGAGAGATATGTTACGGTGTGTAATCATCGTTAATGAATTTATCTCACTGGGGTCACCGGTGACCCCCGTGGTGCTGAAGTGCCATTTCGCGCGATTCACTTATTATTTGCGATTATCGACTATCTCATATTGTTTCTTTACGTTGTTAAATAACTGTTCTATCATAATCATAATCCATTCCTCGGTCGTACTTATTTGGACCCGCAATAATCCTAGAGAACCGTCATAAGATTTACCATTATTCACTTTACTGTCAAGGCCCTTAATTGCCACCGAACATCTCATTGCCAACATTAAGGTAGAACACGGAAAAAGAGGCGCACATAATAGATCTGTATTTCATGTAGAAATAAAACTATTTTTATATGTTTTATACCGCATTAATTTCGCCACACCATTGTAGTAACGATGGTAATAATAAAACATATATAGCTATTGATATTTGTTCAAGTTATGTGTTTCTACAAATCTTGGCGCGCCGGTCACCGATGACATCCGTTGCCTTAATTCGTTAAGGCCGGTTCACACGGATATACGCGTATCGCGAGCTACGTACCATGCGAATGTTGCCATTTGTTTTAACGCTTCCTTTCGTAAGAAAAGCATTATTGCCAAGATATACGAAATAAGTATCGCGATATTGCGTCTAAAGAGAATCGTTGTGTGTATGCATCCATTGGTGTACAGTGTACACGTACAATGGCGGACATATACTTACGAACATTATTCAAGTTCATGTTTACATCATTTGTTTTAAGTTTGTCAACGTTTACGAATTTGTCAGTTTGAGCAACGATGTCGAGTGCAGCTTTCTCTAAGGTGCTAGTCCCAATTTTCGGACATACATTTGCAGCCTGTTACAAGCCCATGCAACGTATTACCGTTCAGAAAACTTCAAAAAGAGTCCCCGGAAACCGAAAGCCCACAAAACCGAACGTCAAACTACCGTTCGAACCGTCGGTTTTCCGAATCCTACCTTTTTGAAACCTCTGTGGATGTCGTAAAATGCAATCACATCCGTATAATAAAATCAGTATACGCACTATCGCACGTCGTTTATGCGAATTAGATCTAATAGATAGAGTGCCGCGATACAAATATCCGAGAAAAATCGATTCGCAAAAGATCATCTCGATGGGACGCAAGAACAGTGGTAAAAATTTATATTCATCGATGAAAGTAAATTCAATTGTATGGGATCTGACGGAGGAATTTATGTGAGACGCTGTATTGGAGAGGAATGTGCAGAGAACTGCAAAATGTATTAAATCAACTAACCGTCGTCTGGGATAGTGTTACCGTCGATGGTAATGGACCTATTGCTCGTATCGAAGGAAAAATGGATCGTTTCGTTTACTTAAACATTGTTAAAAACATTCCTTTACCATATGTCGAAGAAAAATAGCCCGTGGATTGTATATATCAGATCGATAACGATCTGAACCATACGGCGAACATCGCGAAACAATTTGAATCCTATCGAGATGCTTTCGATCGATATAGAAAAGGAAATGAAAGTATAGAAAGCAAAAAAATTTGAATGAATCATGAACCATGAATGTAATAGAAAATGCATTCTATTCTTACTGATCGATGCATTCGAATAAATGAATAAATTCTATGCAAAGACGATGGACAGCAGTTTCTAAGACAAATAGCAAAATGACGAAGTACTAACGTTGCAATAAGTTCAAATAATATTTAGTCCAACTTTCGCTATTAAAATAAGAATATCGTGTCGAAAATATATTGCTCATAACTATACGTCCGACACGACAGCAACAGGACACGATATAGTACAATGTACCACGAACATGTAAGAAATTATCATTATTAATCCATAAAAGCAGTTTCCATTTAGAAAAATAGCAAGATAAACTGTTCCTTTTTAGCAATTACTTTTGGCAAAGATTCGAGTGCTGGTCATCTTTGTAGCGCAGTGCCCTAAAATATGTACGTACGTTGATTCGTTTCTATCGAACGCAGGAAATTTCCAGTCAGCATGCTTTACATTCTAGTGTCGCTCTCCTATTTGTTCTTATACACACAGAGATACGATCACGATGAAACTCCTCGTACAACATTACATTACTAATATTATATTATATTATATTATATTATATTATACTTTATTTTATTTTATTTTATTTTATTATACATCATTGGCAAATTAATAAATTATAAGATGTAGATTATAGACCTCTTCTACAAGTTTGCAATTTTATTCAACATAGAATAATCAATCTGTAGATGTTTATTCCTTACTATTATTGAAGAAAGCTTGCTACTACTGGTAATTTGCAATCTGTTACTTGTAAAATTTCACTAAAAATATTGATCCAATTGTGCTCAAGGGTTTAGGAAGAACATACAAGAAAATATTTTGCCTAGATGAATATCATGTATGATGATAACGAATATGATGTCTGTGCTGAAGATATGCTTATGCTACAACATAAGCTTATCTAATTAATCGCTGGCTGCCGATCACTCGCTTTCTAGTTAAAAATTCGAGAGAGAAGCTGACGGAACAATTTATTTCTACGTTTCGTTTGCCTTCTTTGTACGAAACTCACTGCCTGCGAAACGTCGCTTCATAGACGCGTATTAAACGTGTTAATGCTAACAGTGCGCTTCTATGCAGCGTTCATTGTAAATTGTAAACTAATGTGTGCCTGTCCACGAAACAGCAGCGAACAATTTTCGTCGTGACGGCTGATGTTAACATTACCAGTAGCGAGGCGTATGTTGCAGCTATTTAAACGAATAAGGATAAGCGTCTTCTTCATTGTTGGACACATTAATAATGACAGAAAAAGATATCTTACTGCATCTTTTGTAAATTAAACACCGGCGTAGAGACGCATCGTCGCGTCTAGCAGATTACGTTTACGCTGTTATGATGCGACGCTACACGAGCAGTGGGCTAAAGACGTTGGTGGCTAACGAACCCAGAAAATACAAAATTGCGCCGCGAGTATTCTACTATGAAATTAACTTTAGAAACTGGGCGACAATCGGGAAAGATCGTAACAGTTAAGTAAGGACAGTTAAATACAGCTGTATGTGTCATCGAAAACGGAATACATATAATTACCATTTTTAATTGTCAGGGTATCTCAAGTAGGAGCGGAGACACGTAAAATTTGATTATTTTAATGATACCTATTAATATGTAATATTAATTAAAATTGTGGCGTACGCCGTCTACATAAAAATTCTAGTGATTTATTCTTAATGATAATTAAGAGTAGCATGAGGCTAATCCAATGATATTAGCATTATTAGAAGATGTTCATATTTGAGCTTGCGACCCTACAGTGGCCGATGTTTCCGTAAAGCCACTGCGTGCATTATATTGATAAAATCTTGCAATTATTCCATTCTAATGACCAGCGTGTGTGCGATAACGTTTTCTGAATATTAGAAAAGAAACATATAATAACAACAATAATAGCAACATCTATTTTAAGAAACACAAATTTGAGAATATAATTTAACAGACGATAGAATGCAAAATTTCTATAAAGTCTTTTAAATAAATAAGCCTATAAAGCTTTTTGAATAGATAAAATCAAAATTAACGATAGTTTATTCGCTGCTTTCACATTATTATATAGTTTGTATAATTGCCATTTGATAAAATCAAATTTTGTAACCTTTTTTTTCAATAGACGTTAACGCCTCGTTCACTAATGGAATTATATTGTCTGCAATTGGCGTAAATTTTTTTATGGGATTCAAATCCGAGGAAAAAGCCATGCGTCTCGTGTGTCTTTCGTGTGTCTCGGTGTGTGAACCGGGGCGTTATCGTGTTGATACATAAAATTATCATCTTCGATTGCTTCTGTGAATGCTATTAAAGCCATTTTTACATATATGCCTCTTTCATAGTTTTTCCAAAGTGGCATCATACGCAAATTTGTCACTGGAATGAAATAATTATAAGATTTCACTGAAAAATGTACACAGTTTTATGGAAATTTCGACCATTGTAGAGCTTGCGGTTGTTTCTTTTTCAGCCTACAAACTATTGTCAGTGTACAGTGTATTAGCTTAGCAGGTTTGGGTGATTTATTGTTCGCGACTTGTATTTATCGGGTATTCGCTAAATTTTCTCCATCACATAGATATATTTCCTTTTAATTTTTATTTGTTGTATCTTTTTTATACGAGCTATTTAATTTTGAGCTCAGGTATAGTCCCGGATATTCGACCACTTTTGTTTGTCGTATTTCATTGCTGTGAAGTGGATTTATCCTCAGCCTAAACACGGAGTAAGAGTTTTTTATATTTAGCAGCATTAATATATTTTGGTGTTGTATTGAAATAGATCTTAAAAAAGATTTTTCACCTTTGTGATTTTTAACATATTTTCAAAGATATCGAAAACGCACAGTCGTGCTGAAGCAATAAAAATTATTTGACAAGTAATATTTATCATATGTATGTGTATATATAGGGTGTCTCGATTAAATGAAATCACTTAAATACCTTATTTACCATTGAATGAAAAAAAAATTCTCAGAGAAAAGTTAAATTATTTCAAGGGGTATGTGCAACGGTGAAACGAATTTGGTTTCAAGTGTATTTATTTAGGAAATTTCAGGTCATCGGTGTTCTTTTATCTTCTATTCTCTATACAAAGATATTAAGGTACTTATGTTGGAAAATACATAATTTAAAAGATATTTCGCTTTTAATTTGGTGAAAACCAAATGTAGTATCTGAAAGAGAAGGAAAACATAAACACTTTGCGTCTTTCCTTGCACTTCGTTCGCCATGTTTTACATAATTAAAATATTTTTTAAACTAAGCATTTTCAAGGCACAAGTTCCTTAATACTTTCGTATATGGAGAATAGAAAAACGTATCAACTGATGGATAAAAAAGGGGTTCTATCTAAAACTATAAAAAAAAAAACTTTGAGACAAAAAGTTCTTTCCACTGTTATGTGTGTCCCTTGAAATAGTTAAATTTCGTTCTAGTTTATTTGGCACAATCGCAAATAAGAGAGATTTCAGGCGATCTCATTTAGTTGAGACAGCCTTTACAACGTAAAATATTATTTGCAACAGCATAGTTATACGGGAAAGCGTAAATTGTGATGTAACTTTTTAATGTTCAAGTCAAGATATATCTATACATGTGCCGTTAGCCACGTTCGTATCGCGCGCGAAAAAGCAAGAAAACGCCCAAGACTCTTCGGCAACTCTCGGGAAGGATCGCTGAACGTCGTGACAGGAGAAAAAGAGACGGGAGCGTAGAAGTTTCTTCTTCCGAGAGCACGCGAAACGCGCACGTGCCTACGCAAATGCCTCCCGGAGTGTTCGAATAGAAACGTCGTGTTACTGATTGAAATAGAGACGGAACCATTTGGGACGCTGAACCTATGTACATTAGCGAAATATACTTGTACATACGTACAACATTTTATCTACCCTCATAAATTATTTTATTGTTTGATTTGGAAGTTTACCATCAATTATCATTGAGAATTATAAGTAAATTATTCTGGCCTGGTACTATAACGTGAATAATAAATGATTATCGTTTATTTGGTTCTAGCTGAATCTAATGTTTAAATCTAGAAGATAATGTCTTTTTAGCTTGCGGATCTGCTCCGTCGTGTCAACTAATTGAGTAACTAGTAGGTTTTGGAGGTTATTAATTCTTATCTTATAACCCTCATAAATGGTTCGTAAAAATTCTGGACAATTGATTCGTACAATTTTCGCGTACAACTACAATAGAATTTTCTTTAATTTTTAAGAACGTATTTCTCCAATAACGATAACAGGACAAGGATGATTAAACAATTTAGAAAAGGACAATAAGTTATCGAATAGGAACTTGCTTTTGTTCTGTTTGAGGTTTTTCTATATATTTTGTAAATTTATTCCAAGAGTAATGACATTAAAAAGTATTATGGCTTAACTCCTGACTCACTACGTACTATGAATTTTCAGGTGACATTATGGTCTAACTCAATCTGATGTTTGGTGCTTGATATTTCTATTACGTTGGAACAGATCTCTGAAATTTTGGATTAAAGGAAGATCTCATAAGAAGATATCAAGTATTGCTTTTGATCGTTGGATTATCATTAATTCAAAAATGTTGATAACATACCTAGATGTATCGTTAATGCAAATCGACTAATATTCGTTCAAATATTTACGAGCTACCATGTATATTTTTAGTAACCATGTTCGTTTGAAAAAGGGGTATCGAAAGTGCAATGAATATTTCATTAGTAAGATTTCACACGACGAATCAAAGAACCTTTATTTATTGTTTCGTTTATTAGCACAGTTGTATTTATGCTATGATATCAATTATAAATAAAAAACAAGCGAGCGTGATTAAAGTAGGAAGAAATCTTATCAGATCATAGATTGATTGTACGTGCAATCTTTCTTATCGTGCTATTTACAAATGGATTTGCCAAATTGCGATGAGTCATGGCTTCTCGTTAAGATTTGCAACTTGATACCGTTTTATAAAGTAACAGATAAAATTGCTCGAAAAATATCTTAATTTTTGACACGTAGAAATCTATTACGTATTAAAAACGTTTCATTCCACTGTGAAATAACAAGAGTGAAGAATGTGTTACATCGTATCATAAATATATCAATATATACATATACAACTAATAGATTATACATTATATGTGTTACATTATAATTAATAGATGATATATTTGCATGATATTTATGTATAATATTTAATATATTTTGTTCAAAATATTTTTATCGATATAAAATTTTGCTATGTGTTTGGCAAGATCGGAAAAAGATGAGAAGATTTTCGAAAGATTCGGGAACGTATCCGAAATAGTGAAAAATGCGTTATATTTGCATCGTTTAATACAGTAATAATTCTGTGAAAATAGATTGTTTTCAAATTTTGTAGACAATGCTTTGTGGAAAATAAAAATCTAGAAAAATAAAATAATCAAGATTCGATATGTCTCCAAATGTTTAAAAATTTTTCGTTATTTTGCGAGCAATTCGATAAAGTTAAAACAAAACATCAGAGAGCTTTGTAAATTCACATGTATTCCCGGCTGTGACAAAACAATAAGAAAATACCAAGTTACAATTCTTTTCAAAATCTATAATGTATAACATTATGTATTTTGTACAATCTCTTGTCATCTGTTTATCACAGTCGCTTTTTATTTCAATTTCGCAAAATGATTTATTCTAATGAGTCGCTTTTAACAAGTGCAGAAAAATGTATTACATAATTTGTACATTGATCTAACGTATTATAACGTGAGATATATCTTTATCTGCGTATTTTGAATAAGTGCAAAAAGTTTTGTTTTATTATTGTAAGCAAATGAATTAAAATTTGTTATTCGCAGCAATTTGTAGAACGATGTTCTTATTGTCATGCGAGGTTTCATTACATGAAATGGATGGATACCGATTGAAAAAGAAATTTAGTAACTCGAAAACGGTAAAAGTGTTCGGATAACATCCAGCATCATAGTAATTTATCATTAGCTATCATAATAGCGAGACGGATTTACACTTATATCAGATATTGCGATATGATTAAAGTATGAAACAAAACGCGATTGAGTAACGTAAAAGAGCTTGAAAACTTTGTCTAAAAATAATTTCAAAGATAATTTAGGCCCTCTGTTTTAAACAATAAAACTCAGTAAATACCGTATTGACCACCCTGTATGTCCAAACGCGGCGAAACATTGAAATCTACGATGCTTGTCACTAGCTCGTACAGATATCGATCTGTAAACTAATTGTCGAATCTTATTTTAGAATTTCTCTATGTATCGAATTATATACTATATACATCAGAAATTGAAGACTTATATTCTTGCGAGTGCAAGACTTGCGGCTTCAAGTGCTGAGCGTTAACATTTAATGCGCGTAATTAGAATGCGGATTTTTATGCATTTATAAGAACTTTAAAAGCGCAAAAATGTTTGATATTGGAAACAAGCCTCGTAAAAATATAAATTTACACGAAAATATCAATATTTGTTTTGATCTATAAATACGTAGTTTATTTAAAGCGTGAGCCTTAAAGTAGACTAAATGAATTTAAAAATACGAAAAACATCAACGATCGGTATAAATCTAACGGACTTCTACAGTCAATCTTTGACACGTATGGTAAAACAATTTATTACATCAAGGCTGCGAAAAATAAGATCGGAGAAAGTGATATTTTTGCATTGCGTACAACGTATCTAATTGATACGATCCCATAAGGTTTTGTCGAAAAATGTGTTAAACGAATTATGTTGCATATTCATCGAATGAGTGCAATTTTACTTTTTTATATCTTGTACAATATTTCTCAAGATACGAAGGTATGCTTGACGTTTTTAAATGATATCGTATATTTTTTATAACATTAGTCGATCCAGCTGGACATCCTCTGCAACAAAAACGTATGAACCTATTTGTATAGAAAAACCATTAGTTTACCAGATATTTTAACTTTAATTTGCCACGTCTAAAGTATGAAAAACAAAGACAACGTAAACAAGAGTCGCGTCTTTCCTTGTTTTTCACATGTTAAATTTCACATATTACGGTTAAAATATTTGCCAAGTCATTCGCATTGTTGAAAATTTGTTAATCCATAAGTTTTATCGTATTTAATCATTTGACAAAATTTAGTAACGCGCATCATCGGTGACCAACGTGCAAAATCGCGGTGCTTGCTGCATATACACACATACACGGTCAAGTATTTAGTCAAATATTAAACGAAAATATTTCTGTAAAACGGTAATGTAATGTTTAATATGTTTCATTTTCTAATTGCTCATTTTGCTTGATTTAGGTATGTTGCACTAATAAAAATTATGGTATCTATATTAATAATACACTATTTCTCATTGTAGTAATAACACGAATGGATAGTTCAATGCAGCGGGGGAGTCTCCTAGTTCCAGTGTGTAGTTTGCAATCTCGCATAATGCTCCTCTTGAGACCCTTTCGTTGCTAATAAAAATAGCAACATGCTGCAATAACTGTCACAGAGAGCTCAAAATTTGAAAGAGAGTTGTCTTATATAAAAAATGTTGTGACACGTATTCCTTGTACGGTAAATTTTGAAACAGAGAATTTATAGTTGCACGCGTCTTGTCGTAACAATTAGTTATAAGTTTAAACACTTACACAACTTCCGGTATGCCCGTACAATGTAAGCAGTTACGTGGCAAACAATGGAAAACTGGACATATTTTTTGTTAAAAAACATCCTCGCATTGCGTAACGTTTAATGCAAAGAGAGAGCATGAATTTTCGAAACGTATCTCGTTGTCTTGTGTTAATCTGAAATTAGATTAATGAAACTGATATAAAGTATGTAGATTATTTAATCAGCCTGCACATGTATACAATACTGTATCTAAAGTAATTCAAAGTGTACACATATATAGGTATCTTCTACTGACGCAATTAAGCGAATCTAATTTTATCATGCATATGTTGTACAAATGACGAAAATAGACGATTGAGGTTTCATTATACATCGGATAAAAGTAGCATGTATTGCATTTAAGAAGATTTTCCTGCTAAGGCAAGAAACGCCTCGTTAAAAGAGTAAAAAGTCGAAACACCGTTATAATAGTAAAATATGTATATGAACTATTTTTACAATCACGAGACTGTTGTTAAACCTCGGTTGTCACATTTGTTTCACTCATCTCGGTTGTCGCACTGGCTCAGCCAGATACTGTTCAATTTTCAAGCAGCTGCTGTTCAAAAAATAGCAGTGATATTAAATCGGAAAAATTTTGGAACGTAGCTTGAACATCGTAAAGTTTATGTTTCTTGTAAGTTTCGAAAAAAATACGTTTTTACCAAAGAGTACTGTAATCTTTTTATGCTTTGACGTTCCTCGCTAAAAAATGTAGATGTTACTTTTAAGATGTGGTACTGTAAGAGAAAAGACAGATTTTAGTGCACGTTTCGAAAAACATATTTATGCAATTGAAGTATTGAATAAAATAATTCATTTGTATGAAAAAATCAATTTATTCACACGCGCAGATACGAAATTTTTTTATTTTAATTATATATGTAAATTTAGGTATAAAAAACTGTAATAATGATTTCAATAAATTTCTGCACTGTCAATGCATACGAATATGTATGCAAAATTTGCACAGAAATAAAATATGTTCGATTGCGGCAAAAAATACACATTTGTCACACTTGGGTCAGCACGACCCATTAATGACAACTAACTTTAAAGAGTTACTAGACACAAAATGACGGGATTTTTAATGCGTAATCATGAGATATTATAAAAAAAAAGGTTTCAAATTAACAGTAGATTGTACACATGGTGCCGTTATAAGCGACGCCTTGAAGATATTACTTTGCAAAGTAAAACCACGGTTCACTAGGATCCGTAATGACAACCGAGGGTTATTACGATGGAATGAATTTGAAACTTTTATAATACAAGCTTCTTTAGCTGCGATTACTTTTCGCAGTCTCAGGTCATTTAGTTTCCTGTTTCCAGTAGTAGTATTTCATAATGATATTAAGACGCTAACTTGCATTTGGTTAGCTGTCACGACCGCGCAAATCGGGTTTAATTAGAATATTACAAATATTACATACTATCAAAACAACGTACACTTATCAGTACTACTACTACTACTACTAGTATACTAGTATTAATATTCGGACATCTTTTAAAACGGAACGACTTTCTGAAAATTGGACCAAAAGAATCGAGTTTTTTTTAGAAATTAGAAAAATTAGTTTATTAGACGGCGTGCAAAAAATGTTGGAAAAATTAGAATTAATCGGAATCGCGAAGAGAATATTAAAGGTCGATTTCCACAGCTTTTCTGTCAACGATCTGCAATGAAAATTTAAATAATACGTTTTGCAGATTTATGTTAATTATACGTATATACGCAAATTTCATCGAAAACGGTTAATATTAATTATGATTGCTATATATCATATATTCGTAATATTGCTACGAGTTACGAACGGTCAATAATTGTAAAAATTGTGGTTTTTACGACTTTCGAGCTAAAATCTAAAGATACTTACATTTTTCGATACTTTCCGCTCGTTTCTGCACCAACCGACTTTCATGAAATTTTCAGCATGTATACAACTGACATAAATCACCAAAAAGTATTTATTTCTACAGTACATAATATATGTATTTATCATTATATTATATAGAATTTGTTAATAGCTTGTATTGCGATCACATTACGGCGTAAGGGAAACTTGTTAAATTAAGATGAAGGATATTTTAGATAATTGAAAGATAATTTGGATGTTAAAGACTTTAATTAATTTAATTAATTAAATAATTACATTTTTGATAATCAACGGTTAAATATACAAATAAATTTGTAGCTAGCAAAAATTTGTGTATGTTTACACTATAACAAAATATATCGTTTGGAGCACTGGTAGAAAACGTGGCGCTATTTGCAGTTGTATGGGGCTGGAACACGGAAGAAGGGCTGGATAGAATACAAAGAAGATATGTGAAGATATGTGATAGAGGAATGCAAGCTAACAGAAATCAAAGAAAAAGCTCTAAGAAAAGCAGCAAGGTATGAAGGGAAAGCTATAAAGTCAAAAAAAGGAACTAGTAAAGGAGTGCATAAAGGAAAGAGAGAAAAACTGGGGAAATGGCCAAGAAGGGAAAAGAGCAAGAAAGAGAAAGAAGGAACTAGAAGAGGTGAGAAATGAAGGGACATAAAGGGAAGCAAAAGAAGAACAAGGAAGGATGACAGTAGACCAAATTATAGAAAAAAAGAGAAAGAGAGAAGCAGAAGAGAGGGTGAAAAGGGTCAGGGAATCAAAATGTAATAAACATTATAGAAAAATCGCCAAAAGAAGAGTTACCAAAATACTTAGAAGGGAGGATGAAGTGGAAGGACAGAAAAATACTAGCAAGATCAAACGGAAACGAGATCAAAGCAAGGGAATACTGGAAAGAAGAGAGAGAAAAAAGATGCAGACTATGTAAAAGGAAAGAGGGAGACCTGAGACACGTAATAGAAGAATGACTGGAGAAGGACTAATGGAACTGAAAACAATAATGGAGAAGAGAAGGGCAATGCAAGACGGAGAGGAACGACAATAAGGAAGCACAGCAAGGAGGCAAAAGCCCAAAAGTTGCAATAGTTTTAGAGATAGATTATGCAACGGAGTGCAATATAATAGAGTGGATAAGAGGGGAGGTAGATATATAAGAAAAGAGTTTAGATAGATATAGACAAGGAAAAGAGTTTAAAGTTTAGTTAGATAGATATAAGGAAGGAGACAATAAGGTGATAACGCTATAAGACTGAGAAAATGTAAAAAGCATGATAGGTAAACAAGATGTAAAACCGAAAACTAATAATAACGATATATATCTGCTATACGGTCATTTAAGTAATCGTTTAACAAAATCGTGCTTGAAACTTAAAAGCTTCGATCTCTTTCATTTTTCTACTAATACCTTTTCAGACGTTGGCTTTTTTAATTATTTACTTTGCTTTAACACTATGATTCATGGTATTGCGTAGACCTAACTCTTTCGTCAATTATTAATAAGGTATGAATGTTATTAATGTTATTAATCACGAGATCAGAAATTAAGATATTATAAATTTAGATAATTCGTTGAAAAAGTACTAACGGCATAGGAATTGAAATAATTTCACCAATATGCTTGCTGTTTAACAAAAATTGTTCTCCATAATACTAATAATTTGAAAACAATATAACCTGAGAACAGAGGATTTTTTTAAACAACAGAAGCGTTCTTTTATATATAATAACATAATAATTTTCTAATAGAATAATTTTCGATATACGAATTTCAGGAAGATAAAAGGCAAAATCATTTCTTTCTTCATTTATAACTTTTCAGTGAATCCTTTCAATACATCCTGCCAAAAATAACAAAGTGACCGAATATTTTCAAGAGGTAACATGCAAAGATCCACAAAAGTATTTGAACACTTCCCATAGAAGATTTGTTATTGAATGTGTTATATAAAACTTTTTGATATTTTGTTACCACTGTAACGAGGTGGTCATGGCTACCGTGATTATATCGGTAAAAGTAGGAAACAATTTGAATATGCATATAAAAGCTACATATCATTTACTGCAACCATACACTTGCAATCAGTAAAAAATTAGTATATACAGGAATAATGGCTTTAAACATAAAATTACTGTTAAAAATATTTCCATTAAAAATATCAAAGTCTATTGGTATAATTAATAGTGTTTAAATAATTTTCTAACTTTTGTAAAATGTATATTTGCAATAAATATCTCTTAGCTTCTATGTACGTTTTCAAATTTATTTGGAACGTTACTAATACGAGCATGATAGTCGATAGATAGTTATAGAAAATCGTTTGTATACCTATAACATACTTGGAAACAGTTTCTAGAAATATAGAAATACCTTCAAGAGTCACTGTATATCGTATCACTAACCATGGCGTTTCTAAACGTTTAGAAATACGTTTAGAAATACTAATGGCGTTGTATCGGAAAAGCGTTGGACGGATATTAAGAGGAATTATTTTCCCTTGGATTTTACAAAGAGACGCCGTGCGTTTCTGTAAATGACGGCGATGGTTAGCCACGACGACGGTCAGAAATCCGAGCGGTAAATTATACGATCGGAGGAGAACGGAGGTCGGGTTCGGTCGATTCCTTCTGCCCTGGCTCCTTTCGCTTCCCTGTTTCTCCATTCAACCCTCCTCCTTTTCTTCGTCCTCTCCGTTACCTGCTCGAACCTCCATTTCTCAGCATGCGAACCGGGTTGTTCGTTTCACAGATGACACGCTCCAACGTCGAGACAAAGACCTGTGTGAGATGATTTTATAGCAGTGCTGGACAAGCATACCGGAAAAATCTGGAAATTTTTCCGGGAACTACCTGCTGTCCAGACTGCGATGAGACGGACGATCCTTTTGTTGATGATCTGTCGGCGGTACGAGCCGAAAGAATTCTTGTTTTACTAGGAATGCAAAGTTCTATGACAGATGGCTACAAAGATCTTATCTGCATGAAACCTTTTAAAATATTTTTCTATCTTCCTTTGCTCGAAGATATATTATCCGTGGAAATCTTACCCATACTTGCGACGTTCATGTCGCTAGATTGTATTGGAAAATACGATTTAAATTGAGTTGTAAGATATTCGAAGTTTAAATTACTTTTATGATTCAAAACGATGAATAGAAAAGGAGAGTAACGAAGAAATATTTATGAAAATTCTTTAATAATATCACGCATATGTATATCGTAAGTAATATATTATTTATTATCTTATATTCTTCATTCGTATCAAACCTTATACCCAAAGTATGTTTAAATATATCTAAGATCGTATCTTCCATGAAGATATAAACCGTGAAGATTGAATTGAGAACACTATCAAATGTATAGCTCCGTTAAAATACCTTAAAATTGGTTTTCTTTTAATGCAATATATTCAAAAATATATTACCTGCGTAAAATAAGGATTTAGAAATTTATTTAAGCCTTTATTTTATAAACCTAGATGTATAAATGGCAAATATAATTTCGAACAAACTGGAGTATTGATTAATGATTTAAAAAAAAGTTGAGCTATCGTTAATTAACGAATTATCTTAATATAAACGATTTGAAGAAATGCAATTTAATATACATAGAGAAGAGTAACGATCAGCCCACGTCTATCGTTGAAAGTAAATTTAATATTTCTTCGTAATAAAAATATCTTTTCTTTCTTCACCCTCTGTAATTTATAACGTCATATAACTTGAAAGTTACATATATACATCTATCTACTTTTTAAAAAATTATATTTCACTTGCCTAACGTTGTGTAATTATATTTTATAAGTAATATCATTATATCGGAAGCAGCCGATCATCATATTCGATTTTCGATCAATTATTACATTTCCTAAATTTTAGAGCAAAGTGGAAAACTGTAATGAGTTATAACCCTTTTCTTCTACAAAATAACTAAATTCCGACTATAGACAGTTAACCTTCCATACATACAGACATATCTACAAATATACACATAATCTTCGATAAATCTTTTTCTGCGTATACTTTACCGGAAATATACGTTTTTCAAAATCTAAAGCACAGTTGCAGTCTGTAGAAATCAGACCAATTCAGTTTAAAGAAATTCCATTAATATGAAATATTATATAAATAATCAAAGGTTGAGTTTAGAGTGTTCGGGCTTCTTTCGTGTGAAACGCATACAGTGAAAGTATTCATACACTTACATCAAAAAATGTTCATGAATATATTATGTGCGCTATTGAAACTTTTTAAAGGTACCGAAAGTACAGTAACGAGACACGACTGTCGTGATCATAGTATTATAGTACAATTTGAGATCAATCTGAGAATGTATATTAAAAGTAGAAAGACATTTACTCCAAACAAACGCATATAATGAAAAGTTAGTTCACAGCATAAATAATTGTTTTAACACGTTCATCGCCACGTCGCACATATCTATGTGACGGGTATACTTCCGTGGGGGCCCCGTCACCAAAATATGGTGACGCTCTTCTTGTTCGAGTTAATTAAGTATACGATATTATATATAGGATATACAACATAAAAATATTAAAAACACATTATACCATACTTTTTATTAATTTATATTCTGCATAATATATTACATTATTCTATATCGCATGGTATTCGTTAAAACATTCCAAACACATTTGGGGTGATTTTGGGCACTTCGAACAATAGTTATAGACTCCGTCATTACTGAGTAGTAATCCGTCATTACTGGAGTTCCTCACTTTCAAATATATTTTCACACTGTTTACTGAACATTTTGAGAATGAAAAAATCACTGATGTACGTCTCAAAGGTATTCTCGACTAAATGAAAGATCTGAAGATATCTGTCATGAGATCCCTCGGAATACTCTAGCTGGTAAGCTTATCGCTTTCTCCATTTCAGAAATAAATAATCTTTTCTTTACAATGAATCGAAGGCGACAAATAATGAATCGAAGACGATAAACAATGAATCGAAGGCGATAAACGATGAATTCCTACTTGTCGCTCTATTTACGTTCTGCGTACCGGCGGTCGGATTTGGGCTCCGCAGAAAACTTAGCCGAATCACGCTGGACGATGAACGTGTTAAACGTACAATTAGTGCTAAAGGTACCTTCGTTAAATATCGTCGCTTACTAATATAGAGAATAATTATTGACTGTTCAAATACCTTGGCGATTTTTGCTAAATGTATGTTTTCAACAAGTATCTTGTAATTTCTCTTTTTTTTCATTTAATTTGTACTTTACAATTTGTCCAGCTGGGCATTTGGTAAATTTTTCTAACTTTATTGCTAAATAACACGTACCAACGGGGTACCATCTTCGAGTTTGTCTATTTTATTTCTTTATCGAGGTCAGCGGGATGTTTTCTTTTTAGTCATCTTTTTATTTGCAGATTCATTTCAAATTTTACCAACGTAATCATATTAGGACAGCCAGGTCTCGTTGCAGTGCCAATGAAATATCAAAATCTTTTCTATAATTCGTATATAAAAAGTTTCTAGGCGTATTCGGATAATTTCGTGGGCCATTGTAAATAGATTTACTGTTTACTCATGTTGCTGACTCATTTTTATTCTTTAAATTCTCGTACTCAAATCAGACAGAGACACCATCTGTGAGGGTCGATCAGAAGAAGCTTGTTGATTGTTTCTCGTCAGACAACTGTGTTTTGTTCCACATTGCGATCATATCTTGCAATAATACCCAACGAAAGTAAGAATTTTTCCGTAAGTTAAGCGTGCATGGCCTGTAATCAAAAGTTTTGGAAAACGTCTCGCCAACACGATAGTTGAGGCCCGAGGCAGACGACCGCCTTTCTGACGATGCGTCATACGTCTGTCTTCTTTGTTTTTAACTGAGAAAACAAAGAAAGACATATGACGCAGCGAAAAGCCAGCGTCGAAAAGATCGTTCGTCTGCGCCGTGTGGTGAGCGATTGTAGCATTAATTCTTATGTTTCTTTCGTATCGTGAAAGAAAGTCAGATTAAAATTACCTCTTTTCATTCTCAAATTATTACGTTTCCCATTAGTTAACAACGTGGTGGCCAACTTTCTTTGTCGTAATTTTAAAATCGACGCAATCGACTGTATCCTGTCCCGATCGATCGAATCTGACTCGTACTCGATCAAACGGAAATCAGCTTGAAAATAACTCGACCATTGTTCTTATTTTTGATAGTACTATATATTTATTTGTTTCTACTGCTATATACATCTGTGTGCGTGTGTATGTGTGCGCGGAGAATACTTTTTCATGCAGTCTTTTAAAATTTTTTTAATCACGCTTCTAAGAATCTAGAACGCCAAGAACATTTCTGTTTATCGTTCAAGGAAATAGGGTGCATGACCTCGACCAGTTAAATAGTAAAAAAACAGAAGACTGATTCAAGTAAAACCGTTGAAAATTTCCTTGTGCATCCTCATCTATTCTTAGTACAACATACATTTTCAAACGGTATCCTCTTTGGATAGAATGGGTCCAACCGAACGAAGAATCACAGCGTTACTTTACTTTACGTTTGGTGAGAATTGCTATTAATTCTAGTATTTATTAAACAATATATGCGTATAACGATAGAAAAAATATATATATAAATATTTATTTATCAAAATACACAAACACTTGTAACATATCTATTACAATGTGCGATGCAGTTTCATTAGCAAACTAGAATCAAGTTATTCTCAAAATCTATTGTTTAAATTTATTTAACCATCAAAGATAATACTATAAATTTCAAATCACCGCGTTTGAGAGTACTGAAATTATGAATGTTACGAAACACGACCAATTTCAGATACTTTGTGATTACAAACATACGAGCGTCTATGCTATTTGTTTCGTCGTCTATGCTACGAGAAGCTTTTTGCACTTGCAGAGGATAAATATTTGCAAACGATGATATTGAATAGCGGTTTCGATTGGTACCGTGCGAAAAACGAAGAAAAGGAACGTGATTAATAAATTATTCAGCCTTTATAAACACCTTATTGAACATCATGTAACTTTTTTCCAAAAATAATGTAAAACAAAAATTAATAAAATAACTGTTCGCTTTATTTATTTAACACTATCGATAAAGTACTCGCAGCTTCATTGAAATCGTTCCAGTGATTTCGGAAAAAAGTGTTTTTGATGTATACTTTGATGTAATACTTTGACGTAATGCGAAATTTGTATAGATAAGTAGTCACTTTTAGTAATAGAGACCTTTAGATTCGTAAGAAATAAATGTCACGCATGAATATCGTCATACGCAATACAACTAACATTCATTCCTTATAAAATGTTCAAAGTATAAGTTTGTTCTACCCACTATGAGAAATAGAGTAAATTTTGATCAGTATAGTAGTAAGTACAGCAATTGTTCGTCATTTTATTACGTCGTCAAGGGATTAACCCAACAACGCGTATAATTAGATGAATTGTACGATATTATACTTTTTAATAATTTATACTTGCCTAGCCTTAGCAATGCTACGTCTACATTGACTAGAACAGACAGCGAGCTGCCTGCATACTGATCATGAACAAAAATAGCATTGTGTCTACTACACTGGAGCTGGCGAACAACTCGTGAACAGAACACAAGCAGGCCTGTTCGCGACTGTACAGCTATATAATAGGTGGAAGTGATACAGTAAAGTCGTAAAGTAAAGCATTAAGTAGAATCATCAATTGATCTAAGGCCGTATACATTCTGCACCCACGCAGCACTCTTGCGTCAGTTGACTGAAATGTTAATTCAATTGGCTTAATTAATTTAATATCTGTTTCGATATATCAGTTCATAATACAGACAGGATTTTTGGTTGCTTACTTTTTAATTGCTCTCAGCAGCTTTTGCGGAAAAATTACGTTTTTTATCGCTTCGTTAGAATTTTGCGTTACGATTAAAAATGCATCAGGATCGTTCTGAAACTATCAATTTATTCGTGTTCCCAAGTGCGTTACTCTTCTCGAAGCATTCTGTTATAAACTTTAAAAACTAGTGCATATATCCTTAAAAGTAAGAAAGGAAGTTCTTCACTTTTGTAAACAAAAACTTTAGACGACAACAAAGTTCAATTTTACTTGGATACTAACATATTTACAAAACTTACAGTAGCGATTTCCAACCCTATCTTATTTATTTTTGGAAAATTATGTATTATATCATAATTGTAACTGTAGTGTATTTTGTTTGATGATGAACAACATACAACGTGCTCCGAGATAATCTTTCCGCGGAAATTCCACTTGCCTCGATAAAAAAGATTTGCTTATATCGCAGAATGAGCAAAAAGCGACACGTGTAGAGGTGTCTATAAGAACTGGTGTGTCAACTTATGGCTATAAGACGCTATTATATGATGAATTGCCCGACTGTGTCAATAGTTTATGACACGTTTAGCGATATCGAGAATGTAGTCGACAGACCCCGGCAGGTTATGCGAAGCCAGATTTTCAGTATCTATAAAGTGATTTCTGCACGTTGATCCTTAACGAATCTTTATAGGTGTCCACTATCTTCGGTGCCCGTGTCATAAATCTCAATCTTAAAATACATATTTGCCTCGAAAATAGAGTTTGTCAACATTGTAAATCGTTTGTCTTTCTAATTACACGTTATTAACATGGGAATTTGACATTGTATCAAAGCTATTAACTCTTTGAATGTAAGTATGGCATACTTTTTACTTTTTCTTGTAGGAGAGAAAATTTTACGAGCACGTTTAAAATGAAACAACAAGTTTTAAATAAATAACGTACTTTTTATTTGCTTGTTGCATTAAATTTATGCTTGTTTCGACAATTCTGAACATTTTAAAAGTATCGAATGATGTTAGAAATATCTGCTTTTTTGCAAAATTTATCAACTATTTTTAAATCTTTTGCTCTGTTACCTTCAACATATAATCAAAAAAATCTATAGAAATTGATTTATCATGTTTATCATCTCTTGTGATCTTTACATAAAGTAATACCAATGCTACCGCAAGGGATATTTTGTCTTCAAGAAGCCAGCACGTGTGTCTGAAAGTTCAACACTTGAACTCTGTAATAATTACAGGATCGATTACTGTCTGAAATATGAAAAAAATCATCTGCGCCGAGATTAATGATAGATATTTAAATGATTAAAATCACTCCAATTTTTAAAGAAGAATACGGGAGAAAACGATTAATTTGGGAATAAGTCAGAAATAGAAACAAAGTTTGTTTATAAAGGCATGAAATCCTTTCTCGCACTTACTATTTCGAAAGAAATAACATACGAAATGAAAGCATTCATAAACAACAAAATACGTTTTGCTTTTCCCATTGTAAAATATAAAGTTTCAATTTTTTGCAGTCATCTGTAGTTAATGTGGAAAATAAAAGTACAATCACATCCAGGTCGCGAACTCGGTAAATTATAAAGCCATATCGTTGAAGGTAAGCAAAAAGATTGAAAATTCCATGTTACCGCCAAATTGCCATAAGTGTAAATATTTTTTAACAAAACCTTTAAGCGTAATTTAATTTACGATTCCGTCTATAAATACAGGGACAATTTAGAATGGCCATTTAGAACAATAGTAAATATTTTGAAAAAGTATTCGCAAAAGTTACAGAAATTAATGAATCAGGAAACATTAAAATTTTAATAACTTAAGTAATATAAATTACAAATTAAAATTTGAATCTGATTCATATGAAATACATGGGACCGAAGAATAACAAATACGATAGGATATTTAATAACGAAACTGAGGATTCTTTGCATTTGCGGAGAATTTAGAAATGCAAATACGTAATATATTTTATATAAGAATATATAACATATATTCAAAGTAGTCACGTAACTTACGTTATAACGCTTCTACGAAAACAAAATAAATTTCTATTTAGATTTCATCTATTTAAATGTATTCGTAAGAATATAAATTTGCATATAAATCTGCAGTTTATTAATAATGTAAATGCCAAAAATAAATAAAACAGCAATTTATGGAAAAAGGTGTATGTATGAAATTCTTATTATAACATGGATTATACGAATACCGTAGAGTTCAGTATCCAAATAAGGTAATCGCGAGGGTTTTAATAAATCGCTGACGATTTTTAGATTCATTTTATTTTCTATAAGTGGCCTAATGCCTATGGAGGCTAATACACATTTAGCAAATTAAGGGATTCGCTTAGTTAAATAAGTTTAATCATTGTATTTAAGTATTTAATTTGTATAAAAATTTATTTTTTAAACTAAAAGTAGCTTCCTTTATACTAAGGTGATTTTGAAAAAAATTGACTGGCATTAATAATAACACAATAATAAGAAATATTTTTAACAAAATTTCAATGTTTATATGTACACATGTGATATGAAACATGCAAGAGAATATGTGAAATCTTTGTTGGCAAAACGTGAAAGAAGACTGCTTCTGAATAGAAATCTCAGAGCATGTGTTTTAGCTACAATAATCGTTGGTTTCTCTAAGATTTTTTCTTTCTGTCGCGTTCAATAGCCGAATACGTGTTGTGCATCTCAAAAATAATTTAGGAACGATATGTAGTGGGTATCGTTGCAAAAGTTCCGAGCTGGAAAATTTCGTAATCTTTCCGGGAACTTCTAACGCTTCACGTTTGTCCTCGTTAGGAGAAGGCGCGTCTGCGAAGTTACAACAGCTCAGATATCGTTGATTTAAAAATTGACATCAACGATATTAACAATTACATTTAATCCTAGTTTAACTAGGTTTTCTTGCAATTTTATATTTTCAAGTAATTTAAGTATATTTCGTAATATATCGAATGTAAAACGATAACTAAATTAATATTACGTCCCCATGATACATTACAATTACATTATCAATCGCAATATCAAAAGATCATAGCAATCTTCTTGCTATTCGAAAATATAAATAACTAATCGAGGTATGTATGTATGCCTTCAAATTACGTTGTTTTATATTATCTAATGCACATAGATACATACTTTTGCAAACATTATTGATATACCATCACAAACTTTATTTACGGTGAAGGAAAAAGAAAATACAAAATTCTATTGAACAATGAAGATATTAATCCCAAAGAAATTAAATATCGATTGAATATTTTTTATTTTACTTGGTAAATACTGTAAGTTCTTAAGGTCTTGGAATTAAATTCTCTGTTTTAATATTTTTGATATTCTTTCCATAAAAAAATACTAAATACTATGGACAAATTAAGAAACTGTTTAATAGAAGAACGGCAAAAAATAGAAATAAATTATTTACCGAAAATAATGCGTAACATGTGAAATCGTTTAAAATACGTTATTAATCATATTCGCCAAAATATTTAACGTTTTGTAAAAAAAAAAAAAAGGTATCTGTCATTTCTATTTTATAATTAAAACTAGGAATTTCAGCATTGATCGTGTAATATTTTTTGGAATCTATTTTACTTCATTGTAATATATTGTAGTATAATGAATATAAAATCCTTTTTGGTACTTAAGGGGTATTTATTATAAATATAAAGATTAAAAGTCCAAAATATTTATACCTACTGGTGCTCAATTAATTTTTCAATCCACTGTATGTATCGATAAAATTTAGCGATGCAACTTTTCAATCAATCTAATTAATAATAATAATATATACCATATACATACCGACCCAATAATACACCAGATATAAAAGAGAAGAGTCTGTCCTACTCGAGTATCACCAAACAACAATCACAGCAGAAAAAGAGGAATTCTAAAGAACAAACCTTGAACAACGGCACAAAACACAACAACGAAAAGGTGGGCAACTCATTAGTGGGCAAGCAGAGCAGGTGAAGCCATTTCCAATAATTCTGAATTTTGAACATTCTTCTGAAAGTGTAAGGATATAATCATATAAAGTAACGTTACGAAGTGTCGATGGTCTTTCAACATATTCTGGACGTCCAGATATACTGTTAATTTCCGAAACACATTTTACAAAGCGCAGTTATTGTAAAATACCGAGCTACAACGTATACTCTGCCAGTTACCCCAGTAATAATGTTCATGTACGTTCCGCATAATGATAAAAGATACCATTAAACGCTATGTGTTACGATCTTTTATGGAGGCTTGCCTACAAGCTACAAGTCTAGTTGTAGAAAATCGTCGTGAAATATCAATGAAAATGTACTTAAACTCGTTTAATGCAGCTAAACACTCTTATCGAAGAACAAGAGTAATAAACCCTCAAGGAAGCAACCTACTGGAAGCGACACAAAGGCTGCACGTACAAATCCTTGCAATTGGAGAACCTACATATTGGCCTACTTAGGAAAGTCGTAGATCCGATGTACTAGATTTCTTCGTCACAAAAGGAACAAATCAAGAAAGTTTCTCTGTCTAACCATGCTTAGGCCTGGAGTCAAAACATACAGCAATATCGGCAACTATCACGAACCAAAGCATTACGTATAAGGAAAAGCCACCTACGCTATGTAATGCTACCTACAATGCTAAAAAGCTTTTGATTAATTCCAGAAGACGGGGCAGAAATAAAAATGTCACTGAAAACGGTAGGGCAAATAGATGGAGCTGCTGTGTGGAAATCCACTCCATCGTCGAAAAGTAAAAAACCTCCATCACTTCAACGAAATAAGAGTTGCTACTTCACAAAAGAAGAAGACAGCAAGAAAGCAAACACTTGTATGATAAAACGGGACTAAACCAAGCACACAAAAAGCTGAAAATCCTACTACAGAAAAGTCGAAACGATTCGTTCAATGAATTCCTGAAAAGTCTCGCACCTAACACAACCATAGATCATTCACCATGGAAATCCAGAAAAAGATACGACAGTTTACGAAACCTGTTCCTCCGACAAAAATGGAAATTAGAAACTAGGCAAGAATTGAGATAGAAATAACCGAAATGTTTGCCAAGCATCTTTCAAAAGTGTTTCAACTACCAGCAAACTAAAAAGTCACCAAGAAAACGACAGATTGACAGATCGAGCAGATGCACGGCTGAAATCAACACTCGAAGAACTTTCGAAAAACAATGCTTCTGACTGTTAACTTTGGCGCTATGGTCGGAATAGGTTGCTTCCCAATCTGCAGGATTGTAATAATTGCAATTGCACTGTAACAAAGTGTGATACACCGCTGTGTTAATCAAAATCATGTTACCTTCTCATAAAATTGTATCTCTCGGGCAGATTATTCCAGGTCAAAACACAACGAACCACCTCGATTTCTGTTACTTTCTATTACTTTATTCTATTCAATCAGTATCATATATATCGTATACACGCCAGTCTTCTCGACGATACCAAATACCACAACAGCTACCTTCGGCGACGGCACGGTGATGTTAGCCTCGAATCGAGATGCTCCACGAAGCCTCAAAAGAATTACAACACCATCTTAACGAAATAAAACTGGTTAAGCACACGGAGAACTAAAATCAATGCTACCCGTCCTACATGTTCCCCGGTAGAATTAAACGACAATGAAATACCGTAGCAGGAAACAACCAAGTATACACTGAATGGAAAACTATTATGGAAAACGCGCATTCATAAAGAAAGGGATCGATTAAGCGAAAGGCATAGAAAACTTTTATGCCTGATTGGTAAACAGTCGGAATTAGCCTGTCAACTATAGGGCATAGCCTTAAACTGCAATATAAAAACGATAGAAAAATGGCAAAATGGAAAGCCAGGAGCTACGATGAATGCAGATTGGTACATTCGAAACCAGCAAATAATAATTAAAGAAATTCCCTCCGTAGAAAGAAGAAATCGTGCCAACATCTTGGCCAAAAATACATCTTCCAAGAACGTAAAAGATTGAAGAAATTTTATTTTCTGCAAGTACTTCAGATTTATTGCGATTATTGGTTATTGATATATTGGTTTGGTATATCATTGAGTGTATCGATGTTCAGGTCAACCTAACTCACCACATGTCGATACACATTATCATTAAACGATAGATTGCACGTATGCAGATATTTAAAAAAATGTATACATTTAGATACATTGGCGATGATCGCATGAGTTACTTGGCTTCGACTGGATGTACGAATGAAATCGTAAAGTGAAATCGGAACATTCACAAATCCTATACTCAGTACAAACATTCATTAAATCTAACGAAAACTTTTGGTTAAAAGTGAAAGGTTCTTCATGTACGGTTATTATTATGCGATGTGCGATATGATGTGTAGAAAATAACCCTAATCGATACATTCGGATGGCTTGAGGGTACATACCTTTTTGGTAATTGGAACGGAATATCATGCTGGCGAGTTTCGATATATTGTATATACGTACGCATTAAAAGTTTCCAATAATTTAATTTCTCACTGTCATTTCAGTGTGATATCTTGCGGGATATTTTATCTTTTTGAGAACTTCTGCAGCTTCGACTTTCTGACACCATTTAACTGAAAGGACATTTTGGGAAAGACAAATGTATCTAAATTATTAATCTTTTGTACAAAATTGTAAAATTAACATTAATCCTTAACTGACATCGTTGGACCGAAAGTGTGTGCTTATTTTCAACAGATTGATGATATAGTTACAAAATTACAAATAGATTGACCCAGGACGATTTTGCTCTTCATTAAAGTTGTCGAAAAACATTGTGACATGATCAAATCCGTGTGAAAACGCAATCAAAAAAGTTGGTATCTATAAGTAGCAAACAATATGGAGCAGTTTCGTTATTTAAGAGTTCGTTGTCTCAATTCTCGTAGACAGACGATCGTGGTTAGTTCCACCAATAATATTCGAACATTGTCAATACTTTGACGAATCGTGATTTAATAACTTGATATGCATTTAGTTTGATCAAATATTTATAACACCCTAAATAAACAATTTATATTTCATATACTTTTAATACAAATTGACCAGAATGTTCGTTTACTTGGATATGGCATCGATAGAAACGACGAATTACCTGACTTTAAATATACCACTGTCAATAAAAAGAATTATTGTACAAGACCAGCTGGCAAATTAGGTTGAACGATGATAGAGCATGGACTGAAATATAAAATAACTATGCAACAAATAAACAGATGCTAAGCAACTGCACGATGTACACAAAAATCAGATCAATAACGTTGAAAAATAAGAAATGGACAGAAATAACAATAATAAAAAGCAAAAAACAAATGCAGGATCTAGAAAAATTCATAAATGGAATCACAAAGTTGGGAGCTTTCTACCTGGGCTGATACAGAAACCAAAGAAGAACAACCAGAACTGGGACGAAATATCGAAGACTGACGCAAGAACAGGGAATTATTAATAAGGAAACATATGATCGCATACAGCATTATAGCATAGAAACATGTGTACAAGCCTATCTACCTTTTTCCGAAGATAAGTCATAGAATACAGAAACAGAATGAACTAATAAAAGATACATAGAATCTACATAGTACATTAAAACATGGCTGTGTTTGGACAGATGGTAAATTAAGATCTATCTTCAGGGAATAGATTAAGGTAAAACTAAATGTATCGGACATGCGAATATTCAAAAAAAATTATAACAGGCATAAGTCTCCATACGATAAAAAAATATAATACGATACAATATTCATTTTCTTATGAGCGACCGTGTACGTAGTTGACAAAAACAAGAAAGAGGTAAAATTTCGTAAGAACAGATAAATTAATACAATTAATGCAATAAATAATTGTTAACGACAATGAATGGCAAGAGTCCTACCGATGGATTTTCAATGGCCGGTCTTACAATTATCTTATTTCAACTCAGTCATCGGGAGCAGCCAAAAAAGTAATGAACCGGACGCGATAATTGGTATCGCGCAGCCGTTTTTTGTCCTTTATCGTGCTACGTGGGTGAAACAGCTTTTCATTTATCCACTTCTCTTTACCAACGGATATTGTGCAAAATTAATGCATAATGCATGCGCGCATGATTAATTACATGCTTATTGGATTGATACGCTGTCCAGCGCTCGTGATTTACGTTTATTCTTACGTGTAATTTTCTTTCTGCGGAGTTCACACCAAAGCTTGCTTCTGCTTTCTAGAACGGGGGCTGAGTTTTAGCTCTAAACGCCGGAAACTAGAAACGCTGTAAATTCTGTCTCTAATGAAGGTAAGTTTACATAGCAGAAATTAAAACAAAAAGAGATCGGGTCCTCGATATTTTAGTTTATATAGTGACTGGAAAAGGTATTGTCACGCCCTTGTATTTATTACAGAATCTACACT
This sequence comes from Bombus hortorum, assembly GCA_905332935.1. NCBI lineage: Eukaryota > Metazoa > Arthropoda > Insecta > Hymenoptera > Apidae > Bombus > Bombus hortorum. The sequence continues at coordinate 11,026,714 of HG995199.1, forward strand.
GCCGTTCGTAAGTATTAGGATACTTAGGAAAACTTAAGTAAGCCTAAAAGATTATTAGATCTGGAACTCGATGCTCGAGCCGGCTCCCGGAAGTATCTACTAATTCGAGATTGTAAAGATTCCCGAAAATTGCGGCATTCTCGAAAATTATAAAATTATATAGGGTAGAATATGGAGTTATGTGAATATGTTATAATGAAATATTATTAATATTATATTATAGCATATTATAATATTAATAATCGTCTGCGATCTACGATACTTTTTTTTTTTAATCACGAGGTACTTCCTCCGTTATTCTTGCGTTCTCGAAACACCAGTGTTAGGAAGTCATCAAAATTTCGAAGAATTATTATTATGAAATATTGCACAAATCGAATATCACGTAAAATGTTAGATTATAAACGGACCATGTGACAATGATAATATCATCAACTGATGTAACGAAATTAATTCTTATCTTATTTGTACATATCTATCGCTTCCTTTGATCACTATTTTACTCAATTTTGACATTGGTATTATTATTTTATATTCATTGCTATATAATTTCATATTTTACGATACAGTTTGAGATTTTTCAGAGTTTGCTGTCGAATTCACCTCTTTGTTTAATAAATTTTCAGCTTAAGTTGCGTAAAGTCGTGCATGTATTTGACTGTAACTTTGTACGAATACAGTAGAATACATATTTTGTACGAGATTAATCATCTCCTCGGTACTTGAAATTAATTGTCACGTTTCTCATGAAACCAGTACCACCAACCCTAATACTTATCAACGGGAGTATACTCCATACTAATTAATTGGGTGCATGTATATTAAATATGTATCATTTAGTACCATGTTTTGACTACAGAAATGTTGATAAACGCTTTAAAAATAAAATTTAGAACCTAATAAAAAATATTTTTTTGCAGCCACTGCAAATGCGCTACAATAAAATCTAAGATTCATAAACCTATTTAAAGTAACAATCTTTTGCTCGCATACGTTTCTTTATACTTTTTGCTCATTCGCCTTAGACTGTACATATGATTTTTGAAGGATTAACGTTGCTGTCTTTATCGTAATTGTCTCGTTTAATATCTCGATATTGCGATGACATCGATAGCAGACCGAATCACTTTGGTTTTATTTCAAGTCATTTGTGTTTTAAAAATTACTAATTGCTTCGACTACAGTAATTATTATGAACAAGCCTATCAACGTAGAATGTGATGCAATATTAGTGGTGCATTGTACAATGTAAAACAATCGTTATTTTATCGATTTCGAAATTGTCGACATCAAACCTTTCCTGAAAATGAAGCTACCGTTAATAGGAGAATGATGCATTTTTCTTCGTGCAATTTTATCTCTTCTACAAACAATTATCAGAGCTTAAGCGTTAATCTGTTGCGATCCTTAGATTTTTTATGTTGCTTAGTTTGAACTAAATTTTTTTCAATAAAAATATCGAATAAAATCTTTTCATTTTCGGCTTAGTTTCCGAGAAAGTCGGGTTTGAAAATTGATCAAATATATTCGAACATGATTAATTCCAGACTGGACAGAACTAATAATCGGCAGGTCATTCTACGTGTGAAAATCATTCCGTCTGAGGCTCAATTTCCAAGCAAATCAAATTCGAACATGTTTAATTGAGCATAGGCCTAGTAGACGCGCGATAAATTTTCAAATTTATCTTTCTCGGAAACAAAACGCTTCGTGAAAAAACGTTATTCTACTTTGTCGAACTATTTTCACACGCAGAATGACCTAATTGTCCATCGTTTAGTCCTGTCCAGCCCGGAATTAGCTATATTCAAATATACTCGACAAATTTATTTGACCGATTCGATTTTCTTGAAAACTAAACCGAGAATGAAAAAATTATATTCTATACTTTTTCTTACTTTTTTTCACAAGCAATCACGTCGTGTCCGCTTTCACATGTTATTCGATGGGATCTTGTATTTGAAACAAGAAATCATGCATATTATTAACGATCTTTTCCTATTTTTTTCAAATTTCCTAACGATAAAAGGAAACGATTCGGCCTATAGCGATCTAAAAAACGCAACAGGCTCGAGATTTGAAATGATCGTGTTAAGAAAAAAATGTACCACAATCTTGTAATAAAAGAAAAAATCTCTGGTGGACGGGTAAAATAATATACGAGTACATAAGTTAAATTTTGGTCAACAGGATAAGTATTCTACTTTCTACATTGCTGTCTTTCGTTTATGGTTCTAATAATTCCTGCCCTTTTATCTGACATGCTAATAGTACCTGTATACATACATATCGAAAATTCAATACCCGATAGTACACTGCACTTTAAACATTGTAAGCGCTTCTCTGCAAAGCTAATAATTCTAACTTATAATCTTCTGCTCGGCCATCAGAGATGTGTATCCATTTAAAAAGTCAAAAGTCAATTTCAAATCGATCAGGCATCTCTTCGTAGGAAAATTTTGTTTAATGCACGTGATGTCTCCTTTTGGAGTCAGTCGGACCAGCTACAACCAAAAAATAGTAATATCTACTTATTAAAATAGTAATCTCGACAAAATAATGTCAGGTGATCTAACTGTATAAATAATCATATTTAATTGCACGAAACGATGTACGTTCGAACGGAACCGTGTCGCTATCGATATGTGTCTCAACGAATAACGCACATCAAACTCACTCAAGATAAAAGTTACATACTTGGTAGAACAGATTGTGTTCAAAAGATCTTTTTACAATTTCGCGAAGACGTGGTAATGCGTAACCTGTGGATTTTCATGCAAATTTATTTTTTTGTGAATATATTTTAAGCAATGAAGCTGAAATAAAGATTAGTTTTATCCAGTAAATATTATAGCAAGTATATTATTCTACAATAGACATTTTATATATTCTTGCACATTATGTGCTGTTTGTTACTCAGAAGAAACCACTCCAATACAAACATAAAATAATACAAACGTAAAAATGTGTATGGGTATTAACTGAAACTTTCACTTTCACGTGAAGGGACCATGAGCAAAGGGAAAACGTCGAGTTTTAACATTTCTTGAAAAACGAAAAATTAGTTTTCAGGCTGAACTTTATCATTGACCCGTCCATGTTTTTTTTACACGTATTATACGCCATTCTACTCATTTTAACTCGTTTTTGGCGGAAATGGATTTTTCCGAATTTAACTCGAACCTAATCCGTACCATTTCGCCGATACAGATGTGTCCATAATAAATAATGCATATCACACAGGTATAAACTTTCCGCCATCAACGATTCCCGAACCGTTTTGTCTTTTGTTTATTGTTTAACATCTTGGACTTGATCATAAAGTAATTTGAAAAGATATGGCACGACGGCATTCTATATAAAATCAAGTTCTATTTACCAACATTCTTCAACTTGATCAGTTTATACAAACGGAAGTTTCTGCCATCTTTTCGATTCTAAATACTACGATACGAACATTTGCCGATGATGCAGCGATATTTGCAAGCCACTAAAAGTCTAATATCGTATCCTCCTACCTTCGAGACCATCTAAATTTTCTCCAAAATTGGACTAGCAAATGCAAAATTAAAATCGGTGAGATTAAGTCAACCCATATAAGCTTCTCCTTAAGGCAAGGGCAATGCCCTCTACCGTTCATTAGCAGTGTAAAAATACCGCATCTTTCATCAGTACGGTCCTTCCTACTATATTTAAGTCTTCACTTGCACAATAAACTCAATTAGAAGGGAATGGAAGATATAGAAATATGTATGTACTACATTGGTTACTTAACAGAAAGTCAAGATTATCGCTGGAGAATAAAATAGTATCGAGATATGTGCCTGTAAATCCATACTGTCATTATACAAACTAACATCCATTCCTCAACATTTATCTCAGAGACAATACAAGAAGAAGCACTATCTAGCAAACTAAATCTTCGCACTAATCTTCTCGTTCAACCACTGTTGAAGGAACAGGATTCTAGAAGACTGAGAAGACAATGGCCTCAAATGGGCTACTGATACTTTTAAAACTCTTAATTCATGATTAAATTCAAATTCTTAAAATCTTAGGTTACACCACTATATCACGATACAGTACGATATCATGTCACAGTGTGCGTGGAGGCGAAGTACATACTCTTCTTACCAATTTCGCATCTTTAATTTTCCCACAAATGCCCGCAATTTAGTAACAATGGATAAGAAAATATCCGCAGTTTAGCAGAGGTGTACTCTGGAGCTTAGAGAATATCAACAGGTCCTTGGTACGTACACGTATACGTGTATATGAATAATCTGGTATAGCCGTAGGAGCAGGTTACACGGTCTTGTCAGTGCACCATAAACCTGATCTCCCTTCGAAACAAACGGGATATTAGAGGTAGGTAGAGAGACCAGTGAGATAAGGATGGAAGGAAGGGAGGAAGGAGTGACGGAGAAAGAAAAAGAAAAAAAGAAAGGAAAGGGAAAGAGGAACGAAGATAAGCTCACTGCAGAGTATAGTTCGTGGCAAGGTTCGATGGTGCGTGTGAGAGAAGGAGAGAGAAAATAAGAGGGGCAACAGGAGAAAAGAGAGGGAGGGAGAAAGAGAAAGAGAAAGAGAGAGAGAGAGAGAGAGAGAGAGAGAAAGGGAGCGAGTGAGAACTGAAAAGGAAACGGCGGCGCGGTGGCGGAGGAATGATAAAAGGGGCCAAGAGAATAATAATAAAGAGACAAGGAGGCAAGATAATGTACGGCGCCGTGCTGGCGTCCATTCATGCTTTTTACTCGTTAGCTGGTTAAACCTCAGGGACCGACCAGTTTCGTCTCTCACCTTGCCTCACCTGCCTCGCTTTCTTCCTCCTTTTCCTTCTTCCTCTCTTTCTTCTTCTGTTACCAGTACTCACCTGATCCAGCGACCAGTCGCTGTTCTAACGATTTTTCATCGAAACGAATTACACATTTGCGTTAGCAATTAGCTACATAGCATAGAAATAAGTTTTGCATTTCTGAAACTCGAAGAACCGTTTCATTCGATGGTTACCGAATAGTTTTCGCTGGTTTATCGTTTACGTTATACATGACGTATGTGTACACAACGGCTCGCAAAAGCATTTGTACACGTAGCATAGAAAACTTTCATGCGTATATGGTGCGTGTTATATAAAAATTTCGAAATCTCATTAGCACTGCAACGACGCCCAACTATCGTGATTACGTTGGTAAAATTTTAAACGATTCTGAATATGTATAAAAAATTTGCAATATATCTAGTACGAACATGAATTTTGAAGAAATCACAAAAATATTTAAATAGACAACTATGCACAATATTCGTGTCCCGGTATTCGGTGAGATCATCTTTAACATTTATTATACTCAGTACACTAATGTAATATATACTAATTTCTTATTAAATATGAGTTTGCAGTAAATATCTTGCAACTTTTATATATATTTTCAGATTGAGCTCAAATTTGCCGATATAACCATAGCAATCATGTCTCACTATACTACTAATGGAATTTCAAAATGTTTTACATAACACGCACGATCTACATGCACATAACAGTTCTTCGTGGTAAGTGTACGAATATGTACATTTGTGAGCTATTGTAATAATAATAAAACATACTATTAAGCAAATTACGTAGTAATAGATAATTTAAATTTGTAGTCTTCCGATTCTATGAAAAAGTAGTAGGTTTCTATTTGTTTGAAATTGTTAATTCATCGTTAATTCGTAAATTTTCATTACATTCAAATGCTGTTCTCAGATGTCGATTAAAGTTGTCCGGATATTTATGAACGGTAGTGTACATATGTATTTCATTTCTACGCCTATACTTGTTCGTCAGAATACTCCTCATCAGTGGACGTCGTTTAAATTACGTTTCCTTTCGCGACGGAATGAAGCAATTTTTGAGAAACCTCGCGGGATAAGTTAAGCTAAGAGTGAAAGAGAAGAAAAAGTTCGATCGTTTAGAAGCGAATTCTTTGCCCTTGTTCGATACAACGTACAACGCGCAGCGAAACCAGTCGCGCTTTCCTCTCTCACCTTATTCAGTACCGGCGCGCGTGCAGATATCAAGGAGATCTTGCTGCGGCCGAGATAGACTTGTGCATCCTCCGCGTTCTGAATTACGAGAGACAGATGATGACTTAACTCTAACGAGTCTCTCTCGGCTGACTTTTTTGCCAACAGAGGAGAATTGTGACTACCAGTTGGATAGAACTATTCGTTGCGCCAACCGTGCAGTCGACGATCGTGATATTCACGAGGATTCGGGAGATCTTTTCTTCTCTGAAATTCTTGCTTTCAACGAAGAAAACGCCATTCGTTTTATACTTCTTATAGAATGATTTATGACTAATTTTCGGTATGTTAATATGTTAATCAGCCTAATTTAACAAAAATGTACGATGTAGATAATTTATAATGTGATATTTGATTAACTTTTTACGCGAAACTGCATTTAGTAAAATTTATGTATGTTTATCGACTATCATTTTTTACTAAAATAATGTCAAAGTATTAATTTATACAGACTTTATATTCGTTTAGTGTAATACTCGATATATTTGTACCTGTATATGCGTAAATTCGTTTCATTTTGCTTCTAATTCAAGTATACCGATAATTGATAAAAGTGGAATATCTTATCGTTAAAAAAGGTGAGACAATTTTTAAATACAACTTTGAATAATGGCTATACCTTTCAGAAAGTAAAGAAAAAACAGAAAGGAAACAAGAGCAGTAAGATAATAGGAGAGAAGAAAGCGAGTCGCAGAAAATAACGTTTGTTCGTTCTTTCGCGGCTAATGATCGTTCATTTTCAAAACATCGTTTGATTTTCTCTTTTACTAGCTCGATCTTTTAGCTAGACATTTATTTATTGCGTATCCTCGTGTCGTATCACCGTTCAGTATCGACGTGGACAGGCAGTTGCGTATTACAATAAAATGCGATGCGAGGATGTCGATTTTTCGCCATCGCACCAAAGAATGATAGTTGAGTCGCTTTAGAGTAAGTTGGACTGTTTATTTGCCGTCGAGAGGTTCGCTTTGGGGCTTGTTACTGACTACGTCGTCAGCGTCGTTAACCAAGTCGGAGTTTCTAAACTTGTACATTTTTTATGACACTATTTTCAAAAAACTCTGACCGGTTCGTAGCAGCAATAACCTCATGAAGTCATCGAACGCAATACTTTCACTTGAATACTTTTTGCAGCTTGTACTCACATCTGTCTAGCAGAAATTAGAGCCGTTCGTTTCTCGAGTCATTCGAGTATGTTTTGTCAGAGTCGAAGCGCTTCCTTTTACCTTAATTTATTACATACCTATTGCCTATCGATGTTAGTTAAGGACACGAGGATTCCCCACATGCGTCACACAAGGATCTACCGGTTATAATACCGGGACAGACGTGTCCTAAAAGCGGCGAGAAACATTTTTTAACTGAAAACATATGTATGTTTATCCCTTAATTTTTAATTTCATTGATTCGGAACATATATTTTAAGCTGTATTTATAAATAAACTGTCGAATCAGGTATGTTCGGAAAGTATCCAGTTTGTGGAGGGGCAAAGTAAATGCATATGTAAAGTTGATTATTTCGAAATTATTTAACAAACCTGTTTCAATTAATTGTAACATATACTAACTTCTTTCAGTTCATGTTTCTAACTTACTTTAACGATCTAAAAATTTTTCTTTCCATTTTTTGATTTCATTTTAGCTTATAAACTTTTACTATTTTATTATTTCCGTTTATACCAACTTATGCGCTAAATTACTTATTTTCTTAGTTTCTAATGGTTGTGAGAAGAATTAACGGTAAATGATACATATACATATATATATATATATATATGTATATATATGTATATATATTATAATTAATTTGGCATTTTTTAAATAAAAATTGATAATGTTATAAATATCAAGAAAAGAAAAAATAATATGACATTTTCTTTTAATGATTGCGAAAACAATGAAGAGTAAAAGATACTTGTAGTAGATTTGGCATAACATCGAACATCCGGTATTATTTCGCAATAATTCGGGAGCCAGCGAGAAAAATTTTATGCCAATAACATTAGCATTTGTTTTAACATTATTTTACTATTTCTGTGTTATATTTAAAGTTACAGTACGTCCGGCTTATTCCTATACGCTCCATTATGTCCTTACTCATTGAAAATGCAAAAAGGCGTTTCGTATGGAAGTTGTTTGACTTTACGGGGAAACCCACGACATTTAACAAGATATTTCAATCCTTTCTTACATGCCACTTTTACAATCCATTTTTCATGCATTTTTCAATCCTCTGTAAAAATGTATTAAGCAGTTTGGGCCGAAAAATGATTAATTAACATAAGTCGTTCAATCTTGTGATACGATACGAAGATAACCTTAAGTTACTCTAAAGAAGTTTCATGGTTTCATTGTCGAACAGACGACGACGTATTATACTGCATATTCAGCTGCATACGTTGGAGATACAAAAAGAAGCGGATAGACAAAGATCGGCGGATAACAGCGATATCGAATCGGTGAAGAAGCCAAACGGAAACGCGGCGAGGGATGGAGCGAACAATCTCGAACGGCGCGGCGGCTAAAGAAAAATAGAGAATCTCGAGAAAGGTAGTGGAAGGACGGGGCAGACGGTGGTTCAGAGGCTGTGTCAATGTGTCAGAGAGACGGTCTCCATGCCAGGGTTGCCTTTTATGTCCACGTAATGTGGGACTCGAAGGAACTCCTGAGAGAAAGAAGTGGGGCCCGGTGCAGGCCCCTTCTCCCATACTTGCCGGCCCTAACTACCGGCTGTCACCCTTTGCTTTTCGCGCAACTCCCTCCTGGGAATCCAACAACACCAGGTTTCGTCTCGGTCCATATGCTTCTAGCTATACTTTTAGAAATAAGGAATTGTTTTAAAAACTACCGCACTTGAAAGTGACATTAATAACAGTAAATACAGTGGCTCGCGATAGTATTCCTACATTTTTTATGAACATATTGCGCGTGTTGTACGAAAAATTAAAAAATTTCGTTAACGCTGTAATCACACCAAACTATCATGATTATATTGGTAAAATTTTTAACGATTCTGAAAATGTATACAGAAATTGCAAGATGATCAATCACATTTCAAGTACGAGCACATATCTTGCAAAGATCACGAAAGTATTTAAACAGACAGTCATTCACAATATTTATAAGTCTCAGTATTTACATTTCTTATACTTATTATACGCTTAAATGACTATTCATACCGTGTACGAACTGGTATATTATATTTTCAGATAGGATCGAAATTTTTCCAATACAACCATATAGACAGTCGCGCCTCATTAAAGTGTTAATAAAACTCCAAGATATTTTATACAAAGTCTTGTATAGCAAGTGTGCGGATACTTTTGCGAGCCGCTGTATCTGTGATAAAATTTCTTGCTTTATCATTATATACGACGATAAATTGATTTTATCGTTATATACAACGACGATCAAAAGTATCGTCACACGTGTATTAATTTAATTTTTAAAGGAACACGCGAGTCTGTATTCACCTTTATCGTGAACTATAAATGGAGATTGGAAACATGGTTATAATCTTGCAACAGTTCGCAATATCTCCTTTAAGAAAGTTAAGTTTTTGTTTCGCTTACAATTTCCATATCGATTCTTTATACAGTTTATTACTTGTTTTTTATCATTTAGTTTTATATTATAGATAGCTAACTTTATTTTTCTGCAATTCGGACTTGAAATCAATATACAACACCAATATAATGCTCTAAGTACAATTACAATAATTAACATACCTAAAATGCTTCGCGAATCCTATTAAGCTTCAGCTAATTTCCCTTTCTCCACTTCTCTACTATTTTTCTCGTCTATCTCCTTCCTCGCTTTTGTTCCCCTATGATCATGCTTTTAGTTCAATCCTTTTCTCTTTCAAATTCCCTCTATCCTTCCAGGAGGTGTTTTCATTCGCTCTGCTTTTACTCAAACTTTATTAGCTCTTTCCTCATTATCGCATCTGAATCTCGCTAACATCTATCGATCCCTCCTTCTTCCTTACCCTGCTTTCCTCTCCTAATCCCCTGTCTTTTCCGCCATACCTTTCTTTTGCTATTCTGCTATATCGTGGCTGTCGCTTCTCTGTCCTGTTAATCTCTACGAGAGCTTCTGCCACGTTCAGGTCTTGTGTACACGTTGTCTTGAGCGTATGTCCTTTCATTTATGCCCTTCTCCTCGTTCTTTCTATTTCAACCTTCTCTTCTTGTTTCCCGAGTTCATTTCCTTCCAGCATTCGAGCACTATCTTCATTATATATCTTGTCCTCGATTTTTCTTCATATCTTACCTCTCTTTTGCTCGCTTCTATTCTTAAGTTGTTCACTTTTGTTTCTTCAAGCGCTATATACGGCGGCATTCTAAAATCTAACCTTAGAACACACTTTATGTACTTGGTTTGTAATTTTTCTAACTTTTCAGAGTCTGTCCATCCGCATATTTTCGCTGCGACTATTTCTTTATTATTATTTTTATTATTTCCCTTTTTAGCCCTCTCACTCAAATGCTTTTCAAATCCTTATTTTTTGAAGAATATCTCCCAAATACTTAAAGTCTTTAACTTATTCTGTCTCTTCGTCGTCCGATTTCCTTTTTGCCCTTTTTTTTTCTAGCTTCTCCCTTTTTTGAATATTAATGCCTTCGACTTTCCTGTTCATCCTCCCTATCGTTTCCTTTAACTCCTATGTGTTTTTCGTTAACAGTATTATGTCGCCTACATAGACCATGGCTACATCTTTCCTCTCCCTATTACTATTCCTCCTGCTTGTCCTCTTCTCAGTTTCTTTTCTAAATCCGCTGTACTCGTCGAGAATAACATTGGGCTCAAGAGGCACCTTTGTCTCACAGTCGTTGTTGCGTAAAATTTGCCCGGCATTTTCCCATTCACTCTTACTTTACTTCCCGTTTCTTCATAAATTTCGTCTATTCTTCTTCTCAGCATCCTACTGACCTTTTTTGTTCCATGATCTTGCCCAATTTGTCCCTGCTTATTTTATCGACAACCGTTGTGAGGTCAGCGATAAACGCGAAAGCAGCTTTCCCCTTTTTCCTTCATCTCTGTGTTTATCTCGTAAATCAGGATAAAAGCATTATCTATTGTACTTTCCCCAGACTTGAAATTTGCTTGCGTTTTTGCTATGACCTTCTTCCGTTCTATCTCTGCATTTAATTTCTTTTCTCAAGAACTATCTCTTTCCATCTTTCTTGTAATCCTTCAGACATCCATTCCCTATTCATCAGACACATAATTCTTGCCATTATTTTTATATTTAAATCTTCTCCTGTCGTCTTTCCCTTTCTAACTTTTTTATTTGGATCCTCCTTACTTCCTGTTCTCTTCATTATGGTCCCTCCTTCCTACCAATTCTTAAGCGAGAATTAGGGTAAGCACCCTTACACTCCTTTCTTTCTGTATGTTTTGTCTTTCCCCTTGTATTGGTTTCATGAAATATTTTCTCCATTCCTGCAGGCTAATTCTATTTGTTATTCCTACCCTTCTCCTTTGCCTGCTGATAAACGTCCATATTTCATTCATGTTCTTTGTTTGTTCTATTTCGTCTTCCATCTTTTGCCGTTGCCTCTTATATTCTCTGCTTATCCATCGTCTTAGCGTGTTCCTCGATTCTCGTTTACTTTCTCTGCATTCCTTAGGCCTACAGAGTCCAAGTTTTCTAATGATGTCGCAGTTCTCGAGATAATTATTTGGTTCTATTATACAGCTCTTAACGATAACGAATTATGTTACATTTAAACTTTGGACTCGAGAGTTATTTTACAAAATGATCGAATAGATAGAATTTTACAGGAAAATCTGGTTTGCGCTAAGATTTTTACTTATCGCTATATACTTAGTGAGCAAATGTTTTGTTGACAAAAGATTAAATTTTGTTTAATTGCAGCCAACTCTTTAAATCTACGAAGAGGCACCAAAATTAGAAAAAATAAAATTTGCTTGTGAGTTGGTTGAAATCAAACTCGAAAAATAATTATGATGAAAAAGATTAAACTGTCATTGAAGTGGAGGATTTATCAATAAGACAATAATTAAAATCATTTATTAATCCATCAATGGATTAATCCACCTGCATGGACTTTGGCCCCCAGAAGCGAAACATGAGTTACAATGCACAGTTGCGTAGACATCGCAAGTCGTCCTCGATGGGTTAAAATAATAAAAAAACATGTTTCTTTATAGTCGTCATATATCAATCAGCTCATAGTTTATTAACAAAGTACTTATTTTAATATTTCATTTCTCTTCGAGTAATAAATTATTTTTTCGAAAGTTCTATTTCCTTTCAGGTAACAATTCAAACAGTTTTCTATTCTTTTCATTGTTGTACTCGCTTGTGTTGTAATTGTTAAAATTCATGTCTTAAGAATTTTGATAATTTCTTATAACCTTACTAACGCTTCAATAACGTATTACTATTTTTTACAAAAATAAGGCAGTGTATTTTTAATATGTAATAATATATGTAAAATTAATATGTAATATGTAAAATTAATATTAACATGTAATATATATAAAATTAATATTAATATGTTAATATGTAAAATTTATTTATTCTAAATTTGAAATATGCAAATGTTTATCTAACGTAATCTATTAACATCTTCTACATTTCCGAGAAATGGAAGAAGTAAAGAATTTTTATTATTGAAGAAATCCAGATATTTTTTGACACAATGTTCAAGTAATTTAGATAAAATGTAAGAATAAAAATTTTTGACGCGCAGATTTAAAGTGCCATCAAAACATAGAATTTTTGAACATAGAATGTATTGGCAACATAAAAGATGCATTAGTTTTACCATTTCTCAAAATTGTTTGTATACAGAAATAAATGTTATTTGGAAACGATGCCTGATATTAATGATATTATTGCGGTGTGATAACTTAAGAAAATTTAAAAATTCGTCAAAATTATTTCTACGCTTTATGAAAGGTAAAAAGTACAACAAACACCTCTACAAAAATTTACGCATAACGGTATAAAAATGACAATTTTTATGAATCGTATAAAGACTAAATTGCATAAGCTGAATACGATTTAATGTAATGAATACATTCGTCGGATGCATCGGTAACGAGTCGTAAAATTCCACGCCCGTATAACGTTGTTTGCAAGCTAATCGAATTCAACTAAACAAAAATTGAAAGATATTGATCCAAACGTCATACAGATTTGATTACAAATTGTTACAAAATTTATTGGATATTTCTGCTGTACTACCAAGTTACGCTACTTATTACACTCCGATCAATAAGTATTAAGGCAAGTACGAAATCTTGAACGATCTTGGAAAAAGCATTAGGAAATTATTTTTCTATTTTCTATATTGATTGCGTGTCTCGTTAGAAATTTTGTTCACTATTTCGATTAATTTTCACATTCATATCACATATGACGGTATCTATTATACAGTTCCGTACAGCCTATGCACGAATTATACGGAAGGAACAAACTTCTCATCATGGAAATGTACAAAAAATTTCAAAAAGTCAATCGTACCCATACCACCGATATAAACATGAAATATAAAGATGAATGTTGAACAAAATCTGTCGAAACCAAGCAGAAACCATGGCCGACTACATACAAGAAATATTTACAAATAGACCTGTCTAATGACAAGTACACCACGTTGACTCATAAAGCGGTGAAAAAAAGAAAGAATTAAAGACACAAATATCAGTCAAACGCACGGATATGATCTTATAGCGGCAAAAATAATCAAAGAACTAGCGGATAAGACAATAAGATTCTCAAGAATCCTGACAAACGCCATATCCAGGACAGGTTGTTTGCCACAAATCTGGGAGTGTGCAGAAATAATATTACTGCATAGGTCAATTTCTTTCTTTCGAATAATTCTCAAAGTCATCGAAAAATTGACGCATAAGAGACTAATAGTAGAATCAGCTACAAAGTTCGGATTTACGAAGAATCGCGATACGATAAAACAAGTACGTAGAAGAAGATAAATATTGCATTGCAATATTTTTAGACGTTGAATAACTGGCACAAAGTGCTATTATAAAAACTGCAAAAATTCTTCCTAAAGATATAATATTTACTGGGTCATCTCACTTTATCTACCAAAAAGGTATTTTTACATAAAAATTAAAAATGTAAACCCTCCATTAAGGAAAACTCATGCCTGTGTTTCACAAGGAAATGTTCTTGGTCCTATTTTATAGTTCTTATTCACTGCAGATGTTCCAACATCAACAATTGCTATTCTTCTTTACTGCTATTCTTTTTACAAACAAAATCTACAAGATCATTTGGTAGAGAGCTGGACGGAACCCAACAAAATTAAAATCAATTCAGACAAATGTTCGCACATTACTTTCACCCTCGATAAGAAATCAATTTTCAGAGTAAACTTTCATAATCACGAAATCCCACGATCGATCGTTAAATATCTCGGACTGCACTTACATAATTGATTAAAATGGAAGAAACATATTAATGAAAAAATAAAACAAATAAAAATTACAAGCAAATCTGTCTGCTGGCTCACAGCCGGACGCTCGAAATTCACTGGAAACAACAGGTTACAAAAGCCAAGTCTACAAGGCCAAACCTATCTGGAGATGTGGACTGTCCATTTGGAGCATGGCTGCCAAAGTCAAATGTAAAAAAAAAAAAAGAATGTAAGATTTCCTATCTGGCATTTTTGAGATCAATTCTAAACGCGTCATGGTTCGTGAGAAACGACGACGCAAGGGAAACAATAAAAATACCCACGGCTGAAGAGGAAATTACAAACCACGTCAATGCTTACCTAAATGGAGTAAAAAATCATACAAACCCATCAGCTAAAAACTGCCACTCAACATCCCCAGAAGACTTAGCAGAAAGCATCCGACTGATCTTACACGTACTCTTCGCCAATAATACGCATAAACATACAGAATATTGATCCATTCTAGCGATTGTTGGTAAATGTACCGAAATCGATAAGTTGAATACATGCAATTAAAAAAAGTGTAATGAATTATAATAAACAATTAGGAACGTTAATAAAGGAAATATATATAAAAATTGTTAGTTACGTTGGAAGCGTACAATTTTATTTATTCGGCTACTTTAGTCGATCTGTATCAACAACACGTGAATTTTAACAAAATATATAAATCAATAACAAAGTAATGGTTAAAGGTAATACTTAACGTAATTTTATAAAATCATAAAATAATAAATTTTAATTACTTGTTTAAAAATTAATAATATATTAAAATTACATATGCGATTACATATTTAAAAATATTGTTATTAAAATGAACGACAACGGTGTTTTTATAAACTTGGAAGAGCTTTTCTTATCTGATCCGTGTGTTAGAGAGTAGAACTTTCTCGAAATGTATTATAAATTTAACCATTATAACCGTTGGTGTTTTAAATTTAATTTTATAATGTCATAATGATAAAACAGTAATACAGAATATACACCCTTGGACAAAAAGATAGCACATGTGTGCTATCATTAATTTCTCATAGATAGAGTCCGAATTTCCCAAGTTTGACGAATGGCATATAAACAGTACCTTGTAGTAATAAGGTATATGAGCTTGAAACTGTATCTTCGCTATTCCTCTTGTATTTATCAACAATGATTGTGAAATCCGGTCGGCGAAATGATAGCACACTTTCAAAAGTTGTAGTGTTTATTATCTACTAAATTGTACAAAAATAAAAAACCTTTTAAAATTTAATAATGTGTGGATCCTCCCTTATTCTCCACCACCTCCAGCATTCGTTTCGGCAAAGAACGATATAGTTTTCTAATATAATCCAGCGATATATTTCTCCATTCCTCTTCAAGGCACTTTTTTAACTGATTAATACTTTCAAATTGCCTATTTTCTCTATAAACGGCATTGCTTAATTTACTCCAACAGTTTTCGATTATGTTTAAATCGGGGGAGCATGCAGGCCAGTCCAAAACTGCAATATTTTCTGTTGAAAAATATTCTTTCACAACCTTAGCGGTGTGAACTGCAGCATTATCTTGCTGAAAAATAAAATCTTGTCTCGCAATATGTGTTGCGTACTTTGCAATTTGATTTTGTATCAAATTACGATAGGTTATAGCATTCATCTTGCTGCGAATTGATATTAAATCAGTCTTTCCGTTATACCCAATACCTGCCCAAAGCATAATGCTACCTCCACCCATTTGACGCCGTATTTGTGACAATTTTTTTTTTCTTACATCATGATAGTAAAAATTGAATCCATCTGGGCCATCTAAATTAAATCTTTTTTTATCTGTAAATATAACTTTCCTCCACTTCTTGTTCCACCGTATATGTTCTTTTGCAAAATATAATCGATGCTCCTTGTGAATCTGCTTTAGAGCTGGTCTTCGTTTTAATTTCATCCGCTTTATGTGCGCGGATTGTTGTAGTACACGTCTGACATTCCGAGGATTAGTTTTTACGCCAACTTTTTCTGCAATTTCACGTGACGTGAGAAGCGAATTTGACGCGGCACGTAAAATTGCACGTTTTTCACGAGTACTAATCGCGGAAGGTCTCCCACTGCTTTTTTTTGTTCCATAATTATTTACATCTTTCAGTAAATTATAAATGACTTTCCGACTTCTACTGAGAACTTTTGCAATTTTAGAAATAGTAAAGTTTTCTTTCTTTAATTTCAAAACTGTTTGAATCTCTTCACTATTTAGCTGTTTTCCACGTCCCATTGTTTGAATCGAAATTTGTAAGGTTTCTAATGAAATTCTTCTACTTTTCACTACGTCTACACCACTCAGAATACACAGAAATACTAAGGAATGGAAACAAAATGCTTGGTGTGCTATCATTTCGCCGACCGGATTTCACAATCATTGTTGATAAATACAAGAGGAATAGCGAAGATACAGTTTCAAGCTCATATACCTTATTACTACAAGGTACTGTTTATATGCCATTCGTCAAACTTGGGAAATTCGGACTCTATCTATGAGAAATTAATGATAGCACACATGTGCTATCTTTTTGTCCAAGGGTGTAATCGTCATTTTTCAACGAATAATTTTTACTTGCTATACAGTAATTAAATTATCCTTGTGAAATATAACTAAGTGATGCTTCTCAACGGTAGTGTACTTATCAATGAATTAAAATCTCTAGAGAATCAAATAATTTCACGCAGTTTATTTCTTTTCTGTATTAAATCGCCGATTCGGTCCAGATTAATCTGTTTTACGGGTCCCCTAAACTATCAGTTTTGCTATTTTTATTTCATCCAGCCGGTATTATCAATACGCAGGAAGAAACTGGATCGGCACGACAGCGGAATATCAAGGAGTTTCTTGGCGAGCAATCGAGGGATGCCAACGATGTAAGAACACTTGAATGGAGCTACGGGTAAAACCAGTATTCCAAGATGCAGTCTCCCCGTGCCGTAGCGTCGTTCAAGATCCCACAGAAGGGGCACCGTTTCGAGGAAGCGGTCGTCGATTCGAAATCGTACCTGCTGCTCGTTGAATGGACCAGATCTCTTCCCTACTGCACCGAAGCTGGTCTCTTTGCTCTTTTTTCTCTTTCTCGCTGGTTCGTCGTTCCCTCCGACTCGAGAGACGCGCGCCCCAGCGTTGCAGCGCCCCAACGGCCGATTCATGCGCTGCTCTGCCTTGCGCACCGTTCCCTTTCCCTTCCCCTTCTTTTCTTCCCGTTTCTCGTCGCAACCTTTTTTCCTCCGAGGTGCGGGTCCGTAGATCGGATCACTCGCATCGTTCCACGATTTTCGCTCGCTCACATCTATCGTTAATCGATCGATTCTCTTCAACCCACGCGTCTACCCGCATTCACTCGGGTTACAGTCTCCTTTTCCACGTGCTCTTTTACAGCAAAGTCTCTGAATGGAGATGCCGTTCGAGAAGCTTCGTATTCTCCTTCGCTTTCCAACGTCCTCTAATAAACGAACCAATTTTTCCATGCTTTGCAAATATTTCTCGGTCACGCGGGAATATTGCGTTTCTTTTAAAATGACATTTCCGTTTGTCACATTTCTGACGTATTTTCTACGAGCGTCGAACATTTGCATTTAAGCAGTTAGATGTAACGTTCGCGTGAATGGATTTCCTTTCAACGTCGGACGCTTCTATGTCATGACATTGAAACTGCGTGCTTGTAAACAATTTTTAGCTGTCTTATTTGCGTCAAACGTACACGGCCGACGATCGCCTGCTTTCGAAGCAGTCTAGACACAAATGCAAAAGGTTACGCAATGTGAGCAAAGCGCTTAAGAAAATGATTATTTCAATAAATTATTGTCTCATTCGACTCGAAACGATTTCAAGATAATCATGCGTTAATTTACTTCCGCAGAAAATGTGATTTTTCTCCGAACCATTTCCTTAATCGGTCATTAAATGACATAAGTTGTTCATTTTATCTTTCATATGAATTTTGTTATAAAAATTACGCGAAAGATATAGATTTTTGGTAATTATTTAAAAATACGTTGTCAAGGATAACATTTTGAACAAGTTATCGCTATACGCGTTACCGTCGCTCGACTAATTTTCGAAATATTCGCAATAGTTTCTGTTTCGACGACGGTATGATTTTAGTAATTGAATAGTTTCACGACTGAAGCGTTTCCAACTTCGAATGACGATAATATAATATAAAGTTTAATATTTTAACGGACGTACATTTCAGCGTAGATCAGTGGCAACCGGCGGCACTTTTCACTCGGTCTATTATCGTATAATTAATATAGGTAAGCTTTTTAATTTGATAGATAAACTATTATCTAATTTATTTCGTACACTTGTGCATTATATGAATTTATTTATTTATTTGCTGACCGTCCCATACAATTAGATTCGCTTTCGCTGGATCATTAGACTCACAAACTGCCGGTCTTTTCAGTGCATTTGTGAATCGTCCCACTTAAAATGGAATACTATCAAATATAGGAATCGTTTGTCTCACACGTAAGTGTCAAAGTGCTAATATGAACTGCATCTGTCGTATTATACTTAATACCTTAACTTATTTCACAGTAACGTTATAATTGTTTACTCCAAGCCCAAGTCGTTGATTTCGTATATCTTATGTGAGATGAGACTGTGATTATCCAGAATAAGTCAGGTTATCAATAGTATAGAAATGAAGGAACTAAAGATTTTTGCGAATATTTTACAGGGAAAAGTTGTTTAGAATATTGACAAGATATTTCATGGTCATGGAAATCGGTGAGACTTCCGTTTTGGTTTTAGGTTTATAGATTTCGAGGTTTATACATTTATTATCTAACGTTAATTGAAACGAGAATGTTTTTAAGACTAAATAGTATCGTATTGTAAAATTATCTAGCTACGATAATTTAACGTTGATTACCTAAACGAGATTATATAATAATAGCTCGATGTTCCGGAAGATGTAACGAATGAATCTAAATAATACCAGCAGCAATAGAGCTTTAAGGTAATGAAAAGCATTTCAAAATTTGACTATTTCGCAACGTTTGTTTGTTATTTAAATTCATTGCGGAAAATATAAATAAAGAATATTAATTTATTAATAGAAATAATCTTAGTTATTTCGGTTTTTCAAGGACCTTTATCGTTTTAGCTCTGTTAGGCGAAAGCTTGAAAGGAACAGAGCCGTGGGTACCGGTTCGCTGAAACACATACAAAGTCGACTAAAGGGTTGGTACCGCGGAGAGACAAGTTCACGGTTTGCTTTCTGTCCGTAAATCGTAGATATCCCGATTCGCGGAGCTGCTGCAACAAATCCCAATGGTGGGAAGTACACAGGGCTCGGCACGAAATCGCTGGAATGCCTTGACTGGTCGATGGAATCCGTGTAAAGGCGATCGTCAACCAGCGAATCGAGACAAAATCGGTCTCCTCCCGGTGGAAAAGAAAGAAGATATTCCCCGCGCGTCAGGATTTGCTCTGGAATCTCGTTCGGTAATTCATGGAGGCAAAATCGTACGATCCAATGGCTCTTCCACGAAGAGGACGTTCTTAGTTGGGGACGAAAGCAGGACTTTGTCGTTTAGAGGCGAAATGCCGCTGCTTTGTCGCCGCTTCTCCTAACTGACCCTTCCCCTCCCCTTCGCCATGAACATGCTCTCTGCTCCTCCTTTTTACTCCAAAATCCTGGAATCTTAATAGAATTACGTAGCTCCTCATTGCAGACATGCATTATTTAATGCAAGAAGAAGCAAATCACGATGAACGTCCGACGTTTTTTGTTTTCCTATAGAAGAATTTCGGTTTAATCGGTTTAATCCACCACTATTGGCATCAAAACTCGTTTCATTCGAAACTTTCTCAGAAGAGAATTTATATTAATCTCTGCCTCTTAGCTCCGGTTGAATTATGTGCGGGACTGTCTCTCTCTACGGCAGAGTTTGACACGAATTACGCGTAAACGATACAGCACAGCAATACTGTTCTCTATGCAAGCACATTCGAACGATGTTTTTGATAATTAAATTATAATTTTTCTTGAAGATATGACGCATATACTTTAACTTTAATAATTTACGTTAATAATTATTAACACAATCGAGTGTGATATATTTTAAAGCACGGTAAAGCACGGTACGACACATAGACCCAAGTCATAATTTTCACACTCATAGCGCGATAGTGTTTTCCAAATTGCTCTTCGTTTTTTATTTTGAAGCGACATTTTCAAGTTGAAGATTCTAGAAAATTATAAGGACACGGATCGGCATGTTAAAAAGAGCATCTAATAATAGTATATTTATTTTAACGGAAAGCAACAATTGATACCTGACACTGGCGTATCAAAAACAAAGACTATATTTTCTGCCTGTATATTGTTGACACTGTTATAAAACGTTGCGAGGACGAGACAAGTGCGAAGCAAGACAAATGAAAAAGATCATTTAATTCAAACGGTGAGCGAATGAATCAGTAGAGTGAGCCACTATAATGACGCGTCGTAATACAAGATGACATCCGCGAAAGCCATTATAGTGGTGCATCATATCTAAGAGGTTCAACTCGTGCACTGATAACACTCACACATACATCATAATACGAGAACGCAAACGTAAAATGATCTGGGCGTATGTACATATTTAAACGCATTGTTGTAAACATTTAAAATATACTTGAAATAAAATTTGGACTGTGACCCTATGCAACTATAGGTAACCATGCATTGCTAGTAAATATTGGATAGTAAAAAAGGCAGATAATATTAATTAGCATAAATGAAAGAGCAATAATCGAAGTTTAACGAAAATTGACCCTAAATTCAGCCACAGACCACGGGTTCTTTGGCGGTTTGGTAATTTTGCCGAATCAACTCCCAAACATATGAATTAATTATTATGTAATAGCTGTTACTATAACAGCTTAATCACACCACGACGAATCGTTCATTTGCTGAATCAGTTGTTTCTCTTGCGTAACACCGCATACTTACGTGTATTTCATGTGTACACGGTGAAATCACGATTCGTTCGCTTTCGACATTCGGTTCTGTCGAAATGTACGAAGCGATTCGATGATAAAACCGAATCGGTCGGAAAGTATAGAAAATAAAGAATAGGGAAAGGAAGAAATAATGTGGAGGTGAAAAGAATTAGCGAATAGAGAACTCTTAAAGTTACTGCGACTACAGCAAGCACTTCCGGTATGCAAAGGAAGGGAGGAGCAAACTTTGAATTGAGAAATGACCTAGAATGCGCTGCAAAGTGATAAAATTAATAGATCATCGTACAAATTTTCCGTGAAATCAAGAAGAACATTGCGAGTTGGATCTTCGGCGAACATACGGAACAATATGAACGTTGCTTCCGATTGTATTAATCCGACAAAATTATCGAATCGGTCAAAAAACAACTACAAATGTTGGATACTGTGCCCTTAGAGCAGCTTAAGTATGTATTTCTAGTCACATTCCACAAGATTGTATAATTTATAAAATCTATATGATTTTGTAATGTCTGAGCCGTTCGTCGCAGATAAACATGGACCTTGAGGAATACAGACATACTCCTTGTTTTAGTTTAAATATAGCAAAGCATTTGATTCCAGTCATGGCAAAAGTAAAAAATTAACAGTAGAAAAGTGTTGTTTTATCATCGCTTTAACGACACAACAAAAATATAAATCTTTTGTTGAAATTGCATTTGGTGATCATTCGCAGATGATCAGGCGCATCAATTACACATTGAAGAAGTAGATACGTTTCGGACGTATCCAGCATTGTTTCCAGTTAGATGCATCGTCTGATACAAAAAACCATTTCGATGTCTGTCCAGCGCAACGTATATAATTATTATAATCAACGTACACGGGCAAAGAGTGGCTTTATGTGGAGAAATAAGAAAAAAATTTGATATAACATTTCTCCATCCGAGGTTTAGTTCGCGGAAAAATCGAGTTTCAAAATTTGACAAGCATATTCAAAGTTGGCTAATTCCCGGACTGAACAGGAGTTTAAGCTACATATGAAAATAGCTACATGCAAAGATGTAGAATAACATTTTACGTAAGGTATTTCGTTTCTTTGAGAAAATTAAACTTAAAAATCATATCATACGCGTGTATCAAACTAGTTTGTAATTAAACACATTAAAATTTTATTTTCTTGAAAATAAGACAAATATTATTTAACATTTTGAACTTATTTTAACATTTATAGTATCTTCGTATTGATTGTTTATTCATAACTAATCGGTACTTAGTTAGGCAAGTCAAAGTATATATTCGATTTATTTGTTAATTAATTGTACTACAATTTCCGATCCACGAAATAATTTTTCTTCTCGAAGAATCGAACAAATTAGGGCGTGATCAAAAGTTTCAAAAATCGCCTCACTATCGTGGTAATTAAATTTATCATTTAGTTGACTACGCTGTATTTAGTATAGCCTAATTATCGATTATCCGAAACTCGATAGTAACCCGTGCTGTTCGACTATCAAAAACGTGCTAGCTTTATAGCGCCTCAAATTTCGTTCAATTTATTGTGACCGATAATTTATAACGGTCAAATTTTACTTGAAGTAACAAAAAAATATTAACAAGTTGAAATGATGAATCATTCGAGCGAACTTGCAATATCCATATGTAATTTATTACTCCAAGCACAATTTTCAAATGAAATAACAAATACTTTACTTACGGACGACTGTGACACATTACAATATAATCGATTCGAATTATTGTGTTTTCGATAAATTCGATCACTTAATTTTGTATCGAATTTTCACAGCGTCACTACGAAAAAATGCATCGTACTTTTCACATTTTAGGAATTTCCATTTGTTTATCAATATATTTAAGAATTAGAAGCATTTCCACTTCCAATAGAATCCCATTTATCGAAGCGAACGATATTATAGTTAGTGAAAGATTAGTATATTAACTGATCCGTGGATTAAACGTATCTATCTGGATATGAGCTCCTGTTATTTGAACATGAATCTTTAATATTAGTGTTGAAAATGACAACATGAGTTCGTGCTCGCCATCCATATGCAGATGTTAGTTTATAGATTTAATAGATAGGTTTAAGGTGTTCTTTTTGTTTTTATCCCTAGTCCATGTAAGAATGTACAATAGAGTTTTTTCAGCTCAAAACGGTGTGATAGATTTATCCAAAGAATAAAATAATAGCTATTGTGATCCTACCTGTGAATATAGAAACAACAACAATGAGGTTGTCCGAAATGTTTCTTTCGTTTTATAAGAAAATACTAGACTTTTTTGTTTTATATTAGTTTATTGAATTATGCACAAACATAACAATAGAAATGGAACGAAATGGATCATACTTAATTCAATAAAATAATATAAAACAGAAATTGCTGTTCATCTATTATCACCTTATGAAGCAAAAGAAACTTTTCGGACAACCTAATACTAAGGACCTTCGAGAAATTTTCAATATACGAATCATCCGTCATCGATCAGTTTAAATAAATGAGGTTTCTTCATGTGTTTTAAAATTCAAAAGGTATAGCACAAATGTTTGCATTGTCTTCGGTTTCTTAAGCATCGCTCAGCCAGTAAATTGGACAAAGAACTTGTGATATTCTTAAAAAATATCGTTGTGAGTCATTGGACTCATCTATCTAATAATGATTAATTCTCGATAGGAAAGATATAGCACCCCATTTAGAAAAATGTGGAGATTTTCGATTTTTCTTGATTAAGGGAGAAAGTTAAAGATTTTCTGTAAACATTTTATTACAAGTACGTATTGACTGTATGTTGAAATATGCATATTTGTATATATATCTTATTTGTATTTACATTGACCCTCATAAGTATGCGACTTTGGCCGATTTGTATTAATAATATAGGAATGTTAATAAAATATACATTTCGGTATGCATCTTCAAAAAAGACTTACATGGAAAAACAATTAGATTTAAAAATGAGAAGCGTGAATTTTGGCTGACAAATCCTCTTCTACGCTATAAAGCATCTTATTCTTTTCAATTATTCCTTATACAGATGTTTTATGCAAATGTAAATACATATGGCATATGGCATTCAAACCTAAGAGTGTATCAAAAAGAATAATTCGAATATTATTCAGAGATTTGAAAACAAAACCTTTTGTACAGCAGTCACTCAGTTTCACGGCATGCGAATGGAGAAGTTGATAAAAATCATAATAAATGAAATTGTAATTGAACTGATTAATCGTACGACTAAGAGCTTAAAACAAATTTTAAAATTTGACAATAAAATTATGACATCGAGTGTTAATTACAAGATAACCACATTATGTGCGTTAAATTTGCTGACTGATTCTATGGAACCACTTACATATGTATACATACATAATATATATAATATATAGTATAGGAATTAAAATTTCTTTTTATTGATACCTATCGTTCGCAATTCGTGATAAATGGTGATTTCGACGATAATTTTATGATTATTGGTTTATTGTAAAGATCGTATGTGATGTCATCTAGTTGATAACCTATGCGTACCGTTTTTCTAATTTCTTGAACTTATTTCTCAGGAATCAGAGTGGAAATTCGTTTATTCATTCGTCCATGACGCACAAGCTTAGACAAATAATTATACTTATTACTTCATATATCTATAGCATGTGCTTATTATTATGCACATGCATATAGATAATTCTCAGTTAATCTTAATTTATTTCTAATTACTTTACATATTTGTAAATAATTATGTTGTAAATTATAAAATTTTGAAATTTATTTCGTGCTATCCTGTACATTTATGTAACATGGTGACAAAGATTGGCACGGAGAAACTCTATACTTATAAGAAAATGTGTATATAAGTACTTGTCTAAATGAGCGTAAATTTCATTTTGCAATGACATTCAATAATATATACAGTACGTAATTATTTAGACGCAAAATGAAATATAAATCTTATAAAGTGTAAAATATCTCTCTAATTCGTGTAAAATCACCTACCTCACTAGATATTTTTCAGATTTAAGTATGTTTATATATTATCTTTATATTGTTGCTCATTTATGATTTTTTCCATTCACAAATTTATTCAAAAATATTGCAATAAATAAAGCCTTAACCTAAATTTACATATAATATATATACATGTTACAATATCGTTTCTGAAAAAATTTGATTTCATCGTATTTTGGCTTCTATTGCACAGGAAATTACAGTTTAATATTCAACTTTAATATCATCTAAATCTTAAATGCATATACCTATGCATATACTGTTGGTCAGTGTAAGTTTGATCAGCAATTGAAAAAGCGAAATTATTTACTAAAAGATCGAGGCAACTTCACTTTCTATTACTCTGTCAGTTGACTAGCAAAGTTCTGGCATTTTGAAAAATATTTTTAAAAATTTAAAAATGGTTACTCATTTGTTTTAAGAGTTGCGCGTATCATACAGAGATCGGCAATTTTACAAAATATTTAGTGTTCACATTATTGTCGAAGATATCGTTTCTACTTCTGAGAAATCCAACTTTTATTATTAACGATTATTTTTTAATTGCTTCAACTAGTGTAAGTGCAATTGTTTATCAATTTATCAACCCATAAATTCGCGTTAAAATCAGATAGCGCCATACTATATTTCGAATTAAATCGAATGTTGGTACTATTTTATATTTTGAAAATAAAGTACAGTGGAAACGGAAATACAAATAAGCGAAGAATCTCAGACTCGGAAGACGATAACGATTTATACGAGGAAATTAGATATTTAAATAAAGTAAAAGAGAAAGGAAAGAAAGATTTTAAATGACACTGATTCGAGATTTATGATACAAAATAATAATGAGAGAAATATTTCAAAGGTGAGGGAATTGTTGTTCACGATTTTCATAACTCGTTAATTATAAAAATAGACAACTCCATCCAAAGTATATAAAAATACTTTTTTCTTACTGTATTCTTACAAAAAAAAAAAAAAATAAATTTAGATGTTTTAAAAGTCTATAAAACACGACCGAAACTTGTAGTATTTGCCTACATTTTTTGATTTTATGACACGCGAAACCTTAAATATCTTATTTAATTTCTTTCTTAATATCTCGTAATAAACAGCTCACTTGTTGAAGCACTTCTTAAGAAACAGCGATCAAATTAAAATACTAAGAGGAATAAATAAAAATCGAGGTACAAAGCTTAAAAGAAAATTAAAGTAATATCAAGCACTTATATTTTTTCATTCTCGTAAAAGCGCATTTTTTAATCAGGAGATACAACAATTTTACAAAATACTGTATTCACCGTTCATTTACATTTATTATTATACGTTTGTAATAATTAGGCTGTGGATGTTTATGCATTTATTGAAAACAAAGGATTTTTGGGAAAAGGGTAGTATTGATTCTAGTATTTAGAAGCTGAAACAGACCACTGCTTAGGTTCTATTCCTTTAGTTGTCTTCATAAATATATGAATTTGTCTAAACATCCGCAGTCTAATGATGTGAGCCGTTTAATGAAGAAGCGGTGCGAATAAAAAAAGTTGATTACTGGATAACGAGGAATAAAGCAAAAATTCTGTAAAGAATCGATTCTCACTTATTCTGCTTATTATTGACCGAGAAACTAACGAAGATGTACAGGACTACTGCGCAAAACGGAATGAAGGCTTTCGAGATGTTAAACCAAACAGGCAAAAAATTGACTTGCACTGTTTTTGCATTAAACGGTTCGTACGTAATTCATTTCGTTGGGATATTACGTTAACGTATTTTAACTAATTGAACTGGCCGAGTCGTTCGGCTCCAAACTTGATTTCAAAAGGATATTAAACAATGGAAGGCATAATTTTGAATAGATTTAGAACCAGTTTTCAACATGAGATGTACGGTTTTCGATTACAATCGTTTTACGAAGAAAGTCAGTCGAGCAAGAGTTAATTGCGATTTCATCCAGGCTCTCCTGGGGAATGGTCAATGATCAGCCTTATACGGATTTTATCGAGCATTCCAGTGGTTTCATGCCGACTTCGGAGTAATTTCCACCATTGAGATTTGTTCTAGAAGCTCCACGAATCGGGAACGTCTACGAGTTACGAGTATAGAGGGTCTCGCGGCTATTCCGCGCTGGTTCGACCACTTCATCGTAGTTTGCACGAACGTTTAAGTACTTCCTCTGAAAGATCAACTCAGAGTCTTGTTTCTCGACTACTGGAAATCCTTCTGGCGGTAAAACATATCGCCCGTTCGATCACGTTTAAATAATCTGATTTGCGAGAGGCGCAAGCTTTTAATTAAATCTGCTTTGAACGGAATTCAAATTTCTTTTTATCTGTTTATCGACCATTATCGATAATTAAATATAAATGTTAGGTATCGTCTTTAATTTATAGGGTTATCTCGCTATTAATACAGACTAAATTAAGAAATATCCACCTTTAGACGTTATGAAGGAGAAAATAGCTACTCCAGTCGGTAAAATATGAAAACTTCTCACATATGGATTTCATCAAATTTAATCTGGTTTTTTGCATAAATCGCTGTCAAATATTATACAGAATGTATCCTACATGGGGTTGCGCCATTTCGAATGTTTATGATAAATTTGTGAAAATTTGAGCAGAGATTACCATTTTTTTGGTACTTTTCCTTGCACATCAGCTTTAACAAGAAAGCATTGGTGTCGAAAAAGAAATTACATATATTTTACATATATTCCTCTTCTTTTACGTATTCTTTTTCATAATAATTACGAAATTAACAGCGAAAAAGAGGAACGTAAAAAAATGTCTTACTACGTTACTGAACTTGTATAACAATATTATAGATATTGGTTTTTTAGTAGAGAATTGTTAGTAATTATTTTTTCAAAATATTTTATTAACCAATTTCAATTTGTTACTATCTGTTCGCGTAAATTTAATTACATCAAAAAGTTGTGCTGTTTTATGAAGTCACGTTAAACGTAATACGAGTAAACGAAGGACATATAATGCGTTTAATTAGAAATTAAATACGTTAAGGTTGTTGTTTTTCTGTAGTTACGTCAATGCTTTTTGTCGTGTGAAAGACATATATTGCATCATCATTTATGGAATGATAAAAAAATATGTTTATCGTATTATTTCTTTATTTTACATAAAAATAAATTTTACAGAAAAAAGATTATTTACACTGATTAGACGCGATGAACTAGATATATGCGATAAAAGAATACATCACTGACGCATTGATTAGCGTTAGATAGATAGAAAACGTCGTTTTTCTCACACTCCAATTAAGCGCGTACAAAAGCTTTAAATTTGAATCAAATTTTGAGCAACTAAAAATTACAATAACACGTTGACGCCGACGCGACCCACCGTTGTATCAGACGTGTCTGTCCCGAGGAGCGGCCGTGGGTCACACATGTATTTCACAAAATAGATAGTATAAAATAGGTTTATATTATTTTATCTCAACATTATATAAGCAGACATACAATAGTAAAAACACAAGAATTCAATATTATAAACTCAACATAATTATTTCCTTTCTTCGTGCAATTTTGTAAAACAAGTTAGGCAGAGTGCCGGCTGGCTCTTACAACGATCACAATATGTTGTTAACTTTTTGGTTCTTTTCGCGGCATACTCTCTACCTTTTATTCTAGAAATGCGTTTACAACTTTCTTTACACCGCCGTTTCGTTTTGCTCGCGGGCCCTTGGTACGACTACAGAAAATGTGATCGTTTTTTGGGCAGTACTTCATTTTCACTTGGCATTTCTTCTCTGTGAGGATTCACTATATTTAAAAGCTGATAAATAATTTCTTCGCGAAATTTTAAAATTTTAATACTTTTAGTACCCCATTTTCTATGTACATACCACGCATTTACGAGGCAAGTCCCACATATTAATTCCATTACAATTTTTTTATACCATTTTATAGTTCTGCGCAAACAACTATAATAGGGTGATATCTGATCGGATAGATCAACCCCCTTTTTAGCATCGTTATAAAAAAAAAAACAGTCTGGCTTTAAATTATTATTTTTCCCCTGAACAATAACGTACCTATGATGTTTGGAAGTAGCCAGCATACATAGTGGCGTTTTTTCAGTCCATTTTACGTAACCTAACACGATTTTCGTCATGCATATTCCTTACCCGCGCCGTTGTTATCCGACGGACATGCATGACTATTCTATTTTCCTGTATAGAATTGAACAATTTTTTGATTCGCGCTATTAACGTTTATTATAGAAAAATGTTCACAGAAGTGCGCGCGATGGTCAGAATTCGCGTCAGACCTCTACTTTTTGAGAAAAATCGAAAAGAGTACAAAATTAGGGCCAAAGCTGGTCCCGTCAAATTTACTTAAAATTTATTGATATATGCAAATTGATATTGACAAACTATTGTATATCAATGTGTTAGTTGAAGTCAGGGAATTTATTGAACCCAACAGGAATCATATAGCTTTTGTAATTTTGCTATAAATTGAGGTCAAAGTTGAAAAATTGCAGTCGTGTCGAAAAGTCTAATGTGACCCACCGCCGCCCCACGAAGCAGACAGTGAATTCGGGCGCCGCCCCTCAGAGAAAACCTATGAATATCGGCGCTGGCGTCAATGTGTTAAGCTAAATTAAGTGTATAGAAATTAAATCGCATAGATTGATATTCTATAATAAATTTCGTGCATTGTTATATACACATATTTATACATATATAAATGTAATGTCGTAAATCTCGGGGTAATTCAGATGATCGATTCTGTAATCTAAAAATCGAGTTTATTGTGAAAATTCTTAAATGAAATACAGGAGTAAACAACAATTAATACTAATCTATAACGGTAAACAATAAATAAGAAATTTTGTACAATGTCTACTTGAAAATCGAGAATCGATTTTCAATGTCATGAGCTACCGATATTTCTCCGTCAATCTTCAATGTTTTAAACAATTCTTTCTTCTGGGATCTTGTCTATCTCTGATGTTGCTCTCTGTCCGTCTGTTTGGGAAATGCGTGTCTCTCAAAATGGTCCGTAAAACAAAAGAAAGTCGCTCTGTCCGCGAAACAAAGAAAGTCGTAAACGGGGAGAGTCCCATCACCCTTGAACTCTAGGGAGTTTACATAAATATATGTTAATGATTAGTATATATATACTCGTATTTATTTATTTATTATTATATCGACGACAAAACCCGTTGGTAATAAAAAAAGAAAGATAAGCCAGTAAGTGATTAATAATTATAATAATTACTGGGAACCTGATAGCTAAATCTAATTCTGACTAATACATAATTAACAAAATAAATACTAAGAATTACCAACTGATAGAATAGGAATAAAAATAACGAGACATTCAAGATCTAAAGCGATACAAGGAATCGCAGGAGTTCAATTAAGCGAGACTATTGTAAAGAGATCAATGGATGTATGTGTGCGCGCTATTGGCATGTAGTGTCATACGTATAGATCAAAGTAGGTATAATACGTCGCAAATATCCATGCACCGTATTCCACATCTAAGAAATGTACGTGGTAGTTGCAGTGAACAAGTTTGCGTAAATGTAGATGCATTTTTAAAAAAGAATCTTGGTTTCTTCGAAATATGTAAAGCCGCGAACATATGAAGCAATAGAATTGTCAAGTTATGCACCACACCTGCAGCAAATATGAATACTTACGCACTTGTTACATCCTTTGTATTCGAGTGCCATAAATGCTTATAATTTATCGAAATTTTGATATTTACACATGTGTTTATTACACGTTTGCTGACACGTTTCCTAAGCTTTACCGCAAATGAATTGTTAATTAAATAAATTGTTTGTTAAAAGCTACGTTCAACAAGTTGTTCACAAATTGTAAATATTTTTCATATAATACATATATGCAAATTTTTCGTGCTCGCTTACATATTTTACGAGACATAAATTTCATATGCCTTTTGCACATTTTAGGTGTATAAACATTCGCTGTCTATTTATAAGATGTAACGAGTTTTGTGTCTTGTCATCTGTCATCTAATTACTCATTGAAAATATTGAATGGCTATGGAATGGTTATAGAATAGAACAATGTCTTCAACAATTTTGGAAAATATCACGGATCATACCAAGAGAGTAACCAGATCAATAACAAGAGGTCTGTAGGCTAGCCCTTTCGCCACGGGCGGCTTCTTCGCCGCGCACTCCCGCTGAACGAGTCGCCACTCCAAAACAGTGGACGGTGCGCGAGAAAGATCGTCAGCGGAGTTGCTCTGACGGTGTTTTTCGAAGAAAAAAACTTAAAAAAAAGAATTGTATGATACTAATAGCTTTTAATAATAGTATTGCGTGTGGTATTTTTTGAAACGATGTTGAGACCAACATCGCAAATCTGGCACTGGCATCGCGATTCGCTCCACAGTTTCCATCAATCGATTATAATCGACAACACACTTTGGTTTTTTAATCATTTTTTGCGTGCGATATTGACGTTTCGTGTCAACCAATTTTTCATTCTGGAAAAAGGACAACATATACACTGCCCTATTGTTACACCATTTTATTGTTAATAAAAGGCTTGAGGTACTATACTCGTCGTATGTACAATACGCGGCATCTTACGCAGAGCTACTATAGCCGCCCGTTGTACATCAGTGGCATCTTATGCAAAGCGACTGTAATCGCTCGTAGTAGCGAAAGGGCTAGATTTGGAGTGCAAGATGGACAATTCGAGTATCTTTTTTAAAGGTAATTAGACAACAAATGACAGACACAAAACTAGTTAGGTACATTTCATAAATAGGAACAAATAAGATATCTGTATGGATTTTTTTCATTGTTTTCGGGTGAATAATTAATTCCTGAAGTGGGCCCCGTATATATAGGTACTATGGGATATCCTGTCCATTATATGAAGTCAAAATTGTTTATCTAAAACCATATCAATGATGTCTTAAAATTAAATACATGATTGGTCAAAGTATTTTCAATATTACTATTTCAATATTGTATTTTAATATTGAGGTAGTCACGATAATCTTTTATATAGACTTCGTAACAAAGGAAATTTTGGTGCATAGTTTGGCAACTAAACGGGCAAAGGATAACAAACTCCTCAAATAATACAACTGCTGCATAATGTGTGACAGTTAAAGATGTCAATTCTTTTATTACGTTGTAATTTTTAAACATAAATGCTCTCATAGTTCTAGTAGAAAATAAAGTCGTCCTGGTCCTTTCTATTTGTGTAAATAAATTTACCACGTACAAATATGTATATTTGTAAGCAAATTACATTCTGTTGAAAATAAGCAAATAATACACGTATGTTTGAGCAATAACGTACATATATATAGTGCCAGCACTGATGATACAAGCCGAAGAGAGGTGGGTCTACATGAAAAAATAAGTCGAAAATGTAGAGTGACATTTACTTGTCCGATGTTACGTTCTACTTGATCTCCGGTGAGAAGGTAGCGTTAACTGGGGTTTTAATGCAACTGACAGTAAACTCCATTTTCGGCTAACCTGTTATGTGCAGGAATACTGGCACGGGAGAAAATTAAAGTTGATTGAATGTAGATTGGTGTTGTAAGTGATTTATTTTGATCTTATTTTTTTTCAATATTGACAATTGGCTGATGACTATGAAATTCTTCGGTTACAGTATGATGATCCTTCGCTAGACGATATGG
This sequence comes from Bombus hortorum, assembly GCA_905332935.1. NCBI lineage: Eukaryota > Metazoa > Arthropoda > Insecta > Hymenoptera > Apidae > Bombus > Bombus hortorum. The sequence goes on from HG995199.1 coordinate 11,059,860, forward strand.
TAGCTAGTTCCTCGATAGGCAGAATGGTAGCTGACTCTTCCATAGAACGAATAGTTAGTCTATAACAACTGACCGATAAATATTCTTGATAAATATTCTCCTTGATAACTCTTCGATAACTAATAATTATTCTGTCTCTGACTTGTCTGAGCCGTTTTTTTTGTATCCGTGAGAGACGAAAAAACGTCTGGGTCTTCCTTTTGAAAATGTTCGGGAAGATTCCCAACGTTTGTTCAACTGCTGACTCGGTTTACAATTTAAGTTGTCGTAATATCATTATAAAAACATAATGTGAGAACATAACTAGATGAGTTCAGCAAAATATGACTTTTAAAACTGCTTTAACTGCCTTTAACTCACTTTAAATACCGTAAACACGATTATGAATAAACGCTGATTTATCTCGGTCTTGTAAATTTTACTTTCGTCGCGGATCACGCGGGTCGCGGGATGTGACACCGAATCGAATTTGGTTAATTATTTACTAAATATCGACATGAGTAAACGATCAGGAGGATGTTATTCTAAATACGATGAAATGTGGATTAAAATTGCTTCGTTTAAGACTTTATTTTCAAAAAAGTGGAGTAGGTACATCTGAAGATATTTATTGATATATGGATGAACTTTTGAATTTATTTTGCTCGGAAACGAAGCGTCCTGTGAAACAATAATAATATTAACAATAATATTTCGACATAATTTCGCACATAGAATAATGTCCTATTGATTATTTACTCGTGTTCAGTCCGGACTTCACGATATTCAAGTACACATGATGTTAAAGAGCATGGCGTATATAGAAACATATAAAGAAGTGACAAGACTCGGAGTAAGAAAATTTAATAACAATTTTTTAAAATTGTTTCTTATTCGAAACGCTTGACATGACCAGTTAAGAAACATAGGTGATAAAGAGTTATGTAAAAGAAATTCGCACTAACGCTTGAAATAAAAAGCGATAGTAGTCAGTTGTTGTTCGTCAGTTGTTTACAAGCGAAGAAATACTTTATATGTTACGTTTCCTTATATGCTTTTCTTACTTTTTGTAATATTCAAAACCTTTCGTAAACGTAAAGGTAAAACGACGAAGATGATCGAAGCAAGAAAACCGTTTTATTGTTAAAAAAATGGTACAATAGATCCCAAAGCAACTTTGAGAAACTGATTGAATTGTTACAATATTCCTAATACCATTAACACCTTTTGAGACATAGAACACCATTAAAAAATGAAGTAATAAAAAACTTTTTTTTTTTTACAACGAATAACTGAAATTTGCTAATTTTTTGGAAATAATAAAAGATTAAAAATGGGAAAAATTAAAAACTTCACTAGGTAAATAAAGTTGATGAAAATAAACGATGAAAGGAATTGATCGGTATTTCGACATTCCCTTTGGTTTTCTCGGGTTGTCCATGTATGACGTGTTTATACATTATGATTCGTAGATTCTTAGAAATGATTCTTCCATGGTTATAGGTCGATTTAGTGACATAGTCCGGTTAGGAATGTCGTTAATTCCTGGAGAGAAAGATCACACGAAGGTCATCGCGCTACTGTTTCCTGGCTACGCAAACGCTAAGATCGAGAATGGTGGGTGTCGCCGGAGCGGCACAACTACGTGATCGTTATCGAACCGTTAGCTATTCATTTATTCGATCGTAACAGTCGCTCGTTTGCAGACTGTGCGTCCTTTCTAAGGAAGGAAGCGGGAGATATAGAAGAATGCAGTTGCGTAGGTGTCGGCTGCGATTTACCAGATACGTAGGCTTTTTCTATAAGAATAGCATTTTTCCTGGAAAAAATATTCGACTACGGGCTTCCTATCGGAGGTGTGCATAAATGTTACACGATTTGTAGAAACAGAATCATATTATTATCCATGTTGGGCCATTACTTAAATAAAATATCTAAAAAATGATCCTTCGAACAATATATCATCTAATTTGGCTAGATTTAATTTTCAAATAATTACTTATTATTTTATTTGAACAAGCAAATGATCCTTGTTGGAATTATTTTATTATTTAGTTAAAAGTTAAATAATTCTTTTTCTTTACTTCCGCAAATAATTTTCAATTCTATTATGTCAATATTGTCAACTGCGTCACACATAAAATAATTCGATCGAATTGTTTATATGTCAAACGTACACGAAACACCAAGTTTAAGTTTAGTGAACTATAACAGAAAATTATTGAAAACGATTTACTTAATTTTAACAGAAAGTAAAGGTACTTTCTCTATATTATTTCTAATATAAAAATGATAAAACATATTTGAAATGATTCATAGATGTACATTTTATAATTTAATAAGTTTCCATTCCATATCGCTGCTGTAAAAGCTCTTAGATTTCTGCAGAATAACATTAGAACAAGAAGACAAGCGTGCGTTGATAAATTCACTAGTTTCGTTGTCCTGTTTCGAAAAGTGTTCAATAAAGTCATCTATAAAAAGCTACAGTTGAATTCGTCTTACTGTCCTCTATTATTACAAAAGATATTTCGTATCATTTCAGATAATAGGTATAGACAGACATCATATATGTCATAGGACAAACTTTAAAAGTTGCGGTATACGATTCAATATCTTTAATTACAAAGTTTCAGTCACGAATAATTATATTATTAACAATGACGGGAATTTTAGTTTGGTCACCAGTAACTATTATCAGTGGCCCGAATTTTATTTTTGTTAGCGATAACCATTATCGCTAACCATTGTCGCCAAAAATTGTTTTCGGTTATCTTCAGCTATTGTCAATTGTTATTAACATTATTGATAATCAGCGGTATTCATCAACAGCATAAAGAAATTAATTACAAGACACGTATTTTCATATTGTCTTCTTGCTTAATAAAATATATATATGAAACAAAGAATAGAATAAAAGATATTGTGATATAATATTAATACAAATGTTAACATTGCAACACATCGTTACAACTGTAAATATCGTGTCACTATATCTTTTATTCTATTCTTTGTTTCATTTATTTTCATACCGCTTCTTTACTCAATAAAATATGTAAGATTTATAATTAAGTTTGTTTATGTTGTCAATGAAAACCAATTATCACTAATGCTCATAATAATTGATAATCGTCGAATATAACCAAAAAAAAGTTTGTCTTCGATATTGATTAACGGTAACCAAACAAATATTTCGCTATCGATAACCAAATAACCAATTCCTTTATCGGTAACTAAAATAAAATTCGGGCCATCGCTAATAGTAAATGGTAATAAAAAAAGTTTTAGTTATTTGTATTGGTTATTGGTAACTAAATTTAAATTTCTGTCATCGATAATGATTACTGATAGTCAACAAGAATTTTAATCATTCAAAATGATTATTTGCAATCAAAGCGATTAAAAATTAATATTTTTTAAACATTTCATTTTTTGAGAAATTTCCTTACGATTTATCGATAATTGGGTTCCATTTAAGTAAAAATTAATTTTTACTTAATGATTTCTTCCTAAAAATGTTTACAATAACTGTTATTTTGGATACCTGAGTATAAATATAGTAAGTACAAAAAAATAGTGTCTATCACTGTGTGCAATGTTAAAATTAAAGTATTCTACAGTACTATAATACATAATTCTTTCACACGAATAAGTAACTATGCTCTTATAGAAAATAGAAGGCTGAGTTCTGTCACATGTATGTATCTATAAAAATCTAATACTTAAATGGCATCAAACATTTCATTAGAATAATGTCAAACTCTGTCGACATATTGCGCTAGTATTATCTGTAAGTAATAACAAATATTTTTATGTAAAGTTTAATTGTAAATATTTTACTATGAATTTATAAGAAAATTTTGATTTGTACGTGAAATAAATAAGGAATTGAAAATTGAATGTTTCTTGTGTTTAAACGAATATATACATATATACATATGTAAATGTATATGTAAATAAATGAACGGTTAAAAAGGAAAAATATTTATAATGAAAAGTTAGGTAGAAGGTATTAAAATAGCTAATGTTACTTCGTCACGAACACGTGTATGTAATTATAGCCTGTTAACGTGTATTTAAATACATAGTACTTAAGTATTATTTGAATATTTCTCTGACTTTTTATAAATAATTCAAGTTCTGATTTCCTTAATATTTTATATCGCATTTGTTGGATGCGATGTAATATAACTAATTTTATTCTTTTTGAAATAAAATATTTTATTGTAATATTGTGTTAAATAATTTATTGTAATAAAATATTTTATTGTAATTATACATAATAGGAAGAGAACCAATAGTTTTTACTTGAAGTAAATTATACAACAAAATGTTATGTAAAAGATGGCCCGTAGCTGGTGGTACAACAAGATACAACAGGATTCTACGTAGAAAGATAAATCGAAAATATAGAATTACATTTTTTCATATGATGCTTCGTTTCCGAGAAAATTAAGTTTGACAATTTGGCAAGTATACTTGAATTTGGCTAATTCCAGACTGAGTAGAAGTAAATAATCGACAACAGGTTAAACTACGTCTGAAATTAAGTAAAAAATGTAGAATAAAATTTGCTCATAAGACGCTGTAGTTTCGAGAAATATGAAAATGTATCCGTACACATGCGCCAGACCAGTTTTTAACTAAATATATTCAAATATCATTTTTATGAAAATGAGGTTCTACAGGCAAAATTTTGATTTTACATATCTTTTAATTTGTTTACTTATTACGTGAAGAATAACTTCGTGGTCATTGCTTATTCATACCTAATTGACTATCAGCCAAATTTAAATATGTATATTTGAACAATTTTGAAACTCGATTTTCTTGGAAACGAAGCGTAATCCCAAAAAAATGTAATTCTATGTTTTTGACTTATTTTTTCACGTTGAATTAGCTCTTACCCGATTAAGTCACCGGCTACGGTACCCAAAGAGAGATAGAAAGATAGATAAATAGATAGATAGATAGAGAAAGAGAGAGAGAGAGAGAGAGAGAGAGAAGGAGGGGGCAGATAAAAGAATTCTTAAAATTAGACGGAAAAATTGTATTATTCTTCGAATTGATATCGCGTTAGTATTAAATGACTGTTGTAAAAACTGTTGCAAAATATATAGCTCGTTTCACAGTTCCATTCAATTAACCAGATAAAATGACTATTGCTATCTAAGCACGGATTTCAACACGTCTTTCTCTTTTTCTGCGGTTATCCCTCCTTTGTCTGGTGTTAAATTAAAAAGAGGACAAGTGATTCATGTTCTATATCGTATTTAATCGCAAAATGTAGACAACGTCGATGTATTACGAGGTTTAAATGGCAGTATACAAAACATTTCCTCCAACTAGACGGAGTTGTATCTTTAAAATAGTCGGATATAAAAAAGTTACAAATGGAAGAATCAGGTAGGTAGATATTTAAGATTTTAATGGTTTATAGGCTGATCAATCGTACGATTTATTCCACATATTGTTCACTGTAATTATAAAAATTCAACGCGGTTCTATTCTGTACTATTGAAACTATCCTTTTGTTTCATTTTTGGATTATATAGTTTTTTCATTCTTAAGGTGATCTTAAAATCATCGCTTGTTATAATATCAGGTTGTCCCAAAAGTTCTTTTCGTTTCCTTGTTACACATTGAATGTACAATATTTCATGCCCTGTATAATATTACTGAATTACATACGATCCATTCTAATCTATCGTGCTCTTTCATCTCTCTGGAAGCTCCACAATGCCATTCCTTTAAATCTGCTGTGGTTTATTCGAAAAATATCGTTCAAGGTGGATTTTTATCTCATTCGTCGAGTCGAATTTTTCACTACGGAGAAATTTTTAGTGAAATAAAGATGTAACTATTTCTCAGATATTTTTCAACTGGACAAACTAAAGGCAGCAATTGCAAAACGCCAGAAATTAGCAAACAGACGCGGTGTTGTTTTCCACTACGACAATAATAAGCCGCACGTGTCTTTCGCCATACGAAACAAACTGTTGAAATTTGGTTGGGATATTCTATCCCATTCTCCATGCCCTCCGAGCTTTGATTGGTCTGACTGTCATTCGTTTCTTTCGTTAAAACGTTTTCTCGGTAGTAAAAGATTTGACCTAATAAACGAGAGAGATGATAATGAAAGAAAAGGTGAGTAGGTTGAGTTAGGTGTGTATGTTGTAGAATTTTGTAGACGTATGGTTTTTTTGTTGGAAGTTTAAGAAATTGTTTTCTTTTCAATACGATTAATTTGTTAGTGACCCTAGCAGTTTGAGATAAGTTTACGATAGGTTAGTTAATTTTCGATCGTTTAGTTTTAATCCGCATCTATTTTATTTTTCACGCAATGAATGACATTTGCAATCTTTATATATAAAGCACGGAATCAGAAAGTACAAATTTTAAAGTAAAGAAAATTCTTGAATTAAGCGACTTCCTGTAATGTCTTACTTGAATTGAGAGTTAGAAAATGAGCAGAAGTCTGCTCTTTAAATACAACCATTCTTTTAAATGGGATTATTTAAATTTTATTATTTACTTATTATTGAAGTATGAATATCAAAAATAATTGTTATATGTAACTAAATAGCTTACGAGATATTTCAACATTCTTATTGTAGGAAGCACTTATGCACTTTGAAATACGTGTTTGTCTATATGACACTGTTGACTTTCCGTTTGTCCAATTTTGAAATTATAGATAGAATCTATACATGCACAAAACATTATCCATCTCTCTAGATATAGATATTTCTTCATTGGAATCTTAACATTAGATAATTAAAATATCAATTAAAATACCAAATTTTTCAACGTTACGGATTGGTCGTAAATGTACGTTAGATTCGGTGATAGTGGCGTGAATATATCACTTCGAATCGAAGAAGGAAGGATATATATATATGTCGGGGTAACATTGGAAGTCGGAGCGTGTAATGAATCTTCTTGCAAGTTGGCCATCGTTGTTGTATACCAGATGATACTTATTGAAGCGAATGTATTACAAAGGTTGATTGAATAATCGAGATGTCGATGACGATGAATTTAGCTTCGATAACGAATACATGGTCAACGGGATGACGATTGCGATTTGCAACTCGGCGTACGTGTTCACTGGACTAGTCGAACTTCTCAGATTGCACCCCAGTCCAAGTGGAACTGCCCTTATACACTCCTCTCCGTACCTCTCTGTATCCCTCGGGTCAATCTTTGTTTTTAAGCAGAGTTATTTAATTACTTTATACCGTGGCTACGTTCAGTAACCCGTTATGTCACTTCGAGCCCAAACTTACTGTCACAAATCTCGGGCAATCATAATTGACTTAACTCATAAACAGCTATTTTTCAGTTTTATTGTTTAAGTACAAGTACGGCTATAATAAAAAGTCTGGACTAAAGTATTGGAGACTTTCCCAAACATTCCAAAAGAAAGGCCCGGATGTCCTATCATCTCTGACATATATATATATATATATATATATATAGAGAGAGAGAGAGAGAGAGAGAGAGAGAAAGAGGGGGAGAATTACAAGATTGTGTTATGTCAGAAATAACTGAAATAACTGAAATTTTTTCTGTCTCTTTAACTGTTCTAAAGACAGAATACTGCCTCTGTCCACTTGCCAGAAATAAACACTATATTCTGTTTTCTTCCATATAATTTATATTAAATACAAAAGAAAGTGTGTTGTAATTGAAATCTTCGAAGTCAGTTATTTCAGAAAGAAAAATGTCTAAACCGTATTTATAATATTGAGAATATTTATATTGAAAATTCTTTTTCGCATAAAGTTTCTGTATTGTTGACAAGTATAAGAGCACTTGCTGATCTTATAAATTTTATAGAAAATGTGATACATGATTGATCAAAATTGTTAAGAAAATGAAGCTTACATCCGTATGAGATTAACGATCCGAAATGCACACTTTGTGAAAATTCGTGACAGTTGGAGGAAAAGTAATGAATTAATGATTATGCGAGGGCAATTAAACTCCGTCGATCTGAGGTCTTTATTAAATTAAATAGTCCAAAATCGTTTACACAATTAAATAACTATAAATATATTAAAAGATTACAATAAGAAAATGTAACAGAAAAACAACGAAAACCTGTAAATACAACGAAAAACGTAACGTGTGGATTGCAGATTTTTATGAATGTAAAATGTGCGAAAAGCATATGAAATTTATACACGTAAAATATACAAATATTGATATATGCACGAAAAATATGCGTATATGCACAGAAAATATGTACAATTTGTGAGTAATATGTTCAATATTGATTTATTAACGTTATGTGAATTGATACAAAAGGATATTTAACAATTTCGTTTAAATTTATTTATGGCGACGCGCCAAAATTCGCATTACAATAAATTATAAATTACTTTTCTGTATGTGTAGCACTCGAATTGCACAGAATGTGAGTGCATGTTCATATTTGTACCGATATCGTTCTGCTACTTAACTTGATTGTGCTATAGTTTTATTCCTTGATACGTTTTATCTTTATATTTCGGATTAACTAGGATTCATTTTTAAATTGCATATATTTCCATGTGAATTTGTTCATTGCAATTAACTGTTACATTCTGTAATCTGTAACACAGTCCATGAATGACTGAATATTTGTATTATATTTATTTCTGTTTATAATTATATATATATATGCATATACATTATAGTCATCTATGTATATGATCGTAACCAAATACGGCGAGATAGATGCGAAAGAAATATTCAACGTATGAGCCGTTTATTACGGAAGCGGTGCAACCCAATTTTTGAAAAAAATTCGATTTCACCTTGTTTTTCTTACACTAAACACGAAATTATAATTTAATATCAAATTAACATCCACATTTTAAATACGTACATAAAATTGATTCGGTATAACTTTGGTTGGTAGTTGAAAATGCGGAATTATTTGCTATGAAAGCGTGTGAAACTCCATTTGCTATATTTTCTCAGTTGATTAGCAAAGTACTGCCATTTTGAACGACGTAAAAATGGTTACGTGTTTTACAACTATATTATACGCTCATTTGTTTTAAAGGTTGCGCGTGTCATGCAGAGATCGACAATTTTACAAAATAGTGTCCTAAAAGTGCAATTCTACTTTTATTATTAGTAATTACTGATTAATTGCTTCAACTTGTATAATTGCAATTGTTTATCGATTTATCAATGGATAAATTCGTGTTAAAGTCAGATAACGATATAAATTACTAATACAGGTAACAATTCTATATTTGGAATTAGTTCGAATGTTGGTACTATTTTATATTTTAGAAATAAAGCCCATTAAATACAAACGAGCGAAGAATCCTAGATTCTGAAGTTGATAACGATTTGTACGAGGAAAATAGCTAATTAAATAAAGTAAAAAAGAAAAGAATTAGAGAACCAAATTTGTCATCATCAGACGAGGACGACATTTTAAGTGACACTGACTAGAGTTTATGATATAAAATAATAACGAGAGAAATATCTGAAAAATAAGGAAATTGTTGCTCAGGATTTTCATGACTCATTAATTGTGAAAATGGGTAACTTTATCCAATGTCTGTAAAAATACTTTTTTCTTACTGTATTCTTACAGAAATCATTGTATGAAAAATTTAGACGTTTTAAAAGTCTATGGAACACGGCCAAAGCTTCTAACATTTGCCTACATTTTTTGGTTTTATTAAACGCGAAACTTTAAATACAACTTAAACTTAAAATAGTAATAATTATATATTAAAATATATTGATGTAAAATATTGTGACGTGTAATGTGAATATCAATGCAGGCAAAAGAAAAAGATTATTTAAATTTTATATACGCTATTCTGCACTGCATATACACTATCTAATATAAAGTATTTGAACACGTGAATGTTTTTCTCATATTTTTGTCGTATTTTCAAAGTTGTGATTAAAAGATGTTTTTCTAATATTAATTATTTACCTCTTACCATTATTGCATCACTCAAATTCCATATTTTTTTCTTATTTCTAATGTATAGGTGATACTTTGTAAAACTCCTATTTCAATCGTTCTAACATCCTGATATTAACGTGCACACCCAAGTCACTTAAGTGTTCCTGGAGGATCAATTTTCATCCACCATTTTCATTTTAATTACCCTTTTCGTACTTACAATAATTAACGTTAACCAAACTTTTTATCAATATCCACTAACTGTACATTATTGCCTGAGATACGAGTATAAAATTAAATTAAACTGTTTCATCCGAGGTATATTTCACATCCAGTCGCTCGCGAAAGTATTCGAACACTTCTTGAAAAGTTTCACGTATATTATATAAAACATTTTTATATCTCATTAATAAGACACGACCATCGTGTAATTACATTGATGAGATTTGAAATGGATCTTAAAATGTATATATAGGTTACAAGACATCCTCATTGGAAGCATAAACATAGCAAAGTTTATTATCAAACTATTTGACCAATCAATTATTCACTATGTTAATAATTAATAAGCCAGAATATTTGGCCCGAGTATATTTAGCACTAATTGTATCTTTCAGTTACTATTCATGCTGTATACTAATTTCCCACTAAGTGCGTGTTTGCAATAAATGTCGTATTACTTTTGTACCTGTATATTTTCGGGTTGATTTTTATTTTATTATTATTAAACTGAAATTTTTATTATCAGAATAATAACAATAATCCTGTCTCATTACAGTACCAATAAAATTTGTCATGACAAGTGTTTGAATATTTTCGCGAGCCACTAAAGAGAATACTTTTGAAATACACAAATATTCGATATGAATTTGTTACAGTCTGACATCTCAAAAATTGTCAAAATGCCAAATAGTTTGAATAATGAGGCAAGAATTTTTAAGGTTTACCTGATGCTTCCATAAGTATGTGACTATTTGCGAAGAGGAATGTGTAAAGTAAGTGAAGACAAAAGTTGTTAAAGAAAACTCGAAGGCAAGGCGAGGAAGGTGATTGTGAAGGAGCGCGGAGACCGCTTCTAAGAATTGGCCGATGATTTCGGTTGAGCCAGAGCAAGCTACAGAGCGACTGAAAAAAATGGGCCACCGCTCCAAATTTGTAAGTCCCGCTTCCGGGCGACTGAACGAGCCGCTCCCAAAATAAGGCTCATGAGAATCAGGGAATTCCACTCCCACGTTCTCTCGACGCTGTGATGCCGCGCGAGGGTATGGCACGTTGCCAATCTGACGTCAAAACTCTTCTTTCGTTATCTTGTCCTTATTTCGCGTTTCGCCTGATCTCTTAGGCCTAGACGTTCAACAACAATTTCTATTCGCCGTGGCGGACGTTGTCCCTTTAAAATATTACATTTGCTGGCAAGTTTTCTCATCTTCTCGAGTCACACTTTCTCGAAATCTTCACTCGGAACCTCTATCGATCTGATTTTTATTATCTTGATCTGAGAAGCAAAATTAATTCGAGTAAAGCAAAGATGCTAAGTACGAATACTCGTCGATACATTGCGGATGTTTCTGAAAATTCATCTTTATGAACGCACATAAAGTGACGGGACCTATGTAAAAATTTGCTTCATCCACAAAATACCATAACAAGTACTATACATTTCCTCGTATTACGTTTGTCCTACTTTTGCGTCTTTAAATTTTCCATACATGTATGCATAGATATCTGCTATCTATTCATTTATCATTAGTTCAAAGTTTGACAGTGAACGTATCGGTGAATAACATACACATATGACATTGTATTCTTTGGCTATATAAATAAACTAGAAAACAAGCAGAACTATTTTGCATAAGACAATGACCTTGTGTGTTGTTTTCCGCTGGTACGAAAGTACGCAGCTAAATGAACAACCGAACGATATTTATGTAAATGGAAGCGAGGAAAATAGTGTGAAACGACGGTCGCTATGTTGTTAGTTAACGAAAAAACTAAATATGTATATTAGTGACTTTCGGACGGAATCGAAGAATTGTTGCCGCTGAAACGAAGAACTTAGAATGAACACAGATCGTGAAAATTTCTTGGCACCGCGTTCGTAGTGTATTAACGTGAATTTATACGCGGTTAGAATATTAAACTATTCTTAACCTCTGAATGATCTACAGTTCGTTTCGATTTCGCTCGCCAAAAGTAGGATAGATGGAAACTTTCATCATAAATGCTTGATCGTCCATATGACGACATTGTTTTAGAACGGTGATGATTTAGTGATTCTTAGTATATATAGCTTGGAAATTGAGTTTCATTATTCTGAAGCGAGATTTCGAATATCTGGATTTGTAACGGTAAACTTGAAATGTAAATGCAATTTCCTTCTAAATACAGTAACGAGGTTTATTAAATTTCGATAACATTGTATTAGTAAGACATAGAAGCTGGCAGCTATTCTTTCAAGTTTATTTTGTTTCTTAAATTATTCGGATAAAGATAACTCCACACTGACAGACAATTGTCCGCAGACACGTGTCGTAGTCAATCGGCATTTGTCTTTCGTGGAAAATTCGTCGAAAGCTGACGCGTATCGGCGAACAATGTCTGTCGGTGAGACTTAAGGCGCGTACGGGCAGACTACAGGCGCCTGTAGACATTGTCTGGCGACAACACATGCCAAAACATGTATATAAACTGCCTGCAAGCAACGTCGTTTGTCCACTAGAAGTGTGCCGGGTATCACTGCGTATCGATGAGTCGAAGATGTCTTGGAGATGCAACACACGGATCGTTTAAATCTACCTGCAATCCAGTCAAACTAGCCTGAAAAAAAGCCAAATTCAACGTTAAATGGTATTTTGCGACACGTTGCGCCAACTGATAGAAATCACGCTCAGGAACAAATATATGTTTTTGCGTATAACAACGAACCTAATAATCGGATCACGAAAAGTTTAGAACAAAAGTTATAAGTCACGCATTAAGATCGGTTAATTTGTTGATGGGTGAAACTGCGTGAAAAGTATGTAAAATTTTATTCCCAAATGTTAATTAACTTTTGCGTAACTTAGGTTTCTTTCCGCGGAATTTTGTCTTCCGTTGTCTGCGGATTTTCCGTAGAATATAAAAATACGTGTCTGCAGACAAGTATCCGCCAGTGTAAGCTAGGCTTTAGCTCAACACCTACGGCGCGTCTAATTTGAATGTTTATATCTCGATAGCAAAGTGCGGAAGACACGAGTTTGTAGTGTTCTGAAAGCGTTTCGTTGTAAGTTATAAGAATATGTAATAAAAAGGCAGGTTTTCGTTAAAACATTTTAATACAATTCCCAGAGGACGCTTCGAGGTTATCGTAAAATCAAGCGAATAAGAATGTAGTACGTCTTTCTCGATATCATACAATTTTTGTCTGAAAAAATGTTTTTATAATATTCGTATTTTTCGAGATATTCTATATAATCTATGGCCTATATAGCATGTTGCTGTCTTAATAAAACTCCACGTTAATTTTATCAAAAACCTTCGCATGTTTTCAATTACTACAACTGCAACAAATCTGAAACTAGTCATTTTGGTAGCTCTAACGTTAGAGTTTCAAACACAAATTCCTGCTTGGTTGTTGGCCGTTGAAAGAAGCACTTACGTAGTGACGAATGGAAGCGAGGCGGCAGCGCGGTTCCGCAAATAATCACGAACACGACAGGATGACACGTTCCGAAAATAAGGATCGCCCATGCAGGGAATTCCGCCGCCACGTCCTCCGCTTTGGAATCGCGCGGAAGGATCTGGCACGCTTTCAAATTGACTTTAACGCCCGTTTATTCTGCCTCAACTGGTCACCAAAATATTTTTCTAGGCCTATTTTAAACCGACCGATGCTTTTTCTCGTCACGGAAGTTACGAGCGATTTATAAATTCTTCGTCTTGCTGAACACAAGCAAACAGGAAACGTCGCGACTTTTGTGAGTTCAAGTACTTTTTATCGTTAAGTATTCCTACTAGCTCTGTTTATATTGTATTGTATCGCATCTCACGTATTCGTGTCTGGGTATTTCAGAAACTTTTGCGAAGTTCTTTCGTATCTCGATATGCGATTTTTTGTTCCCATATATGTCCACCTTTAGACACGTTACAACTATGTTGTCATTTGACATTAGCATGCAAATTTTTATCGCTATTATCGTAGACTGTAAACGAACGAATGGGTCGCTTTTTGTGTTTAAAGATAGATTATATTTACAGATAGTGTTACGTTCTATTTGATCGCCGACGAAAAGCTAGCGTCAACTAACGTTTTATGCAACTGGCAATAAGCTCCACTTTCGGCTAACCTGCTATGTGCGGGAATACTGGCACGGGAGAGGATTAAAGTTGTTCGAATGTAGATTAACAATATAAAATGATTTATTCTAATCTCACTCGATTTCGATGTTGGCAATTGACTGACGGCTATGAAATTCTTCGGTTGACAAGTGATGAACCTTCGGTAGACGAAATGGTAGCTAATTCCTCGATAGCCAAAACGATAACTAATTCTTCGATAAACAAAATGATAACTGACTCTTTGATATAACGAATAATTGATCTATAATATTCGATAGACTAACGGTAATTGATTTTCTCGATAACCGAACGATAAAATTCTCATACTGACTTCTCTGAGTCGCTACATTTATATCCGTCGGAGATGAAAAAACGTCGGGGTCTTTCTTTTGAAGATGTTTGGGAAGATCCCCAACGTTTGTTCGACTGCCGACTTTGTTTACAATTTAAATTGTCATAATATCGTTATAAAAACATAATATAAAGACATAGTTAGATGAGTTTAGCAAGATATAACTTTTAGCAGTTTTAACTGGCTTTCACTTCAAATACTGTAAACACGATTACAAATAAACGATTTAAATTATCTCGGTTTAGGAGAATATAACAATTTTACTTTCACGCTATGGATCGCGCGAGTCGCGGGACGTGACAGATAGTATTATAGAATTTTAATGTATTTTAAAAGTCAAAGATAAACGTAAAAAAATTAAAAATAGAAAAAGAAATTGTAAACGCTTTCAAGATTGTGCATAATTAATAGGCAAGCAATTTATTGCATTGCTGCATTTCCAAATTAAATTTAATAGAAGATTATTTTTGCTAAAGTTTTTGTTTACTTATGATTACTATATTATACTAATAGATAATATTTAAATATTACAAATTGCGTTATTCAAGTTCAAGTAATTCTGCGTTATATTGCATTTCTAAAAGAAGGGAATACGACTGATAAAGAAGAGAAGCTTCTATTGACGATTCACCGCTTGCCCTTATCTGCAATCGATTCACTGGATCGTATACTTTGCATTCGAAGCGTATAAAAAGATTGATGTCCCCGAACGGAAGTCAGTTTCCCACTCGTACGGCCGTGACTACAAATAAATCAGATCACATACATAGAGGAAGTGAAACGATCGATTTGATTTGAAACTGTTATTTTGCCAGCTATCTGACTGCAAAATTATCGCGTCATTAAATTTTCACATAGAACTATTAAATTAGTAATTAAGATCTTTTCCATTTTAGACTTGTTAACTCAAATTTTCCACACTATTTCTTATTAAGTTTTTCTTCTGATTATACAGTCAATTTATTTGTTTACTACCGTCTTTGATATAAATTGCTGTTTATAAGTATGTGGACACTTTCGTAGATTTACTTATATTCCGTAGATATTATATATTCCCCATATGTATTTACAACTATGTACTATTTCTCTTTCTGGGAAAAAGTCATTGAGTAAAAATTAATTCTTATTTAAATGCAAGACGGTTATCGATAAGTCTCAAAGAAATTTCTCAAAAAATCAAATGACGAAAAAATATTAATTTTTAATCGTTCTGATTATAAATAACCATTATGATTAAAACGATTAAACATTTTTTTGGCTAACAGTAACCAATTCTTTTGTCGGAATTTTTTGTTACCATAATATAAGTTTACTTTAGTTATCGTTAATCGATATCGACGACAAAATTTTCGTTTGTTCCACTCCAGTACTCTCCATTGTTATTAGCATTACTGGTAATTAGTGTATTAACACAAATGTTAATAAAAATATTATACTACAATATCTTTTATCCAATTCTTTGTTTCTTATACTTTCATACTAATTTTTTTCTTCTTTTTTTACTTAGTAAGATATACATGTATATAGGTTTTATAATTCATTTTTTATATCGTCGATAAATATGCACTAATTGTCAGTAATGTTAATAACGATTGACAATAGCCGAATGTAAGCAGAAAATATTTTTGTCACCGATAATGGTTATCGGCAACAAAAATAGAATTTGGGTCATCGATAATGGTTACTGGTAACAAAAGTTCCGATTATTATTGGTTACTGGCAATCAAAATTAAATATTCGTCATCGATAATGTTTATTCGTAACCAAACTAACATTCTTGTCATCGTTAATGTTTACCGCTAATCATAATAATAATAATTGGCCGTAACTAAAATTATTTAATTAAACATATTAACTCTTATACCACAACTTCAAAAAATTGTTTTGTGACAGTTATGGTATCTGCTATCACATATTTTCTTGTGAAATCAACGTATGTAATATATAGACTGTTTTGCATAACGTTGTAATATATCGCTCTATTGTGCTGTAACTGAACTGCATTCGTAGACACATATTACAAGCTGAACGCTGCGGAAAATCGAGCAACTGAGCTGGAGATAGCCAATTCATCCACGTTATAGTTCAAGCATTGCAAATTCACATACGTATTCTGATTCCCACAATATTCTCTGCCTGGAAAATACATTTCCAGAACTGAAAAATATCGCGCATTCGAACGACGTTTATTTTAAGTGAATATTTAGTTAGCTTTTCCGATTTTAAATAAGCTGTTATTATTATATATTATAGTATTTAATTAACTTTTTTTGAAAATAGGAAAAATTGCGAACACTTAGTTGGCAATCTGATAAAATAATTTAATGTCTTGAAAATGAGAAACGTCATAGTTCAATGTCAATTATTTTTTCGATTAAAATGTTGCTGGTTACAAATAACAATCGTAAGTGAAATTTATTTCGATAACTCATAATATTTATCGGTGAAAGAGATTGGATTTCGATCGAATAATAGTTATCGACGAAGAAAATATCGTTTTGCTTTGGATTAGATTTCAATACAACGTTTGGTTCAAATTATTAACAATTAAATTCGATGACAATAAATTTCAACAGTGCGAGTTTCCAAAGAACTTTTTCACTAAAAAGATAGAAAATTATATTTACTGATCTTTCTATTTATTGTTAAAATTTTAAATTGAAATTCAATTTAACAAACATAAGTTTGTCTAATTTTTGTAGACATCGCCTTTCTCTTCAGTTGTCATTTTCTTTCAGAGCAACGAAATCGCTATTGGTCGTAATTGGTGGAATTGTTTTGATCGAATGCAAAACAATTACTTAAACGGTTATTACATTAATCAACATATATATAACAATACATATTGATTAACGTTACCTATAATTACTTATGCAAAACAATATTTACACTATTATGAGCAATCAAAATGCAATTTCATCAATAATGCAATCAATAATGGCTATCGGCAACGGAAAAGAATGTCGGTCATTTATGATCATTATAATATCCTCAACTCAAATAATAGGCAAGTATCTGTAACTGTACTTTTTCTTAAAAATTTTTGGGACAACTGTTATTTATGGTCTCTGGTTTTAGCATATACAAAGTGTCCATTTTAATCTGCCCAGGTATATATTGTAAAATTTTAAGTAAATAAATATGAAAGGCACAAAAGCATATGTCTCAGAACATTAGGTAAAAAAATATAGCTGGGACAAATGTTTCAGACATACAAGGTGTCGTTACTTTTTTCCACAGAACGATGTTAGCATATCCTACAAGTAAAAATAAGAGAAGAATGTCACATACAGAGACACAAGAATACTTTGTTAAAAAATTATAATAAAAATACAAAACGACAGCGGATTGGTTCTCGTTCGATAGAGTATAACAACTGTTATTACGCCGAGCTTCGAATAATTTTTTTTATTCTAATTAATTATCATCAACTGTGGAGTTTTATTTATTTTTATTCAGATTTGGTTATTTACTGCGGGTATTTGCAGAAGAGAAAAACTTGACACTTACGATTATATATTAATGAAGTCGTAATCGTTTTTGTGAATGATGCTTAACGGGGGTTGATGTCATGCATTACTCACTGCAATCGTAGAAGGTGAAACAAGTTCGGCGAAGGCGCGCATTAGTAGCTGATGTCATAAATGCAAAGTGAGAGGGGTCTTCCGAGGGCGAGCGCATTTTTTATCTTTATTATTTCTCCGAATTCGGAGAAACGGATCCTCTATTCTGTACATCTTTCACATCGTTTTTTTTTCTAGAATACGGTCCGTGTGATTTTTATGGGGAGATTAAACGGTCCCACAATAAATCTGATTGTCAACGATGTTAAACTTAGAAATTCTTTCAACCAATACTTATATTTCATATTCTTGTTTGAGCTTTATTTTGAAAGGTAAAAAAACTTACGCTGAGTTATAATTGGTTACAATCCAACACTGTAACTATATTATCACCAAACTCTCAGTTCAGCTGATTTGCAATCGTTGAACGATGCAAAACTACGTTTGTATTTATATAGTCAGTTTCTTCCAAATATAGAGTAAGGTATTTGAGTCATGTTATAAGCAATATACCTTATAATTCGCCAAGTTTGATTATAAACAATTTTTAAACGAACTAAATTTGGAAAAAAACCGCAAGTATTCTCAAAAGAATTCGAACAGTAACGAAACTTAACTATGTAAAGTGAGGTACCTATGTAATTATATGACGTGTTAATTAAGAAAGAATGGGATCGACTTTTCATTGTTGTATAGAGTCATTTATTATGCTTGAAATTTGTATCTTTCAGTCAGAATACATCTAAGAATAATTATATTTGGCTCGTTTATTGTCTGTATTGACAATTCGACGTGCATGGTTTCAAACGAGAATATAACTTCTACTCATCAAAGTAAAGAAGTTCGTTCAACAAATACTAATATTTCCAGTTGCAATTGTCATAACTTTATATCGTGCATATAGAATATACTACATATACATTTTAAAAAATTGATGCTGTCACGTCCCGCGACCCGCGCGATCCGTAGCGAAAGTAAAATTGATAAATTCTCCTAAACCGAGGTAATTTAAAACGTTTATTTGTAACCGTGTTTACAGTATTTAATGTGAAAGGTAGTTAAAGCCGCTAAAAGTTATATCTTGCTAAACTCATCTAACTATGTCTTTATATTATGTTTTTATAACGATATTATGACAATTTAAATTGTAAACAAAGTCGGCAGTTGAACAAACGTTGGGGATCTTCCCAAACATCTTCAAAAGAAAGACCCCGACGTTTTTTCATCTCCCACGGATATAAATGTAGCGACTCAGAGAAGTCAGTATGAGAATATTTACCGTTCGGTTATCGAGAAAATCAATTACCGTTCGTCTATCGAATATTATAGATCAATTATTCGTTATATCAAAGAGTCAGCTGTCATTTTGTACATCGAAGAATTAGTTATCGTTTTGCTTATCGAAGAGTCAGTTATCATTTTGCCTATCGAAGAAATAGTTACCATTTCGTCTACCGAAGGATCATCACTTGTCAACCAAAGAATCACTATTCTCTCAACCGAAGAATTTCATAGCCGTCAGTCAATTGCCAACATCGAAATCGAGTGAGATTCGAATAAATCATTTTATATTGTTAATCTACATTCGAACAACTTTAATCCTCTCCTGTGCCAGTATTCCCGCACATAGCAGGTTAGCCGACAGTGGAGCTTATTGCCAGTTGCATTAAACGTCAGTTGACGCTACTTTCTCGTCGGCGATCAAATGGAACGTAACAGATGCTATGTCTAAGCTATGTATCGGAAAAATTTTTTAAGAATAAGAAATAAATTTACATCGATTCCTATAATTCAAACGAATTAACATCTTTTCAGGAACAAATTGATAATAGATATGTTTTCGCAAAATTTGATTCGGTACGATATTTCGAACGAAATAAGCAACTTTGAAACAATTTTCCCCGGGTGCGTTATGAATGAAATATCGATCAAACGAAAATTTATTATAAATCGATGTTTTTTTAATATTTTGTTTTATATCTTAGAAACTATTTGTCGTATGTAAAAAGGTTTCGGTAGGAGGTTGTAGCTAACAAAACTGTCTTTAAAGCGAATCCTATTACGTTAAGCGCAATCGTTGTGTTGCCAATTAGTAAAAAGCGCGAAGAAGTCCGTTTCTCTTAAATCGTTTATAACTTTAGTTAAAATTGGTGTCGTAGAATAATAGTGTCGAAGCTCTGTGATGAGTAAAGTACTAGTCACACCAAAATAACGTGCCAAATTTCGATTCGATCCGTTCGTTAGTTTTCGTGCAATCAGTTTGTCAATTTACGGAACGAGAAATTTCTTATTTGCAATAAAAGTATTATATATGTGCTGATAATCCTTCGAGCTTATACACTTTCTGAAAGGCCTATATTTTGATATTCTGATGGGAAAGGAATTTTCTGATTCAAACATCCGACTAAAGTACAACGATAGACATTTTTTCTTAGTTTCTAAAATACAATAAGTTTCACATTTTTCATCCTACCACAGTGGAACTTGTCGCTATCGATTTCTGAGACCAACTGTAAGACCAACTGCCTCCGAAGATAGGTCTTTTTTCTCAAAAATCGCCGACGCTAAACTATTAAGCATTAGAAATGAGGTAGGCGGATGTCTTACAGTTTATCGCTTCTATTATACGTGGATTTTTTTTTTATACCGACTGGATGCCCATAAAGGATTGAAAATCATCTACAAAGTTATTCCATTTTCGCAGCGGGCGGTCTGAGAGGTCCAACGCAGCGGGCGAAGCCACTGAGAGCCCCGTGCGCCGTTTCTCACGCGACGAAATTGTAGCTCATGAGAAGAATCACATTATCTCGGCAACTAATAGCGCTTAGAAAGTAAATTTTTCTAAATTTTTGGGTTACTCGAAAAAAGAAAAGGCTGAATAACATCTATTCTTTTGTTTAACGTTATTTGTTAGCTGAAAGTAAACACCAAATTTTTGTCTGTTACTTTTCACTTATCGTTGTTGTGAAAATTACATTTATTGTTGAAAAACCATATTGTTTATTGTTTGTAAGTTATCAGTAATCATGTTTAACCTTTTCGCTACGGGCGGTTTCTTCGACGCGGCACTTCCGCTGAACAAGCCGGCGTGCCAAAACTATGCACGGTACGCGAGAAAGATCGTTAAATATAAAAATCGATCTCTACTCATAAGTTCTCCAAAAATTATACTCTTCAACAGTTCATCGTTAGCCTAGTATTCACGATATGACAATTTTTTATTTCGCGACATTAATAATTTCATGGCGAGAAAGCAATAAATTTCTGAGAGAGAAGTGTTTCGAGAATTTATCGTATTAGCATCCTCATCAACGTTATTCCGATAATCGTTTGTCGTGCCAATCATGGAATTTATAAATTTTTCGGAACAGAATAATTGAAACAAATCGAAAACTGATGCCGAATAATTAATTGATGTTTTTATTCCTGAATGATAGCAATGAAATTTATGAATATTCGTTTGTCCATGTAATTTCTCTGGTATCTTTTTCAGATTCAGTTGAAGTGTCTTCTTCAAATTCGGACACGTTAAATATGATTTCTCGAAATCTTTTATTATTTGTATTACATCTTTCTCGTGCCAAATTTGAGTTTATCTGGTCATCTTCTGATAGCTCCGAATAATTCCGATTTGTGTTAATACGTCTTTTTCTGTTATTTGTCATCATTTCAGAGGTTGGATAAAATCTGTTCAGAAATAATTAATCTAAATAAAGGTAAACAAATTTGGAAAACAACAAAGCATACCTTTTTGTCTGTTGTTGGGGGAAAAGTAAATTTTATTATCTTTCTTCAGTAAACGCTAACAGTATTCGCCACAAACATTCGAACAAGTGTCTCGAGACTGATTTGGCATTTGGTTTGCTGATACATATCTTTGAGACGTCCTAGTCTCACGTCTGTGACAAACAAATGTTGCAAAACAAAATACTAACGCTACATGTTCAGAGTAAGATACTTGATATGCTATAATTCCAGTTGCTCATTGTATGTATAAAACGCGGCAGATTACGCAGAACGTCTATGGTTACCCGTAGTACATCAGTGACATTTTATGGAGAGCGACTGCAGTCCATAGTAACGAAAGGGTTAATAGTTTAGCGTCGGCGACTTTTTGAAAAAAAAGTTATCTTTTAAAAGTTTTTTAAGGTAATTGGTCCTAGAGAAACGCTTCTTTTCAGTTATTTCCATGATCCAGAAATCAATAGAAACGAGTTTCAATGCGGTAGGATGGAAAATGTGAAAGTTATTGTATTTTAGAAACTAAGCAAAACTGTTTATCGCTGTGCTTTAACCAGACGTTTGAATCAGAAAATTCCTTTTCCATCAGAATATCAAAATATAGGCCTTTCAGAAAGCGTACAAGCTCGAACGATTATCAGCTTATATATTTTTATTGCAAATAAGAAATTTATCGTTCCGTAATTATTGTTCCATTTTGGTGTGACTAGTACTTACTCATCACAGAGCTTCGAAACTTTATTATTCTACGACACCAATTTTAACCAAAGCTATAAACGATTTAAGAGAAACAGACCTTTTCGCGTTTTTTACTAATCGGTTCGCTTCAAAGACAATTTTGTTAGCTACAACCTTCTACCAAAACATTTTTACGTATGACAAATAGCTTCTAAGATATAAAACAAAATATTAAAATAAACGCCTTTTTAAAAATATTTTTCGTTTGATCGATATTTTATTCATAGCAAAGTTGCTTATTTCGTTCGAAATATCGTACCGAATGAAATTTTGCAAAAACATTTCTACTATCAATTTGTTCCCGAAATCACCCTTTTGAGCTTAATTCGACTGGAATGTTATTTTTCTTACTGGAACCATATATATTTTTAATATATTAATCAATCTGCTAAAATGTTATTAACTTATGTCAGTTGGAAAACCACTAGTTGAGCAAGTATTTCAACTTCTATTCATTACAAGAAAATCAAATACAGTTGTAGCGTCTATTTCATGCGATAAGTTCTATAAATTAAAAGTTAACATAATTGCTAAACTAGTGGTATTTCGACATAAATAGGTTTATAACTTTTTGTACAGAACGCTAATGGGGAACGGTTAATGTATTAAAAGATAATGTTTCCTTCATAGAAGATAAGATCGACTTCCTATTAACATTAAATTGTGTTTTTCTCGAAACCATTTAACCTTCGTTGAAAGATATTTAGTATTATGAACAGTTTCGAAAATATTTGCTGCTCAATTGTTCTCTTAACAAAAAATGTTAACGTATTATTAATTATATATGTGTATATGTATATAAAACTGATTTTATTGAAAATGTATTTACATTTCAGATAGAGTTTAAATATCTTACTATTGATGAAGCTGTTACGAATTATCCTTTAACGCACAAAATATACCGAGAATTAGTTGGGACGGATTTAGTGGACCATTTCAGTTCCGTGGATGATTTACATCTATTGAACGATTCACCGGCTGAAATACCAACAAACATCTACGACAAGCAGCGACAAACATCAGTCTAAATATTATCTTAAATTCGGGGAGGAACTTGGCCGGAATATGGAAATGCATATTCGAGGCTGCTTAAGCGTAAAAGTTGGCGCGCTATTGCACAGGTTTGAAAAAGTGGAAGGAAAAAATGAGATGCCTAGTGGTGCATCTGAGGTTTCTAGATGCGGAAATACATGTTATTTAGCATGCATCTGATTGGAAGATACGAATATATCATAAAGAAAATTAGATTTATGTATGTTACGGGTGCGGTCCATAGGATATACGTCAGCTTTAGCCGGACAATGTCAGTATTACACACCGCTATCTGGCAAAGTCGGAAGAAACAGTTGAACAGAGTGAATATAGAATTGACATTGCACCCACTAATATTTCTTTGCGAACTGTGCCAGGTTTAGCACGTTCGTCGCCCAGCGTGATTCTGCTAAGTTTCCTGCGGGGCCCAAATCCGACCGCCGGTACTCAGAATGTAAATAGAGCGACAAGCAGGAATTCATCGTTTATCGCCTTCGATTCATTGTTTGTCCCCTTCGATTCATTGTTTGTCGCCTTCGATTCATTGTAAATATTTATTTCTGAAATGGAGAAAGCGATAAGCTTTCCAGCTAGAGTATTCCGAGGGATCTTATGGCAGATATCTCAAATCTTTCATTTAGTCGAGAAGCATACTTGTGAGACGTACATCAGTGATTTTTTCATGCTCAAAATGTTCGGTGAACAGCGTGAATATATATTTGAAAGTGAGGAGAGTAGCGATGACGGAGTCTATAACTATTGTTCGAAGTGCCTAAGACCACCCCAAATGTGTTTGGAATGTTTTAACGAATACCATGCGATATAGAATAATGTAATATATTATCCAGAATATAAATTAATAAAAAGTATGGTATAATGTGTTTTTAATATTTTTATGTTGTATATTCTATACATAATATCGTATATTTAATTAACTCTAACAAAAAGAGCGTCACCATACTTTGGTGACGGGGCCCCCACGGAAGTATACTCGTCGCATAGATACGTGCGACGTGGCGGTGAACGTATTAAAGTGGTTTGTTGTGGACAATGGTAAATCCAATAAACAGAAATGTGTCCAGCGTCGTGCTAAGTTGTTCCTTTGTATCCATCTGATTCCCTTTTGGAACCAAGTATCGGTATGGCGTCAGGCATATAAAAATCTCCTGCCGGCTCGGCGGGAGCCTGCCGGCAATTCTTTCGTCGGCGGCATCGGCGTGATACAGCGTGATGAATCGCACACGAAAACTATCATCGCGCGTATGTTTCCGTGCATTGGCGTCCTCCTGGGCAGAGTAGCGCTAGGTCGTTCCTGGTTTATTTATTTCTGGGAACTGATGTTTATTAATTAATAAAATTACTTTAAATTAAAAGGGGACGTATCGTCGAATATGCTTGTTTCTTTCGCGATATATATTACCCTATAATAATACCCTATAATAATCGTAAATAATATAATGCAACCACAGTAAGTCTAAAAAGAAATAAAAAAGAGAAAGGTGAATGAAAAAGTGAACGATGGTTAGGAAATAAAAAATCATACGGAATATATTTATTTTATTTTATTATTTATTTTTACTTAGTCCGTGCCTTTCGGCTTTGGACGAGTTTTCAGTTTTACATCTCTTTTTTTTACTTATCTATCTCCTCTCTAATCTACTCTATTATATTGCACGCCGTTGTGTATTCTATTTCTAAGACTATTGCAACTTTTGGACTTTTGCCTCCTTGCTGTGCTTTTTTATTGTCGTTTCTCCCCGTCTTGTATTGCCTTTCTCTTCTCCATTATTGCTTTTATTTCCCTTATTCTTTCTTCCGTCTCGTTTAGTATTTCTTCTGTTTCCTTTGTCCCTCCCGTTATTTCGCATTCTTCTATCACGTGTCTCAAGTCTTCCTCTTTCCTTTTGCATAGTCTGCATTTTTTTTCTCTTTCTTCTTTCCAGTATTCCCTTGCTTTGGTCTCGTTTCCACATCTAAATCTTGCCAGTATTCTGTCCTTCCACTTCATCCTCCCTTCTAAGTACTTTGGCTGCTTTTCCTTGGCAATGTTTCTGTAGTATCTATTGTATTTTGTCTCTCTTATTCTTTTCCCCCTCTCTTCTGCTTCTCTCTTTCTCCTTTCTTCTATAATTTGTTCTATTGTCGTCCTTCTTTGTTCTTCTCTTTCTTCCCTTTGTGTCCCTCCATTTCTCACATCTTCTAGTTCCTTCTTTCTCTTTCTTGCTCTTTTCCCTTCTTGGTCGTTTCCCCAGTCTCTCTCTCTTTCCTTTATGGACTCCTTTACTCATACGGAATATATAAATATACTCACAAAAAGCAAATAAAATAGAAAGAAATATAAAACCAAACAAAATTTAGCTACCATCCTCACTTCAAAACTGTTTGCAAACAAATAATAATTCCCCATATTGCCCATCCACTGGTCGACAATGTCAATTTTGCTGGTATTACATTGAACCATGTTCGCTATTCAACTATTTCTTGCAACCTTACCAGGTAGCGATGTATAAAGATGTAAAAGGTGTGATCGGTCTTGCCGATCGGCAGTACTGAAATCGGTGAACGTCTGCATTGACAGCACCAGAGTGATATGAAAATAGGAGTACGCGTGAGTCATGTGTTACCGTGTAAGTGCTTTATGTGATTGCAATATGGGGATAGAAGGAGACGGCGTAATCCGGCATGTACATTGATGTCGCTCGTTGATCGGTGTTCCATTTACGTATTTACTGCACGAATGTGCATCGTTATTAGACAAGAACGCAAGATACCTCTATTCCTCTTCTATTCTCTTTCTATTCCTACATCGCTTTTTCAACTCGCTCACACACTCTATCTTTATATCTCTATAGATAGCGCAGAGAAGAATGCATTAGTCTGGTGCAGTGTCTAGTTCACAGTATACGTTGAATGTGAAATACTCTTCAACAGTGTGTGACGGGAAAGATCAGCTTATAGTAATAGCTTCTTTAACTATTTCGCGTGCTAACAAGCGTCGCAAGCATCGCAAACGGCGGCGAAGATTTTATGTTCATCAAAATCTCAAATTCGAAATAAATATGGTAAAAGCGATGACGGGAAATATCAGCTTATAATAACAGCTTCTTTAACTATTTCGCGTGCTAACAAGCGTCGCAAGCATCGCAAACGGCGGCGAAGATTTTATGTTCATCAAAATCTCAAATTCGAAATAAATATGGTAAAAGCGATGACGGGAAATATCAGCTTATAGTAACAGCTTCTTTAACTATTTCGCGTGCTAACAAGCGTCGCAAGCATCGCAAACGGCGGCGAAGATTTCGTGTTTATCGAAATCTCAAATTCAAACAAAAATAAATATGGTAGAAGCGATTCGATGAAAGTTTCGATATTCGATAATGTAGATGACCTAAACGTTGAGTACAGATGCGATACTGTATCTCTTTCTGATACAGATATCTCTATATAAGAAAGAATGGCGTTTAATTATTAAATTCCATGTCAGATGATTTATAAATTCTGAAAACTAGGTCTAGTAATTTTCTTAGTTTTTTGATGGAATAGGATAGAATAGAAGCACATAGTTAATACTGGCCATATCACTGTACATTTTATTGTTTTATTAATACATCAAACTGAGTTGTATTTTTTTTCTCGTTTATTTCGTTTGTAGATGATGACTAAAGAAAGTGGCAAAATGCCCTACGTTGAGACGTTCGTATGAAATTTTATAACCGGCACAGATATATTTAGTTGTTTTTTGGAAAAGTGGAAATGTGCTGAAAATTTATGCTTCTCTGAAATTTAAAAATACCGCAAAACCTTATTTCGTTCCGCAATTGTTTTTAGACCATGGTTGCTTAAATTGGACCAATTAGTAAAAAATAGGTTCTTCGTGTTTATAAAAGTAAAATTTATGCTGTAGATTAAATAAAACGAATTTACTTCCAACACTTATAGAATCGTTCAGAAAGTTCTACTTGAGGAATACATTATTCAGTTTATTATACATGTTTTTATACATCAAGTAGCAACTTTACAATGGTAAAGTTATCGACATCTATAATTAGAAAGTCGTATGTGACCATAGCGTCCTTGGAATAATTATACATTTTATGCTACATACAGTGAGTGTAAAAAGTATTCGTACAGCCGGCATCAATAAAAGAAGGAACAAACAAAAAATGCACACATAATCTTAAAAATTATGAATCTCATAAAAGAATATTATTTGTTTACATTCTTTATGAAGAATATTCTCGTATATATTATTCAAATATGAATCTGAATAAATAAATAAATATAACAAATATCCAGAAAGCAGTGGAAAGTACACGTGTAATAAGTATTCATAGAGTTCCTGTTTCAAGAAATTATACGTAGTATAATTACACTATAACACATGAAATATCAACACAATTAGCACCATTGCATACCTGGAGGCCATAACAGAAACGTCTCAACTGAAATATTGGTAACATTCACGAGTCTAATAAGAAATAAGGAAAAGAGAGAAACGACTGAAGATGAGAGAAAAATTGTATAAACTTGCATAACAAACGCAATGGAATTTTACTCCACGAAATTTCTAAAATTGTAAATAAACCGAAATCAACAAACCAAGGTGTCATGGACAGACATGCAAGAAGAAAGAAAAAATTTAACAAAAGTTGGCAAGTGAAAAATGAGCGTACCCGAAAAATAAAAGATTATGCTGGCTGATGAATAATTCGCAAGGCAGAATGTAAGTGAAGGTAATTCAAAAATAAGGGCATTAAAAACGAAAATAATAAATAGGAAGAAACGATTAAAGTTCCGAAAAGAGTATGTTGCAGAAGCACAACATATTTGGGCCTTGTGAATTATGAACAGAGTATCAGGATGTTATTTGTCATGGTTTTGCGAGGTGATTCTACACTTTCTGATCGGTGAAGATTTGTTAAAAAGTGCACCGCAAAATTAACCTTGAGCATAATTTACAGGGTCAAATTTTCTTTGATGCATATAGTATCCATCGCGAGGGATAAAAATTTCAAGGAAACCATGGGTCGCAAATGACCCACTCTAACGTTTTATCAACAAACAAAACAAATAACAAGGAAGAAAGTGTAGAAAACTATCGGTGAAGTGGGTGGGTATTAATCTCTGTTCTGTGGTATATACCGACTATCGGGGCAAGAATTAACATAAGATCTCAACATTGAGAAGTTCCAAATCGTCGTCATTTCGAAAGTGTTCAAGGATTTACATACGGTAGACGGTCCTCGTGTTCATTGACGTAAGGAAGAGCGAGTCATCGTTTGTGCACGTATGTATTCATTGATGTGTTTGCGAAGAATAGCTCGTCGAGTAGGGTTTTCGCACGAAGCAATGAGAAAAATAAGACGCCAAGGTCAACATTCTTAGAAGCTTTACGTGTGCATGAACTTCCTAGGATGGATAATGTCGGTCGACGAAAAGTTTGTAGCTGGAGGCTAAGAAAATTAGAACGCAAATCACGCTATCTCGAAGACATCTTGTTTGCGGATGAGAGCAGTTCTTCCAGGCAGCATTCTCACTCGTCAGAACGCCAGCAATCTTCATATTATGACACAGAGATTCAATCAGAGCCGCATGGACGTGGCCTGGTTTATTCCATATCTGACTTTAACACGCGTATAAAGTCAATTTGGTAATTAAAAAAATAGATGCTATACGTTCGCGAGTAAGTAGATAATAACACTGACGATACTTTGCGTTATATCTAACATGAAGATACGAATAAAATCAGTTTAAGAATTAACCGAATTGTAAATATTTTTTCCCAAGAGAACATGTCATTTGCGATCCATGGTTTCTTTGAGACTATTCTTCCTCGTGACGAGTACTATACGACGTAACAAAAACAATTTATCCTTGAAAATCACACTCGACGTCAATTCTACGGTCCACTTTTTTAACAGATCTCCAGCGAACCGAAAATCCAGAATCATCTCCCAAAGCCATGACGAATAATTTTTTCACACCTTGTACATGTAGCCTGGCGAAAAAAAAAGCGAATCGTAAAATATACTGGAAGATTGATTACAGGTTATGAGCTGTTGAGAGTGAGCGATGTTGAATGTCTTCTTTTTACCAATGGTATAATTGAGCGTACATTGATATTCTAGAAAATTATATTCAAACTAACACGAGTAAAATAGAATTAGAAGACAATTACATTTTTTTTACAAGATAACGATCCGGAAGAGAATGTTTTTATTACACTGAAGACTATTATCAGATATTCGACATTTGGAGTTTCCATAAACAGCAATTTTTTATTTTATTTCTATTTTCATAAAGTATTGGCAATTTTAATGCATTTAATATACAGAAACTGTGGTAAAACATGTAAACAATTTTTCTTCTTAAATATTGTATCAACTATGTACGCCTTACTCGATATAAGATATTTGTTAAATTTTTAATTTATTATTTCATATAATTTTTATCGATATTGAAAATTTCTATAATTATGTATTAATTAAAAAAATCGTTGCTCTGTTAATGTTAAAAAATGTTCAGCTAAACAACTTGCTGATCTCGGACTGTTAAATGTTACGCGATCGATATTAGAATTTTATACGTAACAATCTTAAGTATTATATAAATAAAATATATAAAGAAAGAACACTTATCTAAAATACGATTCTGTTCTAATTTGTTATCCTTGATTTTTATTTCCAGTAAAATTTTGCCAGGATTGATACGCAACTAATGAAATTTTTATTTTACTAGAAATTCTAAGCGATTTACTTGGTACAAACAATCAGTTAAACTACATAACTTTAATAAAATATATTAAAAAATGAATTTAAGATTTACTAAGTATAATACTGAAATCACTACTAGGAAAAGTATCAATTTGTCAGTAATGTAATGTAGAAATCTACTAATTTTATATTTTTTATTTGTACACTTTTTTAAGAACACTTTTATTTTAATTCTAAAGCTTTGTTCAAACTTCTGAAATAGATATTTAATATTAGAATAAACGATACACGATCTGTACAAAACATAAAAAAAACGTTGTTTCTACTTAGAAATAAATCTCTATATAATTATTACAGTTCCTAGTGTATAAAAACAATTTTCACATTATCATTTTATTTCCATTGGAACATAAATAACAAGACAATATAATATCGATTTCTGTGACGCACTTGAAATTTTTTGTAGATTTTTTAATTTATAAGATTGCTACAGAAGAATTGATAATGTTTGAGATAAAAACGTCATTCTACATGTACGTTAGTGTTTAATGCTTATATAATCTTACAAGAATAGTTTTGAATGATACCAATGTAAACATTGCATTACAGCTTCCAATTTCATTTAATTATTATTTATCAATTACTCATAATTTACATAACGCCAGATCTTGAAATAAAGAGTTATTTTAACTAACTTGTTATATTTAAAAATGACTTCTCGCTTACGGGAAATAGTATTATTTATATCAAGATCAGATGCATCATTTTCTCAAATAATAACAAAAATATTATCTGAAATGAGAAACAATTTGAATTTTACAAGTTTGAATTTTAAATGCTGTGTTTTGCGTATAATTGTATCAAACAATTAATTCAAATTAGTTTACAATACAACAGCATCGAAATTTCTCATTATTTTAGAAAAAATCTATTTAAAAACGAGTGAAATAAAGATTCGTTTCATGTAATAACCTGATAATAAAATAATTTAGAAGAAAATAATTTTGTTATTCTGTCTTTTAATAAACTAATTTTTAGTTATTTTGAAATACCTGCGAATCAGTAAAATGATATTATATTACTCAAATAATTGTTTTCCAAACATTTGACTAAAATAATATCCAATTGTTTGAACAAGATGAGTTAGAAAAGTTTATAGAGATACATAGATTACAATTTTGAAATATTTTGTGAAAGAGTTAAAGAAGAAAGATTTTTAAAAATTACAAGACTCCTGTTACCGATCTCCTGCAACCGATCATGAACACGCTTACAGGTAAAGAAAGGTAGCAGAGAATATTTCTTGGAGAAGCTTTAGTTCCAAGAAAGTTTCAGCTTCTTCGCATTGTCGGTAGTTTGATTCAGCCCTAGTAAAATCCTTTCTTTCTCTTTTTCTTGCTTTCCTCTCTTCTACTTGATTTACTTCCACGAAACTTTCATAATGCCACGAGCAGCGAGTTACCGGGAGCTCTAAGCAGGAAAGATTGCGCTATAAAAAGCGTTTCTTTAACGATTCTGCATTTTCTCAGCTGCTAAGAAAGAACTCTGTTCGATTCGTTCCAACGTTTGTTCGAATTTTTTGGAATTTTAGGATATAGAATTTTACAGGAATTTGCACTAACAATTGCATAATTTGAACATTATTTAAACACATTTTTTTCTTAACTGATCATCTTTCGAATGACGTGAAATTTGTTGTTTCACATAAAAAAAAAATAAGTAAAAACAAAACTAAAGTCTATTTGAATGAACTTGTTAGTGATTTTTAAACATAACGATGTCGTACATCCTTTTCGTCAAATAGTATCAACATATTCCGTAAATAAAAATGAAGAGAAAATCCCATATGAACATTGGGGCATAAATGTTGTAATAAAAAGTAACACGAAATGACTATGATCGAAAAGGATCAATTTTGCAGTTTCCAATATCACCACATTTTTATTTATTGGAAATTATCAAAGAATTGATATAGCGCATAATGCAAAGAATTTAAAATACATTCGTTAAAGTTGAAACTATATTAAATGAGCAAGAACTTTATAATACAATTAATTTAATATCTCATGTCAACCATACGTTCATAAAAAATCATTGCGAAACTGAATTACATTGTGATATAATTTGCGTAATTTAAAATCTCCTAAAACGATTCAATCAGGACTAAATTTTTAAACGTAAGATGAAATTTATTTCTTTTACTTAAAACTCCTCTGTTTCATAGATTTATTATTATTGTCCAAACTAGTTTAACAATATTTTTACCGAGAAAAATAAAAAAGATTATAACATACGTATAGACGCGGACTTATATAAAGACGAGGGACTCAGAATCCTAATTACTTGACGTTTTTCTACACAAAGATGTTTTATTCTAATATTAAGAAGAGATTCTTTAAAGTGAACAAGTAAAACAATATTTGATATATGGGTGTCACGTCCCGCAACCCGCGCGATCCGTAGCGCAAAAGTAAAATTGATAAATCCTCCTAAACCCAGATAATTTAAAACGTTTATTTGTAACCGCGTTTACAGTATTTGAAGTGAAAGGCAGTTAAAGCCGCTAAAAGCTATATCTTGCTAAACCTATCTAACTATGCCTTTATATTATGTTTTTATAACGATATTATGACAATTTAAATTGTAAACAAAGTCGGCAGTTGAACAAACGTTGGGGATCTTCCCAAACATCTTCAAAAGAAAGACCCCGACGTTTTTTCATCTCCCACGGATATAAATGTAGCGACTCAAAGAAGTTAGTATGAGAATATTTACCGTTCAGTTATCGAGAAAATCAATTACCGCTCGTCTATCGAATATTATAGATTAATTATTCGTTCTATCGAAGAGTCAGTTATCATTTTGTTTATCGAAGAATTAGTTATCGTTTTGCCTATCGAGGAATTAGCTACCATTTCGTCTACCGAAGGTTCATCATTTGTCAACCGAAGAATTTCATAGCCGTCAGTCAATTGCCAACATCGAAATCGAGCGAGATTAGAATAAATCATTTTATACTGTTAATCTACATTCGAACAACTTTAATCCTCTCCCGTGCCAGTATTCCCGCACATAGCAAGTTAGCCGAAAGTGGAGCTTATTGCCAGTTGCATTAAACGTCAGTTGACGCTACCTTCTCGTCGGCGATCAAATAGAACGTAACAATGGGAATTTGTAATTTATAAAATTTATAAATATGTGTAAAATATTACATTTACAATATTACATTTACAATTTTATTGATTAATTGGGGCGAGTGAAACTTAATTTGTAGTTTCACACTCAACAAATTATTAATATCTTTTAATATCTTTTTAAATATGCAGTGCGTACGTTTTATCTGGAAACACGTAAATATTTCAAGAATTATGTATGATAGAAAAGAATGTTTAAAGCAAATGTTTACGATTTCGAACAGGATAAAAGCTGATATTTATTTTACTTTGCAATGGTCTTGAAAAGTCTTGTGAAGGTCATGGTTATATTTTTAAATGAAAACTATATATTTTTACTCCTTATTCTGATAGCCGACATCGAAACATTCTTAAAATATATTATTATAACATAGTTTTTGCATAAACCATTGCCGCGATATTAATTGTTAAAAAGAATGGAATGTTGTATCCTTCTCAATAATAAACACGTAGAAGGACAAGTGACTAAACGCTTTAGGAATAGTATTAGTACAAACACACGACACACCCAATCGGCTCTTTTCACAGCCACCATGATGTATAATGTGGAAAATCTGGCCGAGCAACCCGACTGTAGCGAATATTGTAATATCTCGATAGCGATTTATGCAAAAATACAAGTAAATAACAGTTTTTTGAAAATGTTTTTACGTCTGTTACAAGAACATAAAACAGAACAAAATAGATGCAAACACAAGATATGAAAATAAATACGAAATAAAAGTATATAGCTCTAATTTATAAATATAACTGTGACCTTCACAGATCTTTTCCAGGTCATTGCAAGGTAAAATAAAGATCGACATGATATCTTCTCAAAATCGTACAACATTTGTTTCAAATCTGTTTTTGTATAGTTTTCGAGATTGTTACGTGTTTCCAATTAAAACAGACACGCTTTATAGTTTGTATATACTATATAAGCGATTTATGGACATGACTTTATTACTTGAACCGATTCTAGATTCTTCCACCGTATAATTCATTTTTGTACGCTATTTATTTCAAACTGTGAGCAATCATCGATGTTGTGCGTTTAAAAAGTTACACGACAATGAATTCGTGAATTGACGATGTTGATGGCATAATCACTTGTACGTGAGATAGAAAATCAAAACGAATGCTTATTAACGAGTGTGAACATTGTTACGAGGCACATAAAGCAATAAATTGACAGAACCCATATACTTTTCCTCGTTTTTTAATTCTATTGACGTACTAGTACACGGAAAGTTATAGATATAATGAAAATCAATTTTCATAATGATTTTATATGCTATTAAGAAAGACCATTGTCAAACGTCGCGAATAATTGGATTTATCAGATAACATGATTTTATTATAGCATTTATAACCAATTGCTTTTATCAGAAATATGATATAAATTTACACACATATATTACATTAGAATTATTGTCGCTTTTAAGCGAATTCTTCCTGTTACCGCTGTCATCAATTCATATAAAATAAATGTTGTTCTTTCTGTATTCAGAGGTAGGATTGTCACGTCCTGCGACCCGCGCGATCCGTAGCGAAAGTAAATTGATATATTCTCCTAAACCGAGATAATTTAAAACGTTTATTTGTAACCGTGTTTACAGTAAAGCAGCTAAAAGCTATATCTTGTTAAACTCGTCTATGTTTTTATGTTATGTCTTTATAACGATATTATGACAATTTAAATTATTAACAAAGTCGGCAGTTGAACAAACGTTGGGGATCTACCCAAACATTTTCAAAAGAAAGGCCCCAACGTTTTTTCACCTCCAATGGATATAAATGTAGCGACTCGGAGAAGTCAGTATGAAAGTAATTACCGTTCGGTTATCGAGAAAATCAATTACCGTTCATCGAATATTATAGACTAACTATTCGTTCTATCGAAGAGTCAGCTATCATTTTGTATATCGAAGAATTAGTTATCGTTTTGCTTATCGAAGAGTCAGTTATCATTTTGTCTATCGAAGAATTAGTTACCATCTCGTCTACCGAAAGATCATCACTTGTCATCCAAAGAATCACCATTCTGTCAACCGAAGAATTTTATAGCCGCTAGTCAATTGTCAGTATTGAAATCGAGTGAGATTCGAATAAATCGTTTTATATTGTTAACTTACTTTCGAATAACTTTAATCTTAATAATTAATAAATTGATAATTATTATTTTGTTTGGATAAATCTATCACACCGTTGTTAGCAGAAAAACCTTTATTGCACATTCTTACATGGACTAGGGATAAAAACAAAAGAACATCTTAAACCTATCGATTAAATCTATCGATTGTATCTAGAACAATCTTATAATTACTATTTAGTGTAATTAGCGCATCTGCATATGGATGGCGAGCACGAACTTACGTTGTCATTTTCAACAATAAATTTATGTGTTTTATGCGAACATACTTTAAGATAGAGCCAAAGGAATATACAATACAATTTTGTACTAAGTGGCATACTTTCCAAGAAAACTCGTCAACAAATTCTATCCAAATGTGTTATGTTAAAAAATATATAGGACATAGTTGGATATTAATAAACTGTGGATATTTATATATTTAAATAGGAAATTTGAATGCATAAAAACCTATAGCATGTACATAATATAAATTGAAATATTCAAGCTAAAGTACTCGTCATAACGTTACGCTCTAAAAAAAAATGTATATTTACATCTCTCTCTCATTTCCTTATTCGTGTTCATAAAAATATGAGTTTGAGTAAGCTGTGTAAGTTTACTATTAGCTGAAATATTCTTCGTATTTTTGATACAAAGTTCTTGCTAAAGTATTTTTCACAAATACTTGTATGTTACGTGATTGAAATATTTGTATTTTTTCGTGAATTGGAGCAAATCAGAGACGCGAGAAAAAGATTTATTTTCGGTCATCTGTAACTAACAATAACAATTACATAAATAAACTGATATGCGATTGATATAATTTAAAGTCCTGTGAAATTCCCATAATTTAAAGTCTAATTAAACCTTAATAATTGGATAGACAGCTGGATATCCATTTATAAATATCTTCAATAGATTAATTTTTTATGTTCTCGTGGAAGTATCCCAAAAAGCTCTAGATTCTCATTCTTTCGATATCTTTGAAATAAAAATTTATGCGTGAAATTTCAAGTATTAAAACTTTAAACTTATTTACATACAGTTTACATATATAAGTGTATATGTGTACATTTGTAGGATAATTAGAGCTATAACGAGAGCCTTTTCGTGTTTTTCGGTATTTTTTTATTTTTTTTTTTTTTAACAAATCGCGAATGCGCTTACGCGTTTATGTAAGCAAAATAAGATTCCGTTCGTTGCTGCAATAGAAACAATTATCTTCGTAGATAATCCAGTGCGAATGACTTTAACACGAAATTATACTGTACTTTCAAGTTTTCTGCTCATACCATTTTCACATCGCTATTTGGTATGTTATAGAAGGAGAAAATTAAAAGTATCCGAGTTATTGCTCAAATGACTATGAACATTTTGGTTATCTGTGCAAGAATTAAATGGTATGTTAGAAAATACAGATAAAATGTAGCCTTTCTTCTGAGCTGTCGTATTTTTCGGACGCGTTTATATTCCGCTGTATCGCTGATGAATAAGGACAGCAGAACCGACAGCTGCTCTTAAACCACATGTAACGGATTTAAATACTACCAACTGAAAACCATATAACGGTTTGGGGAAAGTTGAGTTTTGCCATCGGTGCATTTAAAGGCGTAAGATGATGGATACCGAATCCTCGATGTCAACAGAAAAACACCATACACCGATTTAATGCAAAAAGTCGTCTCAAACACAGATATCGAGACAGAATTAAACACGTAATTTATTAAAGCAAATCTTTGGAAAAAATATCACACAAAATTGGGATGATCATACCGGAGTTAAGCCTGCAGACGAGAAAAAGGTACACTTGAAACACTTTGTATAAACCTAATATATATATTGCTTATAACAGCTACAATAATAGAAAGCTCAAAACCAATAATTTGCGTATTACAGCTAACAAATAATGATTTATGTCGCGATAAAGGCTCTGAAAGCACAAGTTGGAGCAGGTGTGTGGTGTGTGAATTTTCATTGTTTCAGAACAACCTCGTGAATTTTTAACAGATTTGGAACAAGCTAGCAATAAAGATTCACAGTAAAAATTACTGCAATAAAGCACATACAGGCGTCAAATGTTTAGGATCTCATTTTTCAAGCAGCTCTCCACTGGGTAAGAAAATAGAAAACGCTATTCGTTCAACTTGTAAAGGCAGCTACCTGCATGAGCCGTATAGCAAGAAAAAAAGCTACGAAAATATTATTTTCTCTAATTAGAACTAGAGGAGTCTCAAACTAACCGAATCAACAAACTACTATAGCCTGCTCAAACACACACACTAGTCAAGCCACCTAGCCATTCCTTTTACAAGCAATAAATCTTACGCTTACGAAATAATAAAATCAAACATCAATCAATCACCAAATGCGCAAGAAGAAATACAGTTAAATACAAATTTAGATAGATTAGAAAAATTGATAGGAAACTTAATCTCTTGAATATCAATAATGTTAAATCTCTTAACGCTACAGGAAATAAAATTCAAAGTAAACAAAACTAGTTACTCGAGCTAAAGTTACTTATAAATTATCAAAAGATAAATGTAAAAGTTCCAAATGACATCTACTACGGTTCTCCTGCCCAAATGGTAAAACACTTGGAAGTTTGGAAATCTTTATTTAAAAAAATCATTAAGCATTCACAAACAAATTCTTACCAAACTTACAAAATACAAAAAACGATAGTTAACATTATCTTAAACATCTACGATATCGACATCTCAGCAGTATACTGTCCACTAAATTACGAAATAACGGTTGAAAAGTACTCTTTCGAAATCTCCAACAGGAAGTTTCTAGGATTGGGTGACTTTAATGCAAAACATGACCACTAAGGCTCTCGAACAAATAATTATAAAAGGAACAGGCTCTTCCATTATACATCAACAGCCAACTCGTTAGGTAGACCAGCATACTGAGCAACGAACAGGAATAAAACACCGGACGTACTTGACGTAACATTATCAATACGAATCTTGACATAAACGCGAAAGAACTACTTGAACTGTCCTCGGATCCACTCGGGATCTTTCAACTCGAACAAAATGCAGCAACAACCGAAAAGTAACGTTAACAAACTGGACAACGTACAGACAATTCGTGAACAATAGCCTACACTGTAACATACCTTCCAAAACATGATATGGAAATTGCAGCAGAAATAACAGCATCATACGTTTCAACAAGTTACGAAATAAAAAAACTAACGACAATAAAATACCCGAAATACACGATACAACTAATTAAAAAAAATGTGTGTTATGCTCGTATCTTTGGACAGCTCTGGACATTCGATAAATTAGTTTAACATCGAAAAACATCGATAATAACTGCGTAAATATCGTACAATTGTGTTATTTCTGCTTTATGGAGATTCTAAAGAATTCACAGGTAACCAGAATAGAAGATCAACAAAGTTTTTTTCGCGGCCTTCTGGGTTGATCAGATGAGTACAGTCCCTTGGCTGTAGTATTGGAACGATGATCTAATCTCGTATTATAGCTGTTACATAGTCTCTTTATTTCCTAAGAGACCGGTATCATGCTTAAGTCTTTGTAAATTCCATCATTTTGAACATATCGTGAAGCATTAACAAATTTTTCAATTATTATTGATTGTAATGATCCAAGCTTCCTAGTGGGATATATGACTATAACTGGAATGACTACAATAGGATACGCATATGTATAATATGACTTTTGGTTGCAATACTGCAAAGTTGAATCTAAAATAAGTTCAAATAAGCTTTGTAATTGATTTATACAGTGATAGTTTATTTTTGAATGATAGTTTAGAATATGTACTAGTGAGTCAATACATCTTTTCCCATTTGAGTCTGGTTCGTTCGATCTTTCTATGTATGTGTTGTTTCTAAGTGAGTTTGGAATGTAAATGTAGTCCTAAGTATATATTTAACTGTTTTGGTTTGCCGTATGATGCGGTGGTTGAGTATCATAGGACGCGTAGTGCCTCTTGTTAATCTGACAATGACATAATTGCATACAGTTAAGCAAAAATAGAAAATTAATAAGAAAAAACTGGCATGATACACGATGACCACAGTACAAAATTTAGCTGTACGCTCTTACTAACAAAATTAGAAATGAAATCCATGAAATAAATAATTAAACTTTTACAAACTCATTGTGGCAAATCACAAAGAGTCTTGAAAAACCAATTATATCCATACCACTGATACAAAAACGAGAATTAGGACAAAATCCATAGAAAACTAAATAGAAACCATGACTAACTACTTATAGCAAATATTTATAAATCAACCATACACTCCCTTATTTAACAACGAGAACAACTCACTGACTCATAAAGCAGTTGAAATGGAGACATCTTCGCAATAGTTAAGGGAACAAAGATGAACAAAATGCCCGGATATGAGCTCATAACGGGAAAGGCGCTAAGACAACTACCGAAAAAGACGCTGGAATGTATAGCAGTCCTGAGAAACGCCACATTCAGAATAAGTTCTCTACAAATCTGAAAGTGTGCAGAAATAATATTGCTGCATAAACCAGGAAACAATCCAATATCGCCATTTTCTTATAAGACAATTGCTCTCCTTCTGATAATCTCCAAAGTCATCGAAACATTTACAAAACGCTTAATTTCATGCCATCAATTCGGATCTGAAAAAAAAGACGCAATATGATAGAATAAGTTCACAGAATGACGGATAATACAATCCGCTCCATAAAAGAAGATAAGCGTCATATCGCAATATTTGCATACGTCGAGAACGCCTTTTAAAATAATGTCTGACACAAAGAGCTATTACAGAAACTGCGAGCGATCCTTTCTACAAATACAGTCACATATACAGTCATCTTAGGTCATCTCTCAATTCGGGATTTCTGCATCAAGATCAAAATATAGTCTCTTCCTTGTCGAAAAATCAGAGCTGACGTGCCACAAGGAAGTGTCCTTGATCCTATTTTATACTTCTTGTTCAGTGCAAACGTACCAACAATAACAGACAGAAATTTACTTATGGAGATACAGAAATTTATTTGTGTAGAAGACGCGGCCACTTTTTCCAGAAACAGAAACGTCGAAATTGCAACAGCAAATTTACAAAATCATTTACGCAAAAGGGAAAGCTGGACGGAATGCAACAAAATTAAAATCAATTCATACAGATGTTCGCACATTACTTTCATACTCGATAAAAAGCCAACTGCCAAAGCCGGCTTTCACGATTTGGACATCATACAATCAAACACCGCACGATATTCGCTCGGGTTCCACTGGACAAAGCAGATTCAAGAAAAAATAAAACAAATAAAAATTATTACCAGGAAATCTGTATATTGGCACACAGCCAGTCACTTCAAACTGGGCGGAAATAACAAACTATAAGTCTACAAGGTCATTATCGAAATCGTTTGAACATATGGACTGCAGATTGAGGGCGTGGCTGCCAAGTCGAATATTAAAAAAATTGCAAATCTCCAATCTAGCAATCTGAGATTCATTTCAAACGCGTCATGGTTTGTTGACGATATAAGAAAAGCAATAAAAATTCCCACGGTTGAAGCGAAAATTATAAGTCGTACCAAAGCGTACTTAAACAGAATAAAAAATCACACAAACTCATTAGCTAAAAGCTTAGATATGATCAGAAAACTTGAAAGAAAAGAACCGACTGATCTGCTCAACCAATAGTACACCACACATAACATACACAACACTTAATTTATTGCAGCAATTGTCCGTAAATGTACCGATATTATAAACAAAACCCATTAAAAGATGTAATTAATTATATTAAACAATTAGAAACATTTAATAAAGCAGATATAAAAATATGTAGAAGTATGACCATTATTCATAGTATCAATGAAAAATCAATATATTCATCAAAAAAATATTTTTGATTTTGTTACTTTGACATGCTATATTGTTTTAACATACCCCATGTGTCAATATTATTTATAATTATTGCTTTCTTTTATGCTCAGAATTATTATCACGTTAAATTATTTTAGAAGTTGTACCAGCACAATTGCAAATGCAAAGATTAGTTTGCGCTTTATTCATGGAATAATTCTGGAAGAAATAGATCTCGTTTCGAAAAATGTCTCATTGAATAAAATTTAAATACATGTTTTAGAAATACCAAATATGTATTATGCTTGTCCATTTGTGTAGTGGACTATTTCTTCTAGAACATGTAATTACCATAACACAATATTAAATTTATGAAGATAAGTACTTGCGGGAACAAGTACACGAAATTTTGGTCCTGCAACTTCAGGGAAAGTAACATTATTTTATTACGCTGGTTCATTAAGTTGCTTTCAGAATTACTGATGTACGTTATTATGGCTACATATTATTAAAGTTTGTTACATGAAAATGGCGAAGATCAAACTCTTCAAACAATAAAAAGCGATAATTCGATAATAACCATGGCAAAAATTACTGCTTTTGCCAAACATTAGAATGTTTTCTTTATGAAAAATTAAAACATTCGACTACGATCGTTATAACAAACATTAAACATTTAGCAGGTGCTTACAGGAGAATTATTGTATATATATACATGTAAATTAATTAATACGTCCAGTTCGTGTTTTCTTGCGACCCTTAAAATAACAACAAAAATTTGTCGAAATAAAAAATATAAAAAGTGAGATGGGTCTTTAAATTATCTTTCCACAATTTTATGGTGTATATTTGTTATTTAACAGAAAATTCAATTATCCTTGAAAGGATGGTGCATTTAAAGTTTAAAAAATAGGTTAGCAGTCATAATTTCGAGAAAATAAAATTACGGAACAGATAATAAGTAGAAAATGAACCAAGTATCACGCTAAGAGAGTAATTTCTTTTTGTGTCAAAGTAAATGAACTGAAAACTGTACCAGAGCTTTTTACTTTGCTTGGATTTATATTTCCTAGAAGACGGCGCAACGCGGCGCAGCGGCACGTTAGACAGGTACGAAGATGTAATTCCTAGTTTACAGAAGTGAAACGTTCAAGGTGTATCCCTTCTTTAGTTCCAAGATTTCCGTAGTTTACCGAGCTAACATTACCTTTCTAGTAAGAGTCTAGATGACGTTGACGAGACAATGATTCATCGTCGCGTTTCGTCTATGTTGCGTTTCGCTACATGCGTCATTGCGAAATTCTCTTTACCTCTTCTTCATACTCGCAATGTTTGATTTTTGTTTTTGCCAGATATTTTTACCCACAATTTTTCAACTTGCCAGATCGTTTAACTCCACTAAGCAAAAAGTAGGAAAAATTGATGAAATTATACTGGATGTTTCACCTAA
Organism: Bombus hortorum; assembly: GCA_905332935.1. Taxonomy (NCBI): domain Eukaryota; kingdom Metazoa; phylum Arthropoda; class Insecta; order Hymenoptera; family Apidae; genus Bombus; species Bombus hortorum. Next base: position 11,102,824 of record HG995199.1, read on the forward strand.
CTTGCTTACCTGCAATATCTCCCTTGTTTCTGATTGTGAGTGAAACGTTTCAGAAGCAAGTTCAATGGCTTGACATGGATAGTTTTTCCGTATATAAACGCGTAGAAGACATATGAAGCTCACCGATATTTTCTCAAAGTTACAAAAGGCATTAACCTGTTTCTGACGAAAAACTATCAATTTAACAGATATTTTAATTTTAATGTATGAAATTTGACGTTTGAAATACAAAGGCAACATAAACATAAGAACACCGTTTCACGTCTTCTCTTATATTTCATAGTTAAATATGACACCGAAAATGCCGAGATGGATCGATTAATACATTAAAAAATATATGATTCTATTTAAAAGACTATCGGCGTCCTTCATATGTTCTCTATGCGTTCACATACGGTTCATGTAAAATTATGTTCTCCTCGGAACCAGTAAGACTTTTTAACACTATCGAAAACAAGCGAAATATTTCAGATGATAAAGCGATATAAGCATCGATCAAGTACTTCGACAATGAAATTTCCAAAATTTCGAAAAATTCCCACCGATCCGAATCGACGAGGTATGTGAGACTCGTCTGAGAGGTTGACTTACCCGCCAAAAACCCCTTTCTAAATTTTAGTCTGAAAAGCAGGTATTACAATTGAAATTTTGATGTCAAATCACGCATGAATCTTTCGCCTAAGTATCTTGGCCTGTAAATGTGCTTAACCGTGGATGTTAATAAACTTTGATTAAAATCGTTTGAATAGTCCCGTCTTTTTTTTTTTTTTTTAATTCTTCGATGCTATGTCTATACACAATACAGGGTAGGCAGCAAGGTACTAATTAGTTTTAATTGTCTGAACTTTTGGGCTGAAATTCGATAGTAACTGAGTCTCTAGAAGTTTGTTAGTAGAAGCTTTGGAGCTTCTTCTCATCAGTCAGTTGTGTTGTGTTTCACACTTTAATCATACCGTAATATCCAATACAAATAAGGATTTTTCTTCCTAAAGAATTGATCGATGTTCATGGGAAATAATAAAACAGATAATAAAAAACCATAAAAAAGAAATTCATTGTCGAACTATTATACCGCTAATTCCCATGTTTCTTTTGGGTTATAAAGCATAACTTTCTTTCATAACTTATAGAAGAAACAGGTTGAAGTTATTTCTTTTAGTCTTTGAGTTGTTAAACTTTTTTATCAATTCGTACCCTGCTGCCTATCTGGCATATTGGGAATCGAGACATTCTGACTATAAAGAGAAAGAAAGATAAAGTTTACACGTTTGTAAAACACAATGTAATAATTATTGTTAATTAAAAATGTAATACTATTAGCAGCCTTAGTCTCGACACACGAAAAAATTGCCAGAAAATATAAATAATAAAGAGTTACTACTTGTTAACAATAGCTAGGCGGAAATTATTGTGTGGGGAATGTAGCATTTCAAAGTTAAAAGCATTTTGTTGCATGCACAGTTGAAACTAAAATCGAGTAAATTGTGATGATAGTTAATCAATCCTTTAATTTACCGTATAATTAGAATTAATTATATATTAATATGATTGCTATCTTATTAACTTTGGTAAAAGCAAGAAATTTTCGCTTCTTGAAGAACTTTCTAATTAGGCAATTAATTTTACCAAGAAGAAATCTGTGTTTAGATTCTTATTAATATTTTAAAAAGTATTATTAAATATTCATATAGTTGATATATTGACAGTTGTTTGATAAAAAATAATGGCATTGAAAGTTAATATTTGATCATTAACTACATGGAGATTGTTACAATAATATCAAGTTTCAACATAGCAACTTTTTTAAACATAGTAGACTCGTGTTGGTTGTTCAGAAACGATGTAGTGATATTGAGTGGTTTATACTCAAGAATGTGATTTTAGTATTCAACTGCTTTATAGTTAAAAAAGCAAAACCTTGTAGGTATACTGCAAATATTTGCGCAGATTCTTTGAAATTGAAAAATTGTAATCAGAAATTGTTTTATCCACCAAATATTATAATGATTATTATACTTTGGATATTTTACAATTTTGTATCTTTTTCCCTAAATATATAAATAACTGCAATTTAATAATAATAGAAAGAAACGGAAAGACGAAAGGACGTAAGCATCGTCTCAATGACTTCAATAGATGACGAAATACTTCGTGCACGTTGTAATTGATTTCTAGGAAAAAATACATCGTGAATTAAAAAATTCTGCTCTCGTAATCTCGCGTTTCACGTTCTCTTGCAGTTGTTCACCTCTACCGCACCCATGTTAAGTTACACTTTCTGCACGTTACATTTCCTTGTAGTTTTCCATTTTTCTAACTATTGTGAGATTCCAAACAATTTTTTACAACATACCTCTCTCTTGTATCCTGCAGTAGGAATAGTACATAGTAGGAAAGAAATAGAAATCTCGTTTTAGTTCTTTCGATACAGGCATGACGTATCCATATGCTGTTAGAAATATCTCGCACCTTGTCCACACTATCATTCAAATGTATTCGGTTGTTTGCTTATTTCCGCTAGGAGGTTTAATTACAAAATTACCAATAAATCAGATTGAAATGGCTCCAGTCTTTCTAATTATCCTCTTACATCTTTATAATAATTATTATAGATCTTATAGCACGATTAAATTGATTTTTAAACGTCATTACGTAATAGTAGAATTGGCGTCTATAATTCAAATCAAATCTTGTGTGTAGAACTGTTTTGTTAGTTGATGAGCTCTTTATCTTCAAAGTGTTACATTCTTGAATTATTGAACTATAAGCTAGATTAGAATAAAGACTCGTGATCGGTGATAGTTAACAGTAAATAGTAAAAAATATTATTGCTGTCTCTTTTAACATATAATTTAAATTTGGTAATAAAAGACTTAAAGTAGTATACTAAATACTACTTCTAATTGTTAATTACTTAAAAATAAAATACAGAGCAGAGTTATGAAACAATTGATGAACTATCGCATCGTGTGATTTAGGCGTCGAGGGATAACAGGGAGGACAGCAAAACCGTCATTTCATCTCTGGTGATCGTACGAATTATACGACGTCTTCATTATTATTTGGATCAAAAATTTTAAAAAATACGTCACCGTTACTGCGTTACAGTAAGTGACCTACAGCTTGACAGCGAATCAGGTAAGTACGTTAAGATTGTATGTTTTAGTAATATGTACACGACGATGTTTATTTCTGTTATTAAATAGGTTTTAGAGTTTGGTATTTATTGATTCACTCAGATTTAGTTTTTACGTTCTGTGCTTCACCACCATGTACAGACATGTGAACACACCGGATACACTTAGATAATTAACACGTGGCCGACGCCTAAGACAAAGGAGCGTCGTTAGATGTCGTACCAACTTAGCATGTAGGAACTAGTGATCATACCAACATTATGTCTCAACAATTTCTGAATGATAATATTTCTTAATATATATATATATCGACGAAGCAACAGAGGTACCATTGGTGCAAAAAGTCCCCTATGGCCACTTATTACCTCGCACGGGGACGTATTGTGTCCCTTCATTTAAAACTAAAAATTCTTTATCTGTATTTTTATTTGTTAGAATACGACACTAAAAGACGAACCGTTCGCGACACAAAGTCTTTGAAAATAATGAAAAAAGCAGCAGTCCACGTAATAAACGGTAAAATTAAATTATGTAGAGCAGCCAGAAAACATGATATTTGTAAGAATTTCTTGAAAAGATTTATTGCAAGTTATAAAAAACATCCAGATAAAGTTTCTGTTAGATATGCATCTTCGAGTATTTTCTGCCGAACAGAAAAACATTTTAATCGAGTATTTGTTAAAAAGATTTTATTATTATTTGCTTTCATTATAAGACGACATTAGTAAAACAAGCATGAAGAAATAATGCCAAAGCGTTTAAAATAATACGTTTTTGCTAACAAAGTTTTATTTATATTTTTCATTTTTCAGTTTTATTGGTTTTTAGTTTTTTCTAGTTTTATTAATTTTCAGTTCAAACTGAGAGGCTCTGATTTACATATATTTTTATTTTCCCTTAAAGAAGCCAAATCTCTGTTCTGCATTTCTACTTTTTTGTTTAAGAAACGATGCCGCAATATTTTCTATCAATACTAAAATATACCAAACAAAAAAAAATTGGTTTAATAAATATTTGTTGATTTTAGAAGAGTTCTTTACTTATTTAGTTTTATATTACACGAAAATCCGATTAGGAGGTATAAGGGATTTTCTACCCCAAACAATGGAATTTCCGCCACATTCCCGGGGCAAAAGGGGCAAAACGTCCATTTTATATTGACAAACATTTAGTGATAAAACTCTAGAAAAAATAAGAGCATCAGCCACTAAACTTTGCAATCATAAAGTGCAACGAAAGTAACAAAAGAAAAATATATTATTATAACTAAATTTTACATAAGTTTATACGAAAAACGGACTTTCAGACCTATGCTTCGATCAAATTCAAATACTATTACTATAAATCAACTAAAGTTTCTGAATGTCACGTCCCGCGACCCGCGTGATCTGTGGCGAAAGTAAAATTTACAAATTCTTTTAAACCGAGATAAATCAAAGCGTTTATTTGTAGTCGTGTTTACAGTATTTGAAGTGAAAAGCAGTTAAAGTCGCTAAAAGTCATATTTTGCTAAACTCATCTAGCTATGTTCTCATATTATGTTTTTATAATGATATTATATTATTATATTATGATAACTTATGATAACTTAAATATAGCGACTCAGACAAGTCAGGAAGAGAGAATATTTATCGAGAATATTTATCGTTCAGTTATCAAGGAGAATTAATAACCGTTCATCGAATGTTATAAGCTAACTATTCGTTCTATCGAAGAGAGTCAGCTACCATTTTGCCTATCGAGGAATTAGCTACCATATCGTCTACGGAAGGATCATCATTTGTCAACTAAAGAATCACCATACTGATACCCGAAGAATTTCATAGTCATCAGCCAATTGTCAATATTGAAACCAAGTAAGATTCGAATAAATCACTTATAATACCAATCTACATTCAATCAACTTTAATTTTCTCCCGTGCCAGTATTCCCGCACATAGCAGGTTAGCCGAAAATGGAGTTTACTGCCAGTTGCATTAAAACCCCAGTTAACGCTACCTTCTCACCGGAGATCAAGTAGAACGTAACACTGAATACTTATAATGGCCTATTTATTATAGCTAAGAACAGGAAAGACAAAACCTACTCTTATTTCATTCCAATATACATAATTCACTTATTTACTGTAATAGTACGCTTACAAAATTAATATCAAGTACATTCTACATATTTTTCATTTCGGACCATTTAGAAATACTGATGATACAAGGGAGCTATGTAAGGCAATAACTGCATCATATTCTTATATTTTATAACATTGTATATGTCGGAGATAAAAGGACACCGGACCTTCCCTTGGAATTCTTTGGAAAACTTCCCTTTGATCTTTATAAATACCCCGATTATAATTGTTCGAGACTTGCGATAATGAGCTTGGGTACGAGGCGACAACTAATCGCCCAACGTAGCCGCGGTCACGGGATAACCGTTTTTACCTAACAGAGGTATGGAGTAGTTGTATAGTTCTCCTTAAAAAAATATAGTTGTAACGACACACGGGCTCGAGGCCAAATCAAGCCATGTGTGATTTTGCCTCAAAAGTGCCAATATTATGGGACACACGTTGTGTTAACAATCAAACCCCGGGAAGGAGCAATATTGCAGCTATGCAGGTCTGCCTAGCAGCGGCGGCTGGGATCTTGTTGGTATCCCCGGTCAATAATCAACAAAACGATCGCGATCGTAAGGAGAGGAAAGTTTTCACCAGTCTTTTATTCTTGCGATCGCCTTGGAGAGTTTTACACATCGTTTCTTAAGAGCAGTATATACCGAGCGTCACAGCGAATGTTACCTTGTGCTTCAAAATACATTCTACGTTTAACAAAGAGTTGACCGCGGAATCGTTATCGAACCTGAGGCCATTGTCGTTAGTGTTTAAATTATCGTCGTCACTTGTACCAGATACATATCCACTAATAAACGTTACATCGAGCGAGAGACGAAAATGAATAGTACCAGCGACGATTTATTAAACGTCCCTAACTCCATTCCTGATCTTAACCCGACATATATATACATATGCAAACTCCCTAGAGTTCAAATGTGATAGGGAGTCTCTCTGTTTGCGGACAGCACGACTTTCTTTTGTTTTATGTTTACATTTTGGGAGACACTCATTTTCCAAACGGACGGACAGAGAGCAACATCAGAGATAGACAAGATCACAGAGGAAAGAATAATTATTTAAAACATTGAAGATTGACGGAGAACGATCGGTAGCTCAGGACGTTGAAAATCGATTCTCGATTTTCAGGTAAACATTGCACAGAACTTGTTATTTATTGTTTACTGTTATAGATTGGTATTAATTGTTGTTTACTCCTGTATTTCATTTAAGTATTTTCACAATAAACTCGATCATCAGACTTCAGAATCGATCACCTGAATTACCCCGAGATTTACGACATTACACATATGTTTCAATTATTCGAATTTGTTATCAACGTCGTTTTCTTTTGTAAATATAATCAGTTAGAAACAAGAATTCGAGGTCTCTAAATGAACGAATAGGGAGATTTTATTGAAATTTCTTGCAAAGTTTGGAACCGCGTTAAGGTATGAAATAAGTAAGTTAAGTTTCTCGATATAAAATAAAGTGTTTATCGTGTTGGAAGTGTTACTGAGTTATTCGAAGTAAGTGACAAAATCTTTACACATTCTTTAATCTTAGACTTGCACTTCGATTACAATCCGATATAAATGTAGGGTGATACTTTAAATAATAATAATTTATGAGTACATTTAATTACTATTTTGCATATAAGAAAATTGTTCACATCCGCGCATGCAATATTATGTGAGATAGGGAAGATAGAATTATATTCGCTGTCATTTGTTTCCGATTATTGATGCCTCGATTGTTTGGACAAGCTACAGATTATAGGAAATGGACAACGATTTTCACAATAAATGATTATGCAATTCCATTTATTGAATTCCATTTAATGAAATTACAATTGATTAAAACAGGTAAATATTTCAAGATTTAAATTATATATAGTTTTTAAATAAAAGGATCACATTAAAATATATGTAAATTTGTCATTTTCTACATTTTTTTCAAAAATATATTTGCACCACTTTCAATATAAACGGCACATATATTTAAAATTGCTATCATAACAGATCATTATCAAATATCATATCATATCAAATATCTTTTAAGGCGTACATACACTTTTAGATTAGTTTCAAATAGCTATATAATCATAACTGTGCGTTCTTTCATTGAGAATAAAATTTCGAAATGTTTTATACAACACATAATATACATAAAAGTTTTCTAAAAAATCTTAATAGTGTATTTCGCGTCCTTATGTTGTTTTCTCTTGTGCATTTCTTCTCAGTGAGTTGCTTATAAAACTAATTAAACGTGAAATTCTAATTGTTCTAATAATAACATTTTTCGCTATTTGTTGTAAAAGGAATATATACATTTAATATAAGAGATTCGATATCTTTAATTGATGGGAGCACAGTATTGGTTCGTAAATAAGTTCCTTAGCTGTTTATATTGTTTGTTATGAAGTGTGAAGTGTTACACTTTAAGATGGAGATGAAATATTTATGCTCAAAATCTTCCGAAACCATGTTTCTGACAACGTCTCTGATGTTAGTTCCGAGCAACGATCATGACAAAAGTATTATAGTTTAGAAGTCTTCCCCCCCCCCCTTCCCGAAACCAAAAGCAGATCCCCGAATTACCCTGTTTTTACAACCAGGTTTTCAGGTCAGAGATGGTAAGAAAATAAACAAAATAGTATATAAGCACAGCTCTACAGCGACTTAAATCCAATTATAAATTGTAACGCTAAAAAAATGTAATTCCGACACATACAATATTGTATGGTTATGACGTACCGTCACGTATCGGTACTTTTTCCTAAACCACCCCACAACCGAAATTCTTTGTTTATTGTGAATAACATACACATGTAATACACTTATTTTTGGTCAATAAAAGTTATAGAAAAAAAAATAGTTTAGAAGCCTTAAAAAGAATGGTTTTCAAAAGTGAAATTAGCTCAAATGAAGAAGAACTTGATTTTGAAATTTTGAGAAATGAGATCAACTGTGTTCATGAAAGAATTATTGATAGAGAAAATGAAAGCAGCCATGGAAATAATGACGCAGTATTAGGTGTAAGAAATCGAAAAATTATAATAATAGGTGAACTGTCGCACTTTCGCGGGGAGACGCGATCTCGAAGAAGCGCGCCAACGAGAGTCGTAAATTCCCGTTACGATTAACTAATCGACGCCACGATCCCTTATTTCTTGTGGGATAATAAGGGTGATTAATTGAAATAACGCTGCGATTAACAGGTTACTATAGATTTAATCGATCCAACAACTTCGGTGTTACAATAATGAATGTTTGTACGAACAACGACGAGTGAGTACGACCTGAGACTCTTTTAGTATCGTTGCATTGACTGACTGTATTCGACTGAACACTTATTGACGACTTGAAGACTTGATCGAGAGTTGATCGAGAGTTGGTGGCGACTTGACCGAGAGAGATTGCGACTGCTGAACTGCCCTTATGGTGTCTCGGAGGAAAGCTTGGTGTGGGTGTGCTCTTTGACCGAAGAACGCGGATTCGTTGTTCACACTTTTCATCCAGGAAGTGAGGGTAACGATCTGCGATGCCGATTGGTTATGACCCACTCTAATGAACAGGATATGAAGAAGGCTCCCACCAACGTAGAGCGGGAGTGGACTTTGTTCCTGACGAAAAACAGCCTTTTTGCGAATGACATGTGTTAGCTTTTCCCATCTGGTGACTGTCCGCTTTCTCCGTGATTCTTAAGAGCAACTAATATACTCAAGTACTTTTCCAAGACCCAGCCATAAACTGAAAATACGTATAAAATTAGAAAATTCTCCAGACATGTAATTTGACTGACAAACATGTGTGGAAACAATGAAGCTAAAAGTTAACGTTTTATGGTTGGTCCGTGGGTCTATTGAGAATCGGGAAGACTGTAAGATGGCCGTTGGCTGCCAGATAGCGAGGGATGGCGTGCAGATGTCCCACGCGACGTAACATCCTCCCCCCGTTGAGAGGGCACCGACCAAATTATGTATGTGGATTAGGTGGGTGTGTTATCCACCTCCTTCGCTATCTGTGATTGTCCGGACTCGTCTGGGGCTGCTTGACATGGCAGGGCGACCAGCCGTTTGACGCCGCGGTCCAGGAGGCTGGATGATGTCTTCGCAGTGGCGGTGCGTATTATGCCATCAGCTCCGGGGTGGACCTTGATTACACGGCCCAAGGGCCATTGCATCGAGGGCACGTTGTCTTCTCTGAGGAGGACGATTGTGCCTTCTTGTATGTTGTGTCCGCCCTTGGTCCATTTGTTGCGATTGATCATTTCATTGAGATACTCCTTATGCCAACGTTTCCAGAAATGTTGCTTAATTTTTTGGATGTATTGCCATCTGGAGAGCCGGTTGGATTGAGTGTCCCTGAAATCTCGCTTACGTAAACTCATTAATGACTCGCCAATGAGAAAGTGGCCCGGAGTGAGGACGAGGAGATCATTGGGATCAGTGGATATGGGTGTTAATGGTCGGGAGTTGAGAACTGCTTCTATTTCGATAATCAAGGTGTTGAATTGTTCGAAAGTAAGCAGTTCATTACCAACGACGCGTCGAAAGTGATGTTTGAATGACTTCGCTGCTGCCTCCCATAACCCACCGAAATGCGGAGAATGAGGGGGTATGAAGCGCCATTCGATTTGCTTGTCGGCCAGAAATGTAGTTACCTTCTCGTTGTGATCATCCGATTGTAGTAACTCGTGGAGCTCTTTCAATTCGTTGTTGGCACCGATGAAGTTTGTGCCATTATCGGAATGGATCGTCGAACAAAACCCTCGCCGTGCGATGAATCGACGAAGAGCGGCGATGAAGGCTTCGCTCGTGAGATCGCCAACGAACTCAATGTGCACCGCCTTAACTGCTAGGCATACAAAGATGGCTACGTATACCTTGACCTGACGGCGGTTACGATCTCGTTTCTCCTTAATATAAAATGGACCACAATAGTCGACACCGACGTTTGCGTATGGTCGGGATTCCGTTACTCGAGCCTCCGGCAGGTTTCCCATTATATGGTCTACTGGTGGTGGATGAGCACGACAACAGCGGACGCAACCCTTGATCGTGCGCCATACTTGACTTCTGCCATCGATGGGCCAGTAACGTCGCCTCACTGTATATAATGTAGCCTGTGTACCTGCATGCATACTGACCTTATACTCGTTTTCGATTATGAGCGATGTGGTAGGAGCTTTGGGCAGTATGATCGGATGTTTTTGCGCGAAGGCCATCGGTGCTTGACTCAGTCGGCCGCCGACGCGCAATATTCCTGACTTATCTAGGAATGGATTGAGTCGTTGGAGTTTCCCACTGACCGGAAGGTTTCGATTTTTCCGGAGCGTTGCTATCTCATCTGAAAAGTGGATATGTTATAGAAGCTGGATAAGTTTGTCGTGGGAAACCTGCAGTTTTTTTATGGTTAGTGGCGACGACCGGTCGTGTTTCTGTTTCCAACGAAGACAGCGGGCAGTAATGCGGATCAACCTTGGCCAGGATGAAAACCTGTCTAATAGATTGTTGCTGACAGGAGTTGTGGCGAGACACGTTGCTGCTTTCCTTTCTGGTAAGTTGGCCAGAGGTGTTGGATTCCACATAGGCCAGCATTCTTCTGATTGCTGAAGCCATCGTGATCCAGTTTGCCAAATGGTAGGTCGCAGAAAATCTTCGGGTGATTGTCCCCGAGAAATTAGGTCCGCAGGATTGTCACTGGTGAGGACATGACGCCACTCGGTGACGCTTGTTTTATTCTGGATCTCAGCTACTCGATTTGCGACGAAGGTCTTCATGGTATGTGGAGACGCGCTGATCCAATGGAGAACAATCGTGGAATCCGTCCAGTAAACTGTGCGAGTTATTTCAACCTGTAATGCTTGTTGTATGGTTGCAATTAAAGATGTTAGTAGAAGGGCGCCGCTCAGCTCAAGTCGTGGAATGGTTTGCGATTTGAGTGGAGTTACCTTCGATTTCACCGTGAGTAAGCATGTCTGCATACGTCCGTGAGGATCGAGAGACCTCAGATAGAGACAGGCTCCGTACGCCCTTTCGCTGGCGTCGCAGAAGCCGTGGAGCTCGATCTCAGTAGCTGATTTTATTATGGTCTTGCGTGGGATCCGAATCTCATTCAGCAATGATAGTTGAGTATAATATCGGTCCCACTCGGAATGCAAGTCCGCTGGGAGGGACTCATCCCAGTCGACCTTTAACGACCAAACTCGTTGAAGTAGAATCTTCGCTCGAACGATTACTGGCGCGAGCAAACCTAGTGGGTCGTAGATCCTGGCGATCACCGAACTGATGGATCGCTTTGTGACCCGAGAGGTATTGGCGTTGGTTTCGACCGAGTAAAGTATCGCATCCTCCCTGGAATCCCAAAATATGCCGAATGTTTTTAGGGTTTGAGACTCACCTAATTGTAACCTTCGACTTGTATCTTGATCGGATAGCCCTTGGAGTATGCTCTGGTCGTTGGGAGCCCATTTCCAAATGGTCAAGCCGGCTGCTTGGAGAAGTTCGGTAAGTTCCTTTCTGAGGGACCGTACCTCATCCTTCGTGTCTGCTCCGGTGAGGGCGTCATCGACGCAGAAGTCTCGTTGCAAAGCCGATGACGCTCGTGGAAATCGATGTCCTTCGTCGTCTGCCAACTGCTTGAGACACCGCAGGGCCAGGTATGGAGCTGCCGATAACCCGAATGTGACGGTGTTGAGCTGGTAGGCTTCGATTTCCCCATTTTCGTTACGCCAGGCGATTTTTTGATATCGTCGGTTCTCTGGTCGCACAAGGAATTGCCTGTACATCTTCTCAATGTCCCCAGTGAGTACATACTGATGTAGGCGGAATCTAAGAAGGATATTGACTAGATCCTCCTGTAGTTTGGGTCCTGTGTAGAGTGCATCGTTTAACGAAGCTCCGGTGCTGCTCGCCGCCGATCCGTCGAACACGACACGGAGCTTAGTCGTTTCACTCGATGCCTTGATTACGCCGTGGTGTGGTAAATAATATCCGCTATCGTCGGCGTTGTCGGTACTGATTCTTGTCATATGTCCCCGATCCAAGTAATCTTGTAATACCGATCGATACTCGGCTTCAAAACGTCTGTCGCGTTGGAATCGGCGGTTGAGTGATGCGAGTCGTTTCATCGCTAGCGCCTTGGAGGATCCAAGCGACGGGAGCCGGTCGTTAAATGGAAGGGCGACGATGTATCGTCCTTCGCTGGTGCGTCAAACGTGAGCTCTGAAATGTTCCTCACATCGTCGCTCTGCTTCGGATATATGTCGGATCGGAGGTCCTTCGTTGATCTCCCAAAACCGCGAGAGATCTGCCTGAAGAGCCGTTGTGGATGCGTGGAATGAGTTCGTTGCGGTTTGGGAAGTTGCACTCCCCCCGATTACCCAGCCGAATCGTGTCTTCTGTAAGCGCAGTTCCGCCTCGTCCGGTCGCGTCAGGTTGATTTGTCCGACGCACATCGAAGCGAGTGTTGCACCCGAGCTTAATAAGACATCAACCGGGGAAGGCACATGAAATCGTGGATCGGCCAGCTTGATATTTTTAGGCATATCAAGCGCCGCGCGATCGATGTGTTGGCTTGGGATCAGGGTCGTTATGGCTGGAATGATGAGGAACGTTAATGTTTGTTCATACTTACCGTCTGTAGAGGTAATCGTAGCCGTTATGAATCGCCGTGCCGTCCTGGTTAAGGTGTCGAGGACTCCGATTGGGACCGAACACTTCCTTTGCCTTATTCCGAGGGAATTTGCAAGTTTTTCAGTAATGAAGTTCATGCTGGATCCGGTGTCGAGAAGCGCACGGCACCGGATCGGCTGCTGATTGTCGTTTAGCATGTGAACTTGCGCTGTAATTAACAAATCATTGCACAATACCTCGAGAACTGCTGGTCTGGTATCTTCAGTCCATGTCGGAGTTCTGCATTTCTGGCGTCACTTGTTGTGTGTTTGTGTCCGTTTGGGACTGGCGGGTGGACTTGAGGGCGAGCTCGTCTGTGGTGTCCTCGAATTGTGCTTTCTCGAGGTTTTCCGCTTACCTGTGGGTGACGGGGGTGATGCTGCTCTGCTCGACGATGAGGAACTTCGGCTAGAGGTGGAAGAATTCGACCTCGACGACTATCTTTCTTGATGTAACATCGTATGGTGTCGTCCTCCGCACACCCGACAGGAACCGGCGTGACAATCACGCTCTGTGTGCCCATTCTGCAGGCAATTCAAGCATAAGGATACCCTTTTAGCGCATTTCACGCGTTTACTCACTGGTTTTGATTTAAATACGTCGCATCGCCAGATGTTGTGTTGTCCTCGGCAAGTAAGACAGATTGGTGGAGTCTGGGATGCGGTGAATGCGTGTCCTCGTGGCTCGTGTCGGCGGACTCGCTTGGGTGATCCCTGTGGTCTTGGCTGCCTAACCTCTGAGGGTGATATGCCCGTGAGTGCTAAATTTTCGAGGTAATCTAGGAAATCGGTGTATTGAGGAACCTCCTTATTCGGTAAGGTCAGCTCCCATTGTTGTCTGATATAATCGGGTAATTTCATGCCGATGATGTCGAGTCGAGCTGGTGGATTGTCCTAGGCTGTTTAGTGCGTCGAGATTTTGCCTTACGACATTGATTAGGTCTCGTAAGGCTGTTGGAGAACATTTCGTTATCACTGGATATTTGAGTATTGCCAGACCGTGGCATGACACGATACGTCGCGGACAGTCATATCTTTGCTTGAGGAGGGCCAAAGCTTTAGGATAATTGTCCTCCTTGAAGCTTAATGAATTTACGCAATTCGCTGCGTCTCCGGTTATGGAGGCCCGCAGACAATGGAATTTTTGCGTCGACGTGAGGCAGTGGTTGCTGTCTATTGTTGAAATGAACGTGTGATAGAATGCGTTTCACTGTTCGAATTTCCCGTCGAATACTGGCAGGCGCTTTTCTAGCAAATGCATTTTCGCCTCGGGAAAATCGCTGCTTTTAGGTGCCGACGGGGTTGACGGTTGCTCAGCCAGTATCAGCTTCTTCAAGCAAGCTCTTAGGGATATATGCAGGTGCGTACCTTCTCTCTTTCCAACGTGGGGTCTCCTTCGCTTAGATCTTGCAACCCCTCTTCGATGAGTCGGAATTGTTTCAATTCTTCCTCTAGTTGGGCTTGGTATGTTTCCAAGAGACAACAGTCATGCTCTTCAGCCTGTTTATACTGATCAATGTCGCTCTCTATGGCCTTGATGATGTCGAGATGTTTATCGCGTTTTTGCCGCATGGAATTAATTTTTGCTGGGGTCGGCATGATTACTGGTGTGGACAGACTTACGTGGGTAAAACCTTCTGTTGTAGAGCCTTTTTGTTGGCTGAGTGTTCAGCTGCGTCGGGACGGTAGCTGGTTGCGTGCCTCGACCCGTGGGCTATACTTCCTCGAAGGTGACGCTCCTGACGTCGCTGGCTTCGATAGAGTGATGCACTTCCGCTGCTGGATTCGATGTGGACACGTGGCACTATGTGATCACTGATAAGTTCACTTTTCACTGGCACGTGATCCGGCTCGAAGGACCATGAACTTTCGCACGTTCGTGGGGAGACGCGATCTCGAAGAAGCGCGCCAACGAGAGTCGTAAATACCCGTTACGGTTAACTGATCGACGCCACGAATCGTACGATCCCTTATTTCTTGTGGGATAATAAGGGTGATTAATTGAAATAACGCTGCGATTAACAGGTTACTATATATTTAATCGATCCAACAACTTCGGTGATACAATAATGAATGTTTGTACGAACAACGACGAATGAGTACGACCTGAGACTCTTTTAGTATCGTTGCGTTGACTGACTGTATTCGACTGAACACTTATTGACGACTTGAAGACTTGATCGAGAGTTGGAGGCGACTTGACCGAGAGAGATTGCGACTGCTGAACTGCCCTTATGGTGTCTCGGAGGAAAGCTTGGTGTGGGTGTGCCCTTTGACCGAAGAACGCGGATTCGTTGTTCACACTTTTCGTCCAGGAAGTGAGGGTAACGATCCGCGATGCCGATTGGTTATGACCCACTCTAATGAACAGGATATGAAGAAGTCTCCCACCAACGTAGAGCGGGGGTGGACTTTGTTCCTGACGAAAAACAGCCTTTTCCGAATGACATGTGTCAGCTTTTCCCATCTGATGACTGTCCGCTTTCTCCGTGATTCTTAAGAGCGCCTAATATACTCAAGGACTTTTCCAAGACCCAGCCATAAACTGAAAATACTTATAGAATTAGAAAATTCTCCAGAAACAATGAAGCTAAAAGTTAACGTTTTATGGTGGGTCCGTGGGTCTATTGAGAATCGGGAAGACTGTAGGATGGCCGTTGGCTGCCAGGTAGCGAGGGTTAGCGTGCAGATGTCCCACGCGACGTAAGAATAGGTAACGAATCCGAAAGTGAAAATGATGCCACGCAACATTCCAATAGTTTTTTTTTTTTTTATTTATTGTTTGTTTACATTTTACAATTTGTCCATTAGGACATTTGGTAAAATATTATAATTTAATACATTCCAATAGTTCAAAATGGACAGTTTATAAAGAATCTAGGAAAACTCCAACGAGAATAAAATTCATAGCCGGCGAAAAATTTACAGGGCCAAAAGTATCCTCAAACGTTGAACAACCGTTAGATCTTTTGAAGATATTTTCTACCGACGAGCTAATAAATCAAATAACAACCGAAAGAAACAATTATGCTGCAAGACACTGTAATCACATTCAATTTGGCATAATATCACCAAGAAAGAATTTTGGCTAAACCATTTTGATGAATGCTTTATAATTTATCATACAAAAAGATGCAAAAATTAATATTACAAAATCATATTTTCAATATTTACAATATTTACCCTTATTTTACACTACGAGAACGAGTGCTCTCAACGCGGTATGAGCGATGGTGAATTGGTAATTTTTTTATTTAATGTTCATGTACAGAAAAGTATTAAAAGATATAAGAATGTGTGAGAATAAACGGTATTTGCATCAAGATGTATAAAACTTTGCCTGGTGACATTTTCAAGAAAATAGACTAAAAAGTTCCGTCATGTTCTTAGTGGGCGGATCTTTATAATTGACTTTATCGAAAACGAAGCCTTGTATCAAAAATTGTCATTTCACATTTTCGATTTGCTTTCGCAAGGGAAATCAACTTTTGGTTTTTGGTACGATTTTTGATACAGCCTGTATAAGATAATAAGATTTCACATAAATCGATTGTACATGTCGCACAATTGCGACAAAGTGATACAACTAAAAAAAAAAAAAGGAAAAAAAACAGGTTTTTGAGTTATCTCTATGAAAATGTTGCAGAAACTCCTCCTCAATTAATTATGAAAATTCTATTCATTTAGTTTCCTAAATTGGCCAGTAGGGAGCGGTTCCTCCGCTTTTTCTGATTCATACGACACTGTGCTGAATTCTATAAATGCGTCTTATTATGAATCGTGTTCCATCTAGCAGGGAAGCTTTTCTGGGTTAAAAGCTAAAAGAGAAGAAAACATACAGTTGAATTAATTTTATAAACATTATCTTCCAATTCATCAATTTGATTTAATTATGTTCAGAAACAGCTTTTCGTTTCTGTTGGAAACCAATTGGAAAAAATTGGTTAACCAATTTTTTTCGAATGTAAAATATGTCATTTTTAAGTGCAAAACAGCTAATGAATTGTTCTGTCGTAAGAAATAAGAAGAAATAGTCGACCAAAGTACGACTAAATCTTTTTACCGCAGTAATTGGTATTTGTAACCTATTTATTTGTTTGCATGAAACGTGAATCTCGTACGAATACAGTAGAAAGCAGTTGGAAATGAATTTACATAATAAAATCCTCAAACGTATGCGTATAATAACAACCATTGAGATACAAATCATTCTTGAAACGGCTTTTTTCAATAGTATTAGGAACGCGACTCTTCGCTTCACCCATTCCGCCGATTTCACTATAATTTACGTCCTTTCACGTAATATCTTCAGCGACGTAAAACATCCTATGACATAATGTCGCGTTCGCAGTGAATGTTCCAACATTTTTTCCCTCTGTCGGCGATTGACGTCATTATTTTATGAAACTCCGTTTGTTGCACCTTGGCTTGGCACAATCGTTCACTCCGGTCTCGATTTACTCTCATACAAGCACGCCGGAAATGCACGCGTAACATTTGCTGCAACAAAGGACGACGAATTTCTGGCAGAATGACAAACGTGCAACCGTTAGTGCGTCGCAGTAGTCTATGGACTCGGTTAGCGTTTCGTTCCGTTTCGTTTCTACAACCCGTGGAACGGCTCCAGTTGAAATCGTCAGCGAAATACACTCGCGTATACATTTATGTATATAGAGTGCTTCATAAAACATGAATGTAACGGCAGGCATATCAATTCAGCAGGCAGAATCTGAGAAGAAAAAGCGTTTATGCAAATATTTGTCTTAAGCGACGTTTCCGAATTCAAGCCAATGTTAATTCGATGTTTCGTTGAGAGAAATCGGTACGTCATTATTATATATATGGATGACAGTGATATTTTATGATCATACATGGTCGAAACAATGTCTAAGTTGTACTAATATTCAAAAGCTTGGGATAATAATAGTCATGAAATTTACAACTTATGAAACGGAATAAAATAGAAAATTAAAAATTTACGAGTTTCTAGCCAGGTTTACCAGAAATTTCTGCCATTTTACTGTAACGTCTATTATTTTTATAAGTTGCGTTTCACTTTTCCTTTATTTAATCATTTCATCTACACATCTTAAGCAATCTCACGAAAAAGATAAGATACAGAATTTAAATACAGCGTAATATTCCGTCCTTCTATTCTGCAGGTAACTGATACCTTGCAATATTTATAATTTTTGACTATTCTATAAAACTAAATACGAAAACATTAGCAATAATAAAATAGTGAAAATGATATAATAATACAGTTCACAGTAACGGACAAGAGAAAGTTTAAATATAAGTAGTACAATAAATACAATAATTTTAGAAAATAGTATCGTATTTGATAGGAGCAGTGGATAAATATTTAAAGTTACGGTAATAATTTACATCAGGACAAATCTCACTGATTTTGATGACTTTGAAATATGTTGTCGATGTCATTATTCTGAACAACTTTTCTCTATACACGTTACCGCCGTTTAGCTCCAGTTTCCGAGATAGCCATAAAAACCTTCATGAGAATTTAGATTGCGATTACTCTCTTTTCTGAAATAGATAGCCACATTTTTATACAGTCCAATCTAAACTTAAATCATTAATTATCATTAATGAGAGAGATAACCATTTTTAATGTTATATGGATTGAGTCACAATCACATCGTATCGTTCGCCGCGACACTCAGCAACCGACAATGCCAGCGTAAAATAATTATCGATAAATCTGTTGATATATGGAATGTTGCAGTTTACTTTGTCAATTGATCAAAATACATGTCCCTACACGCAATCTAATGATAACCACGCACGATTCTACTTTTTGAGTTATATGCAAAAGTATGCTTGGTAGTATATATAAACAATAATAAATCGTAGTAATCGAATTTAAGATACACTTACAAAATCATATGAAATAAAAATCAAGTCATGCTGAATCTCACAGCGACTGGATATTAATCTAACTCGACTCATTGATTTTGATCAATGAGTTAAGTTTAGCAAATAGAATTTAGTTGAAGCTTTTCGTCGATATGTAATATCACGGAAAGTGAAACGAGGAGAGGGTAAAGTGTATAGAGGAAAAGTTATTCAGAATGATAACCTTGACAACAGATTTCAAAGTTACTAAACGTACAAACATATACACACATAAATTACTTAACAACTTTAAACTTTCTTTTGTCTGCATGCAACACGATAATAATAGAGCATAAAAAATAACAATTATATCAACTAAATTTCTCTGTTGTAATTGTATACGCTATTAATAGTAAAAGTAATTTAAAATATATACAGTGACGCACAAAAGTATTAGTACAGAGCGCGCGTGTTAAGCAGTTATGGAATAAAAATAAATAATACAACATAGGTGCATATGATAAACTATCTTTAGTGAAACATGAAATTTCAATTACCGTAAAATTGGTATACGAGTCAGATTTAAAAGTGTTCTAAAACCGATATAGGACCAATGATTCTAGGTATAGAATCGATTCAAAAACCAATATATCTGAAAACAATAACAAAAACATTCACGCTACAGACATACATAATTTCAAACTAATAAGTGTATGTACCTATGCTTAGTTTTTATGTTTTTCGAAAATGGCTCTTTGAAGTGGCCTTAAGTTTCGAAAATGGAAGAAAATAATATTATGCTTCCTCCGAAAAATTTTGTGATTAACATCACTTTATTGTTGTTATTATTATTTGTTTAATTCCGGCCTCATGAGCCTCGAAATTGATTCGGCTTATTTTCTTTCATTCATGATTCCATAATTGCAACACCTGTCTTACTATCGCTGCTTAACCAACTAATTGCTTATTTACATAACCCATTCTACTTTACTACTACTTTATTGTTACTTAACTTTATCTTTGGTCTTGTTTGTCTTTCTTTTTCTTTCCCTCCCCACTTTTCCAGATTGCCACTTAGTCTATCTATTTCTATTCTTTATAGTAATGCATCACAGATCCCTCTACCTCTCCGTACAGCCTATACTTCCATTTGTTTTCTCTCCTCTTCTACATTAGCAGATCTTAACCTCGCTATCAGGCATTGGTTATTTGCTCTTCCCTGGTTCCTCAGGTATTATTGTACATCTGATATATTTATAATTTTTATTATACCTAGTATTTACATTTTTATTACATATCCGGATTAAAATTACTTTTTGCTTGCAAAAAATACAGTTTTAAGTAAGTACCTACATGTTTCTGAACTACCTTTTTTCCAAAACAAAGTAACGTTTATGAAGCGTTTCTCCTGGCATGGAATATTTGTAGTTTTCATTAATATTTTCCCACTATATTCGCTCTTTCCTTTGAATAATAAGAAATTAAATAGTATATCCTGCTGTATATATTTATATCAAAGGAATTTTATTATAATTTCAATGGAGCAAAACTGCAATTTCAATGGAGTGAAACTACAAATAATAATTATAGAAATATATATGCATCTATTTGTATCAGAATATAACATAAAAGGCCTTAATAAAAAAATATTACATAATAAAAGTATTTCAGTGTGTCTTTTTCGACATTAATCCATTCTTTCTTACTATTGAACATTTCTGAAATATTACTGGTATTTTCAGAGGTACTGATTCTAAACAAGTTATTCGATCTGATCATACCTCATCTAGAAGATTGTATGACAAAACAGGTAAATGAGAAGGAAATTCTTATAAAGGTAAACACATTCTTCTACTGAGAAACCTCAAATTATTAAAATTAAATTTCTGTTTTATATATTAAACGAAATTATGTTGTAAAAACTTACTTTAAAAAAATTTAATTACAAGCCATCTAATACTAAAAACCTTTCCTTTGTTGAATAATATTTGGATAAGCTTGTAACGTAATTTCGAGGAACTGCCTCGAGATTATACAGCTACAATAATATACGAGTAAAACGATCATCATCGGTTCTGCTATGTCGAAACAAATATAGCAGAGTCGACTAATTCGATGATAACACATTCCGTCTGGAACGATCTGATTTCAATAGGATAAAAAGAAATGTGAAACTCTAGGCATAGAAACATTTTGCAGAAATTGCCGCTTTTTATAATACTATTATGTAAAAGTTCAATAATATCATTACTTTCACATTAAGTGCTGCTAAAATACAGCAAAAACATAAAGAATAAGATAAGCTACATATATCAATAATACATTGTGTATACAGGTACTTAAATATACAAATAAAAGTTATATATAAATATGTAAATAAAGAAAAGGATATACAAACGAGCTAAGTAATGAATTACGTAACAGAAAGAGAATGAAAAATTGATTGTGTATTAAACACGAGAAACTATATCAGGTTTCGTTCATTCTCTTTCTCATTCATTCTGAGTATCAAGTACAATGAACCAACACATATCCCTTTTATACATATATATAAATATATGTATAATTAATTTACTATGTGTGGGCGTGTTATAAATCGTTAGACATATTTTAGAACTTGTGGCAATTATCCAAATGTTACACGTTATGTCACAATAAAATCTAAAATAATCAGGAGATTCCTTACCTTAGACTTTGTGTTGATATCGAATCGATATTATTTCCAGTTATTACGCAACAGATTAAAAGTAGCAAACATTACTTTGTTTCCCTTTGGCAAAAATGTATTACGATTGAAATAATAAAAGAATACATTTTGAATTTCGATCATGTGAAAGGATATTTCATTTCATATGTATTATTCTTTGTTATTTATGTTTTACACGTTATTTATCTCTGATAATTGTGTAACATTTTTCAAAATGTGTAAATATCTGTGATTTGCAACAAAATTTCCAATAATAGTATATTCTATGGTCATTTAATTTCGTTACTTGTAAAAATGGTGAACATAATACTTTTGTTTATGTAGAATTTTCCATCCAAAATTTATAATAAACTTTATCGCAACTTTCATATCAGTAAGATTAAGGAAATTCAATTGTGGAAAATGTTCCTGTATTTATTTTGATCCTTTCAAGCATACCGCAGTTTTCCTTATTCGTTATTCACTTTACTGCAAAATTGATGTTCATGGGAAGAAGAAACTCGGTAATTCCGATTCGTGGTTACGCTGGAATGATACTCCAAAGGTAAAAACATCGTGGACTAACGGATTTTCCTCGATTATTACATGATTAAAGTGAAACAAAAACAAGAGAGAAGCGATGACTAATGAATAAATACCGCGCACACGCTGGATTTCCCAAACTCACAATCCCTTAATTGTCTATTTCAATCCTTGCCGATATGTTTATTCGATGCATAAGCCATTTTGTTGCCCACGCAGCTGAAACTGTTGTATTTTGGCGGTCTTCCAAATCGCGATTCCACTCACGCATTGCCCTGAAATCCTGTCCTCGGGATCTATTTTAATCGGCTACAGAGTTATCGATTAATCTTTGCCATGTCCATGTAGGTACTCGACACCGTAAGAAGATACAACTTTTTCTTATCGGCTTTTAGTTTATCCTATAAGTCAGATAATCTCTCTCTGTGACTGCGTTTTTTCCTATTTGCAAAGATTTTCTGCCTTCCCGTCTTCTTGGCTTGGAACATAACTGTCATTCGTTTCACTTAAAGGAGAAAATCTTTTGTTCTAGGAATTTTTCAAGAGAACTCGATAAGAATGCGATAAAAAGAAGCTTAATATATTGAAGTGGAAAATACTAAACGATCGAACAATACACTTGCGAATTGATAGAATATCAGGATGTTTCACACAACTGAGCAAAGATACATGTATTTTCATCACATTTTCATCACAAAGCGGATAATTGTAACTCCATATATTGTGACGCGATTCGATTCATTTTTGAAAACCAATACGCAATAATACAATTTGTAATTGTCAATTACTTTGTTACGTGATAAGGTCTTTATTTTCTGATTCTTTCGTTTCTAAATTGCAGTCGAATCGAAAATATACGTACAGCTAAGATGCATGCAATAGTGTAAATGTATACATATAATAGTACATGTATATAGAGTACATGGAGCGTTGAAAGAGAAATGGAAGATATTTGTAAGATAATTCTACGTATCGAGACAATGAAGAAGTGCATGTCGTTTCAAGCTTACTTTCGGTTTTTACGCTAGAAATATGTTACCAACTCCTGCCATAGATTTGCTGACAAATCTTTCTCTGTATTCCACTCGCCATGTTTCTCATTGTTCTGCGAATAAATGATGTATCACTGAAAAGTGACAGATGATTTCCCTAGGATTAAAGAACTTATTTCATCTTAATAAATTGTAGACAGCTTGTTTCAGAAATTTTTACTTTATAATTCAAAGATCAATACGCTGGTAGCAAACACGATGATGTACACAAATACATATAATTCCATAAGGACCCCAAAGAATGATCAGCGTTATCCAAAATCATTGTTTCAAAATATAGTGGAACTTCCAGTATCGAAGATTCATTATCCGTGTTACGACCGTTCGCGGAGAGACGCAATAGCGAGGAAAACGCGTCAGCAAGAGGCGTAAATTCTCGCTACGATTCGGATAATGGACGCCGAGAATTAGTCGTTCCCCTATTTCGGTTAAGATAACAGAGGTAGTTCAATGAATTTAACACTGTATTAACAGGGTTAATATAACTTGTATATCGAACAATTATTAATATAATAATAAAAACGTCACAAATTATTTAAAGATGAATACAGTTAAAGTGTTACAGAAATTCGACCCGACTTTGAGATATCTCTCGATATATTCGTTAGACTTAGCGACTTTAGTTTTATTCGTCAGACCTCTCGATGTATGCTGTTAGAATCTTCAAATGAGACTGATTGCCCTTCGATCATTTCTTTGTTTTCGCTGGGAGACGATCCCCACTACGCTCGGGTCACGCCACCGTTCGCGTCTAAGATCATGTATACCACCTTCTTTGTGTGGATGAAATAACGGACCGAAATCGACGTTTCTAGAGCTCGACGTTTGACGACAAACATGCGCTTGCCGCTACATTGTATACATTTCGCCGGTCCTATAAGACGATCTGTCTACGACACTGTAGTACCGCGCGCGACGATTAGGAATACGGCCTATAGTAAACCTCGTAGCGTAACAATCCGAATATTCCATTTGTCTTCTTTATTGTTACGTGTCCTTTTTATAATTTCATATCGTTATTTTAACATGAAGGTACATTCTATTGTACAAATTGTGTAAGCTGTGTTGTACGTATTGATATGTCCTGTAATAACAATGATACTTTGAAGGTTAGGAAAAAGCATGGAAATCTGCAACGTTTGAAGATCTACGATTAATGATACGAAAAAACTGAAACATGTAAGTAATTGAAGACTTCTCTGATGTTGCTACAAAATTTTTATTGCAAAAAGAAAAATTACAATGAAAATGACGCTAGAGAAAGAGAATGCAGATAATTTTGTGCACTTCTCTCTGCTTCGAATAAGATTTAAAACAAAAGAAAGGACTAAGAAATGAAAGTGGAACTATTTTATTGAAGTAATAAAAGTTTTTCACGTTTTTCAAAGAAAAGAATACACCGTAACGCACCTTTCTTACGTTTATTACATTACATTTTGCTTTACTAAGTACAAATGAACATATTTCTTCGAATAAATGCATAAATGTTATTTGTTATCATAATTTATCACTGTCTAGAAATATCGCTTTCTAAAAAATATCTTTGTCAATTAATTTTAACGTACGATATAAATATGCAACTTTTATCTACAAAATAACGTTCAAATTTTAGAATTTCATTCATTTGTTACAAAGTTATGATCATTAGAATTAACGATTAACAATTTTTTGCTCTGTTCGTTTCATATCTCTACTACTTTTTTAACAAACTTTCACAAAACAACCAGAAAAATTGTGTTTTTATAATTCCTTAGAATCTATAGAACGATGTCCTATAAATATTTATACAATTTATATACAATTAAATTATGTTAACTCACTGTTTGACACAATGTCCTTTAATGGTGTCTATAATAGTAGAGAAAAAATCTTGATTTGATATTTAGTTGAAGAAAATTGAGACAATTTAAGAATAAAAAGTTTCTGTAATAGCAATAATTCCACAAACTTTAAAAATTAAGAATGCCAATTTTCATTTCGTATATTTCAATTTCATCGCGTCATAATACGTTTTATTATGCATAAATATAAGCAGAATAAAAAACAAACAATTGTGAATTTCCTTTTCTGTCAGCTTATGGTTGAATTATATCCTGTCCAAGAAAACGAGTAACCGGATTCTTTCAAGTGGTAGTGTATATACGTCAAATGTTAATTACGATATAAATATTAATTAATAAGTATTATGAACATATATAGACATCTTACGTATGTGAAATATGGTTGACCGCAAAGTTAAAGAAAATCAACTTGATGAAGGAGGCAATATCAAGTATGAAACTGAAAATATGAGTAACATTACATTATTAACTGTTGCTTCTTTCGAGTTAGGAATTAAAGGAATATAATTATATTATGCGAATTTCACCGCAGTTCTGGTGGTTCGGAAGCCACCTGAAACTGTAGGTCCTTCATGTCCAATTATTCACAAACATATTGTTATTCTGCGTGTATGTAACATTGGAATATTAGCATCTTACTGCCGATAACAGAGATTCCTGTACCTTAGCTAGTACTAGAACCTTATCTGAGAGTAGTGCAATGATTATCTCAAAGGTACTTTATTAGCAACTTTAAGACTAGACCAGACTTACTGAATTGTCTGTAAACAATGCACGTACTTTACTTACAAAAAATATACGTACGTGTAATGCGTGAAGATGTATGTGACAAAATGAGCAATAGTAAGCAACTTAGTCAGTGTCTCTGACTTTTTTCAAACTTTAATGTGTTAAAAAGGGCTGTTTAAATGAACAAAATATCATTTTGAAAAATGTTGCAGACAATTATAAGCATCTTTAATTTTACGTTAGAACTAAATCGAAACCTAACCTCAATCTAGCAAAACCCCATAAGTTTCGTCATTTTTATTTTGCGATTCGGCCAGCAAAACTAAACTGGTAAAATTATCGATGTAGGGCGGCGCCGTCTCGGATTTCAATGACTTTTAAATATCTCATACAGTTCAACGTTTTGAACAATTTGTTCCTGTACACATAACCGGTGCTCGAACCTAATTTTCAGGTTATGCGGAAAAATAATCTGCCTCAAGGCGCGGCGACCAGTCAACGTTTCATTGCTTAATCATTTTAAAGAATAATTGAATAAATTCGTTGGATCCCAGTAAAGTCGCCCGTTTCGCGGCGCGGATTAATACTACCACTAACTCAATCCAGTTTAAAAACTAAGGCCAAGTGGCAAGATATTTTTGCGTTAACTCGAAAATTAAGGTCGACCGCATGCAATTAAGCGAAAGGAAGTTTCATCGATTATTTATTAATGTTTGCTAAATAACCAAAAAATTACAGAATACATAACAGATAACATTAAATAAATAAAACTTAACAACCGTCTATTCTGCTATCTGTATCTAGCTCATTATTTGTGTTCGACAACCATTCACTTTCAGTTTCATCATCATGCATCTTATTAATAGGTTTAAATATCTTACGAATCCTCTTTTTATGCTCGGGATATTTTCGTTTAAACATAAATTCTGCCAATTTTCGTTTGCTTGTCTTCGCTTTATCTATCTCTACAATTTTTCCAACGTCTTCGATGCTACTGGATTTGTTGGTTATATCTAAAATAGAAATTTCTCGCAGGTAATTGCTCCAATCAACCACTACATAATTTGACACTTGTAACTGATTTTGGATAAAATTATCCCAATTGGCCCAAAACGCTACAAATTTACAGACTATATTCACAGATAGATTACGATTCACAAACCATGTATCTTGAATTGTGACATTTTTCGGTTAGATATTTTATCTCCTTCTTCTTTGTTTATTTTTCAGCATACTTCGCTGAAGACATCGAAAAGTATGTTTCTTCATTCAGCGTCATTATCTGCTCACAGTTTGAGTATCTTTTACTTTTTGGTAGAACACTACGCTCGTAAAGAAAACTAAATAATTGCTCTTTATCGGCTGATAATGCAAGAAAACTTCTTAAAGTATGCTCACGCTCACCGCGTTGAAACATAACGGTATTCGTACTTGTTCCCATGCTGAATAAATCGTGAAATACAAATGGAGAAACTGGGTTTCGGATAGGGTTAAATTTAGCTCTAGTGTGCGAATCGCGAAATACAAATGATAACATTTTCTGAGCTTTTGCTGGATTGAGGTTAGATTTAGGTTCAGCTCTAAAGCAAAATTCGATGTACTTATAATTGTTTGCGATACTTTTTTGTGATATTTTGCTCGTTCAAGTAGCCCCTTTTGACATTTAAAATTTAAAAACGTCGAAAATACTGACCATTATTAAAAAATGTATGTAGACTGCCTTTAGACAATTGTCCGTCAGTCTCGACTGGGTTGTGGCGTATTATACTACACTGGAACATCTAGCAAAAACGAGCATATATCCGTTCGTTGCTTTACCAAAAAGGCAGTCCGGAATAATCCTAGCGGTCGATGCGATTTCAAAAAATAATAAAACAACGTCGACTTTACTTGAATCATAAGAACGAGTTAATTAAAGAAATAGATTCACCTTAATAAAGTACGTTGCATTACTTGCAGTCAAGTGGCTTTATTAAATTAGGATGAGAGTAGAATTTTGAAATGTTTCGAATCAAGGACAAGAGTTTCAAGATAAATTAATCTGATCGGGGCTACGAATCTCTCAATTTTCGTGTTCTAAACTTAACCCAAACCAATAATTTAAAAGAAACGTCTATGTATACCTCTTGATACAATTCTATGTATATCGCAATATCGCATGGCCATCCATCAAGTTGAATATCCGGTGTTCGTAATCTACTTTGATCGTTTTATGCTGGCTTCGTTGAATCATTACTGCGCCATACCTCGAGAAGCAGCTTACGCCGTACCTCTTTTGAAATGACAAAACGAGATGTTTTCGCACTCGTTGGTTCCACTGGTTGTTCTGTGTCTGCCACGAGGAGAATTAATGGGATTGCGACCGGTTTGCATTATCGAGATATTCAACCGGTCATATTTAACTCGCTCGTTTGCGACTGATTTCGTGTTAAACTTTCAGGGGGCGTTTTAAAAGAAAAATGCATAACTCCTGAGTACTACACGATTACAAATTGCCATCATCAATGTCGCAATACAGTTACGTTACAATAATAAAAAATCGTATAATTTTTTAGTTATGCGAAAATAATCACTCGATCGTTAACTGAATTTATGTTTCCTTCTTGAAATGAAAAATGTGATTAAATTGTGCGTTTTTAATGAGACCAACTTAAATACGGAAGTTCAGCAAGTAATTTTCGAATTTAAGCCATACTTTTGTAGAATAAATGTCCTCTCGTTGCACAAGTATCACAGCTATACACCACAGATTTAACTCATTTGCATCATGGCTCTAATTAAGAGGACTGGTCCCTATCACCGCGCACAGTCGGTCGTAGATGCAGTAAATGACATCCGAATTCTTCATGGAGTTTATCGAACATTTACCGTTCAAAACGATTGGTAGACAATGTTACTTCGCAAACGTCGCATCTTACATTCTTTATAACAGAGGAAAGAAGTAAAAATTGTTTATTTAAAAAAAAATTATTTAGATTAAAATGGAGATAAAAAAAAGCAGTCGCGAAGCACGTAATAATCCGCGCTTGGTGATAGAAGACAGTCGTTCGATTGCGAAATAATCCGCGCTTGGATGCAAATGGGTTAAATTGACGGTACTAGTTACGTCAGGGGAATTTTATAGCTTAAAATAAACCGAAAATCAAGAATAACAAAATTGGGAACCTCATTTTTGAGAAAATGCAGTTTAAAAATTTCTCATGTATTCGTCGATTTATTTAATTTTCAACTGGACAGTAGGTAACAATTGACAGGAGATTATTCTGCATGCAAAAATAAGTGGAAACTGTAAAACAACATTAGAGAAAACCTAATTTGAAAAGAGTGACCGAAAAAGTGACCCATTTTTGCTTCCTCTTGGAACTGAATTTGGTACCAATGATATCTTATAATGATGGCATTTTCAAATTAAGCCGGCAATTGGTTTCTGACATACAAGAAATAAAAAAAAACCATATTCGTTGACGCATCAGTCCGTACGTTTTGATGTGCGGACTTTTATGTTGATCAAGTAAATAAAAAAAATTGTTCTCTTTTACTTACTTCGCTACCAATCAATTAGAGTTCAACTAACAAGGCTCTACTAACGATGACGACAGCGATGAGTAATAAATGAAATTAATTAGGTCACTTGTAGTGAATACTACAAAATATAAGTTACTGCTTTTCCCATGTTTTCATACATATATCAAACTTTTCATACTATTTTAATTATTTTTATTTTCTAGGAATTAGTTCGATATCTTTTTTTAGATAAATTTATATTTATTTATCGGCTTTGCTTTTCAATTAGTTCTGGTTTATAATTATTAGTATAGAAAATTACAACAGCTTGAAATAGTCCAAGATAAAACTAGTTAAGTTTGAACGGAGTTTTCACCTAATAATTGCTTCGATTCTTCATCTCTAAATTCCCACTCAAAATGCGCTTTACAATGTAAATTGTTCTCAAATCTCTGATACCATTTTCTACCGTTTTATGCATTATTGCACTGCATTTCGACCAAAGCAGAATATTTAACCAGTATTTTTAACTTGGCCTATTCTACGTTTGAAAGTAGATAAAAAATGTAGAATAAGATCTTTTCTTCCCAAGAAAAATAAATTTGGAAGTTTATTATGCACGAGCACAAAGTTTAGATTCTGAATTAAACACGTCCAAACTCTATTTTCTTGGAAACGAAGCTTGAAACGCAAAAATTTTATTTTACATTCTTTACTTGTTTTCACACGTAGAATAACACCCTATTGATTGCTTACACATATTTAATTTGTAATTTATCAAAAATTTCTGTATACTTGACAAATTTCCAAACTCCATTGTGTAAAAAACGGAGCGTTATAATAAATTTTCTTCTATATTTCTAAATTATTTTTTCATGTAAATTCACGTCCTGTCGTCTTGTACCAGTTCGATAACACTTTGTATAAATGATAAGACTGGTACTTAAAAATTCCCAAATAATGGGGACACGGTAGATTAATTACCGAATTAGTACTGAGTTACTTTTACGCTTGTCTATTTTAAAATGTGTCCTTTTTTTATTGTATTGAACAGTTTTTTTCATACAAATACGAAGAGAGATAAGAGAGTTATGTTATAGACTTTGATACCATAAAAGGAAATCGTGACTGAAAAAAGTTTTAGAAAATATATTGTGTATGAAAAAATGGATATTATACGTAATAACTGTTTTAATAAACTATATTATCTATATATCGTGACAGATAAAGAATACAGAGGCATTGTACCTCATTTGTGTTTACTATATACACATACTTGATTCACAATTTTTTATAAATTACATCTAATGTCAAAGTAAAACTTTGTCATAGATATTACTGATATAAACAGTAGCGGACAAAGGTTTAAGATGAAATGGAAGAAATAAATAATTGATTCACTTTCCATAAAAAATATAAATACAGTGTTCTACTTTTGGTATTAACTAATTAGACCTTTGTTTATACACTTACAAAAGAAATTTCATTTTGATATTTTGCTCAGTAGCTAAGTTATAAAAAAGGAACGAAATCTGTATAATATTTCGTCGGTCAAAAGTTTAAGACTACACAAAAAGTATTAATTTTTGGTAAGAGAACATACACAATTTTTGTTTCAATTCAATATCGTGTCCAATTATTATATTAATTATTATATTAATATTTCTTATCACTTCGGTACATCTTCTTGACATAGAATCTATTAATTTTTTACATTGATCTACCGTAATATTACTCCAAACTGTTTCAGTTGCAGAGTAAAGTTCATTTTAATTTTCTGGTTTATAACCTTGTACTGTCTTTTTTATGATGCTCTACAAATTTTCGATTGGATTAATGTCTGGTGGTTGCGACGGCCACGGCAGCTCCGTAATATTTTCTTCTTCAAAATACTGTTTCACAACCCAAGCCGCGTGCTTCGGATTATTATCATCTTGAAAAATAAAATCATCACTCATATCGTTGCGTGCAAAAGGCAACATTGTGTTCTTGAGTATGTCCATGTATTGAAAACGGTTCATAATTCCATTGATATCGGATCAGGGCCGCGTCGAGAAAAACACGCCCACACCATAACGTTTCCACCACCATGTTTAAGAGTTTTTAAAACGCACTGTGTTTTCAAACTTTCGCCAATTCGACGTCTAACATACCGTATCCCGTCAGAAGAGACGCGATTGAATTTCGATTCGTCCGAAAACAATACCTTTTGCCAATCTTCGCTTGTCCAATGCTTATGAGCTTTAGCAAATGCGAGTCGTCTTTTTCGATTCCTAGAACTCAGCAGTGGTTTCTTTTGGGGTTTTCGCCCACTTAACTTAAAGTCTTCTAATCTTCTCCCAACAGTTCTAGCACTAATTTGTGTATCGTTTGTGTAGTTTATTTCCGCAGCAATATTATTTGCACTACGAAAACGATTTTTTTCGCTCGATCGATGAATCCGGCGATCCATTTTCAACGTTGTTTTCCGTGGTTTTCCGTTTTTCGGTCGATCGCAATACACGCCTGCCATTAAAAATTTATACCAAGCTTGCTTGCAAGCTGTTTTTGACCTGTTCACTATATTTGCTATTTCGGTGAAGTTTTACTTTGCTTTCGCAGCCTTACGATTTGTTCCCTTTCATTTTCAAGTAAATTCTTTGATTTACCCATAGTCTGTTCCTACCTAAATGAATTTTAAGCAATAAAAGGTTCACTAAACAATGATTTTGACATTCCAGAATGAAAATATTCGAAAACTGTACTCATATTCACGTTTTATACAGATCGTCTTAAACTAATGTCCACTGTTTACAAGTGCTAAGCTGTAACTAACTGTTGTAACTCTTACATTGTTTGTATTTAACAACTGACGGTCTGAGGTTACGAAGGACAAACATACAGCTATGTTATTCCAAAGGGACAAACCGAATAGGAGTACAATATGCGTATAAGATGTTTGTAATCCGGTTTACAAACCATCGTCTTCAACTTTTGTCCGCTACTGTATATCTGATCGATTTACATCATGAATCTGACTCGATGTTACACGACAAGCAGCTATATTATCACTAGATCGTGAATATCTATGCTGCTTTATATTTTTTGAATGTAAATAACAAAGTGCTATACTTTGAATATTTTAAATAATATAAATATATTTTTGATCTCTGAATTTTTCATAAATGCATACAGGTAATCTAATTATTACATTATTTTCTTAAAAGAATTAACATGTGTGATATAACAGATTCAAGCAAGATATAAAATAATATAAACTGAGTTAATAAAATATATTTCTGTTCATCAAAATTGCGAATCATGATGCGAAATGAGACGATAAAGGATTTATTTGTTTAAACAATGATCAATAAAGCAAATTTTGTAGCACTGTACCTTAGTACAAATTGGTAAAAAATTTATCACAAAAATATTATCGCTAGTAATCCTAAGTGAGGCAGCGAATGGTATAAAATAGATTTCCAATATGAAACACGCACACACATTCATATCTACTCTTTAAACTGATTCTTCAATTTGTAGCGCATATAGGAAATCAAAACAAATTTATATATTTAATAGTTACTATACTTTATCAGATTATTTATATATTTTTAGCTTAAATATAATTTTTTTATATTATTATAAATTACTTAACTAAAACCATTATTTCTTATATACATTTCTCTATCTTTTGTATAGATATCTGAAGAAAGAAAGTCATAAATTCGTATGTTTATAATTTTTAAGGCAAAAAGTTCTCCACGTGCTTTATGAAGAGCAGAATAAGAAAGATATTTAAAAAAAGAAATATTATTTATATGTATTTATAATTAATATTTATAAATTACTTATACTTGGAAAATTTATAATTTACATAATGTTTCAGTTGCATTCTATCATATTAGAATTTCTATATATCAATTAAATCGGTAAATAACAATAAATATGTAAATTAGAAATATTTGTATTAGGAATTTCTAAGGAATTATAATTCAATGTACTACGAAACATTTTGTTTCGTAGACAAACTGTAGCATACACAGTTTTAAAAGCATCGTGAGGATTCTCGTCATTCATAAGCATGTACACACTACATGGGCACTATTCACACGCTTCTGGGTAAAACGCAAAGAGAATTTCGTGGAAGAAACCAAAAGAGGAGTACGTATTTAGCCGCAGCTGCGGTAAATAACGTCGCTAAAGCCCGGATCTTATTTGATGAATTAAATCGCCACTGTCATTAAGCCCCATTTCGCGAAATTAGTTACGCCGTTAGTGAGAAATTGCAACAGTGGTGTGCCTCATGCTTCACTCCAACGTAATTGTCAACAGCCAATAATAGATAACTATTTACTGAATTAGTTGCTACCTTTAAGCAATGTAAAATTTGGTTTAACGAATTGTAATTTCAGTAAATTTCAATTCAAGATGAGTTTACTATATTCGGTAACTTGGATATTTCGCGATTTGCTTTTTAGTGACTTGCTGTTCATCTTGGTATAGGTGTGTATATCGTGATTAGACTGCGGGTGTTTAAGCAAATCTATATTTTTACGAATATACATCGTGTTTTTATCAGAGAACCTGTGAATGTCTCAAAACGTTTCTAACAAATGTACGATTTCGAGAGGATTTGAAGCTCACTCTTTTATTTTTAAATGGGAACTACGTATATCTTTTATTCCACATTGTTGTAGCTGACGTCGAGATAATTTCGCAGCAATACTTTTCCCAATTCGTATTTTTTCCATCTAATTGTCAAGATATTAAGTTTCAAAGTTGCCGACATGACGTTATTCGATGTACGCAATGTAGACGACATTGTGGGCAGTTACCGTTTCTTAATTCTTTCAAAACAACCAAACAGCCAGTTTAACTAATGACATAGCTGATGCAACATCCAGCTTTGTGTATTTTCGTTCCATAAGAATCAATGGAAAGAACGTTTTCCACAGTCCAAGAAAATATAAAATTGGTTCTAATTTTATATTGCAGCATAGTATTATAGTGCAGTGAGTGAAAAATTTCAAGTAAAACCAAAACAAGACATTCAGCAGTGAACAAAATTTTAGATATATTTCAAAAAATTGGAAGCGTGATGAAAAAGAAACACCAGCGTAACAGATGGACAGAAACTGGCGAGATAAATTTATTGACTGCATTTACCAATTGCCACGCGACGTCCATTGGGGCAGTGGCAATCAACAATGAACTTCCAAGCTTCAGTGTCTACAGTGTTTAAAACACGTTCGTCGCCCAGCGTGATTCTGCTAAGTTTCCTGCGGAGTCCAAATCCGCCCGCCGGTACGCCAAATGTAAATAGAGCAACAAGCAGGAATTCATCGTTTATCGCATTCGATTCATTGTAAAGAAAAGACTATTTATTTCTGAAATGGAGAAAGCGATAAGTTTTCCAGTTGGAGTATTCCGAGGGATCTCATGACAGATATCTCGGATCTTTCATTTAGTCGAGAAGCATACTTGTGAGACGTACATCAGTGATTTTTTCATCTTCAAAATGTTCGGTAAACAGCATGAAAATATATTTGAAAGTGAGGAGAGTAGTGATGACGGAGTCTATAACTATTGTTCGAAGTGCCCAAGACCACCCCAAATGTGTTTGGAATGTTTTAACGAATACCATGCGATATAGAATAATATTATCCAGAATACAAATTAATAAAAAGTATGATATAATGTATTTTTAATATTTTTATGTTGTATATCCTGTATATAATATCGTATATTTAATTAACTCAAACAAGAAGAGCGTCACTATACTTTGGTGACAGGGCCCCCACGGAAGTATACCCGTCGCATAGATATGTGCGACGTGGCGACGAACGTGTTAACCCCTTAACTTACGATTTACGTTCGAGAATTTTGGGCCGAAAACGTAGACAAGCTCGTGCATCCTTCGAGCCATTCGCACGACTTGTGCAGTACGATGATCGTGTCAATCATAAATATTACGGGCATCGCTCGTGGTACGACGACCATTGCAGGTTATTAATTTTGTATTAGTGATTTTTGTATAAATAAACTTTTTGTAGTACTTGCATCTACCACAATTATTGCTTCAGGTTGTAATTACTGATCAAATATTCCACAAATATTTATAACTTTAGAAGGGCGCAGTCGCTAATATTTATATTTGGCCCGATCATCGTACTACGGGCTATGCCCGTAGTTGTAGGTTAAGGGATTAAAAAACAAATAGTTTCAAAGCGTACAAACCTACAAGAGTACAGAAACTTTTCAATCGCGATTTCGTATTGAATTTCCATAATGGATATCTAGTAAAATTGTTAGTGCTTCTCATTTCTTGCGTAATCTCATAATTACGGTCGAATGTATTTTCTGTACGGATGGAATGGTATGCGAGAATTTAAGGAGAATGGAAGAATGTGTGAAAATATCGGGTCGGGTCGGATGGAGAATTTTTCTGGGAATCGGGCCGTGTTCCTGAAAGTATCTCGTAATCCGAGAAAGTCGACATTCCCGAGACTTTCCGGGTTCTTGAGAATTCTGAAATTATTTAGGCTAGAATATACAGAAGAAACAATAACGAAATATGTGGTGGATATAATGTTTTATTATAAAATATATTTTATTATATCAAATTTTATAATTCTCGGGAATTCGGGTAATCTCGAATTACAAGATAATTCCAGATCCCGACCTGACTCAACCTGATCTCTTCACAACCCGTCCCGAGTATCGAGTTTCCTACATTTTCAGGTTTTCGCGCGCATCTGGTTAAAATAACATTCAGTGTAGGATATCTGTCATAATGTGGTGTGGAATCCATAATCGTTAATTGATTGAACCACTTACTTTTTTGATAGTGCAATTAATAGAGACATTTATTTACAATTTTAAGAAACACGCGTGTCTCTCTTTTAGAAAATATGCCACTTGCATTTGAGTACAAAATTATAGTTGCTATACAAGTACGAAATTGGTTGGATATTAATTTTCACGTCCTAAAAAATGAATTAGGTGTGGTCCGAGTCATATTTCCCCGCTTATGACTTTTTTTGGCGATATTTAAGACAAATAGCTTTTAGTACGGCAGTCAACAAGAAAGATTTCAAGTGCTTCTGAAACAATAACAATAGAAGTACTAAAAACTGCAGAGCAAGAGCTCTTAAGAAGGTTGGAAAGTTGTATTGTAAACACATAGAGAGTACTGCACAGAGTGATAATATTTAGTGCACATACACTCAATCGGCTCCTCTCAGAGCCACCATGATGTACAGGGTGTATAAAAGGTAAGTGTAAAAACCATCGTAGCGTGATTCCACGCTTCCTGTGTATCGTTGGAAATTTGTAAACAGAATTTCGTGCAAAACTGACCTTGAACATGATTTTCAAAGACAACATTTTTATCGCACTCTCGAGGAACAAAAGTCACAAAGGAACCATGAATTGCAAATGATCCCTTCTCCCAGAAAAAATGTTAAAGTTTCAAGAATTGCTAAAGTTGCTTTATTCACAATGTATCTCCACCCTGCGATCAGATGCAGAGAAAATAATACATATTGTTGCACGTAGATAAACCAGATGCTCCATTATATATTCCATATCTTCCTTTCTTTGTTTCTTCTTTTTTCTTCTTTCTCTTTCTGTCCATTTTAAACAGCCTTGAACTTGCGTTTCCACATGCCCGCCAACTTTTTCCCCAAGATTCTGTATTATTTTTGTATAACACATAAGTGCACGAACATCTGAGGTCTACTGATAAACAAAGATTTTAACACACGTTAGATTTTTCCGCGAAACCATGAATAAATTTGTAACACGTAAAATTTTCCATCCGACTTTTTTATAAAACGTAGTTTTTGAGCTTAAGCTTTAAATGCGATATAATTGCGTTATTATTAAACATTTATCGTAATAAATAGTAAAGAATACACAAACGATTGATTTCAACGATTCTAGAACTAGATACTGCAATTAAATACATAGTTACATAGTTATAAGTGTTTATAAATCTGTATCATCACAAATGTTTTCAGTCCTTAGAAGTTATATTTTACAAAAGTTAAATCGAGAATTGCTTTACTACTATACTTAAAAGAACCACTACTATACTTAAAAGAAGGAGCTTAAACTTTATTTGACAATTTTCCAGATGCGTCACGAATTAAAGGATTTAGAGCGTAGATATGTATATGTGCGCTGTCCCGCCCGTTCCACGAACCGCGCGATCCATAACGCGAAAGTAAAATTGATAAATTCTCCTAAACCGAGATAATTTAAAACGTTTATTCGTAACCGTGTTTACTCATCTAACTATGTTTTTATATTATGTTTTTATAACGATATTATGACAATTTAAATTGTAAATATAGTCGGTAGTTGAACAAATGTTGGGAATCTTCCCAAAAATTTTCGAAAGAAAGACCCCGACGTTTTTCCATTTCCGACGGATATAAATGTAGCGACTCAGAGAAGTCAGTATGAGAATATTTACCGTTCAGTTATCGAGAAGAATTAATTACCGTTCATCGAATGTTATAGACCAACTATTCGTTCTATCGAAGAGTCAGCTATCATTTTGTATATCGAAGAATTAGCTAGCATTTCGTTTACCGAAGAATCACCATTCTGTCAACCGAAGAATTTCATAGCCATCAGTCAATTGCCAACATCGAAATCGAGTAAGATTCGAATAAATCATTTTATATTGTTAATCTACATTCGAACAACTTTAATCCTCTCCCGTGCCAGTATTCCCGCACATAGCAGGTTAGCAGAAAGTGGAGCTTATTGCCAGTTGCATTAAACGTCAGTTGACGCTACCTTCTCGTCGGCGATCATATAGAACGTAACATGCGCGAGTTTTTTATTCGAAGTGTATCCAATATTATTCGTTGCTTCGCTTAAAATTGCTAATGACGATATTTTTATAACAAATCTTTTATCAATTTGTACTAAAATTTTGATGGTATAAAATTTGATCGTTCATTGTTTCATTAATAGTCAAATCGTTCCATTGAAGTTTCTCTTTATAATATCGTACAAAGTCAGTTGAGGGATTTTTAGAACAATTTTCCAGCAATAAAATATTTATAGTAAGTAGCAAGAATTCTTCATTGTCAGCAAAACGCCCATGCAATAAGATAGAGACACGGACAACTATATTTTTTCTTCTGCAATTGCTGGATATTTACTTTTCGAGATGTCTAGAATGTTATTTTCGACACGTTTTGTTATCAGTGAATTGCATTATACTTTTAGTGAAAAAGTCCTGAACCAGTATTGTTGAATTATAATTGTATGTGTTTCGACTGTTGTAATAATGGTACCAAACAGTAATGTAGTCCAAATGGAATTCGATAATGTCGATAATGTTGTTGTCTCTAAGACATTCTGCATCCAAAAACAATTTAATATCGTAATTTGAGCAAATTTGTATCATTTCTTTGAAAACTTAGTTATGAGATTATACAGTGTTTCATAAGAATTCACACAAATTTTAAATGTTTGGAAAATGTCTTATCTATAAAAACATAGAAATAATATTTTTATTAATGAAAGTTAAAAAAAATAAAGCAGACATGTTTTAGTGGTAGCTATGTAAAAATTATATAATTATATAGAGATATAAATAACAATTATAGATAATGTTACATGTAAATAGTATCATATAGAATTATAAATAAGTTTTATTTCTTTAATCTTATCTTATTTATATCATAAATAATCTTCATACTTTTAATATGGTAATAATTTTTAATAAATTTTTAAAAATTTTTCTATCATGAAAAAATTAAGTTTGACAGAAGGTTATAGCATGCTCAAAATTTGTATTTCTATAACGATTCACTTGAAATAGGACATTATTTCTCACCTTGCATAAGGTATCTCTTATAAACCATTTTATATCTTATTAATGTCTTTGCAACATTTATTGAAATAGAAAATCTTTGTTACAAATACTGTGACAATTGGAATTTTCAACAAGTTTAATTCGAGAACAATATAATTTCTGTAGAAACAAAATAAATAGGTTTATGAGTTACTAACAATTTATTTGATAGTACTGATAACTTACAGAATATAATAGAATTGAAATTAGTAATTTATGATTGAAAAGTATGAAATATATCTGGGCTATGATGGTTTGAAAATTGGTATAATAATGTGATATTTATTTCTCAACAAATTTAAATTAAATGTGTTTTTCGATCCATATAATTTATAAATTGAAAATTGAAAAAGTATATCGGTAAATTTAAAATTTAAATATAAATAAAAATCAAAGTTTCGAATTTTAAATTACATGTAAATTCAAAAGTATTCAGTTTTTCTTATTTGTTATAGTGAGTTGTTACAATGAACAAGACAATTTACTTGCTAGTAGCAGCTACAGCGAAATTGCAATCGTATTTCATTGGGTGACAATACGTTTGACGTAATAACGACTCGCATTTCCCAAGTATGCTAACCCATAAACATGACCAGCACAATCAGTTGGAATCGTTCTTGGATACCGACATCTTGTCGGCAATTAGTTGTTATGCATTCATAGACGCCTGGTCGGGATTTACAGTTAGGTTCTGTGTATACAGTTATACGGCAATGGCTGCAGTTACATCGATCCGCGCGCAACCATTCGAATCATGACTTCTATGAATACTATATAAGGAAACGATAATTCCTGACGACACAAACCCACACTAATAATTTCCTTGTTAATGCGGCCACTTTAAAACAAACTTATACAAAAACAGAAGAATACCGATCAATAATCAATACCTTTAATTAGTGCTTGATTGCATAAATAAACTACATAAATTTAAAAAATTAAAGAAGAAACGATTATTTGAAAATGTGCTAAAAGAAGAACATAATTTGTTTAATCAGGTATCATTAAGTAATTGAATGTAATGATAATATACTGGCAAACCTGTGCATGTTGAGCACTTGTGGTAATCATATAGCCTACTATTATTAGGTACTACATATTACCCTAGGTAACACGCAATTATTCAAGTCGTATCATTAAACATAAAAACCTGACGAGCTCGTTGCATTATCATTGCGATACATTCTCCATTAAGCCAGTACTTCTTCTGTTCCGTTGGATGAATTTTTTGGATGAAGGCATTTCCAACATAGGAAAGAAAGGTAAGTCTCTAACAGCTATGAGGTAAAAATGGAAGAATATTTGACTGAAATTGTGAACCTGAAATTTATCTAATTAAATACAGACTCTTTAAAAGTGTTAAAATTCTGAAAGTGTTTTATTCTTAGAACCCATTGTATGATTAAATACCTTTTTATATGATTGCCACGTGTACTCGATATATATAGGTTTGTCTGTATATGTACTATTATTACATTCATTTTCTTTATGGTACTTGATTAAGACGATTAATTTCTTCTTTTCAGTACATCATTAAATAAAAACCATTTAAAACATTTTTTGAAATGATATATTTTATTTTTTACTTTTTAGTCTTCAACTATCATCCGACAATATACATTGAATCCCATTGTAAGATAAAAAGATTTTTTCAGACCACCTCAGCCAACTTTAACGATTACTTCTAATAAAAATGTTTAATTTGTGAAATTATGTTGTATTGTTATCCGAAATGAGCATGCGTTCCAAAGTTCAGCTTGCTGGCTGGTCGGGAAGCGGGCAAAATTGCGCTTACAAAATTCCATCCAGACAGACAGAAAAGCAAAAAAGTAAGCCAAATAAAACACATTGAGGAAACATTTTTCAAACGTATTCTTTTCAAACATACCTTTCAAAGGATAAGATTAATTCTGTATTTTTTAAATATCACCATATATTTGTTGTATTGTTACACTATAGTAGAAGATGAATTCAGTGATGTTGCATACTTGTGACGAACGTCACTCAGCTGGAAAAAGTATGATTTCCAAATAATCCTAC
Organism: Bombus hortorum; assembly: GCA_905332935.1. Classification (NCBI taxonomy): domain Eukaryota; kingdom Metazoa; phylum Arthropoda; class Insecta; order Hymenoptera; family Apidae; genus Bombus; species Bombus hortorum. The sequence goes on from HG995199.1 coordinate 11,143,852, forward strand.
AGGACACCCTCTATCCCCCCCCCCCCCCCCCCGAAAGAAAAGCAGACTACCGATCTGCCCTGTTTTTACGACCAGGTTTTCAGGACAGAGATAGGAAGAAAAAAACAATATAGTATATATAAGCACCGCTCTACAGCGATTTAAGTCCAATTATAAATTGTAACGCTAAAAAAATGTAATTCCGACACATACAATATTGTATGGCTATGACGTACTGTCACGTATCGGTACTTTTGCTTAAACCACCCTACAATTGAAATTGATTGTTTATTGTGAATAACATACACATGTAATACACATCTTCTTGGACAATAAACGTTATAGAAGAAAAAAAAGTATGATTTCCAGAAGAAACTGTTTTGGATGTAATTAAATCAAATTTATGAGTAAAAGGAATAATGCTCATAAAACTGTACTTTTTATTAGTTTTTAAGCCCCAGTAGCGAAGCTTGTAGTCAGGGCTTAGTTTGTAATAAGGTGCATTAGTAGAATGCAGCGCAATATTACATAAACCAAGAGCGAGGTAATTGCTCTCTCTACGAGCCAAATTATAAAGACAAATAAATGAGATTTTCAAGTAGTCAAGGAGTGTCGTTGCAACATTTTCATAGTCGTAACTCGAAAATCGTGTTTTTTGAATTTTGCTGCTTTTGTGATAACAAGTGTCATCTCATTTGTCTTATCTCATAATAATAATGTAATTTATTTCTAAATTACCACCTGTGATTTTATCGTCGGCGCATAACACTGAAATTATAACGTTTCCAAACAGATGAGTTGTGCTACCTTTTAATCCAATCTAGACATGCAACTTTGTTAAAAAGAACAGAATTCCGTATTGTAGAATGTGGAACTCAACGTGTACACTTAGTCTGATTACTCTTATGGTATAAGCATTTGTGTGGTCGTGAGAATCCATTTGTTAGTGGAGCGCTAGCATATGTATTAGCGACGTCAACAATTCAATCATGATTCAAAAGTAAATGTGTAATATCAGATGATTAAAATGATATATGTTCCGTAATTAAAATTAGATTAAAAATATGACAAGGAAAGTGAATGATACTATTTGAAAAATACGAAATAATTCTTCTTTTTTCTTTTTTATGTGAAAGATGCTGGTTTCGGGAATTTAACTACATCAATGAATTACCTGTTTGATATTAACTAGCTTTTGCTCGAAACTATCCGAAACAGCTTAGATATCGTGCCGATCTAGCGCACTATTCTACACATTTCTCCATTAAAGAAAGCTAATCACGTCAAATTTTATCATCCTCGAAACTATTCAACATTTCTCTTATAAATATATGCTTTACCAAAATCATTAATTATGTTTGGTTGCGAGCTCCATCTTGTATAAAAAAATAAAATATCTGTATAAGAGCTGTATAAAAGTTAATGAAAAATGAAATATATCAAAAAGTTCGTTTTTCATTATTAGATGCCTACTTATTCAGACCGATATCCCAACAATGCAAAACTTAGAAATTAGATATTTTACACGCTCTGTAAATCATCGAAATCCTGACATCATTCAAACCACCTCACACATATCCAACAGAAGACTCAAACGTAACCATCCGTTAGACATAATAGACAGTTAAACTCATTTTACCCTTCTTGTTACTGACTTACATAACTCTTATATTAACTGCAATAACAATCCACGCTAAAAGGAAACATAAAGCAGGATGTGTACAATTGCCATTGCAAAAGTTCAAGCAACAATTTACAACAACTATCAGATACTTTAGTGAAACTACAAAATTGACATTTTTATATGTAATAGTTGATGAAAGGAAGACAACTTGTTTTATAAAAACGGTTTCTATTTTGGAGAAGTAAAATATTCAAAGTCATTGAAAATTGTTAAAATTATCGAAAGGAATTGTTCTCAAATATTTTTTTCAAATATATTTTAAATATTATTTAAATTTATTGCGTTGTATGTTCGCGGGTGCGTACGCATATGGCGGCAGGATATTATTATAAAATAAATATTAAACATTCAGTCTTGAAATAGTTATGTCTTTATGAAAATCTTATCTTCTTATTGCCTCTTATAGCGTTTCATATGTATAATAAATAAGCTAAGTAATCCGCTACTTTTTATTTACTGCGTACATGTAATCTGAAATATTCCAAGAACGACTATATAGTAACAGTGTGTGTAATAATAGATATCAAAATTGTACATTATACAAATAAAGAAATACACAAAGTCGGCTTATAATATAAATTTGAAAGTAAGTATATCGGGGCGTGAGAGTACGAAATATTTGTGAATATATTCTATGTACATACAAGTGTAACAACATTCCAGAAGTAACGTAAGAAACGTTGAAAGTAAAGCCAGCGTTTAATCCCACGTTGGTGGTGCTTATATCTACCGACACAAGAAACATTGAAGCAGGAATTTCAATTTTAACTAGGCAACTTTATTTATGACTCGACAACTCATTCATCAGAGAAACATTATCGACACGCGGGTATATCTTAACTCGTGCTTCTATATTTCTACTTGCGATTGTATTACTTAATCTTTTATTAATCCCCAGTCAGTAATCAGATATTGTTTGAGATACAATTATGATTTATGAAATATTTCTGGCTTGCGTGGAGGGAATAAATGCATTCCACATATTTTCTATCGCATTTCTAAACATATTGGTCATAAGATATTTCAAAATATGCACACTTTGTTCGATTCAACGGACATACTGACATTTATTTAATTATTCGAGAAGGGAAAAATTTCTTTATATGAAATTTATTTGATTTAATCGAGAATTTGGGCCGAAAACGTAAACAAGCTCGCGCAGCCTTCAAGCCATTCGCACGACTTGTGTAGTACGATGATCGGGTCAATCGTAAATATTACGGGCATCGCTCGTGGTACGACGGTCGCGGCTTGTAATTTGCCCCACCACAAATAGCACAGACAAGGCTCCTGACATATTCTTATTATCTCTTCGTATCGTGATCAGTTTCAAGTTATTCTTGGTCACATTCGCACATCGACATTTATTTTCATAAATTCTAGAGAAGCATCCCCACAAGATGTTTTCAAGAAAAAGATTTCCTGATGAGAGCAGTGAGAATTGTGCTAAAAATTCCTCTACCAAAAGTGACAGTAGTGATATTACACGTTCTGTTCGAAAAAAATGCATGCGATTAGTTATTGATGATACTTCTGACGACGATCAACTACCAGAGCCCCGGCTTTGGAAAGAAGTAAGAAATAATCCAAAAATTTGGGACTATACGATGACTCCTGGCATAAGAGAGGCAGCCTTACGTCAATTAGGAGGAAGTAGAAGAGAATTAGATATATTTAATTTAATATTTGATGATATATTCTGGAAAATATTGTAACCGAAACTAATCGGTATGCAGATCAAATACGAGCGAATCCACGCAGAACACGAGAAATCGAAGACACTTGGTCTCCTGTAGATTCTAACGAAATTAAAAGATGTTTCGCATTGTCCATAGTAATGGCACAGGTAAAAAAACCAAGAATACAAATGAATTGGTCGAAGAGGGCTGTTATCGAAACGCCAATATTTAGAAAATTAATGCTTTGAAAAGATATCAGCAAATTACAAGGTGTTTGCATTTCACAAACAATGAAACAGTCAAAATGACTACACAAGGATCCAATCGTACTCCAAAACCAAATTGTATTACAGAGTACAACAAGGGAATGAATGGAATTGATCTCCAAGACCAAATATTAGCATGCTTTCCAGTTATGAGGAAATACATGAAGCGATATAGAAAAATTTTTTTTTATCTGTTCTATATTGGTCCTTTTAATTTATATATTTTATGCAACAAAATAAATAATGGGAAGAAACAATGTTACGTTGACTATACAATCAACATAGCCGAATCACTATTAGAGAATATGCCAAAAATTCCGGAGATATGCCAGAGAGACTGTACGCGAAGCATTGGGCTCATTTTCCAAAACACATTGACCCAACAGCATCAAAATTAAGACCGTTAAAACCTTATAGAGTTTGCCAAAAAATAAAAAACGTAAAGAAACAACGTGGGAGTGTAAGAAGTGCAAAGTTCCCTTACATCTACCAGAATGTTTCGAATTGTATCACACCATTGCAGATTATTAATTTTGTATTAGTGATTTTTGTATAAATAAACTTTTTGTAGTACTTGCATCTACCACAATTATTTCTTCAGGTTGTAATTACTTATCAAATATACCACAAATATTTATAACTTTAGGAAGGTGCCGCCGCTAATATTTATATTGGGCCCGATCATTGTACTACGGGCTATGCCCGTAATATTTACTTTGGCTCGATCATCTACTACGGGCTATGCCCATAATATTTACTTTTGGCCCGATCATCGTACTACGTACTACGGGCCCGTTAAGGGGTTAATTCCGCTTCTACGTCAGTATAATTGCCGTTGAGCATAGTTTCCAAAATATAAGAATATTTTTCATAACGCGTACTGTATTTTTAATTTCTTTAGTTCTCTATTCTTAACTCGTATTCTAAAAAGTATTTTTATATACATCTTAGACGCTAAAGACGAATAACGTTTATACGATAGGTAATACCATACAATTTGATGAGTATCTTCGATTTTGTTGAAACTGTAATATATTTACTTTGTTTACTTTATTACAAGTACTTTTAATTTTATTTTAAAAGTAAACTTAAACTTAACTTGAAACTAATTATAAAAATGGAAATTAAGTAAGTAAATGGGAAATAATTAATAAAGAACTTTAATTTAATATTTATTGATAATAGATTTAAATAAACGAAAATAACAAACACAGAATAAATAAAAGAATGGAACTTATTAATTACCTGGGTCGCTATTGATTTGTGCTCAGTAGCTTTCCAATTTCTTTATCATAATTGTGAATCTCATTTATGGCTTGAAATATGTTTGGACTTTTATACTGTGGAATTTTTGCTAGATTGGGGTTAGGTTTAACCTTAGTCCTAAAGAAAAGCTAAAAATATCTACTTACAAGTGTTTACGATTTAAAATATAAAGAAATATTCACTACATATTATGCTGTTACCGTACAATATGCAGTAAAGTTATTTAAAACATTGTCATTGACAACATATACCAACGTCAATGAAATCAGTGAGCTGTATCCTTTTCCATACAATTATCAAATTTTATCATTTATAAAAATTACAAACGCAATTTTTTGTCTTCTAGCAATATATGTATATTTCTATTATTCTATTCTTTATTTATTATGCGTGTGTTATCGCTTCAGATTTTTCTTCCAAATTGTAATAAATAGCACATTTTCTATCTACAGCATAGTTTACATAAAACTGAATTCGATATACACATATTCATACTATTTCGTTTCATGTATCTTTGTCTGTTTATATTACTAGTGTTGAATGCTATTCTCTTTATATTGGTACAATAAATACGCACAAAGTTCTTTTATGACTTTAATGAATATAAAAAACAATATCAATCATTTTGTGCACAAATTCCCATGTATTGGAGAAGAGTTACTGATAAAAGTACTATGTTGTACTACGTTGATTTTCTATATTTTCTTTCAGCGATACTATCTTGAAAATGAAAAACAGGGTAATCCTGCCAAGATTTTATACAATCCAGAATAACAATATTTTTTAAAAGTAGTAATAGAAATACTATATTAGGGTACTATCTAAGTTCTGTCCGCCAATTTACCACATTTATCGTTAAGAGAAACAGTTGTTGCTACAAGCTCGCAATTATTCAGCCTTTTGCATACAAACTGTTTTGTTCGAAAAGAGGTGAACATTTGTTATTGTATATTAGATATCAGCCATTATAAAAACCTTTGCGAACTGCTGATTATAGAGCAACTAGTGAAAATATTTCATTCATTGCTTATTATAACGATATGATAAAAGGTATATGTACCTATATAACGAAATATTGACACTTGTAAGATTGAAATACCATATGATATTGTATAAATTTTGTTTAAAATAATGGACACGTAATTGTAGTTTCAATTAGAATGGCAGCATCCAGTACTACATCTCTATAAATACCAGTTTTCAGATGACTTCTTCTAACAGCAAAAGACTGTTCTTATGAGGTAAAAGCTACGGAAGTATAATATTTGTGTTGCGTGTTAACGAGAAAATAATGATAGGAAAATCACGTGAGAGTGAACGAGACGAGATGATAAGTTCAACTTCTCAGCAATTATTTAAAGAAATGATAAACGACACAGGATGTTCTGGAAGGACTATTCCAAGAATGAACTATGATGAGCACACCAACATGATTGTTACATTGTTTCGTGTGACTACATGAATCTATTAATCGGAATGACCAACTCATTCCAACATGTAACTATTTCGTGGAAATTCTGCGTCGGTACGAGATCTACAAAATAGGTACATGATATAATTACTGAATGAAACACTTTAGAATTACGTTATGGGACGAGAATATTTCCTACGTTGAATGTATAATATATAGCGTAGTTATATAATTAAAGGAAATAATTAAAGATAATGTCCTCGTTTGTAAATAACGAATTTTTCGATTTCGTTCCAAGATTAGACATTTTTAATATAGTTTGGCCTTAAATTTATGAATTGCTAAATATATTTTTCTGGATGTTTGAATATTTTCATTAATTGCGATTTCTTTTAGAATGTATAAATAAATGGGTATAAATTATAAACTTTAACGAATAACGAAATTAGAGCAACATGCAAAAAAAATAAATTAAATAACATAATATAATATTTTTTATATCATAACATCACATGACATCATAATATCACATAACATAAAAGTTCCTATTTAAAAAGATAATATAATTGCAAAGTGTACTTTTTAAAATTATTTATATTTATGCATTATTGCACGTAGTAAAGAAATATAATTACGGACATGAAGCCCTTTGAACCATTCATCATTTTCCCCAAGCGTTTTCTTCTAACGTCAACTAAAATAAAATATATAAATTAAAAGAAATTAGAAAAAATGATTTTTATTTAAAAATTTAATAAACAGAAGCAAACAATTGTCTCAATCAGGGAAACCTGTATATTATTAGTACATTCAATTTCTTAGTGATGGCTAATTAAGTCAATTATTTTCTTTTCTTTAGTACACTTTTAAACAAAATTATATTTTTTTAATTTCTTAAATTTATATATTTAATTTTTACTTTTTAGTCTCAAATTGTTCTGGAAATATACATTGGATTCCATTGTGGGATGGAAAGATTATTTCAGATTTCACCTCAGTTAATCAGGCAATTATTTCCAATAAAAATCAATTTTTTTAAATATATCAAAAATGAACATGTGTTCCACATTTTAGCTTTTTAACTGGCCGCGGAATGGATGAAATTTCGCTTGCAAAATTTCACCCACCCATACAGACAAACAGAAACATAAGCTAAATATAATAATTGTACTTTGCACTTTTTCGATGATATATATGATGATGATGATATATAGAAAAGAATAGTTGCAGTTGTTTATTACCCTATTTGCACTTTTGTATTATTTGATTATGTTATAATTCTATTGATCCAACATTTTCACATATCGATGAATAAACAAGTTAATAATCATTTAATCTGAAAAGATGTTAATTATATATGAAAATCGAAAACAGCGTTGGACATTATTCAATTTGTTTTGAATAAATATTTATTTCACCATAAAGTAATTATCTGAATAAATTAATTTTAATCAAACATTTCATCCACGTAATCATCATTCATTAATCCTAACAAGTTCCTCCCCGATAATAATAATTTACAAAATTATTCGAATAATGATACGAATAAGCGCTTTTACCAGCCAGCGTAAGTTTTAGCATTAATTTATCAAAAAGCAATAAATTTTGTGATTCAACGTTTGAGAAAACGCTAATTGGATAATAAAACTTGGAAAAACATTGAGACATGTTCGGTAATTCAGTATTTTACTTCATGCATCTGCGATATAATACTATAATATAAACAAATTTTTGGTCGAATAAATACTTATCTTTAGAAATTTTTATTCTATCAGATATTTATCCGTTAGTGGTGAATAACGCTTTATTTCTTATGTTTACCTATTTATGTTTAAAACATTTAAGATATTTTATTTGATGACTTATATATGACATATATACTTGTGCTTTTATATATTTTGGATTTGCACATATACGTGTGTTTGTTTTTTGGGATTCTATACATGTACATGTTTTAAATATATACTGTCAGAAAAATGCTTTTGAGCAACTGTATAGACATGAATGTCTCATCGAACTCGTTTGAAAAGTTTAACACGGTTGGTACTTTGTTCGGCACTCTGATTAAGCGTTTCGATTTTTCGAATGAGTTGGGCAAGGCGTATTATTTTAATATTCTGATTCAACCTCTCTTGTATAATAATTCCCACACATAATGAAGAGGATTTAAAATAGGAAGCCGAAAAAATTTAATTTAATCTTTTATCGATAATATTGTAAGTATAATAATGTAATAGGTAGGTAAATGTAATTGTATCATTAACCCCTTAACCTACGATTTGCGTACGAGAATTTTTGGACCGAAAACGTAAAGAAGCTTGCGCAGCCTTCGAGCCATTCGCGCGACTTGTGTAGTACGATGATCGGGTCAATCGTAAATATTACGGACATCGCTCGTGGAACGACGGTCGCGGTTTGTAATTTTCCCCACCACAAATAGCACAGACAAGGCTCCTGACATATTCTTATTATCTCTTCGTATCGTACTTCGACTGTGCGCGAAACATTGGGCTCATTTTCCAAAACACATTGACCCAACAGCATCAAAATTAAGACCGTCGAAACCTTGTAGAGCTTGCCAAAAAAATAAAAAACGTAGAGAAACAACGTGGCAGTGTAAGAAGTGCAATCCCTTACATCTACCGGAATGTTTCAAATTGTATCACACCATTGCAGATTATTAATTTTGTATTAGTGATTTTTGTATAAATAAACTTTTTGTAGTACTTACATCTACCACAATTATTGCTTCAGGTTGTAATTACTGATCAAATATTCCACAAATATTTATAACTTTAGAAGGGCGCAGTCGCTAACATTTATATTTGGCCCGATCGTCGTTCTACGGGCTGTGCCCGTAGTTGTAGGTTAAGGGGTTAAAACACATTACATAATTAATATTTAATACGTATTCAACAATATATACTTTAATGGAACTATACTGGTATTGTAGCTATGCAACCGTTTAAAATTTGCAATTCTTATAACGCAGCGTATAAGTTAACGAATGGTATTATTTCAAGTTTCTCACTTATCGGTATACTCGTATGATACATTTAACCTATAACTGATTAGTTACGCCTATTATTTAGTTCTATCTGTTAAGTGAAACGGAAACTCGAAAAAACCTGTAAAATCATTTTCACTTGATAAAGACAAAACAACTATGTTGCATTCCAGACAAGGTAGTTACTGGACAAGCCTGTACGACTGTACGACATAAATTAAGTAAAACACATAACTTGCCAACTACATAGCGTACGTTGATCGGGGCCCCGTTTTCCTTCAGCTTTGGCCAATCTAATCGATGGACCTTTATCTTAACCGCAATGAAAATAACTGGCCAGACAAATTCTTCCTACAGCAACCGAGCAAAGTTCCTGTACAACTTTCTATGATAAGTGACAAGTTACGTATACTGACAGCGAGCGTTATTTAAAACCATACATCTTGATACTAACAACAGTTCTGTTTGTAAAATGCATTCATTTTGTAAGCTATCCAAAATAAGGTGGCATAATGACGTGAAATCAATGTTCGAAACGAAAAAAGAAACAGATACAAGAGATGTTTCGAAGAGTTTACTAGTGAACGCCAGGAAATGATACAAAAAACAATGAAAATGCCAACAAAAAATATTATCAATGTCTTCGTCCGAAGCTTTCGATAATCGTCGAAAGTAACAAGTACAGATCAAGATCTAATGATGGTATGTTTAGTCTAACCGAGCGAATATTCGCTCTTCCCCCACTCTAGTAAAATTAAAAAGTGAAAGTGTACGCGAACACTCGTCCGCTGTTCGACAAAAGGATAAGCAAATAATTTCATGGCGCATTCTTGCTACTACAGAGCAGCTTAAATGAAGTAAGAACCTGGACGCGCAAGTGGAAGATAAATTTGAATACAAATAAATCAATACACGTTTAGACAAAAGACTAAAAATCTCACCTCATAACCAAAAGAAAGATGGTTGATACAAAATGAACTGATTACTTCGATATAAATCAGCATTAACACTCAGCAACAAACTGCAATTATACAAAATTGCTATGATACCTATGTGGACTTATGGGATTCGATATGGCTGTGCCAAACAATCAAATATAGACATAATTCGAAGCTTTCAGAATAAAGAATTTTATATCCGCTGTGCTATAGATTAGCAATGAAACCCTATACGAAAACTTACACATTACATATGTTCGAGACTAGCACTTTACCAAACCATACAATGACCGACTGTAAACTTACCTAAATGACTTGGCAAACAAACTTCCTAACGACAAAGGCTATGTACGAAGTCTCAAGAGCCAAATCAAATAATTTAACGAAAAGCCTATAAAACTAACAACATCAGACTAAAGCAATAGAAAAAGGACACGCTATCGAGCGTCTCCCTTGCAAATGTCAATATTTCACACGTCCGAACTGCTGATAGATTCCACAGAGAGTCTGTTGTAGTTGCGTTACATTAATTAAAAAAAAAAAAAAAATATTCTTACGCGTTAAGTTTAGTTAAGTTTAAATGACAGTCTCGTTCATCATGAAGGCATAGCCGAGCGGCGAAGAAATTCTTTTTTTAATTTTACTAGAGTAGAGGAAGAGCGAGTATTCCTACAGATAAATATCCCAAAAATGATTACCTATGAAATAAAATATCGTTTATCGGTAGCAGATACGTGCAAATATAAAACTGGTTCATTTCACAAAAATACTTATACATGGACCAGATGTTATTAAGAAAACTATGTATAATCCATGTAGCAGAACTTGGGGAAGAAGCTCAAAAGACCAGAAATAAAGACAATAGATTGTTCAAAGAACATCATGCATGCAAAATATAGAGGAACAAAAGAAACACAGATTTACTTGAGTCGCTCAAGAACCATGCTGATTAACTCCATAAATTTGGACACGTATATAGAAGCATTGTTTTTTTAAATTTACCATTTATAATATAGGATTTGCGGTTATTCATGATAAGTAAATGTATGAAGGTAAAATTTCTTCTTTTACATGTTATGATAATAAGAAATTGACGAATGTATAGAAAGTGGAGTTGATCAGCTTGGCTTCTGAGAGACTCGTTTAATAAGTTTGTTCGATAAAGATATGTTAAATTTAACGACGTTACCAGCGGATTACTTGGCCGAATCAGATACTGAAACGGAATCTGAAATTGCCATATCATCGACAGATATTGAAGTATAAGGTAATTCTAATAATAGTTCATTTAAATCTCTTATATTACAGAAAAGAATCAAGTTCTTGCGATTTTAAGAATCCTTGCTCATTTAAAATTCATTCGGAACGACCTGGCATATTAAAATTAGCATAAATCTCAACTTTTGTTAACCATAACTTTTAACTATTGAGTTCTGAGAGTACGTTTATATGATATGAGTCTAATTTCATCTAAATCTTCAAAATTTCAAACAAACACACCAAAGGATCGGGAAAATAAAATTAAAGTAAATAATTAAGCTGTTTCGTACGGGGTCTAATCTAAGAGCAATGTATTTTCTGCTAGTAATAGCTTTAAATATAGCGGGTGACATAAAGGACCGACGCGCCAGGTCTTTGATTGCCGATTTCCACGTAAACCGTACGAATTTTATGCAAAGTTATTCAAGAAGGCGGGATGCTTATCTGCCATAAAAATAAATTTCTGCATTTCGTGGAAATCCGTTGCGACTCCACCCAGTGCAGGGCGGAAGTGTATCCGCGAGCGAAACAACGATGTGGGTCTTATGTTCGATTAACTGTATCGAAATTTGCATAATTCCCGCGGTTACCTGATGCTGTTATACCCCATAAAACGCTACGTTGTTCTGTTCACCGCGAAATTATTTGAATAAGACAGAGATTGACTCGTGCGTCGAACAAAAACTCGAACCATTCGAAAGATCGTTTAAAAGTTCCTAGAACTTATAAAGCATATTAGGTTGTTGGATTAGGTTGTTGTTTGTTGGATGAAGTGAGCAAATAAATTTGATAAAACTTTCAATTTTTATAATTTACAGAAGATAATAGATACTTACTTGTTAATAATATTTTTGTCTTTACATGCGAGAAAGCATTTGTCCAAATTTGCCCAATATCCTGTGTAATTTCATTGCTAATTGTAAGGCGTTTTTGAACGAAAATGTTATTTAAAGTATTTGAAAACACGGTCATATCCTGAGAGGTTACCGTGTTATGTGAACATGGATTTTTTGATTTCGTATAAAAGCCGTATACTGGTTATTAGTTTCCACTATTTAAACATTTTTTACAGTTTGTACATAACAAGAAATTGCTATATAATGCATATGTGTGGCAAATTAACTAAAGCATTTAATTCCTCATTATCGAAAACTGCTTTTAGTAGAACACATGGTTCATTTCCATTATTTGTATTTGCGGATATAATTTTTTCATTTCTCTGTTTCCCTTTCAATATAAAAATCACAATCATCCAACTGAATATATTGCTTCATCATATGTACAATATTTTATCTTTGTTAATACAAATATTGCATCCTACTCATGCCTTTTATCTATACAAATATTATACATACTTTGTAATAAGTATCTATATTTAGTATTTAAATGCGCAATAAACAAAAGAAGTAAAGAACTCGAATTTGATTTTGATCCGTTATTCATTTTGATACTTATGTAACTTTTTGTTTTATATTAAAATAATTAAATTCTTAGGTAACATTTTCTCCGTTTTCCAGTAAAGTAAATAAATCAGCAAAAATCAACTCGGAATCAAGGAAAATCAAATCACATTTGAAATATACTATAAATTCATAGTGAATTAATATTTGTAGTAACAGTATACGTAATATCCAAAAACCTTACTTCTTTTAAATACGATCACTGTATCTTCCTTTCTCTTTTAATAAATCCAATTTAAATATTTCATCTGCCTCCTTATTGCTGCAAATCCTTTAATGAACAAAAACACCTATAATGTTGCATTTGATTAGTTTCAAATTGTACGACAAATAATAGTTGGCAGCACATTTAGCTAATAAAATCCGAAAGATTTTTGTGATATCAACCAATTGATATGCAAAAACGTAACATGTACTTACGCGTAGACTGTAAAGCGCAACGTTATAGCCGGCAGTTTGAACGCAAGCTGCTCGGTCCACTGTATAATTTCGTCAATGAAATCAATGCGATAGCGATCGCAACCTTACCAAACCATCATTTCTATCGCGATGTGCGGCTGTACATTAATTTACCGTTGGCCAAGATCCATGTAGTGGTATGAAACCAGAGATCACCTGCTCCTAACTTTTTTAACGTTGTATTACACTGCCTGGCCACATTGCAACTGTAATTGCAACTGTAAAAATCATCGTTAGCGCTTACGGTCCCTTCAAAATTTCAGAACGCAATAATCCGTGATCCCTTGGTCCAAGACGCGTTCCTAATCAACACAAGCATATTTTTCCGATCATTATAAATGAGAACTAATAATTATAAATTGTATCTATTTTAATACTACTAAATATTACTGATATTTCTCTACAGTTTTTATGCAACAATTACTGCTACAGTATGAATTTTAACGCTTGCCGTGCTAGTCAAAAATAATTTTCATTAAATGGCCACTAATGTTTCAAAAACTAGGATCAAACACAAGAAGCATAATATTCATCAAAACAGAGGAAAAGGTCTTAATAAATAAGAATAAATGCAAATATCACTACTTTCTGAGATACAAGACGTTTTTAACTATAAACTTGTAACAGCACAAGAAACATTATTGAAGGTTTAAATGTATGAAAAGGTTAAACGCCGAGAAAAAATATAGTTTTAGTAATACATGACTATTACCATACATTGTACCATTCTGTCATACACGAAAAAAATAAATTGGCACATGTTTCAAAACTGAAAGAAGTCACGTTTCTTGACATGCAGAAATTTTATGATAACAGGCTGATATCAAAAATTATTATTCTAGATTTTCAATGTCCGTTACTCGAAGAATCATCCCCATCCGACCTGTACCGCTGAACAGAGTACCCAAGTACGAAGAAATCCGTTCAATCGATTGTCGTTGACCTCTCAAGTGTATGTATATCTGACGAAACTTCATCATCGATTTTTTCCAAAATGAAATCTTATGTCAAAAATTGTCGCTTTATGTTTTCGACTTACTTTATCATGGGCAACCACTTCCTTTCGGCTTGTACCATGATTTTCGGTACACCCTGTATGTATAATAAAGTAAGATAGCGAAAAGAAAATATTATTAAGAAAATCATAAGAAACATCTATCATCGTCAATCCTCTAATGAACGTAGAATGCGAAGTATATGCGTGTGATTACGAATCGATGGCACACAATAGAACTTTTATGATCGTGAGGTTATTAGATGTATGTGAATACAAAGGAACACGTGGATAAATTGTAAGGTAGAAAATATATATATTTTAATGCTGAAGTGCAAATACAAAGAAGGAATACAATATGAGCTAATCCAGATCCGCACGCTAGCAGTGTTACCCTATGACTGAAAGCCCTGAAGCCATCGTCGCCTGTCTACAGTTTATGGTTTGCCTTCGTCCCAATCTTTTGTCTATACGCTGTCGATGGCTTCAGTGCTTGAGAAAACTAAAAGATCGGATGTACAGTTTTCTTAGAAGTGGTGACCGCTTCAACAATGATATTCTGGTAACAGCAAATATATTAATAATTACTGATACGAGTTTCTCAATAGCATTGCCATTGTAGCGAGTTGATTACACTGCGAAATACACTAATTGAATACACTGCAAAACCTGTTCGAAATCTTTGAACAAAAACATTCGCATATAAATAGAACCGCGTGCCCTACAGCCTGTTATTTAAGAATCGTCTGTAATTCGTTAGAAATTATTAGATTGTGAATATCTATGTAAATACATATTTTTGAGAAGAATGTGAGTAGAAGAATGAAACCTAGATAGCAATTTGTGAATGTGTCTTTTTTATTTAAAATTCTTTGGATAACGTATGCATGTTATACGTATTCATGCTTAAAAATATTTCATTTTCTAGTTATTTTATTATAAATCAGTTACATCACTCGCATCGTGCCTACGTGTTTTACAATATAAGATACTACATATTTTAATAAAGGCATAACGAGTTTTAATACTTGGAAACAATATTTCGTATGTGTCAGAAAACTGGCTTAAATTGAAGCTAATATTAAATTTAAAATAATATTATAATAGTCAGCGAGTGAGCGAGCGATAGAGAGAGAGAGAGAACGTAAGACATTGTAGGATCTGCTAAACGTTTGTTTCTGATTGTTAACCCCTTAACCTACAACTACGGGCATAGCCAAACGTAAATATTACGGGCATAGCCCGTAGTACGATGATCGGACCAAACGTAACTATTACGGGCATAGCCCGTAGTACGATGATCGGACCAAATATAAATATTAGCGGCGGCACCTTCCTAAAGTTATAAATACGTGTGGAATATTTGATAAGTAATTACAACCAGAAGCAATAATTGTGGTAGATGCAAGTACTACAAAAAGTTTATTTATACAAAAATCACTAATACAAAATTAATAATCTGCAATGGTGTGATACAATTTGAAACATTCTGGTAGATGTAAGGGAACTTTCCACTTCTTACAGTGCCACGTTGTTTCTCTACGTTTTTTATTTTTTTGGCAAACTCTACAAGGTTTTGACGGTCTTAATTTTGTTGTTGGGTCAATGTGTTTTGAAAAATGAGCCCAATGCTTCGCGTACAGTCGAAGTACGATACGAAGAGATAATAAGAATATAACAGGAGCCTTGTCTGTGCTATTTGTGGTGGGGCAAATTACAAACCCCGACCGTCGTACTACGAGCGATGCCCGTAATATTTACGATTGATCCGATCATCGTACTACACAAGTCGCGCGAATGGCTCGAAGGCTGCGCGAGCTTGTTTACGTTTTCGGCTCAAAATTCTCGAACGTAAATCGTAGGTTAAGGGGTTAATTATCTGCAAATCAATGGCGTTCTATTTCCTCTATGTACGTATGTGTGCACCATTGTTGTAATTCCTAATTAATGTAGCTACCATACCTCAAACAATATACTTTTTACTTTTTACTTGTTGAAGTAAATATTTATTGTTAGAAGCCGATGAGTGCCTGTGGGTATCCCATTTTAAGAAAACATTTTATATAAACTGCTATGCTTATAATATTACTTGTGTGTATACATATATGTGTATTATATGCATTATACATATATACACATATGTGTTATATACATTATATGTATACACCACCATAAGCGTAAATTCATAATATAAGTGAAATCAAGAAGCTTTTGTGCGTCAAAATAAAATGGAAACTAAGAATAACAAACCGATGGTCTATTGGTGCATAATATCAAAATTGAATAGGAGGATGTACTAAGATTTCCATATAAGATATAATGGTCTCTATATATATCCACATATAACCGTGTCCTATATTTATTTATTTTATTATTTTATTTTTACTTAGTCCGTGCCTTTCGGTTTTGGACGAGTTTTCGGTTTTACATCTCGTTTACATATCACGCTTTTTACATTCCTTCAGTCTTATGGCGTTATCACTTTATTGCCTCCTCCCTTATATCTATCTAAACTCTTTTCCTTGTCTATATCTATCTAAACTCTTTTCTTATATATCTACCTCCCCTCTTATCCACTCTGTTATATTGCTCTCCGTTGTATAATCTATCTCTAAAACTATGGCAACTTTTGGGCTTTTGCCTGCTTGCTGTGCTTCCTTATTGTCATTCCTCCCCGTATTGTATTGCCCTTCTCTTCTCCATTATTGTTTTCAATTCCATTAGTCCTTCTCCAGTCTCGTTTAATATTTTCTCTGTGTCCTGCCGTTATTTCGCATTCTTCTATCACGTGTCTCAAGTCTTCCTCTTTCCTTTTGCATAGTCTGCATCTTTTTTCTCCCTCTTTTTTCCAGTATTCCCTTGTTTGGTCTCATTTCCACATCTGAATCTTGCTAATATTTTTCTGTCCTTCAATTTCATCCTCCCTTCTAAGTATTTTGATAACTGTTTAATCGACCATTCGCGGAGAGACGCGATCGCGAGAAAGCACATCAACGGGAGTCGTAAATACCCGTTACGATTAGATAATCGACGCCACGAACTGATCGACCCCCTTAGTTCTGTTACGATAATAGGGGTGGTTTAATTGAATTTACACTGAATTAACACATATAAAATAATGTTTATTCCAACAACTTTGTAAAGAAGATAGTTACACTGATGCGTAGGTACAAGTTAAGTAAGTAATTGATTTAAGGGTGGAGTCCCGTTACAGATATATGTCGACTATTCTAACGATGAAGAATAAGTGAAGTTTAGTGACGATGCTGTGTCGGAGGAAAGTTAGTGATGGGTGTGTCTAGCGCATGGGACCATCGGATTTGTTGATGACATTTTTTGTTAGGAAAGTGAGGGCAGTAGACATTGTTTCTGATTGGATAATAAGAAGGTTGGTGGACTAGGAAGGGTCTTAGCCGCCCTCGATAGGAAGTTGCTACTGGGAAGCATCGTATGTGAGAAAAACTAACTTTCCCGCGTCTTCTCGTAGTAAACAATAAACTGTAGAAAACGCTTTAGTAAAAAGATCTGTGTTCGGTCTGAAGGACCTTAGCTAGAAAATTCCTGAGATTTATGGTCGGTCCTTAAGACTATTGAGGGTACGCAATAAGGATGTGTAAGACATCTGGATTCCATCAACATTGCGGTGAATGGCCTGGTTTAGGTAGAGAGTCGGCCGACGTAACAATAACTCTTCTTTATAACCGTGTCCTTATATTTGATTACTTTTTTATATAGTAATACATATTGTTTTCACATAATATTTTTTGGGGGGTGAACAGAAAAGGACTTATATTAAGAGATATTTTTCTAACTTGAAAGAATTTGACTAGAACAAAGTAAAACAAGTTACAGGGGAATTCTATATGCAACATAACTGTATAAAAAATGAGAGAATTAAATCGAGAACTTATCGTAACTCTTTGTGTTACCTGAAGAATTTGTAATTAAGCAATCACTCATTTAACAGGTTGAATGTGCTTGCAATGAAATGACAATATGGATATGCAAATGTGTCCGTTTTATCTGTATGCAATTAAATATCTCGAAAAATATATAAAATACGACAAAATGGTTCAGATAATAGCTGTAGGACATCGGGAGGGGAAGGTATAATGCTGGTATTTGTATGACCTTGAAATGGCACTGAAACATCCTATAAATACAAGGTTCAAATTTTCAAGCGGATGTCTATATCTTTTATTACATATTTTTTACCAAGCATTGATTATGGAAGGTAGACATTTTTAAAACACTACGTAAATTTGTATTTTGAATAAAACACATTCGATATATGAATCATTTTTTAACAAAATCGTCGCATTAGCGTCATCTAATGTATTGGGTTGGCAACTAAGTGATTGCGGATTTTTTCATGAGTTGGTATTGACAAAATCCGCAATCACTTAGTTGTTAACCCAATACATCGAGGTTCCTCGGTCGGACTTTGTATAGATCACGTTGACATCGAAAAGTGTCGACTTTGTGTGTGATAAGATAGACACACGGTATGTCTTTTTTCCTCACCTCATTTACTACAAAATTCAAAAATTATTCTCTGCCAATCTGTTCTATGTTAATGTGTTATTTAATTGCGACAAATCAATTAGTTTTATAATAAATTATTACTTTGATATTTACAGCATTATAATGTAAATATTTCCGGAATTAGCATACTATTGCGTGTACATCAGGTACCATAGTTGATACTATATAGTATCATTCTTTCAGACGAATATCAAATGCATTAGAAAAAGTACAAAGTAGACAGTATCGGAAAAATAATCTAATTATGTAAATGCTAAATGCAATCTGCATGCCACGCATGTACTTTACAACGATCCTTGTAAAAAATATTCATCTTAATGACAAAAAATACATATATTTATGGCAAAATAATATTTGTATTCAAACTATTATGGAAATGGTAATTTAAATTATTTATATTTTTATCACTTCCAAGTGATTGCGTTTATGCTTGCATTTTCTATGATAAAGTGATTGCGCTTCAAAAGTTAAATGATCGTTACTAATACTAAATATTTGCTGTGACATTAAGCAGCGGAATAAAAAGGGACGTGCACACGCTAAAGGAAATTTAATTTAATATTTAGTAAAATATGAGGTACTATTTTGCATGTTAAAAAGCAATTAAATTACTGTTTTAAGAAAGTGAAATAACCGTTTTACAAATCTCTTTGTAAATTATTTTAGTTAGAGGCATTCATGATAGAAAGAAGGAAAACTGCTAGAATCTATTTATAATGATAACATTTCTTTGTAATTTATGCAACAAACTATTATACAAAGCATGCTTGTTGACTACTAACACATAAATGACTAAAGCAATCTGTCTCCCAATAAATTTTACAGTTTGCAAGGCTTTTTTGTTATATTAGAAAAAACGAATTAAAATTAATAAAGAAGGAAATACTAATTGCCTCGTATATGGAGTTTTACAATTTGATGATAATCAGGAAAAAGGTCATTAGTATCAAAACGATGCTGTAATCGAAAGAAGCCCGACGGACGAGAAAAATAGCGAAGATGGGAGAGAAGAGGAGAAGGAGAGAAAGGTTGAAAGAAGAGTCATAGAAACCGATGGGAAGAGGAAGAAGAGCAGTTGTAGAAAGTTCGAGGTAAAGCTTCTACAGAGACCGAAGCGTCAGACTCGTAATAAGAGCTGGCAGAAGTTAACTGAACCGTGAAGCCGCGCCTGAAGAGGGCCATGTAGCTGAGAGTTCTAGGAACATCGTGTCCTCTCCGAGAAGTTCATGCTCGGCTCCTTTGTATTGCATTTCTTTTCCTTTCTCTCTGGAATATACTTCTTTCCCCTTCCCCTTTTCTCTTTTTTAATTCCAAACTCTCTTGACTTTCCTTATCTCGCCATCTGTCTCTAGTCTCTTTTAGAATCTGGTCCTTCCGTTCGAATGGCATTAGATAATTACAATATTTATTGTGGCATGACATTACAGTATTAATTCACGAAACATTCATTATTGAGTGTATGTGTATTCCTTTTTTAAGTAACTTATATAAATAAAAAAATAAATGAAATGGTTTCCATTTAAAAATGTACTAAGGAGAAAAAAGTAATTTTCTTCATCAGGTTAATAATAATATACAGATAAACCTGTATATGATGAGCACGAGCGGTAATCAAGTAATAGAATATCACTCAAATGAATTCATATTACTAAAAATAAAAACTTTGAACATTTTGAGTGAAGAAATTTTTAATGAATCCGACGAAGATAATTCTCTAATGATTATGAGGTAAAAATGAAACAATACTTGACTCAAATCATGAATCCGAGATTTATCTAATCAAATAAAACTTTGACACTAAATTAATATGAGTTCGCAAGGATCTTATTTTTAGTAATAAGAATAACATTATATACATAATATCATTACATTCAGTTACTTAACGATACATGATTAACACGCTGACGCCGGCGCCGATATTCATGGTTTTCTCCGTGGTGCGGCGCCCGAATTCATTGTCTGCTTCGTGGGGCGGCGCTGGGTCACATTAGACTGTTCGGCACGACCGTAATTTTTCAACTTTGACCTCAATCTATAGCAAAATTACAAAAGCTATACGATTCCTGTTGGGTTCAATAAATTCCGTGGACTTCAACTAATACATTGATATACAATAGTTTGCCAATATCAATTTGCATATATCAATAAATTTCAAGTAAAGCTGACGGGACCAGCTTTGGCCCTAATTTTGTACTCTTTTCGATTTTTCTCAAAAAGTAGAGGTCTGACGCAAATTCTGACCACCGCACGCAATTCTGTGAACATTTTTCTATAAGAAACGTTCATAGCGCGAATCAAAAAATTTTTTAATTCCGTATAGGAAAAAAGAATAATGATGCATGTCCGTCGGATAACAACGGCGCGGGTAAAGAACATGCAAGACGAAAATCGTGTTAGGTTACGTAAAATGGACTGAAAAAAGGTCGGTATGTATGCTAATTACTTCCAAAAATCATAGGTGCGTTATTGTTCAGGGGAAAAATAGTAAATTAAAGCTAGACACTGTTTTTTTTTATAACTATGCTAAAAAGGGGGTTGATCTATCCGATCAGATGTCATCCTATTATAGTTGTTTGCGCAGAATCATAAAATGGTATAAAAAAATTGTAATAGAATTAATATGTGGGGCTTGCCTCGTAAATGCGTGGTATGTACATAGAAAATGGGGTACTAAAAGTATTAAAATTTTAAAATTTCACGAAGAAATTATTTATCACCTTTTCAATATAGTGAATCCCCACAGAGAAGAAATGCCAAGTGAAAATGAAGGACTGCCGAGAAAACGATCACATTTTCTGCAGTCGTACCAAGGGCCCGCGAGCAAAACGAAACGGCGGTGTAAAGAAAGTTGTAAACGCATG
Organism: Bombus hortorum; assembly: GCA_905332935.1. NCBI lineage: Eukaryota > Metazoa > Arthropoda > Insecta > Hymenoptera > Apidae > Bombus > Bombus hortorum. The sequence goes on from HG995199.1 coordinate 11,165,661, forward strand.
TCTAGAATAAAAGGTAGAGAGTATGCCGCGAAAAGAACGAAAAAAATAACAACATATTGCGATCGTTGTAAGAGCCAGCCGGCACTCTGCCTAACTTGTTTTAAAAAATTGCACGAAGAAAGGAAATAATTATGTTAAGTTCATAATATTGGATTGTTATGTTTTTACTATTGTATGTCTGCTTTTATAATGTTGAGATAAAATAATATAAATCTATTTTATACTACCTATTTTGTGAAATACATGTGTGACCCACCGCCGCCCCTCGAGACAGACACGTCTGACCCACCGGTGGGTCGCGCCGGCGTTAACATGTTAAGTATATTATTTTCTCTATCGTAGTCTATTTTTAAGTAAAAACTTATCTAAACTATACTTAAACTATCTTATTTTTTCAGTCTTTAATTATTCTTTAGCCCTTAATTGTCATTCAACCATACACATAGAACCTCATTGTATTGATTTGTTGATTGTATTGATAGAAACATTTTTTTAGATTTCACCTAAACTAACCAAACAATTAGTTCCAAGAAAGAGATTTTTTAGTTATATTATATCGTCACCGGAAATGAGCGTATGTTCCAAATTTCAGTTTTCTAGCTGTTCGAACAGCGAGTAAAATTTCTCTCATAAAATTGCACCTAGCAGACAAACAAACAGAAAAATAACCATTAGTAAGAAAAGAATTTTTAATACACCCATTTTAACGATTTTTAACGCTATTTGCGCTAACAATTATTTGTGTGCGCGCGTGTGTGTGTGATCACCGGATACTCAAATAAAAAAGAAAAAAAAAAAAAACGTGGCGAACGGGGAAGAACAGAAGAGCATCGCAAGTAGTCGTACCAACTTTGCATGTAGGAACTAGTGATCATACCAACCTGACATTTATCTCAACAGATTTGAGGACGGAATTTGGAATATTGAATTTTTAATTCGTTTTTAATTTGTGCTGAAAGAAGCAATTTGAAACTTTCGTAATAGTTTTTAGAGCTAACATAAATAGAATATTGTTTCTTTGAATAAACATATTTCTCTTAGCTATGAAAAGAAAATAGTATCTATACTCTTGTTAATCTTTGAAACTTGTTTCTTTGTTTAGTATAGCGGATAGTATAGCGAATAGTATAAACGGATTTGCATAATATGATATTTTTTCGCAACCTAATTACCATGTTCTACAAATCTGCATATATTTTATTGCTTCATTCACAATCTAATTCAAAGCTTCCAAAATTTCAGCATTTAAATATTCTAATTGAATGTTTAATTATAAAAAATCTTAACATTAATATATATAATGCTAGAGATCATCGAAGACAATGCAAATATAAAATATAAAATTACATAAGAGAATGATTTCATAAATAAAATTATCGAGTAACCTAATAAATTACAAGTCTGTGGTGGTGACAAAAATACAGACATGCTTAGTTTAAGGATGTTATTCGTTATTTCTCATTGGTATATTTATATGATTCGAATTTTGTTATCCACTGTTCGATTTTCTTATTTATAAACACAAATATTTTATCTTTTTATCATCATATCGTACACTATGTCATAAAATTGAAGGGTCACTAAATTTTAACTGAAACACTACCGATATATTTAAACTACTTTAACTTTGCGAGAAAAATTGTACAACAATCTACCTGCACTCATTTTAAAGCACGAAGCATCTACTTTGACACCCTTGAACTTAATTCTTTCAAAGATTTCTTTTTCTCGCAAAACGGAGTGGGAAACTGAAATTACTATTTTTCTTTTCAAATTTTTCCTATTCAAACGATTCTACCAAGTTTAAAAGATCTTTTCGACATTCATTTTGAAACGACTTTGTAATGGGAAGTCTCTGCTCTATAGCGACCCTTAAAAAGTTAACGTATGATATTTTTGCAATTTAATCGCACTTTATATGAAAAGTATGCCGTGGGCACTAGAATAACCCAAGATATATGACGAGAAGGTTGCACAGTTGACTTTGTAGTCCAGTCGAATTAACATTTTTTCAGTAACAAACTGGTAGCAGAAATGTTTTTGCATAATCTGACTCGGGACGATATTTAGAACAAAACAAGCGACTTTGAAACAATTTTTCTTCGCTGCTTTGTAAACAAAGTATCGATTAAACGATTAAATTTATGAAGCTTTATATCTTAAAAACTATTTATCATACGTGAAGAAGTTACAGTAGAAAGTGGTAATTAATAAAAATTATCTTTGAAATGAGCCCCATTTCGTTACGATAAACACAATTGAATAGGTCGCAAATTAGTAAAGAGTGCGAAAAAGTGCGTTTTTCTTAAACCGTTTGTAACATTAGTTAAAGTTGTCGTAGAATATCGAGGCTCTGTGATAACAAACTACTAATCATACTAAAATAGTAAGTCAAGTCTCGAATCGATCAGTTTCTTTGTTTTTGCACAATTAATTTGTCGACTAGCGAAATGGAAAATTTGAAATTTCCCATAAAAATGTATGAGCTTATCTTAGTTTACTCTCCGAGCCTGTACGCTTTCTGAAGGACCTATATTTTGATATTCAAGTGAAAAAAAATGTTTCATTCAAACGCTTGGCCAAAATACAGTGATAATCAGTTTTGCCTAGTTGTAAAATGAAATAACTTTCGTATTTCTTGCCCTACTGTTGCGGAACTTACTTTTATTGACTTCTCGGACCATTTCACGCAATTTAAAAGAAAAAAACGTTTCTCTAGCACCGATTGGCTGCAAGATAATTCCTTTTTTCAAAAATCAGAAATGCTAAACTATTAAACATTAACAGATCTGATAAGCGTTGTTTTGAAATTTATCGTTTATGTTGTAAACCGATTTTTCGTATTGATCGAATGCCCATAAAGAATAGAAAAACGTTTACAAAGTTGTTCCATTTTCGCAGCGAGCGGTCAAAGGGGTCCAGCACAGTGGGCAAAGCTATTGAGCCAAACCGTATCTGGTGGAAAAAATGACATTAACTCCATAGACAAATTCTGTTTTTCATTCCGAGTTACTTGGAAAAAAAAAAAAAGAAACAGTTGGTAATATGCATTTTCTTGTTTAACATTATTTTTAAACGCTGGAAATAAACACCGAGCATTATGTATCTTTTCCCTTCACTTGTCGCTATTGTAAAAAAACATTTATTTTCGCAAAGTCATATTGCCGTGAATAAGTTATACCTTCAATGCTGTTATTTATATCTGCTACTTTTAAATTAAAGTTTCGTTTTTAAACAATCAGGCTGTACAAACTTACATCTTTCAAGTGTTTTCTCTGTTTAATACATCAATAAAATAATCTTATACATTTAATGTCATTTAAACTTAAATTATTAAGAACATAATTTTTAGTTTTTCGATTGTATCATATTCTTATTTTTATGCGAGTCTTATAGGTACTTACCTTTAACGAACTTTTAAATATTTAAAAACTTGAAAATTAAATTCCGTGAAGAAAACGTATAAAAAGTGTTACAGACGTATATATACTAATAGAAAAATGACACAAAACATGGTTTGTTTATTTTACTCTTATGGAATATTTATAACTTAAAAGTTTAAAAAAAGGATTAATTAAAAAAGTTGCCGATATAACAACTCTGTAAACGCTTTTTTGTTTTTTATGGACATCAAAATCAATACGAAAAAAAATTCACAGACGCCTGTCGCATCTCTCAATGTTTGATAGTTTACCACTGACGATTTTTTCGAGAACAGGATTTATCTTGGAGGCAATTAGTTTTAAGGAAAAGTCTTTTTTTAAAATTACGAGCACAGACCCCGAAAATTGACAGAAACAAGTTCCATTGCGGTAGCACGATAAATGCGGAAGTTATTGCATTTTACAACTAAGCAAAACTGATTATCGCTGTATTTTGGCCAAGCGCTTGAACGAAACAATTTTTTTTCACTTGAGTTTTAAAATATAGGTCTTTCAGAAAGCGCACAGGCTCGCAGGATAAACTGAGATAAGCTTATACATTTTTATGGGAAATTTCAAATTTTCCATTTCGCTAGTCGACAAATTGATTGTGCAAAAACTAAGAAACTGATCGATTCGAAACTTGACATACTATTTTAGTATGATTACAACTTTAACTAATGTTACAAACGATTTAAGAAAACACACACTTTTTCCCACTATTTACTAATTTGCGACCTAATCAATTCTGTTTATCATAACGTAAAATAATTTTTATTCCGTTGTAACTTTTTCACATACGATAAATAGTTTTTAATATTTAAAGCAAAATGTAAAAAAAGTTATGTGTTTTCATTTAATCAATAGTTTGTGTTGTTATTTCAATATTTAGAGGTAGGATCACAATAGCTATTGTTTTATTGTTTAGATAAATCTATCACACCGTTCAGAGCCGAAAAACCTTTATTGCACACTCTTACATGGACTAGGGAAAAAAAATAAGAGAGAAACAAAAGAACATCTTAAAACTATCGATTGAGTCTATCGATTGTATCTAGAACAATCTACTAGTTACCGTTTTTTGTAACTAGCGCATCTGCATATGGATGGCGAGCACGAACTCACGTTGTCATTTTCAACAGTTTGTTTATAAAACAGCGGAGAAAAATTGTTTCAAAGTTGCTTATTTTATTTTAAAGATTGTTCCGAATCAAATTTTACAAAACCGTTTCTACTACCTGGTTGTTCCTGAAATCACATTTCTGGGTTTAATTCGTTTAGGCTATTATTCTCGTATGTGTGTGTGTTTATTGTAATTTCTTTGATTGAAATTTCATAGCAGCGGCAATTTAATTCATCAAGTAAGGTCTGGTTTTTCGTCGAGTCATTCATCACCGCTGACGTTAAGTAACATGAAACTTTTCGCTTCGTCGGCGAAATTCATTGCATTTTGTCTAAAAACATTGAAATAGCTACACATGAATTATTTAGTAACTATGAATGACAATTATCATGACATTGTAATAGATAAGTAATAAAATGTGTTAATAAGATTTTTCGTTAAAATAACAAATTTCTCATTTTCCCAGGACTTCCAAATGTGAGTTAAAAACAACTATTCTTTTCATTTTCTTTTTTCTCAAGTAAAATATCAAATATTTTAGTACCTTGAACTCTAATCCGCAGATTTCAATTCTTATTTAAAAGATACTCGTGTTACACAATGGCTGTAGATTTTATCGGGAATTAATATAATCTTTCCAAATTAAATTGATGTAGTAAATAATTTACCCTTATTCTTTATGCTTCTATTATACAAATATTGTCGATTTCTCAGTTACTGATCAACAAAGCAATAAATAATTAATGAAGTAGATCAATGAGTAACGCGATAGATATTCTAGAATAACTATATTATGTGTACTACCCAACAGGAAAAACTATGCTCATTTGACAAAGATTAATTTGACAAGGAACAACTTTAACAAAGATTGTTTTTATGGAATTATGTCATATTGTGAGTCTCGTCTCTGATTACTAGAATACGTTATTATTAAAGCATTGAAAAATTTGACAAGGGGATCGTTTCTGTTATAAGCCTCTCAAACGTTGCATATATTCGATAGATATTTATTAATGTTGTTATTTTTGTATTCAGAGGTAGGATCGCAATAGCTATTATTTTATTGTTTGGATAAATCTATCACACCGTTCTGATCCGAAAAACCTTTATTGCACTCTCTTAAATGGACTATCGATTGAGTCTATCGATTGTATCTAGAACAATCTTCTAGTTACCGTTTTTTGTAACTAACGCGTCTGCATATGGATGGCGAGCACGAACTCACGTTGTCATTTTTAGCAATTAATTTAACGATGGATGTATAAAATATTTTGTACAATCTTGTCTACATTTACCGTCTTATCTAACTGAAAATTTCTGTACCACACTGCTCAGTGAACCGTAGCAGAGAATAATCTCTTCAAAGTTACAAGTTGCAAAAAATTGAAGATTTGTTGACATCAGCATGCCACGAAACCTAAAAATTGTATCTGCTTACCATGAATCATTGTATATGTACAGTGACGAGCAAAAGTGTAAACACACTCCGCTGATTTTATGTAAAAGGCGATAATAATTTTTCAAGTGATCGGTAAAGATTAGGTAACAGTAACTACAAGCTGCATTCGATTAACGAAATGTAATAGTTCATTTTCATTAACATTAATAATGTACAGAACATTTTATAAAAATGGACATCTCAAACCATGTTTACAGTTTTGCGCTTTAATTCTACTCGTCGAATTAAGGTTTCAACCTAGTATTCGTCCACTTTCCTTTACTTTTTTTTAATGCTTTTAATTTACGAGGCATACTGTCAATTAAATTGTTAATTATTTGTGGTTCAATATTATACCATTGCTGTTGTGTTCTTTCCCATAATTCATGAACACCTGAAGGTGGATTATTATATTTTGCCAGCCTTCTTTTCAAAATGGACCACAAATTTTCGATTGGATTCATATCCGGACTTTGTGCTGGCCATTTCATCACAGAAAAATTTTGATTTTCTAGCCAGGTTTTAACTATTTTTGCAGTATGTTTAGGATCCCCGTCTCGTTGAAGTACTACTTCACGTTCATTATGTCCAATAGAATTAACTACAGAAGGTAAATTACTTTGTAGAATGGTCAAATAATGCTCTTTTCGCATTATACCTTCGATTCGAACTAAGGGACCAACACCTCTGTGAGTAAAGCAACCCCAACACATAACTGAGCCACCTCCAAACTTTATAATTTGTTTTATACTACCTGGTTTATCATTATTCTCGGATGAAGTCCGATACCAGGATTCCGTCGGATTCGAATCTGTTAATTTTTGTTTCGTCACTCTATATAACTCTTTTCCAATCTTCGGTCGTCCATTCTTTGTAGGTGTCAACAAGTTGTTTTCGTAATTTAATATTTTTGTTTGAAAGAGCTGGTTTACTTTCTTTTTCCTTTGCTCGTAAACCAATTCTCTTTAAAGAGCGACGAATGGTCCATTCGCTAACACTTATTTCGATTTCCTGAGCAGCAATTTTTGGTGTTTTGTAACTATCCGACCGAATACAGTGTGCAATTTCACGTGCTGCTCTATCCGAAATAAATCGCGGTCTACCTTTTTGCGAAGAAATTGGTGCACTAACATACTTTTTTCTTATTCTTGCAACTACCGTATGACTGACACCACGTTTCTCTGCAATTTGCCGCAACGACAAACCTTTATCACACAAACAAATAATACTGTTCTTTTTATCTTCACTAAGTGGTTTCATCTTGGATTAAGCATATCAAATTGAAAAGTAATCTAACAATGGTGCGGAACAGTTGACTGCGAAACAGTGGATAATCAGTGCTTATTGACAGTTTCGTTTCCCTGACATTTACATGCTATCATAAACGTTTCTAACGAAACGTGCAAAACTGTAAACATCGTTTCAAAACACAATTATTATAAAATATTCTGTACATTATTAATGTTAATGAAAATGAACTATTACATTTCGTTAATCAGACGTAGCTTGTAGTTACTGTTACCTAATCTTTACCGATCACTTGAAAAATTAGTCGTAGTATCGCCTTTTACATAAAATCAGCGGAGTGTGTTCACACTTTTGCTCGTCACTGTATATATTACCCGTTCATAAGTGTTCGATCAGTCGTAGTTGATTTATATGTTGAATTTTTTAATTCCACCACTTGTATATAAATTACTGTTAAATTAATAATTAAGAACAGCTGTTACCAATGAAACAAGTAGACTGCAAATTTCAGTTACTCGTCCGAAAAAACAGTAAGTAACAGTAACGTATTTTACTTGCACTTGCACTTTTAATTGTACTTGCATTATCGATGTAAAGTTTTTTATCCAATTTAGAAGAATCTCCTTAATTTTACTTATAATCTATGTATTGACGAATTTGAGGACAAAGATCTCGTCAAGTAACGAAATAGTCTCACAAAGTTTAACAATTACGAGTTCTTTCGGACACTGTGTACTTTCTTTCTGGGCAGAATGGTATGAAATGGGCATAACTGAGTAATGAAAAGTAGCACAATGCAATGTGATATCACGACAATATAGTATAAACAAATAAATATTATACAGTCACATAATATAATACAACAATACAACAAAGTAATATGTACAGTATGTGGAGTGCTTTTTTAAAACTTTATGACGATTTTGCACTAAGATCTCAACCACTATCATTGTCATTTACATTAATAATTAATGGTTGAATCGTTCTTTTAATATTATCTAAATTCCAATATTTTTGTTTATTTGTGTGACGACGAGCTAAACACAATTTTTCCATTTTTCAGCGGTAATTGTGCTGAGCGCTTCGTACAGCAACATTTTTACTTCTGTGAGTTTAGACGTAGTATTTTACTTACATAGCGTAAGAAACTCCATAAAATAATTTCTAGGCCACTATCTCCGATTTCGCAAATAGAAAGATGAAGTGGCAACAACGCACGAAACATTTCTCAAAAACAGTAATTCGTCGTTTGTGTCGTAAACATGTCCCGCACTTTGTTTGTTTTCCTTTTCTCGTCTCCCTGAAAGGACAGATACTTTTGAACATTGGTAATTGAACACTATTTAAAATAGAATAACTTTTTTAAAATAGAACCAAACGATTTGAGCCTTTTTCTCTTGAGAAGTTCGACGAGTTAGCTTATTAAACGACGTATAAAAAATTTGTTGAAAGAATTGCAATAGACTGGAATCACGAAAAACGAAATAAACGTTATATTTTACAACGTTTTTTATCTGGGCCTGAAATTTTAAGCAACCCAATGAAAATTTAAGCAACGCAGTTTGAACATTTATATCAGACATTCACATGCTGCGAGTGTCACGTCCCGCGATCCGCGCGATCCGTAGCGAAAGTAAAATTGATAAATTCTCCTAAACCGAGATAATTTAAAACGTTTATTTGTAACCGTGTTTACAGTAAAGCAATTAAAAGCTATATTTTGTTAAACTCGTCTAACTATGTTTTTATATTATGTTTTTATAACGATATTATGACAATTTAAATTGTTAACAAAGTCGGCAGTTGAACAAATGTTGGGGATCTTCCCAAACATTTTCAAAAGAAAGACGGATATAAATGTAGCAACTCAGAGAAGTCAGTATGAGAATATTTACCGCTCGGTTATCGAGAAAATCATTTACCGTTCATCGAATATTATCATTATCATTTTGTATATCGAAGAATTAGTTATCGTTTTGCTTATGGAACAGTCAGTTATCATTTTGCCTATCGAGGAATTAGCTACCATTTCGTCTACCGAAGGATCATCTCTTGTCCACCGAAGAATTTCACAGCCGTCAGTCAATTGTCAATATCGAAATCGAGTAAGATTCGAATAAATCATTTATATTGTTAATCTACATTCGAACAATTTTAGTCCTTTCCCGTGCCAGTATTCGTGTACATAGCAGGTTAGCCGAAAGTGGAGCTTATTGTCAGTTGCATTAAACGTCAGTTGACGCTACCTTCTCATCGGCGATCAAATAGAACGTAACAGCAAGTTTCATCAAAATCGGTTAACGTAGCTATGAACCGCAAACAGTTAAAAATGGTGAAAATCGCACTTTTCCTACGACCTTCGTCCCAAAATCTAGAGATTCTTAACCTGAAGTCTATAGTTATAAAAGTGTCCTTTACCTTTTTCTTCGCGATTCCGACCAATTGCAATGTAAAAAAAAAAAATTGTTGTACGTCATGTAATAAACTAATCCTTCTAATTTCTCAAAAATACTGAAGTCGCTTGGGATTGGTGGGAGCCACTGCATGTATGTAGGAAACAGAGACTCGCGTGATCTTTGCACGTGGATATTACTTCCGTTGATGAATAATACATTTCGTGACATATGCAGAAACGTGTGAAAAGGTTAACGAGTTCTTACTTCATCGTTACACTTTAAAATGTCAATTAATTGTAGCCGTTTCGATCGTCATAGCAACCATTCTATTATCACAAAAAAAGTGTCTTGTTTTATTCTCATTCTGCGAATGACCATATTACATTCTATGGACGTCAGTGGCGGATCCGAAAGTATTTCACGGGAAGGTAATGTGTAAAAGTACACAAGTACGTTCTTGAGCCTGCTTTTACATAATGTAAGATTTCCTTGTAATTTATATTTTAATAATGTCTCTATCACATTAACACGTTGACTGCCACGACACCCGTATTCGGGTGTCAGCAAAGTTTCTGGTCAGGCCGCGTAACCCATATTCGGGTGTCGCTTATTTCACTACTTGCGAAGGATCGTCGTAGGTATTTGGAAAGATATTCCATAATAATAAAACTGTTGAATTCTTATAAAAGTAATACGAAAATGGTTTATTAAAAAAATTATTTAGAATGTAAAGCTTTAAAGCATTCTATACATAGCTGAGGTTGGTCGGGACAATTTGGACGATAAGTTGTTGTTTTCTTCAAATTCTTTTGTGTCTTTGTTCGGTCCATTCGACGTCTTTTATTTGCATAACATATTTTATTGGCGTGCACGTCTAATGCTTCTTTCGGAATCATTTTTCCGAACGGCGATATTATGCTGACTCCGTCGAAGACAAGGATTTTTTGTATTTTCAGACAACCCTAATATTTTTGCAACTAATAATTGTCTAAATTTTCTAATATTTACATCCTTCCTTGCTACCATTTTGTAAATCGTCAAAGCGTTCTCAACAGAAATTCCGAGAAGGAGTTGGACGCCAAGTTTTCTGTAACATTTGATTTCTTTTCTGATTTTGATGGCATAAGAAACTATTTGGTCGGAATAATCTATACCACACTTTCCTTCGTTATATTCAACAACAGCTAGTGGTTTGAATATTGCGAACAAACGAAATGAGAGATGATTCTTGAGACCACCACTTGAGCTACTCGATCGATGGGAGTATCTAGTAGAGAACGCTTGGTACTGCGGAGCGCGTGGCCTGACGGAAATTTTCTTGGAAACGCGCGTGGCAGTCAACGTGTTAATATATAATTAATGTGTATTACATATATACCGAAGAATTTTTTCAGAACTTGACGTAATACCTTTATACATTACGATCGTCTCTATCGCCGCTCTCTCAATTCATCACTGATGGAGGTAAATGTGAAAGTAATTGAATTATAATTGAATTTCTGAAACAAGATTTATGTAGTATATTGAAATATGTGTATTGTAAATATTCAAAGCACGTGCTCTATTTACCTGAAACATTTGTTTAATCTTATAGAAAAGAAGATTAGATTCAGTTCATGAAAAAACAATTTAGTTGATAGACATTGACGTATGCTTAACATCATCATAATCGAATACATAATTGATGACGATTTGCTATGTTTTGCTCTTGATTTATAGAGAAAATTAAACTATTGTGGCTAGCAATACTTATCTTTAAGCCTATTTGGTACGATTGACTTTAACTTTCTGCTATAATCTTTAATTATAGTGAAAAATGACATAGTGGAAAGCAAATGATTCAAGTAAATGTTTTGTTAGTTTTATAGAAGAAACTTGAGCAACAAAAAATTAACACTACTTCCCATTTTAAAAAATGAGGTTTTCTTCCTCCTAGCAGTTGTCCAAAAAATTGGTTGTATATCAATAAATAAATCTTTCTGAATTAGCTAATTTAAAAAAAATGTAGGTCGATATGTTTAGCAGTTTCTAAGAAAGCAGCTTGTAACACTTTATTTGGGTAATCTGAAATACTTTCAGTTTATTTTTCATCTAAAATTACTCTCTTTGTGGTTGCATCAGCAACTACAAGACATATCTTACATGAAAGTTCACTTTATTTTGTTTCTGTTCTTCTCTATGTTAAAGTAAAAAATTTGTATTATTATCATGATAATATAATATACAAGGTCATATCTTCAACTTGAGTTTTTAAAATATTCAATGGAAAGACATATAGCAAAATAAATTTCAAAATGGAAACGTAAATATATATACTTTTGATGGCAAAATTTGTCTCTGTGTATCTTTGCTTTAAGTATTTACAACAGAATTAAAGATTCGATGTAGTGCATTGTACTATTCACGAAAGACAATCGTAAAAGTTTCAAGTTTCAAGTGTGTACAATAATAAAAAAATAATAATGATAATAATAAACAAAATAATACTACAGAATAGATTAAATTCCTTTTTCGAGTCTGAAGTACACATCTACCGGATGATCGTTGTGGTAAGTACTTCTCGTCTAGTATATGAAATTGTTTTCGCAAAATATGAATGTTGAATATTGCATGAATATTAACAACGCTCCAAAAATTTCTATTTGGTTCTAAAAAATAGGAGAGCATTTGCTTTTATCCAATAATTTCATTTTATTAAATTTTATGGATTTGAATGGTTTAAGAATTTAAAAAGAGGGCCGATTTGCTTACTTGTTACGCGTTACTTCTGTATTTTTTCAAAAGGTCGTTCATCTGGCAAGAAGTTGCTGCATAATATCGAAATCTGTAGACATTTTTGAAGAAGAAAATATCCTTTGATAGTAAATATATGATGCTTTGCGAGCATGCAACCATCGTTTGCTATATTGGTCTGATGGTATATGTATAGAATGAGATACCTGACATTATCATTTTGATCTAAGTACGTCAATATTATCTCTAGCGAAAGATGTTACGTACTAAAGTTGAATGATTTCAAAAAAGGCACATTGTGGTTAGTTTTTTTTTTTCATGAACGAATGTATAAAAAACATGTGACTTAAGATATTTCAAATTAATAATTTTTTTTATATAAATGGGTTGATAACTTTTTATAAAATCGAGACACTCTACTTAAGCTAACAAATTTAGTCTTTATTCGTCGTTTACAGGTCGACCTATGAAAAGATGAAAAATAAATCAGAGATCCAAAATATTTAATATCATTTTAAACATTTAATGGAAAAAAGGCACCGAGTAAAAACTAACTTTTATTTAAATGGAAGGTAGTTATCAATAAATCTCAAAGAAATTTCTGAAAAAATGAAAAGATTAACAAATCTTAATTTTTCATGATTTTTATTATGAGTAACCATTATGAATAATTAGGATTTTTTTGGTTACCAGTAATCATTATCCATGGCGAAAAGTTTGTTTGGTTACCATTAATTAATATCGACGACGAAGTATTTTTCTGGTTACATTCGACTATTGTTATTAATATTACTGATAATTAATATATTAATACAAATTTTAATGAAAATATTATACTACAATATCTTTTATTTTACTCTTTCTTTCATATATTTTCGTATCGCTGTTTTGCTTAACAAGACATATACAAGTTTCATAATTTATGTTTTTCATGTTGTCAATAAAAATGTACCGATTATTTGTAATGTTAATAACAATCGACAATTGTCTAATGTAACCAGAAAATATTTTTGTCATCAATACTATTTATTTGTAACCAAACTAAAATTCCCGAGATAAAAAAAAACATAATCTTTCATAATGATCATTCGTAATCAAAATTCTTTAATTAAAGATATTATTTCTTATACAATAAATTTGTAAAAAAAAAATACGTGTTATAACAGTTACAACGTCCGCGATAATTGTCTTGCAATTATATTAAACCCTTCCATAAATATCTTACAACAGCTACAATCACGTAGCTAATACATAGTTAATGTAGCATGTAATCTCTGATTAACCAGTTTAAGCTGTACTTTTAAATTACTACCACTATGTATTATGCACCTATGGTTACGTATCTAGAATTTGTAAATACAACGTTGCAACGGCATCTATCCTTAATAATCGGTTATAACTCATGAATATAGCGTGGTAAGTACGTATTACACGTGCATACATACCACGTAACAGATATTTGCATATGAATATGTATTTTGAAGAAGAATGGAATACATGTAGAGTAAATATAAATACGTAATTATTACGAACATATTATACAGAACAGTTGTACCTATCGACCTTTGTTTTATTTTCCAATTATTCATAAATAATAAAACAAATATTTGTTCACTTTCACCGTCTTTTCCTATTTATTTCACGATGAAATCCGAATTATTTGTCACGTCCCGCGACCCGCGCGATGCGTAGCAAAAGTAAAATTGATAAATTCTCCTAAACCAAGATAATTTAAAACGTTTATTTGTAACCGTGTTTACAGTAAAGCAACTAAAAGCTATATTTTGTTAAACTCGTCTAACTATGTTTTTATATTATGTTTTTATAACGATATTATGACAATTTAAATTGTAAACAAAGTCGGCAGTTGAACAAATGTTGGGGATCTTCCCAAACATTTTCAAAAGAAAAACCCCGACGTTTTTTCATCTCCGACGGATATAAATGTAGCGACTCGGAGAAGTCAGTATGAGAATATTTACCGTTCGGTTACCGAGAAAATCAATTACCGTTCATCGAATATTATTGATTAATTATTCGTTCTACCAAGAGTCAGTTATCATTTTGTACATCGAAGAATTAGTTATCGTTTTGCTTATGGAACAGTCAGTTATCATTTTGCCCATCGAGGAATTAGCTACGATTTCGTCTACCGAAGAATCACCATTCTGTCAACCGAAGAATTTCATATCCGTCAGTCAATTGTCACTATCGAAATCGAGTAAGATTCGAATAAATCATTTTATGTTGTTAATCTACATTCGAACAACTTTAATTCTCTTCCGTGCCAGTATTCCCGCACATAGCAAGTTAGCCGAAAGTGGAGCTTATTGTCAGTTGCATTAAACGTCAGTTGACGCTACATTCTCGTCGGCGATCAAATAGAACGTAACATATTCATCTTTAAATATTTACTTTTATTGCTATTGCTGAGCAATAAATTGATAACAGTGTTTAACCAGACGAAAGTGTTGAATTGTCCTGTTTTAATACCATACATGAAACAAATAAACATAAAAACAAAACAAATCTGTATTTAAGTTTTATTTTTCAGTTTCGTTTATAAAAATATAAATCTGTATAAAAATCCACAATGTAATATAAATCATAAATCATTATTTCCTGTCCTACGATATATTTAAGTGTGAAATTTAAACCACATTAATAATAATGACAATACTATTATTAAGGCATAGTATTTTAGTTTAGATATATTCTACACAATTTTGTACAATAGAACGTTTGATTTCGTACTTTGAACAAAGCATAAGTTTGTAGAACTTTGTATCATTTAATGACCAGTACGATTAAACTAGAAATATTTCTCATTTCTTAAGCAATAGAAAATAGTGAAAACTGGGGAGGTGTGCCGATATTAACGGGATAATTTAGAAAGTACAGTTTGCATTACATATTCTTGTTTAATTATTAGATGTTTTACTTACAATTAATTCGTATACAAATGTTTAGAGAAGTATTGAATGCAAAATTCTAAATTTGTATTACTAAACTATAACAAGCATAAAAATTGTTAATTAGTAATTGGTATATGCATAAATAATAGTAAATAATATTGTTAACAAGGCAAAATCAAAACATTTATGGAACGAATAATTTATTTCCAATAAAAATTATTTGTACGATCGAATGGCAGAATGTGTACTAACTTAAGAAAAATGTTAGCGAGAGATTGAAATAACATTAAATTTCAAAGTTTACAATCAGAATAAGATCGAGATCTCAATTAAGGTTATCATTCGCTAGTTAAATTTTTTAACGCGTGCATCAATTGAAAGGTTAGAAAGCGTGTTTCATGCGTGAAATACTACTTCCTGCTAACATTTCACTAGGTAACCTGAACGTTTGCGATAAGGTTACGCTCGTGCATGCATGGCGTGACATTAAAATCTCCATATCGACTAAAATATGCAATCTGCTGTTGCACACGTAATCTATCATGCTCGTGAAATAATGAATTAACCATACGTATCGAGTAAAAATTCACGCTGAAAAACTGTTTACTGATTTATTAAATTAGTCATTTTTGCATATCTTCTGAATGAAATTGTACGCTTTTTTAATTACAAACAGTGGTTCGAAGACGGTCATGTGAGACGTGTAAGCAACATAGATACTTGTAAAAGCAGGCAACGTAAATACTACCAAGTACTCAAAGAGCACTTAAAACTTTTTAATTCCTGACTTCTTTAACAATAAATACACATATTCACTTCCAGAGCCGGATATGATATAAATATATGTCGGAGATGAAAGGACATCGGGACCTTTCTTTTGGAATGTTTGGGAAGTCCCCAATACTTTAGTCCAGACTTTTTATTATAGCTGTACTTAAACAATAAAACTGAGAAATAGCTGTTTATGAGTTAAGTCAATTATGATAGTCCGAGATTTGTGACAGCGGGCTTGGGCTCGAAGTGACATAACCGGTCACTGAACATAGTCACGATCACGGGAAGGACGTGTACCTAACAGAGGTATAAAGTAATTAAATAAATAACTCTCCTTAAAAACAATGATTGATCCGAGGGATACAGTGAGGTACGGAGAGGAGTATATAAGGGCAGTTCCACTTGGACTGGGGTGCAATCCGAGAAGTTCGACTAGTCCTGTGAACACGTACGTCGAGTTGCAAATCGCAATCGTCATCTCGTTGACCGTGTATTCGTTATCGAACCTAAATTCATCGTCATCGACATCTCGATTATTCAATAACCGCTATCAACTGTTAACCTTTGTAATACATTCGCTTCAATAAGTATGATCTGGTATACAACAACGGCGGCCAACTCACAAGAAGATTCATTACACGCCCCGACTTCCAACGTTACCCCGACATATAAATAATTAATATTACAATGACGAAAACATTTTCTATTATAAAATGCTACATGTATGTATTATTGTTAATATCTTCAACCCTTCTAAAAATATTTTTATTCAGCGATAGTTTTCTCATATAAATATATAGGTTAATAATTTGTTACCAGGAATGTTATAATAGATTGATTAATGTATTAAAAAATGTATAGTTCCTTTAAGAAAAATGAGGTTGACCTTATTTGAATCCCGGACAATTCTTTGCGACATATTCACGAAAAGATGGTACGTGACTTTGCAGTGATTTCGACAAACATTTTCAAATTTTCTACTTCCGCCTTTCGTTGCCTCAGTAGGAAATATCGTGTTATCAAAAAGCGCCATTCCAATTTCCATTAAAGTGGGAAACAAAATACTCGGTTGTGGACGCGCGTTTTACAATGCTCTAGCCCGGACGACGCGTATCTACCGACAATTATCGGTCATCCGAACTGTCTCTGGACTTGATTATTGTCTCCCGCTGTCTGCGGAAAAACCTGTTGAAGGAGAAATGCAGATTAGCCTTGTCACGTGTCTGCGGACAATTGTTAGTCAGTGTGCACTTAGCTTTAGACACGAGCTTCTCGGAAAACGTAATATTATTTCATAGAAGGCCTGCAACAGGTTGCTTCTGAGCCAAGTCAGTCAGACCTGAGTTCCAGTTACACAAAACACCCTGCTTTGTTAATGGAATGGTAATGTGGCTTGTTACTGTGCAGCGGTAATAACACAGTATGACAGTGCCTCACGCTATATCCACCTGTTGAATCCGAATACATAGTTTGTCTACAGAAACGCTTCTTTCATCTAATCGATTCACACCAGCATCATAAATCATGCAGAAACGTCGAGGTTGCACGACATTGTTTACTACGTATACAGGGAACCCAGTTTTAAATGACCTACCTTCACCAACATTTCTGTGAGATATAAGAAAAAATGTTACATAAACATAGGTCCGGAGACGCTTTATAGAAAAGTTGTAACAAAAATGTGAAACCTAAATGCAACAGACGAACGTTACCGTAAAAGATGAATCGATGAAGGAGGACACATTGTTAGACTTTTATCTGTGGTAACAGCGAACGCGATTGTGTATCGTACAATGTCCGATGTTATTAACACGTTCGTCGCCCAGCGTGATTCGGCTAAGTTTCCTGCGGAGCGATCTTTCATTTCTTTCAAATCTTTCATTTAGTCGAGAAGCATACTTGTGAGACGTACATCAGTGATTTTTTCATCCTCAAAATGTTCGGTAAACAGCATGAAAATATATTTGAAAGTGAGGAGAGTAGTGATGACGGAGTCTATAACTATTATTCGAAGTGCCCAAGACCATCCCAAATGCGTTTGGAATGTTTTAACGAATACCATGCGATATAGAATAATGTAATATATTATCCAGAATATAAATTAATAAAAAGTATGGTATAATGTGTTTTTGATATTTTTATGTTGTATATCCTGTATATAATATCGTATACTTAATTAACTCGAACAAGAAGAGCGTCACCATACTTTGGTGACGGGACCTCCACGGAAGTATGCCCGTCGCATAGATATGTGCGACGTGGCGACGAACGTGTTAAGTAGGTTTTGGAGTTTGATATTTATTTTACACGTGGCCGACGCCTACGACAAAGGAGCGTCGTTAGAAGTCGTACCAACAATGTACGAACTAGTGATCATACCAATCTAATATTTCCCCAATATCCGACAAGAAATAATAGGAAGGATTAATGGTGCATTCACTGAACTAAAGCAAGATAAGCATGGAATTCGCAGAGTGATAAACTCAATTTCCCTATGATGTCAAGCTCGAATTCCACAGGCGGGTGGCGTTTTGAAAGGGGAACATAAATCAACGTTGTTTCTATGTAGTAAAGTATAACAATGAAGCATTCGTGGACCTATATTTATGTACCGTCTTTTTCTTATTTCTACTCATAGAACATACTGGTGAAGTCTGATCGTTTAAATTTGGGACATCTTGTATAATTTCATGGATTGCTTTTTACGCTTTTGTACATTACGAGTCATAAATATACGTATCTATGGTACATTACGAGCTTTAATTTTCATTTTCATTATTTTTTAATTTACATTTTTTATATCGGCGGAATGAAGCAAGCCTTATGCCTTAAAACGAAACAAATAATCGATTTTTTAGTTCGTACGTGACTGTTTTACTATAAAATGAAGCGAATAGAAACGTTTCTACACAAAATAAATCTTGTATCAATAAAAAAATAAATTTGCTGTTTTGAATGTTCTAAAATCGAAATATTGATTTGCTTATTATCATGTGTGTTAAGATTACATTTCTTGCACAATTACCTCTGTTTTTCTCTGTTTTAAATTAATGGTAACGTTGTACTAATTTATGCATTTATGGCTATTAATGATGGAAATGGATATTGTAACAGGTATAATATTATTTTGTTTAAACAGTTGAGTAGAGAGGAATATGCCTGCTTTGCGGACTTAAAAGCGGCGTTCGACAGGCTAAAAATGGGGATTAATGAGAAACTAATAAGAAGAATAAAAGAGCTGTACGAAGAAACAAAAAATGTGATGAAAATCAAGAATAAAAACACAAAAGAATTTTGGACAGTGAGGGGAGTCAGACAAGGATGCCCGTTGAGCCTGACGTTATTCAACATCTACGTGTCGGGGCTAGAAAAAGAATTAAGGAAAGACAAGTCGGGGGCATAGTGGTAGGAGAAAGGAAGGTATGGTCACCGACATATTATGCAGACAATATTGTGCCGATGGCTGATAGAGAAGAGGAACTAAAAGAAATGCTGAAGAGAATCGAAAAATTCTTAAAAGAAATCGAATTGGAACCGAGCACGGAAAAGACCAAAATGGTAGTTTTCGAAAAAAGAAAGAACAAGAGGAGACAAAGAAAATGGAACTGGGGAGAGCGAGAATTAGAAGAAGTGGAAGAGATAAGATACCTAGGGTACATACTACAGAAAAACGGCAGTGATGAGAAACACATACAAGACAGGAAAAAGAGAGCAACAATAGCAATGAAGAAAACATGGAGCGTGAGAGAAAAATTCTTCAAATAGGACTACAAGAGGAGAATGAAGATGTTTGGAGCACTGGCAGAGAGCGTGGCACTGTTTAGAGCAGAAATATGAGGTTGGAACATAGAAGAAAGGCTGGATAAAATACAAAGCAGATAAAATGGATCCTAGGTTTAGACATGACAACACCGAACTACATATTGACAGAGGAGTGCAAAACAAAGAGGTTGACTTTACGTCGAAAGGCTTGTAGGATGTGTGTTGACAAGACATCTTTTACTCTCTTCGGTAAGTACTATTAGCCTTTCCAGTCCCAGGCTTCTTTTTTAACACCCTGTATACATATAGGCATTTCGTCTATGATATAAGTTTCCATATTAGTATTAAGATAAGATTCGCGATACTTTCTGATATAAGAACGAAAATATGTCTTATAATTAAACAATTACAAATTACTAATATTTAAAGAAAGCAGAAAATTTTTAGATGTGTATGACAAAGTGTTTCAATTTGAAGAGTGAAATTTGTTCGTTTCTACGGGCAAATTATATCGTCGTGTACTTAAATTGCACAGAATTAAGCTGCTGCGACTATACTACTTAAAATATACTACTTAAAATATTCTTTTTATCGTAGAAATCAATTTATTAGAAGATCTCTAATATACTCGATACCCTTGTATAAAATTGGATTTATTTTTATGTTTCCTAATTTCGATTCCTATTGAATTATAAGACATCGAACAGGCAATTAGTTCACTGTTTAAAATTTATCTACAAAATACACATTATTCAGTGAAATAAAAGGTACAAATATCGTATTAGTAAAATGGGCAATCACAATTAGTCAGCCTTTAATGCATCGCTTTTTGGTGGTTTATCGTTAAATAAATAGGAATTATAATGAATCTCATGCGTGCCAATAAATAATGCGATTGAGAAGGTATGTGCCTAGTGGTGTGTTACTGTTGAATTAGGCGTCTAGAGATAAAGGAGGGAATTTTTATGGAACTGCAAGTGGTTTGCCTCGATCTATCATTGTAGTACGATGTGATTAATGATATAACATTCAACTGCCAGTCATTATAGCTGTACAGCCTGGTCTATTCTGAACGTCAATGTGCTTTGAATAATCGATGGACACGTTTTGGAGCATCGGTCACGAGTACAGTGCGAATACTAATGCCATTTCTATTCTTGTCTTATCGTTTCCTCTTACAATTTTGCGCAAAACGTATAATTCTAGAATTTAATTGGACATTTTGTTGTCCGGTGCGAAATTATTTAGTTTCTTTTTGTATAGTACATAAAAAATTGTTTGTATACTAAACTCGACGGGAAACAAAGATATTGTTCTAGGGTTTGGTCAGTTAATTAATTACGACTATCTTACTTATAATTGATAACATTATCGGTTAGACAAAGTAACAGAAGAATCGGTAGAACAAGTTTTATTGCACAGACAGTTATTTTAACTTGACAATGTTAAGTGGACCAAGGAAGTAATTCAAATTCTCAAAAATACTTGTGTTGTAACACTTTCTTTCCTTTTCGTGAATTTTATCGAAATCATTTACATAAATTCGTTTAATTTAGACTTTAATTGTTTGATAAGCAAAGCTATACATTTTTGAGGTATCAAACTATTTGTACAGTTGAAGTTCAAATTATAGGAAATGAAACGCCGTATTTAACGTAATAAAATAAACTCGATATTAGGCAGTTGCATATGAAATGGTAAATCTCATAATTTTGTAAATTGATGACTAACATTATCGTTAAATAATATTTATTAATTAATTAATTTAAACCTTGAAGCTACAACAGAAAAACACCAAAGCCAAACACAAAAGGATCGTTGTATCTGAGGTGATGGGTCGTGATAGTGATAGTGATAGGAAGAAACACTTGAGTATATTTAACAATAAATATTTATTATAATATATTCTATGTGTACCTTTGCGTAGAACTCGCGATTATTATATTAGCGGTTCGCGATTTGCAATTACAAGTTCGACTTCTAGTCGATGCGTTTTGATGCGCGATATAAGTTCGGATGATGATTGCTTAAGATGCCGAGGAACTCTGATCAATTATTGCTTCGGACCGATATGTAACGACTCATCACCTCAAATTGGTGACCCCGACGTGATTTTCAGTGAAAGAGGTAACCACGATAGTGCTAGTGAAACTTCAATCATCGCGATTCTAGGTGTGCTTGTGAAATAGCCAACAATAACAAGGTAATTACAACCAGTCATTTGGTCAACGTGCCTCCAATAATGCCCCTGAAGATAGGGCTATAGTTCTCCTTACTGGAAGGACAGTTCGCGGCAGCGGGCATCACGGACGATGGAGAAAAATCCACGGCCCTCCTAGGATGCCTCGAGTCTCAGTACCTGGAACGAATTGAGGACACGGTGATGAATCCCTCGACCACTCGTCAATACGATAAACTGAAGGACGAGCTTATTCGCATCCTGGCCGAGTCAGATAGTAGTGGTAGTTTGTGTGGAGGCCGAGTTAGGGTGAGACAGGTTTTGCTGCGGGTGTAGATGTCGCTCTGCTGGGGTACTGTTGTATTTTCTTCTAATTTAGATGCGTGGAAGAAAAATTGGACTCCGGTCGCCGGGATTTGAGAACCCGGGTCCCGATCGTTCGTAACCTAAGGCGCTAACCACTGCGCTGCCGTTGTTCGACTCTACTTGGTGTCGAGTGGTGGTATTTGCTGTCGAGAGTGCCGCCACATATTATAGTAAGTAGACTATGTACGGTGAAAAATTTAGTCAAACGTGAAAAGTAGGCCAAAAGATTGACGACAATAATTAATTAAAGATTTTAATCACATGTAACAGTTATAACTTTTATGTGTGTTATGATCATGTATTGAAACACTTTGATTCTGATGAATCGTAATTTGATCAATATATTTTCAAGAAAACTGTAAACGTACGAAATCGATTACTTCATACACAAGAATCTAATAAAAACTGCGAGGCAAATAGAAATAAGGTTTCAGATCGACTTCAGATCAGAATCGTAAATAATACATTGAAAGTTGTTATTTGATAGATATCACTTATCTTTATGCTTCCGTGTCTTGTAATCAAGAATTATGATTTCAAGGTAAAATAAAACTGTATTTGTATTTACATGATTTTAGAGGCAAAAGATTTGCGAAAAGACTTGGCTGATGTTTGTTTTTCAATATCGTCAAACTATTCGACTGCGAACAGAGAACCTAACAGCTTCTGAAATTCAGAATCATGAAGACAAGTTTCATCATGACAAATAGTGGTGAGATTTTCAAGAATGATATGAAAAATCGGATATTATTAGCAGTATTGGATTTATTTATTATCGAATTTTTGGAGAAGATTAAATCGATTTAGAAATTTCCAGGCAAGATTAAAGAGAAATACGGATCCTAAAATTAGAATTATTTTTTACAACGAGCTCATTACTTTTCGTTTTAAATAAAAGTTCTATCCTTGATGTTAAAAGGTACTTTTCTACAATTCACACCGTTGTAAGTTAACACCGTTCGAGGATTTCGAGTAAAAGCCGTGTCTAAAAGGAATTCCTTTCCGACATTTCGCCAGCTTAGCAGCTAGCTTCTTCAGGGTCTAAAAACGCACTGAAACCTTTTTAGACGTTTTGGACCCTGAAGAAACTAGCTGCAAGTCGGAAAGAAATTCCTTTCAAACACAGTTTCTACGCGAAAACATCGAACACTGCAGTTGTTTATTATCTGAAATAACAATGTAACTAATAGGATCTGCTGCTTGCATTCGTTAGAAAAAAGAATAAGAAGCAAAGTAATTGACAAAAGAATATTTCTTTTAGTTTCTCTTCTCTATCAGCCATCGGCACAATATCGTCTGCATATAACAGTGACCATACCTACCCTTCTCCTACCACTATGCCCCCGACTTGTCCTTTCCTTAATTCGTCTTCTAGCCGCGCCACGTAGATGTTGAATAACGTCTCAACGGGCATCCTTGTCTGACTCCCCTCACTGTCCAAAATTCTTTTGTGTTTTTATTCTTGATTTTCACCATATTTTTTGTTTCTGCGTGCAGCTCTTTTATCCTTCGTATTAGTTTCTCATTAATCCCCATTTTTCTCATTTTCTCCTTCAATTTCTCTCTGTTTAGCTTGTCGAACGCCACTTTTATGTCCGCAAAGCAGACATATAGTTTGCCTTTCTCTCTACTCAGCTATTTATCTATTATGTGGTTTATCACGAATGTAAGTCAACCTCTTTATTTATTAACATATAATAGCACAAGTCCATTGCCGATTAAAGAAATTCCTGCCATTAGAAAAATTATTCGGAATAAAAGTAGATAGCCAAGACGTTAAATCTCCAACGACGTCTATTATTGAAATTAATATTCTTTGGAATACGCAAATATTCCTCTTCTACAAGAGACTCGCTACTTCGAGAGAAATATAAGGTAAGATTACTTTTAATATTTATTCTCAATTTTGTTAAACAGTTTCTCAAGCAGGCTTGGATACCAAAGAATATAAGAAATTAATTACATTTTGTAAACAAAAATAACACTGATATGCACGAAACTAAATGGTATATACTACCATTTAAAATCACTTAAATATTTTGGTAAATTTGTGATAGAACACGTATACTTACAACCCTTAAATATGTCGAATCAGCACACACACACTACTTTAAATCATTTATTTATTGAAACCTTTAACAATATGTCGAGTGTCCCAGGCAACTGGAACAAGCTATAGCTCTGAAACGATAGAAGAGAAGAAAATGTATTCGACAAAATTAGATGCATTTACAGAAACAACGTTTGTAAGATTTTAGAAAGAATCTAAATCTTTTATATACTAATCGATGTCCTTTTTAGTTCTTTATATAAAATCATTAGGGTACTTGTATCTGAAAATGCTTAGTGTCAATTAATTTCATCAACAATATATGAAAGACAAGGGGAAAATATGTAAATGCAAGAGTATTTTTCATACAATAGGAGAGGTCTGCTAAATTAAAGTCAAAATATCTTTTAAACTAGTTAATCTACGATCTAAGTGCGTCGATATCGTTTTATACAGAACCGATTGATGTATAACAAAATGTAGTTTTATTTCGGAAAATAAAGAAGATCTTAAAATATTCGAAACACCATCATTTCATTTCAGATTAGACACTTACGCTGCATCACACATCTTTTAATTTCGCCTAGTAAAATCCACTATACAATTAAACGTTACTATTAAAAAGCAACTGCTTACCCGCTCTTAAATTATAAGTAATTCATAGTTATATTTAAATCGCCTTTTATACGAGACAAGAGGTGCAGAAATATCCTGCATCTCAATGTTAATACGAGTAAGTGCAGCTATAGAAGATAGATCCAATTGTATTACTTTCAAGATGCGTACTCAAAATCAAACAATTCTAGTCCGATGTCGAGTGCTAATTGAATACTGTAACCACTTTCCTGTAATTCGGCAATTAAGGCGTCGAAAAGGTGTAATAAAGAACAGTATCTTTTTTGATATGTGAGGTATAGCGTGCTAATAGCGTGGAAACGTATCTATGGCTTAGCCCACGTAAATGATTTTCTATGGAGACCACTAATGGGATTACATAGAAGGCACCTTAGATATATATGCAGTTACGAACAAAAGTATTAGCGAAACTAGGTTTTAAATATATAGCTGCAAATAAATCAAATGAAAAATACAGTATTCGGTTAATTTTTATATAAATAGTAATTACAGAGTTTATATTTTTAAAGAATTATAAATATTGCGTTTTAATTGTTTACGTAACAGAGTAAAAATAAAATATGCAATGACAGGTGTTTTCGAAACAAAAGTATTGGCACGCTTAAAAATCTTGCTTTGTTCTAGGAATTCCTTAGGGATTTTCATTTGTCTGTGATATACATTTGCCTTTATTCAGTCATCTATTTTCGAAAGGAAACATTACAGAGTACAAAATAAGTTGCAGAATTCAAGAAACAACTGTTGCGGAATGAAAAATAATAATAAATTTATTTAAACAAAAATATTCGTATTCCACTATTGGAAATATAATTGGACGGCGTTTTGCCAATAGAAGAGTAATTTTCACGATCGATAATCGATTTTCATGCGAGGAAAGATGAAAATTACTAATAGTATAAAGTATGAGTAGATATATATGTCGGGTTAACATTATGATTAAGGGCGTGTCACGAATCTTCATTTGGATTAGATATTGTTATTACGCAATAGAGAAGATATTTACTAGTACAAATATGATTATTACAGAATTTGACAAGTAACCGTGGTAACTAGATACTCGAGATGCTAATGACAATGATCTTAGGTTCAATAACGAATCCGCGGTCAACGGGATAACGAATATACTTTCCTCCAAAGTCTAAGTCGGACTCGTTGTTAAAACGTGAAGTATCCACTGATCGTAAAGACATTGTTTTACTCGCTGACGAGATCACACGAGAATGTTCCTCTCCGTCACAGTGATGCTGCAGAGGAAAACTATAATGGGGTGTGTCTCAGGGCACGAGATCATCGGATTCGTCGAGGATAATCCTCGTTCAGAAAGTGAGGGAAATGGACGTTGCTGTTAATTGGTTAATTTCTATGTTGGTGGTTAGAGAAAGATGCTAGCCGCCCTTGAGAGAAAGTTGTTAGTGGGAAGCGTGGTTCGTGAGGAAAGCAGATTTCCCGTATCTTCCCGTAGTAGGTGATAGATTTAGAGACTGTAAGGATCAAGACTGTTTGTCCGTTTGAAGGATCTTAGTTAACTAAATCCTAAGATTTATAGCGGGTCCTCAGCCTAGCTGAACATGTACTGTGGAGATGCATCGACATCTAGTAATCATCTTGCCCGAAGAATAGGGTCTGTGTGTGGCGAGCCACGGGGCAAAAACCATTGGAATGTTTACTATCGAGTGCCGCTACAACTATTCTTTTTAAGCAGAGCTATACAATTACTCTATACCTCTATTAGGTAAAAACGTTTATCCCGTGACCGCGGCTACGTTAGGCGACTAGTTGTCGCCTCGAGCCCAAGCTCATTATCGCAAATCTCGGACAATTATAATCGGGTTAATTTATGAAGATTTAAGTATTGGGAATTTCCTAAGGAATTCCAAAGGGGAGGCCCGGTGTCCTTTCATCTCCGACATAGAATTAAAACGAAGGTGTGTCAATACTTTTGTTCGTGACTGTACGTTGCGGAACTTTGACATTAGAGTTTTGCAATCGAAAATGACATTGCTATATACGAACATAGAGATTGGAGCCTGTTATTTTTAATAACGTGAACAACTTATCGTTTCACGCACTGCTAATTTTCCATGTATGTCTGTTTCTAAATGTAACCTTACTTGGCGAATAAAAACTAAACTAATACTAAACTTATAATCTCATAATTGTTCATTATCTTCTTTTTTCTTTCCTATTCACAATAGGAAAAAAGGGAGACACAGGAACTCGTTGCATTTATACCATAAAATTGAAACTTGAATTTTAGATTCTGAAAACTCGAATCGGAAACTTTGTAAAGTTTGAGGAGTTTCGATTATCTCGAAACACGAAATTGGTGATAGTCTGATTGCGTGTATTTCTTCTTCCTTTTCCGATAAGTATCCAGCTATTTTGTCAGGAAGTAAATTCTTAGTAAATTTTTTTCAAAAATAAATTCATATCGTTACAATATTTTCTGTAAGTTATTTATACAAATTATAATTTATCTGGTTTTGAGGATTTCGAAATACAAAAGTAACCTGATACTTCTTAAATTTCAAAGGGTTTCAAGATTTTGAAGTTTCGAATGTCTTATCCCTAATTTATGTTGTTGCTCAGAAATATTCTGGCACATATTCTCTTCCGAGGGACATAATTTAATTATAAAATATTTGCAATGATTCTGTTTTTTTGGCATTGTTACACTTGTGAATAGTAGAGTATTATAACGCGATAAAATTCATTTATAGAAGTTAATGTGTGATAACAAAATTGGCATTCGTAATCGTTGAAGCTTATAAAATTATTTTCTCATTTGATAACCTGTTTATCTTCTAGTTGACACATTTTCCAAACTATGAATATTAACGGATAAAAAAGATTTTTCAATGCTAAGGTTATCAATAGTATACATTCGTTTAACAGGAAACGGTAGAATATTTCACAAGGGATAAAAGTGTTGAAGTAATTAGTCCTAGGAAAACTCTACATCTTTTTCTTTTGCATACCCGCGACCTGAACACCGCCGTCACGAAGAAAATGGAATTTAATGAAGCAAAAAATTACAAAGGGAGAGGTCCATATTCTTGTGTCCTTGAATATGAATGTTGTTTTTGGATTACAAGGTCTAGAAACAAATGAGCTATAAGCAGATTTTTATTGCTGTTTCTTGTAACCTTCAGCTAGAGTTACACACCAAGGTTAATTTTGTTGTAATGCCCTTTGCTACATATAAATGTATCAATGTGCTCCCTATCATATTTTATTGTAATGTAACACTGCTAGAGTCAGGATTTGGATCAGCATACACTTATACTTATACTTACATTTACTTCAATATATATATTTTTATTACAAATTCGTCCACGCGTTCCTCTATCAGATAACCTCAACAGAAAGTTATCAAAAAAATGTTTTAACAAAAGTTGTTTAGTGACCAAAGCAAGGGAATACTGGAAAGAAGAGGGAGAAAAAAGATGCAGACTATGTAAAAGGAAAGAAGAAGACCTGAGACGTAATAGAAGAATGCGAAATAACAGGAGGATCAAAGGAAACAGAAAAAATATTAAACGAGATTGGAAAAGGACTAATGGAACTGAAAACAATAATGGAGAAGAGAAGGGCAATACAAGACGGGGAGGAACGACAATAAGGAAGCACAGCAAGGAGGTAAAAGCCCAAAAGTTACAATAGTTTTAGAGATAGATTATACAACGGAGTGCAATATAATAGAGTGGATAAGAGGGGAGGTAGATACATAAGAAAAGAGTTTAGATAGATATAGACAAGGAAAAGAGTTTAGAGTTTAGTTGGATAGATATAAGGGAGGAAGCAATAAGGTGATAACGCCAAAAGACTGAGAAAATGTAAAAAGCGTGATAGGTAAACGAAATGTAAAACCAGAAACTCGTCCAAAGCCGAAAGGCACGGACTGAGTAAAAATAAATAAATATATGTCGGGGTAACGTTGGAAGTTAAGGCGTGTAATAAATCTTCTTGTGAGTTGGCCATCGTTGTTGTATACCAGATCATACTTATTGAAGCGAATGTATTACAAAGCTTAACAGGTGATAGCGGTGATTGAATAATCGAGATGCCGATGACAATGAGTTTATGTTCCATAACGAATACGCGGTCAACAGGATGACGATTGCGATTTGGAACTCGACGTACGTGTTCGCTGGACTAGTCGAACTTATCGGATTCAACCCCAGTGCAAATGGAACTGCCCTTATATACTCCTCTCCGTACCTCTCTGTGTCCCTCGGGTCAATCTTTGTTTTTAAGCAGAGTTATTTAATTACTTTATACTTCTGTTAGGTACACGTCCCTCCCGTGACCGTGGCTACGTTCAGTGACCCATTATGTCACTTCGAGCCCAAGCCCACTGTCAGAAATCTCGGCAATCATAATTGACTTAACTCATAAACAGCTATTTCTCAGTTTAATTGTTTAATTACGGCTATAATAAAAAGTCTGGATTAAAGTATTGGGGACTTTCTCAAACATTCCAAAAGAAAGGTCCCGATGTCCTTTTACCTCCGACATATAATTTATACATATGTCGCGGCACACGAGCTAGAGGACAATTCGAATTATGTTGTTGTTTTGCTTCGGGGTATCAATATCGCTAGGATACACATAATGTAATAATAAATAATCTCCGGGCAAAACAATGTTGCCGCTACGTGCAATCGTCAAATAAACTCGAATTTAAATTTTCCGGCCTCCCTCGACTAGTATAAAAAAACGGACACGATCGTAAGAGTTCAGTTATCAGTTAGTCTGGAACGATCTTATTAGCGATTTATACATTGTCTTTAGCGAATCTGTTAGTACGAGCGCCTTAGCCAACATTGTCTGTATTTATTTATTTATTATTTTAAATACAATTGACAGTTTCAATAGCGAGTTATCTCAGTCATTCGAACCACACGACCCAACCATCCTCCTCACATACGTGTATCACTTCAAAATTTTTCCTGGTTTTATACTAAATTTTCGAATGAATTTTACAGTAATTAAAATCTTGCATTTCGTTGTTAGAAACAGTCTATTACGTGATCTTATTACTTATTTTCATTATACAGCTGCTTAGTGATAATAAATCGTAACAGGATAATTAAGAGGGAGATGTACGCTTTAGAAATTTGATACTATATGTTTAAACTTTGCAATGGGACAAACATTTTAGGCTAGATATTTTTAATAGACTATCTTGCTCTACCATCCTTATTTAGATAAAATAAAGTTTTACTGTACATCAATCTTAAACAATTGAAAGTAAAAGTCTCCTTTCCCAGGAAATTTCGGATGTTCCGCTCGCAGGAGTGATGCTGCACCGAAAAAATTTCAATTTTCGATGACTATATAGAATTACTTACTAAAGAAATTTTCTGAATTTTCCAATATATCTATGTATTTAAGGCTTGACCAGCAGTGTAATGAGATACGATTGTCATGATTGTATTGGTCAAATTTAAAATCAATGTGGAAATGTATATAGAAATTCCAAAATATTTATCGCAAAGATATATTTAATAAAAAATTTGTATTCAGCATTAAGTATTAAGTATATAAGTACGTTATAATAAATGTTAAATATGATCCCACTGAAAATTATGGTTTTTAGCATACGACAATTAGCGATAGACTTAGGCCTTTTAATGTTAACGAATGTCAAAGTATATAGAAAAACTAATTCTCGTTCAAAGATTAATTGATGCCGCTAAATTAGTAATATAGATTCACCACAATGAACGTAAATCTAGAAAGGCCTTTATACTCCCAGAAATTAGCAAGCAAATAAGATCTGTTGTGAATCTTTATATTAATTAGAAGAATTTTTATTTGGAGCTAGTCAGGCAAAGCAAAAGGAGTCAAGGCAATAGAAAAATTATCCCAAAATGTAAAGAATCGACCGGCTTCAAAGCTACTTAGCCAAAGGTTAAACAGAATGTAAACTACAAAAGCTTGCTGGTGAGAAGGTCGCTTACCAGTCAGACAGCGTCATCAAATAACCGAGACCAGAGTAGTTACCGCATATTATTCAGACCGACAGGCAACAATACTACCCAAAGGGACAGAGTGATCGAGAGTCCAAGTCCAAGAGCGAAACCAAATAAACGTACGTATCTCTGCCAGATTAAAATACTTCTTATCGGACTGGCAAGAAATAACTCGAGACAAGCTTGTCCTGAATTGTGTTCGAGGTTACAGAATAATATTTCATTCGAAGGAAGTCCAGGAATATCCTCCAAAAGTGAATCTTAACACGTTGACTGCCACGACACCCGTATTCGGGTGTCAGCAAAGTTTCTGGTCAGGCCGCGTAACCCATATTCGGGTGTTGCTTATTTCACTACTTGCGAAGGATCGTCGTAGGTATTTGAAAAGATATTCCATAACATAATTCATCGTTTGTGAAACGAATTTTTTCAACTAAACAGCCAGAGCAAGTAATAACGAAGAGTAGCAAGAATACAGCGGCACAAACTATAAATTGGCTCAACATTCAATGGTTGCGCTATGAACGGGAGAAACAATTTGATATTTTTTTAAAACTACAATTTCTCCGAATGTTGAGTTTGAAATATTAAATATTTAGCGTCCTCGGTGTGATAATCAATTGCAATTGAAAAATATACAACAGAAGAATTTATATCCATCTGTGCATCCTGTTCCTGCGATTAAAATGAAGGACTTGCTAGATTTGTTATAATTTATTCCACCGATTCATCATACATTTTTCTAGGCATCAAAGGCTAGTGAGATCGTAGATAGTGATGACGAATCCAGCAACAAATGAGTTTCTTTAGTATATTATAATAAATTAAATACTCAATGTATTAACTCGTATACTATGATTACTGGAAAGTGTAGACTTTTTTTGTTGTAGTGCTTTGAAAATAACATTCGTACAAATTACGATCATCAACGCTTCAATTGCCATATGGCATAAGTCATATTTTTGCAAGGAAGTGGTATCACAATCCTGTGGTATAATGGCACTTGATTGTTCGTTACGTTCCCGTTAGTTTATTACTGAAAGGAATGTAGTTTTTTTCACTTATGTTATCATAATTACCAGTCTTTTTGTCCTTATAGTAAAGCTACATTCTGTTGGTAATTTTGAATAAAGTATTACACAAAAGTGGAATTTTCACAAAACTGGGAATAGAAAGTTGATACATTTGTCAACTAAGGAGCTCAAATATCCTTTCTATTGTGATTATGCATTCTCAGATTTTCATTATTTCTAACATTGAAACAATTTTTTAACAATTCCTCAAGCTATAAAAGTAAAATATCAAATTGTCGTAGTAGTTTGATTAATTCTGAGAAAGTAATTAAAATATATCATACGTATACTTTTGGCAAATACTAGGTACATGCGATGCTCCATCAACAGTTAAATAGAAAGTAGCAGATCACAATTACGGATGTTCAATTTCATTGATAGCTACAAAATGATGGGATTTTGTTTATTTTATGACAGCAATCGGAGTGACAAGATGTTCACGATTAAAATTCGTAAACGTGATTGTATGTTGAAATGGGTTTAAGAAAAGTAACATTGTGGTATAGCTGTGAAAAAATATTTATCAAGTGTACAGTGGTAAAGCTATAAATGTAAGACTAAGCTAACGATGATTTCTTCATCTCTGATCCGGAGATATTTTACTTCGAGATCAACTACGATTAAATAGTCGAATATTTACAGATTGAGAGAAAGTCAAACTCGCTATTAATAATTCCATAGACTCTAAGAATCGATAATTTGTTGCAAGAGCTATTAAGCAGTTAAAAAATAGATGGAGCAGGTTCGTAGAACTAAATGCACAATACCTAGGTACATAGGGAATAAGTCATGTTTAAACAATTTTAAGACGTAGAAATTTTATTACGTTTATGTTAGAATTAAGTTTTACCTCCTTTATTATTTTCAATTGACTTTTTAAAAAAAATTTAACATTTTCGTGCTAAATTTTCTGTTACCACCTTGGCG
Source organism: Bombus hortorum (assembly GCA_905332935.1). Taxonomy (NCBI): domain Eukaryota; kingdom Metazoa; phylum Arthropoda; class Insecta; order Hymenoptera; family Apidae; genus Bombus; species Bombus hortorum. Next base: position 11,198,681 of record HG995199.1, read on the forward strand.
CTATTTTCGCTATTTTGTTTAATTTCCAATTATATTATTTTAAATAACTTATCTCATGTTTCCAATGTGTACAATTGACAAACATCATAAAATAAGTACATACGTAAAACAAAGTATCGATCAATACTGTATAATATTTTTATGCCTTCTATTTGTTAATTGTAATTAAATCTTATGAATACAAAATACAAAGAAATAAACGAGATTTCTTATGGACTGATAGAAACCTGTTATAATTATTAAATTGATATTATTACAGGATGCAGTTTCCACGATTTCTATTTTAAATTAATCGCTGTAGTTGCGCTTATCTTTAAGGCTATAAAGCTATTCGAAAATGAACGAGTCTTGAAAGCGACAAGTCGATGTACTAAAAACGAGGAATTCATAACAATGTAAAGCGTTAAATTTACTGCGAGGGGATCAGTCTCGAATAATTTTCCTGCTTGTGAGGGAGAAGGAGAGGGATATTAAAGGCGAGCGGTTCTCGAGGCATTCTCGTCGACGATCATCGTATGAGGGTAAACAGACGAAGCCCCCGGAGAGCCGACGGACTGACGCCAGGAACCTCACAGTACGAGACGCCCGTGTCGCTTGTAGGTTGGTTCGGACACGGCCAGTAGAATAGGCAAGGAATTTAATACCTTGCGGTGTGTAGAAAACCAAAATTTAGTCCGGTGGTTGAGTAAAACGTTCCAGTAGCTGAGGCAAGTAGCAAGTAATACTGTAACTTGGCGTGTGTGAACACTAAAATTTAGTCAAGTAAGTAGTTTAGTCAAACTTTTAGGTTTTCTGGTAAAGTAGACCGCAGATGGTCGTAGTTGAAATTTACACTTTTTAAAACAAGAATGTTTGGGGTGACTGTATAAGCACAAACTATTCTTTAGGCAATTTCGAATATTTCTTGAAATCAATAAGGAAGACAAAACATTTTGGAGGAGTTGAAGAAGATAAACAAAATGGTTAAATTTTAGGTTTCTGTCAAATATTAAAATCAATATAATATTAATTGCTTGATATTGGTCATATATATGTCGGGTTATAATTAGATTTAGGGGCGTGTAACGAATCTTCATTCGGTCTAGCCATCGTTGTTGCACAATAGAGATTATATTCACTGGTATAAATATGATTTTTACAAAGTTTGACAAATAACCGTGGTGATTGGACACTCGAGATGTTAATGACAATGTTCTTAGGTTCAATAACGAATCCACGGTCAACGGGCTAACTCTTTGTTAAACGTAGAATATATTTTGAAGCACAAAGTAACGTTCGCTATGACGCTTGGTATATACTGCACGTAAAGACGATGTGAAAACTCTCTAAGGTGATCACAAGAATAAAAGAGTGATGAAAATTATCCTCTTCTTACGATCGCGTTCGTTTCGTTGAATAGTGGCCGGGAATACCAACAAAATTCCAGCCGCCGTTGCTAGGCAGACCCGCGTAGCTGCGACATTGCTCCTGTGCGGGGTTTGATTGTTAACACAATGTGTCTCATAATATTGGCACTTCTCTGTTAGATAAAAACGCCCATCCCGTGATCACGCCGACCGTGGCTACGTTCAGCGACCAATTGTGTCACCTCGAGCCCAAGCCCACTGTCACAAATCTCGGGCAAACATAATCGGATTGAATCATGACAACTACTTCTAAGTTTTATTATTTAAATACAGCTATAATAAATAGTCTAGATTATAGTATTGGGGATCTTCCCAAAAGTTCCAAAAGAAAGGCCCCGATGTCCTTTTATCTCCGACATATATATATTGTTTAAAAGTTAGGGTTTAAGAAGCTGAAAATATTTGTTGTTAATAATTATATTAATTATTAAATTAAATGCTCATATAATTATATTAATAAAAACATTGTACATCATATTTTCGCCCATATTCGTAAATATATACGTATAATATATACGATTCGATCCACTGAGCGCGGCACAGGAAATTCCGTTTGTCCTCCAAACCTGACCGAAGCAGGTAACAGTAGAGCTGGCGTGCAAAATCACGATAACAGTCGTAATCTAATCTCATTCACGACCAAGTTCGTGATTTTTCTATCCCAAGTGAATTTGCTCACTGTGATCGTAATTCTTGATCTTAATTGAATTATTTCTGATAAAATACTTCAATATAGCTTGCATTAACACGTTTACTGCCACGACACCCGTATTCGGGTGTCAGCAAAGTTTCTGGTCAGGCCGCGTAACCCATATTCGGGTGTCGCTTATTCGATTACTTGCGAAGGATCGTTGTAGGTATTTGAAAAGGTATAAAACTGTTGAATGTCGAAGGCAAGGATTTTTTATATTTTCAGACAACCCTAATATTTTTGCAACTAATAATTGTCTAAATTTTCTAATATTTACATCTTTCCTTGTTGCAATTTTGTAAACCGTCAAAGCGTTTTCAACAGAAATTCCGAGAAGGACGCCAAGATTTCTATACCATTTGATTCCTTTTCTAATTGTGGTGGCATAAGAAACCATTTGGTCGGAATAATCTATACCACACTTTCCTTCAATATATTCAACAACAGCTAATGATTTTAATATTGCGAGCAAACGAAACGAGAGATCATTCTTGAGACCACCGCTTGAGCGATTCGCATTACTAAAATATCCATGGGAGTATCTAGCAGAGAACGCTTGGTACTGCGGCACGTGGCCTGACGGAGATTTTCTTGAAAACACGCGTGGCAGTTAACGTGTTAAGACTCTCTCGAGAAACAAAAATATCCGTATTACTTTCTCGAAAAACAAAAATAAATCTAAACTTGTGAATATGATAGCAATCGAACTCAGCTAAGCGTTACATTTCATTTCCCTTTCTTGGGATATTGTATCATTTTCGAAATAATTAAAAGTACCATAAAATCATTGCTACACAAGAACAACATTCAATGCGATCACCGTTCTTCATCCGGAGATGAACACGTGTACTGATTGTAAGTTTAATAACACAGTGGTATTTGATTTAAAAATAGAAATGATATAAAATACATACCTACATATATGTATAATTATAGGAATGCATTTAGTTGGTTTAAAAAGTCGAAATAAAGAATTATTATTACTGTAGTTTCATGGCAATCAAAACAATTACGAATTCTTTTTTATCACAGGTATTTGTCATCATAAGACTAGTTTATCTTCTTACAGTCGGAGAAGTGTTTATGCTAAGCATTTTATGTTACGGTTAGTACTGAGTCATGGTAGAGATTCTTCTTGTTGTATTGACTATCAAAATATCAGATTGACGTAGAATCAAACAATATTTGACTGAAAACGAAATTACATTTTCGACACTGTAGTAGTTTTAAAATATTTTGTATACGTATTGACAAACACACACGTAGATGCGAAATCGGTGTTTGCGTTGTTGGCTGCTGTTTGTTACGATATTGCGGTTTTACTTGATTCCAACCTTCAATTGATTTACGTGCTGATTTGCTCATTAAACTTACCTTCAAGATGTTTGAATATCTGGAGAAGAATATGAAATAGAACGCTTATACTTAGGCGAGTTCAATCATTATTGTATTCACATATTTGGATTCATTTTCAACAACTTTTCCATCACTTTTTGGGAAAAATAATAAAAACATTTTTTTATTCTCTGGGAGACTCTCTTAAAACTCTTGCACAAATCCTTCAACTCCAGGAGATGTCAAAAATGGCTATCTTTTAACATCCTTCTTTATTTCTCATTATTCTAAACGTGTTTTCGATTATTTTTCTCAGATGAGACAGTCAATAATAGAATTTTTTTTTGTTTGACACTTAATTGAGTTTCGGCAACAGACTTAAGTAAATATTTTTTCAATGGGAATGCATTGTCGCCGAGTAGGAAACGATCTTTTGGCAACGTACTTGTAAAGAAGAATAGGAGGATTCGGAAATACAAATAATTTACTTTATTCAACACACAACAGTTACACATATATCTTAGACTGAAGACCTCGTAAACCTACTCGCACGCACGCTTGTTGTCAACCAACTCTTCCAGATGCTTCTAACCGACTGCCAATCGTCCTTTGTCCTAACTAAGGCCTGGACGACCTCTGACGCTTACACACACATTCACATGTACAGTGTAACTGTATTATCTTCCTAACAGTACTGTTTTCCAATGCTTGATATAAATTATAGTGACGAAATACAATAGGTATACCCTCGTATTGTCCTATTATCCATCTATCTATTATATATCTATTTATCTATTTATTTAGCTATATTCTATTATCTGGTATTTATTTACAACAGACGTTGGTAGAATAGTGTTGCTCTGTTTATAAATAAAGCATAAACTCCTACAATTGACAGGTGATTTGATAACCACATGTGGTTATCCACCTGTGGTTCCACAACACTGGGGAAGTTCCGCTCTTCTCGAAAACCATTTTCAATTATTTTGCACTTATTTTCCTCTGGCACCTGAAAAATAAACTAACTTGTTATAGACAATCAATCTGTTCATTTTCAGACACTGCAGACGAATCGACTCGGTGGGAGAAGAGAGTGATGGAAATTCATTCATACATTTGAATGTTTCTCCTTCATCCAATATTATACTGTAGTGACCTAATGAAAGAGTGAGGCGAATAGGCTCGATATCAAAGAAAATGAAATCGAACTAATATTTGGAAAAAATATTGGCTTTCAGTTAAGGTATTTATAGTGCGACAATATCTATCAAAAGTAAAACAAAATCATATTCTTCATGCACGTCTAAAATTCGCCATACAGGAAGAAATTTTCTGTACTTTCTACGCACGCATACTAACAAACAATTCAGAAATAAACATAACGGCAACTCCACATTGTAATATACATACAGCATGTTGGACGTCGAAATTACCGATATTCGCATTATTTCATTCGAAAATGACGAGGCGAGAGCTACACGTTTCTTACAAAAACATGCTTCTAGTTATTTTACACAACATATTATTTTTTTAACAATTTTGTACAATAAGAACGATTTTTCTGTAATTAATAAAAGTGCCATTTTTGCGGCACATTTTGCCATTTTTACGTGTTTAATCTTTCACTTTTGAAGATGAATATTTCTATTTCAGTTAGGCTATGCTCTCTAAAAATTGAATTGTGCATAGATAATATATTAAATGACGTATCACGAAAATCAATCTACGCTACAAATACCTTAAAGGCAATACCACTTGAAATTACTTTACAGGTACAGCAACATATACAGATACGCTTAAATAGAATCAGACCAAACAATATATCACATATGAAAACAAATAGATTTTTTCCGCCGTTACCTCCATCAATGGTGCGTTAACAGGCATAAAATGATTCATCAACGTCCAGGAGTACCGATACTACTAGTCAGTCGTTACAGTATACTTTATTTAATAAAACAATTTATATTAATTTATGTAATATTTAACAAAAATAAAATGCGCTTGAAAAACAGCTCAAATAAACCTAGCTATATAATTACCTAATAAACATATTTATATTACCCGATAGAATAATTAGTAATAATTAATAAAAACAAAATACATTCGGTAATTATTATAAACAGTTCAAAGGAAAAAAATTCCTTATCTCGACAATGTCTTCTAGTGATTTGCAGATTCTTGCGGTTTGTGGACTTTCCAAGCCTAAACAAATATTGCCAAATTCTTAAACCGCGTCCTGTTGCAAGAAAATACAACATTGTTTATAATGTCGTTTTTGCTCGAACTGCTTTATCGCATACATGTATCTCTTTGTTGAATATGGACTTTCGTTCTGTCCAACAATAAATAAATATTTTCTGACACTCTCAATGTGACAAGATATTCCTTAAGATCTTCAATTTCTAATTCTTTCAGAAGACCAGTCGAAGCTTCTAACGAATCTCATCTACTGATTCATCTTCTAGTCCACACACGCTTTGTTTCGTTCCTTTCTTCTTCAATTTCTTCTGCAATATCTATTAGTAACATTTGAGTAGTGTTTCTGATAACATTGTCCATTATAGCTCGTCGTCTGTCCATTTTTCGTGATTTCTAAAACTCAACTCTACTGACCGGACACTTCCTGTGCATTATCCGTTTAGTAGTAACTGGTTACTCGCTAATTACTTGCTTTAAATTACTCGATGCGTCTGGACGGGCCACTTGCCATTTGCCACTGAGCTCGTCGTGTCTGAACCAGCCTTCAAGGGACAAGTGACAAATAGGTAACTTACTATTCAACGTTCAGACATGTCCAGTAGTGTAGTATTAATAAAGTTTAATCGGATATATTCAAATTTTTAAATTTTTTGGCCAAGTAGGTGAACAGGACAGTCTTTTCCTCGGCACTCGGCGTTAATCAACTCGGCATTAATAGTTTGTCACAGTTGCGCTTGAATCGGCGTACTTCCCAATCTCACTATGTAGAAATGACGTGAAATGCTACTTGTGAATCACGAGTGATTCGATTACGTTCGTTCTTGATCATTGTGATTTTTCGTGATCACTTCTGATTAGCGGAGAGCATAACTGTTCTTTGTACGTGTCACAAAACCCGTATATTTTATATCAACGATATCAAAAAAATATTACGATTTTGAAATCGAAAGGACGAACTAATATTTTACTCTTTAAGACACTCATATAAGATAAAAAAAGGAAAATTGAATTATTTCCTATTTTTAATATTAAATCAAGTATACTTAAGTAATGTATATATATAGCTAAGTCATGTGCAGAGAACATCTTAAATTTACGTTATATGCGGATGTTTTAACACGTTGACTGCCACGCGTGTTTTCAAGGAAATATCCGTCAGGCCACGTGTACCGCAGTTCCAAGCGTTCTCTACTAGGTACTCCCATCGATATTTTAGTAATGCGAGTCGTTCAAGTGGTGGTCTCAAGGATGATCTCTCGTTTCGTTTGCTCGCAATATTAAAATCATTAGCTGTTGTTGAATATAATGAAGGAAAGTATGGTATAGATTATTCCGACCAAATGGTTTCTTATGCCACCACAATTAGGAAAGGAATCAAATGGTACAGAAAACTTGGCATTCAACTCCTTCTGGAAATTTCTGTTGTAAACGCTTTGACGGTTTACAAAATTGCAATAGGGAAGAATGTAAATATTAGAAAATTTAGACAATTATTAGTTGCAAAATTATTAGGGTTGTCTGAAAATATAAAAAATCCTTGTCTTCGACGGAGTCAGCATAATATCGACGTTCGGAAAAATGATTCTGGAGGAAGCATTAGACGCGCGTGCATGCAAATACGTTATGCAAATAAAAGACGTCGAATGAACCGAACAAAGACACAAAAGAATTTGAAGAAAACAACAATTTATTGTCCAAATTGTCCCGACCAACCTCATCTATGTATAGAATGCTTTAAAGTTTTACATTCCAAATAATTTTTTTAATAAACCATTTTCGTATTACTTTTATAACAATTCAACAGTTTTATTATTTCCACTGGAATATCTTTCCAAATTCGTACGATGATCCTTCGCAAGTAATCAAATAAGCGACACCCGAATATGGGTTACGCCCGACCAGAAACTTTGCTGACACCTGAATACAGGTGTCATGGCAGACAACGCGTTAAAGGTTCTGCACGAATTTTCCAAATCCAGACCATGAGAAAAGTGACCATTTTTTAATATTCTTCTGTAGGATATTCGGAAAGCCAGTAACTTTTTCTTCCGATAAAGCAGATTTAATCGTTAAACTATATTGAGCATTACATAACTGCTTATGATTACAAGAAATACATGTTCGACAATACGAAAATATGAAGATAGCTGGGTGTAATTGGAGGAATTCGTAACAACCCCTTGGAATACATACACTGTCTAGAACATTATCGAAGCATTAAAATCGGCGATCTCAAGATATTTTTTTTCTTTTTTGAGAGGAGGGGAAAATACAATTACGCGTGTGAGGCTTGACAAGATGACGGCGCCTCTACTCACTAAAACCCCCTGCTCCATATCTCTCCTCTATCGGTGCAAGAACCAACCCTGGAACCACCTCTCGACATTACTTCAGGGTTGGTCTCCCTGGCTGTGCTTTTCATCTTTTCATCTTCCTATTCGTAATCTTCTTTCTCTCTCGATGTTCTCCTTGTCTGGTTATTACAATTTTCTGACACAGTCCTTGGAATTTTGGCCAATATTCTTCGTTACTGACAAACACTTCTATAATATTGTTGGTTGTCAGTATTTCGCCTACGTAGTTTTTCAGTAGAGTTCTTTCGTTGATCCACCTGGGGCAATTAAACAACTCATGCTCAGCATCATCACCTTCGACATTACAATTCCACCATCTTGCGTGGATTTCTTTCCTAATCGTTTTCCGATATTCGTTGAATATACCATGTCCACTCAACATCTGCATGGTACAACGATTGATGTTCCTTTTATTATTCTTAAAAACGCAGGAGTAGACAATCAGCCTCCTGATCCAATTATCCTCTCTGTAATAGAGCCACTCTTCCCTCCATCTTTCCTCCAACCGTTGCTCTATTCTCGTAATCCTCTCTCTTGACACACTCATCGTGCCTCCTGTTCTTGAGCAGGTATCATAACGATCCTGGTGTCCCGTCCTTCGTATCTCGTAATTTTCTGCACGCAGCTCTGCTTTTATGTACATCGGCATTGTGTTCGTAAGTACACACAGTGCTACGTGGGAAACTGCTCTGTAGGCGGTAGGTGTTCGAATTAGCGCCGTCCTTTGCACCCTCTTCAAAATATTCTTACTTTTCTTTATTGCTAGGGCTTTGGTCCATACCGGTGTAGTATAAAGCGCCAGCGACTCCCAAACTCAACAAAATAGGGTTTCTTAACGGAGTCGGTAGACCCATTGACACTTGGCAATAATATCCTAATCGCTCCATTAGGGCGTCAGTCTTGCCGCAGACCTTTTCTAGATATCGCGGAGAGACGCGATCGCAAGGAAACGTGTCAACGAGAGGCGTAAATTCTCGCTACGATTCAAATAATCGACGCCGCGAATTAGTCGTTCCCCTGTTTCGGTTAGGACAACAGAGGTGGTTCAATGAGTTTAACACTGTGTTGACAGGGTTGATATAACTGTATATTTTCAAGAATTATGAAAATACGAACAATAAACAAATAAATAGTTTAATAATGAATGCGGTTAATATCTCGATGAATTCAATAACTCAGAGACCTTCAGATGCGATTTCTTAAAAATGAGACTGTTAGCTGCGACTTCTTGTATGAGACTGTTCAGTTGAGACTTTTCGCCTGTCGATCATTTCTTTGTTTTTGCTGGCAGACGACCCCCACTACGCTCGGGTCACGCCATCGTTTGCGCCTATGATCAGGTACGTAGTGGTACCATCCGTTTGATGCTCCGATCCAAGGTGTTCGTTGCCGTTTGAACGGTAGCCGTCCGGATGATGCCATCTGCGCCGGGTTGAACCTTGATGATTCTGCCCAATGGCCATTGCATTGGGGAAACGTTGTCTTCTTTGAGGATGACGATGGTACCTTCTCGTATGCCATGACTGCCCTTGCTCCATTTGTTTTTGATGTTTAACTCATTCAGGTACTCTTGATGCCAGCGGCGCCAGAAATGTTGTTTGATCTTTTGAATATGTTGCCAACTGGACAGACGGTTGGATGCAGTGTCCCTGAAATCTCGATCTCGAAAACTGGTTAGCGAGTCTCCGATGAGGAAGTGACCGGGAGTAAGGACAAGGAGATCGTTAGGATCCTTCTGCAGATATTGGAGTTAGCGGACGGGAGTTGAGGATCGATTCGATTTCGATAATGAGTGTATTCAGATTTTCGAATGTCAAAAGCTCGTTACCCACGACACGTCGAAGATGTCGTTTAAAAGACTTTACTGCAGCCTCCCACAACCCGTCTAAGTGAGATGAATTGGGAGGAATGAAGCGCCTTTCGATCCGTCGGTCGGCTAAAAAAGACTGAACTGTTGCCTTATGATCGTCGGACCGTAGGAGGTTTCGGAGTTCCCGTAATTCGTTGTTGGCGCCAACAAAGTTGGTACCGTTGTCAGAGTAGATGGTTGAACAGAAGCCTCACTGTGCTCCAAACCTGGCTACGTCCGTCGATAGGCCAGTAACATTTTCTTAGGGCATACAAGGTAGCTTGAGTTCCGGAATAGAGGTTTAGAAGGTGTTCATGTTCGATTATGAGCGCTGTAACTGAGGATTTGGGTAGAATGATTGGATGTTTCTGGTTGAAAGCCATTGGTGAATGACTGAGTCGGCCTCCGACTCGCAACATCCCGTCCTTGTTCAGAAAAGGATTGAGTCGCTGCAGCTTTCCCCTCACTGCAGAATTTCGATCTGTTTTAAGGGTACGGATTTCGTCTGAAAAATAGCAAAGTTGCAGCAATTTAATGAGTTTGTTGTGCGCGATGGTTAAATCACGCGCAGTTAGAGGTCTCCCTCGATCCTGTTTTTGTCTCCATCGAAGGCAACGAGCAGTAATTCTGATTAGCTTGGGCCACGAGGAAAATTTCTCCAGTAGACTGTGGTCGGCGGGAGTCAAGAACAGACAGGTTGCCTTCTTCTGCTCCGGTATTTCAATTGGTGGTGCTGGGTTCCACGTCGGCCAGCATTCTTCAGGTTGTTGAAGCTATTCCGGTTCATGTTGCCAAATGGTTGGTCGCAGAAAATCTTCGGGCGATTGACCTCGGGATATGAGATCTGCAAGGTTGTCGGTGGTGGGAATGTGACGCCAGTCTGAAGCGTGAGTTTTCCGTTGAATTTCTGACACGCGATTAGGTTTCCAACGTATGGGGTGAAGTATTGATCCAATGAAGGACGATGGAGGAATCAGACCAATAAAATGTTCGAGAGATGTTATTTGGTAATGCTTAAAGGATTGTGGCGGTCAATGATGTTAGAAGGAGTGCTCCACTCAGTTCCAGCCTTGGGATTGTTTGTGATTCGAGTGGAGCCACTTTTGATTTTGCAGTGAGAAGTCGTGTCCAGACATGACCGTCCGGAGTGCTGGTGCGAAGGTAAACGCATGCCCCATACGCCTTTTCGCTGGCGTCACAAAATCCGTGTAATTCAATGTCTGTTGCTGAATTTATTATGGTTTTGCGTGGAAACCTTACGTTATTCAACAGTGGTAACTGCGCATAGTAATCTCTCCATTCCGAGTGTAAGTTGATCGGAAGAGATTCGTCAGAATCGATATTTAATGTCCAAAGTCGTTGGAGCAACATCTTAGCTCGAACGATAATCGGAGCAAGTAATCCAAGAGGGTCGTAGATCTTGGCGATTTCGAAGCTTATTGTTCGTTTAGTAATTGGAGATGTGGAAGAGCTGATGGTGACAGAATACAGGATCGAATCGTCAGATGAGTTCCAGACAACACCCAAGGTTTTCAAGGTTTGAGATTCGCCTAGGAGAAGCTTGTCATTGATGTCTTGTTGAGAAAGTCCTCGTAGTAAGTCCCGGTCATTCGATACCTATTTTCGAATGTTTAAACCGGTTAATTTCAGCAATTTTGTGAGCTGCATTCTCAATGATTTTGCCTCGACCTTTGTATCAACTCCTGTCAGGACATCGTCGACGTAGAAATCTCTCCGTAAGACTGCCGCAGCTCCTGGATACCGATGTGCGATGTCCCTCGTCGTCCGCCAATTGTTTAAGGCACCGAATGGCTAGATATGGGGCCGCTGATAACCCGAACGTCACTGTATTAAGTTGATAAGTATTGTGGCGGCACAGGAGTCATAGGTCGAAGCAAGCCTCAGGTTGTTATTGTTATTGTCCTCGAACCCGGACAATACCACGGCACGTGAAAGTAACGTTCGAATATATCCGGGCAATTAAGATAGTGTCACCTTATAGGCTAACTGACGAATTCGAATTTACCGATGATATCCCCCCCCCCCCCCCCCGACCAGTATAAAACAGACAAACGCGATCAAACGACATCATTTGTTATCGAGTATTATCAACCGACTGCGAATCAACGAATTATTAGAGATCCTACTTCGCGGTTTATAGTGTCTTAGCGAATCGACTAGTACGAACGTCTGTGCGTGTATTTTCTGTACGATTAAATTATTGATTTTAAATATATTCGACAACTCAACACCAAGCGTCTCGTCTACTTATAAACATCCTCTGGTCGCACAAGGAACTGGCGATACATTTTTTCAATGTCATCGGTAAGGACGTATTGATGAGTACAAAATCTCAGGAGAATGAAGAATAAGTCATCCTGCAGTTTCGGTCCTGTATGAAGTACGTCGTTTAATGAAACTCCGGTTGTGGTTGGTGCCGATCCGTCGAACACAACTCGGAGTTTTGTAGTTTGGCTGGACTCCTTGATCACGCCGTGATGTGGCAGAAAATACCCGTCGTCAGTAGAGTGGTCCGTAGTGATCCTCGTCATATGTTCTAATTACAAGTGTGGCGGCACTCGACACAACACATACCGCCATTCGACACTAAACATCAACGGAACGAGGTATTTGTGAGTAGACTAAATTGATCTATCCATACGAATTAAGGAGTCGCAATGACTAGCAAAGACTACGCCAACATCGACGCGAGATTTACTCAGATCGGCGCTCCCCCGATTTGGAGCGACGATCCCAAATTATGTTTTATCGGACTGGAAACGCAATACGAGATTGACGGCATTACTAACGACGACGTTAAGTACAAAGTGGTCTGCCAGAGTATGGACAGATCACACATGAGTTTAGTGCGAGAAATACTCGCTAAGCCACCCGCGTCCGGTAGATACGACATGTTGAAGAATGCGCTCCTCCAAAGATTAGACGACTCGACTAAAATGAGGGCACGCAAGTACCTTTGGCACGAACAGATGGGCGATAGGACCCCTTCGCAGTTCTATCGTGACCTCAGAAGCCTCGCCACGCCAGAAACTGCAGACGAATACGTGCGTGCCATCTGGGAGAGTCGCCTGCCGCTACATATACAGCATATCTTGGCATCGAGCGAAGACTCGGATATCGAAAGGCTCACTAGGATCGCCGACCGGATACACGAGAATCAGCCGGAACCAGAACATGTCGCAGCGATTAGTGCATACCGTAGCATGGCGGCATCGAATCCGCCGGCGATAGGCGCCGGACCCAGTGATCCCCTCGCTAACACCATCAAGGAAGTACGCGATGATCTAAAATCAATACGGGCGGAAATTAACGCACTCCGCATCGGAGACCGAAGACGACCACGATCACGCTCGCTCTCACACACGCGCTACCGCCGCCGATCGAGTTCTCGCGATACAACACGACGCGACGGACTATGCTACTACCACGCTACGTTCCGAGAACGTGCGAGAAACTGCCGCTCGCCATGTAAATGGAAGTCGGGAAACGCCATCAGCCGTCCGTAAACGCGGCGAACGAAGACGGCTTATTCTCACGCCGCATATTCATCACCGACAGGAACGCGGGCACCTCCTACTTGGTGGACACCGGTACCGACATATCCGTATACCCACGCAGTATGATCCACAGGTCTACGATCAAGGGGGAATACGAGCTGTTCGCTGCCAACGGAACACGTATCGCGACCTATGGTACTATCACCGTCCATCTCAATTTATCCTTACGTCGAGCTTTCAAGTGGCATTTCACGGTGGCGGACGTAAAAACGCCCATTATTGTGATGGACTTTCTGTGCCACTTCGGGTTACTAGTCGGCCCGCGAAATAAGAGGCTCATAGATACCGTGACCCGGCTCACATCGAAGGGATACGCCGCATCGAACAACGAGCCCTCGATTAAAACTATCTGCGGCGACTCTGCGTACCATCGACTCCTCGCGGAATACCCGGACTTTACACGACCCCCGAGGTTTGGGAGAGAAAAGGCCCGACACAGCGTCGTCCACCACATCGAAACGACGCCCGGCCCACCTGTCTACAATAAACCCCGCCATCTCTGTCCGGACCGACTACTACAAGTAAAGGCGGAATTCCAGCTGATGATTGAACATGGCGTGATGCGTCCATCGAAAAGCCCGTGGGCATCACCCCTGCACGTCGTTCCGAAGAAAGACGGGAATCTTCGACCTTGCGGTGATTATCGTGCGTTGAACGCCCGCACGATACCCGACCGTTACACGCCGCCTCATATAGAAGATTTCTCCCATCGGCTGCATGGTAAGCGTATATTCACTAAAATTGACTTAGTACGCGTTTACCACCAAATTTCGGTCGCGCCAAGCGATATAGAAAAAACGGCGATTAGGACACCGTTCGGACTATTCGAAGCGACAAACATGATGTTTGGCCTTCGCAACGCCGCGCAAACGTGTCAACGATTCGTCAACGAAATCACTCGCGGTCTTGACTTCGTCTACGCGTATATAGACGATTTCCTCGTTGCATCGGAGAACGAGGCCCAACATCTCGAACATCTACGCGTATTATTCGACCGCCTTAACAAATACGGTGTAGTAATTAACCTCGCGAATTCCGAATTCGGCGCGCTCGAAATCACAACACAACAAATACCGCCGTTTGACACTAAACAATGACGACGATAGCACAGTGGTTAGCGCCTCTAGGTTACGAACGTTTCGACACTCGGGTTCGAATCCTGACGCCCGTAGTCAAAATAGAGCAGTACCCCAGCGGCGACATCTAAACCAATAATTAGAACTATTCCGACGTGATCAACACATAATTGGTGACCCCAACGTGATCAACAACAAAACAAAGAAGTGTGCGACCGTGATAGCTCTGCAGATAACTTCCATCATCACGAATCCACGACGTTCGCCACTTCACAAGTATTCCTGTATTACGGCGTGATAGTCGGCCTTGAATTGTTTGTCTTGTTGGAACCGGCGACAGAGAGATGCGAGCCGCTTCATCGCCATAGCTTTAGAAGATCCAAGCGAAGTAGTTGTTTTGTTAAAAGGGTGAGCGACCATGTATCGCCCTTCGTTGGTGCATTGGACGTGATTTCGGAAATGTTCCTCGCATTGTTGTTCCGCCTCTGAAATGTTTGAAGTGGGCGGTCCTTCGTCGATTTCCCAAAAACGGACGAGGTCAGCCTGTAAAGCCGTCATCGAGGCGTGAAACGTGTGTGCTGCTGATTGCGAGGTTGGGCTCCCATCCGATAACCCATCCGAATCGTGTTTTCTGCAGACGCAAATCGGGCCCGTTTGAGTGACTGATGTCAAGTTGACCGACACAGAGCGATGCTAATGTTGATTCAGCGCTCAATAAGATTACGATCGGAGCAGGTCTATGGAATCTTGGATCGGCTAATTGGAGATCCCTAGGTATTTGTATCATTGAGCGATCCACGGGCTGATCTGGGACTCAAGTCGATATCGTTGGGATAATCAGAAACGTCAGTGTGCGTTTGTACATACAAACCGTCAATACGTCATACCGTCAATTGATGTGACCGTGGCCGTGATATAGCGTTTCGAGGTCGTCGATAACGTGTTGAGGGCTCCGATTTGGACCGAACATTTCCGTTGGTTGAGTCTCAACGAGTTAGCGAGTTTTTCAGTGATAAAGTTCATGTTAGAACCGGTGTCTAGCAGAGCTCTACAACGGACTGGTTGAATTTTATTATTTAAAATGTTAACCTGCGCTGTCACTAACAGATCGTAATGTACTGGTTCAGATGAAAGCGATGTCAGTGAATCCGTTGTCTGTGATTCGGTCCCTAGTAAATTCGTCTGATGTAGTCATTGCTTCTTTTGTCGTTGAGAAGAGGACGATAAATTTGAAGCAGTGACCTTTGTTCTCGCTGGCCGAGATTCGCGTTTTGGAGATGTTCGGGGAGACGATCGTGGAGACGATCGTGGAGACGATCGGGGAGACGTTGAGGATCGTCTCGCTCGACGATCGACCGCTCGATGATCAACCGCTCGATGATCGACCATTCGATGATCGTGGTTTGATATGACCTTGATCACGATGTAAGTACGTGTGATGTCGCTGTCTGCATATGCGGCATGAGCCGGCGGAACACTGATCCACAGAGTGCCCTTTGCCTAAACAATTTGTACAGAGCGATGCCCGTTTGACGGTTTCAAGGCGATTTTTGGCCGACTTCGCCTTGAAGACATCGCAAGTCCAAATTTCGTGTTGTCCTTGGCAACTTGGACACACCAACGACTTATGTGTTGTGGTAAATGTGTGGGCTCGCGGCGCGTTTTGTCGCTGACGGTTGTGTTGGTCGGGCGCCCTTCGTATCGCGGTTGTGGTGGAACTTGTCCTGTCGCCGTACGTCCGCGTTTTTAAAAAGTCTACCAAGTGCGTGTAAGATGGCATTCTTTTGTCAGGTAATGTGCGTTGCCATTTACGGATGGTGGATGAGGGTAGCTTCGCTGTGAATAATTTAATGAGGACGACGTTTGAGGTGACTGGCTCCCCGAGTTTCTCCAAGGCTTGAAGATTAATCTTAACCGTCTCGATAAAATCTTCTATTGCTTCGGGGGTCTCTTTTGTTATTTTCGGATAATCGAAAATCAGGTCCCAATGGCGCATGCAGACTTGACGGTGGCAGTCAAATTTCTCTTTGAGAACGTCAATGGCGATTGAATAGTTAAGCTCGGTGACGTCCAGCGATTGGATGCTTCGCGCGGCCTTTCCAGTCAAGAATGATCGGAGACAATGGAATTTTTGTAGGGCTGTTAGTCGCTCATTTCGATCTATTACGGCGGAGAAGAGGTCATAAAAGGAATGCCAATTTTCAATGGTACCATCGAAAGTCGGTAGGTGAATCTCTGGCAATTTTATCAAAGTCGGCTCGCCGACATTGGGTGAATCGCAGCTTGGTGATTTCGATGACGATGCTGGTGTATCATCCATGAGAATGTGTATTCTTACGAACAGATCGTAATAGATGTCGGTAATTTCGGACACGCGCGAGTCTTCGTCTTCGCATAAATCTTCCACTTCTTCTTGCAATGATATGTACTGTTCCCACGCGTCATCGATCCATGCCTTATAGGTTGTTAAAGAAGCCTTATCCTGTCGATTGGATTGTTCAAATTCATCGAGGCGTTTGGACACGGTAGTAAATCGGTCGATTTGTAAACGTCGTCTCTGACGTACGGAGATAATTTTATCCATGTCTTCCATTGTGATAACGGTTAGTGAATCGGTAATGCAAGGAACAAGCTTACCTTGTTGTTTTGACTTGCAACTGGTTTGATGGTTGCCGAGTTGTTGGATTTACGTGGCCCTGTATAGTAGTGGCTGTCACTGGTGTGCACTTTTCACTTGCCACTGTATCCGGCTCGAAGGACCAAAATGTTACGACCGTTCACGGAGAGACGCGATCGCAAGGAAACGCGTCAACGAGAGGCGTAAATTCTCGCTACGATTCAGATAATCGACGTCGCGAATTAGTCGTTCCCCTGTTTCGGTTAGGACAACAGAGGTGGTTCAATGAATTAACACTGTGTTAACAGAGTTAATATAACTGTATATTTTCAAGAATTATGAAAATATGAACAATAAACAAATAAATAGTTTAATAATGAATGCGGTTAATAACTCAGAGACCTTCAGATGCGATTTCTTAAAAATGTGACTGTTAGCTGCGACTTCTTGTATGAGACTGTTCAGTTGAGACTTTTCGCCTGTCGATCATTTCTTTGTTTTTGCTGGCAGACGACCCCCACTACGCTCGGGTCACGCCATCGTTTGCGCCTATGAACACGTAGGCCGCCTTCTTTTTGTAGACAAAATAGCGGATCGCAATCGACCTTTCTAGGACTCGATGTTTGATGACAAATATGTCCTTGCCGCTACATTGTGTATATTACGTCGGTCCTAGAAGACGATCCGTCCGCGACACTGTAGTGCCGCGCGTGACAGTTAGGAACACGGCCTATAACGAGCCTCGTGGCGTAACAGTCATTATGACAGTATTTAATCAATATAGTATTGATTATGCAATTTGTTTTACAACAGGTTGAAAGGTTATGAACCTAGAATATTAAATATCCGATTCTATACGCGTTTTCTCTTGGAGATCTTATTATGGAAATTAATTGATATTTAAGTGGTGCTAATTAAATTATCTTTGATACGATACAATCAGCGATAAATCTAGCGTAGTACTCGACCTTTTAATAGAAAGCTATCTCTAGTACCATAAAAATTAAAGCTACATATCTGTAAAAGCTGACAAATGAAAGTGCAATTCGTTACGAAGGTATCTAACTGTCTGAATATTTCGTAGTCGGTTTTTCAAATATAATTGTTTCATTCTCGCTTGTTATACATTTTGTTTCAGTCTCGAGCCACTAATCTATCACTGTCAGAATAGAATAATAAATATTGGTAGAAAATATATTCCGAATTTATTTTCTCCTTTTCTTAATATGTAACGTTACAAAAAACATACTAAATGCACAATGTACTATATAAGTATGAGGTGTGGTAGCTGTTGTAGTCTCCTTAGTTCGTGCGCTAGCCTGTATTAGTTGTGGTAATATTTTGCTGTCGAGTGCCGCCACAGTACCACCTTACCAGTGATAACGTTTCTTTTATGTGTGGTAAAGCGTTAGCCGTTTGTTATCAAACCCGTGCAGATGTTGCGCGAAGTCTTGGATGTGGCGATGGATACCTGTTGGTACGGTGCAGGGCGTTCCGCGTGTGGTTGTAGGCCTCTGTTCCTCTTAGGTATGACGTGCTGGTTGTGATTGCCCGTGCACTTTGCACTGGTCTCATCACTCCTGGCTTTGGTCATCGTCTCGTATTCTGTCACCTGCTTGCGTGGGTTGGCGGAGGTGAGGCATCGAGGTTTGTTGAAGATGGAAGGGTCGTTCCGTGCTCGTCGTAGCGGTGTAGGCCCAGCTTACCACGGTCGTAGATTCGCGATGATAGAATCTCTGTAGCGCTATCACGGTCACACCTCTTTTTCACTGTCGATCACGTCGGGGTCACCAATTTGAGGTGTGGTAGCTGTAGTCTCCTTAGTTCGTGCGCTAGCCTGTATTAGTTGTGGTTATATTTTGCTGTCGAGTGCCGCCACAGGTATACGTAACAGTCTTTTTTAATTGATGATCGTTATATACACTTTTAGAAAGTATCATTTGATTTAATAATTTTTATATTGCTTATCGCGAAACTAAAGCGTTATGTATATACACGTATATAAACTCCTTAGAGTTCAAAGGTGAAGGAGTTCTCTTTGTTTACGGACAGCACGACTTTATTCACAATAAACTCGATTTCCAGACTTCAGAATCGATCACCTGAATTACCCCGAGATTTACGACATTACACGTATACTTCCGTCATATCCCAGAGTCAAATTGTTACTTTCAACCCTCATCTACCCTACTAAATTACTTTTTCATTCATACATTAAATTTCTTACTTTTACCTCTATTTTATATCTTTCTCCTTTTACTTCATCAACTCGTTTTAATACTATGTTAAATATCCTTCGAAATAAATATTTTAGTCTTATTAATTAATATTAAACAAAAACAAAAGATTTCTATTCTTTTGTTTCAATCTTTCTAACAAGGGGCCATCTCCAAATTTTCTATTAAAATTGATGTTCCGGTAATTGATCGTTTCATTAATCGGCGTCGTTGGCATAATCAGAATTGTACTGCGCTTTGGAAACATTTATTCTCGACGCGAAAATTGTTATATGGTAAACATAGAAGCTATTTTCTATTAAACATGATATTCGTATATTATTATATAGAACGAAATTTGATATTGCTATTGTATGATTTGGTTGTCACAACAAATATAACATCTCATGTGCAAATAATCGCTATTTTCGCAGACGCAATAACCGTCACCCATTTTCGCTGGACTCGACCACATGATAATAAAATCCGATAACATGATCGATCGAGGACACGGAGGAGGTGGAACTGGTTGGAGCGAGGCAAGCAAGGACGTTTCGGCTTCGAATTTCACCGCGACAATTCGAGAAGAAAAAAGAAAGCTGCTGAAGAGGAGGACCAGGGTCATTTGGTGTTCACCTCGTCGCACCCTCGACCGAATTCTAGTTGGGACAACTTTACCATTTTAGTTCACGATACGGCTACTTGTCATTTCCGCAATCAACTTGATTTAACGTGCATCGCTTTCACATAATCGATTCTTTATCTACATAGATTTTAACTCTCCACCATACTCCTATATACAGGGTGAAGCACGTAACTCGAACGACTTCGATTACTGTGTAGGTAATGATTTTAGAGAAAAAAGTTTCAGATAAAAATTGAATGCTTTCAAGGAGAACATAATTTTACGTGATGTTTTTTTTTTATATAGGAAAATGCGCAAAATTTGATTTTTTAAATAGAGTTATAGACTTTTTTTATGTATATTCTTCGGAATATTCCACGCCAGAAAGAATCAAGATACGATATTAAAAGAATTAACAATTCAAGAGACATTTGTAATTAAAAAATGAGATACTCCATATGAAAATCTGAAATATCTCACAATTTATTGATTTTATTGACATTGCAGTTTTACCTACCTATGCTTTGTTAAACAAAATGTTTAGGTAATCGTTGATTATGCACATAATAATCAAAATGTTAATAACAGGTGTTCCGATAATTAATATCGTCATTCTTAGAGTTGTTTTTATTTTTTTTTTGCTACTAACGGTCAATTAGTTTTCCCTTAACTTAATATAATAATAATATGATAATAGAATTTTTGATAATATTATTTTCTTTTTACTTCTCGAGTACTTGTACAGCTTTTTATTTCCCCCCAAAAAGTTTCAATTGAATCTAAGCGATCCAACCATATAACTAAGTAAAAATAGAGTAAGTACTATCATTTAAGCAAAATGTTTTCATTAATTTATTCATTTCACATTTAGTTTCCTTACAAATGCACTTTCGGTAACAAATTTCGATTAAATCTCTATATGTCCCAATCATTGACTGAATTTTGTTTTCGATTTAAGAAACAAAGTTTTCTTCTTCAATTTTACAATTAATACATCGTTTTGAACGACATTGAACAGGTCGTGTAATGAGTCAACAAATTCTTTTTCTCTTCCTTTTTGTAGTTCACTTCGATGTTTCTCAAATCGTTGCAATTGTCACCAACTTTGACAAAATACTAATAATTTTGCAACATTGGTACATGTTTTCAAAGGGGAACACGTGCTTTGTCTGAAAGAACCTTTCACTTCTCTTATTCTCTTATTGTCGCGACATTTGCTCGAACATCCAGCTTTATTTTTCGTAGATTCTAAAACAGTACGCGCAAATCTTGTCCATTGTCGCGACCCGCGACCCGCACGATCCGCAGCAAAAGTAAAATTCATAAATTCTCTCAAACCGAGATAATTTAAAACGTTCATTTGTAACCGTGTTTACAGTATTTGAAGCGAAAGGCAGTTAAAGCCCCTAAAAGTTATATTTTGCTAAACTCATCTAACTATGTTTTCATATTATGTTTTTATAACAATATTGTTACGCCACGAGGCTCGTTATAGGCCGTGTTCCTAACTCAGTGTCGTGTAATATACACAATGTAACGGCAAGGACATATTTGTCATCAAACATCGAGTCCTAGAAAGGTCGATTGCGATCCGCTATTTTGTCTACAAAAAGAAGGCGGCCTACGTGATCATAGGCGCAAACGATGGCGTGACCCCAGCGTAGTGGGGGTCGTCTGCCAGCAAAAACAAAGAAATGATCGACAGGCGAAAAGTCTCAACTGATCAGTCTCATACAAGAAATCGCATCTGAAGGTCTCTGAGTTATTAAATTCATCGAGATATTAACCGCATTCATTATTAAACTATTTATTTGTTTATTGTTCATATTTTCATAATTCTTGAAAATATACAGTTATATTAACTCTGTTAACACAGTGTTAATTCATTGAACCACCTCTGTTGTCCTAACCGAAACAGGGGAACGACTAATTCGCGGCGTCGATTATCTGAATCGTAGCGAGAATTTACGCCTCTCGTTGACGCGTTTCCTTGCGATCGCGTCTCTCCGCGAACGGTCGTAACAGATATTATGATAATTTTAATTGTAAACAAAGTCGACAGTCGAACAAACGTTGGGGATCTTCCCAAACATTTTCAAAAGAAAGACCCCGACGTATTTTCATCTCCGATGGATATAAATGTAGCGACTCAGAGAAGTCAGTATGAGAATATTTACCGTTCATCGAGTATTATAGACTAACTATTCGTTCTATCGAAGAGTCAGCTACCATTTTGTACATCGAAGAATTAGTTACCGTTTTGCTTATCGAAGAGTCAGTTATCATTTTGCCTATCGAGGAATTAGCTATCATTTCGTCTACCGAAGGATCATCACTTGTCAACCAAAGAATCACCATTCTGTCAACCGAAGAATTTCATAGTCGTCAGTCAATTGTCAATATCGAAATCGAGTAAGATTCGAATAAATCATTTATATTGTTAATATACATTCGAACAACTTTAATCCTCTCCCGTGCCAGTATTCCCGCAGATAGCAGGTTAGCCGAAAGTGGAGTTTATTGCCAGTTGCATTAAACGTCAGTTGACGCTACCTTCTCGCCGGCGATCGAATAGAACGTGACATCCATCATTGGGGAATTTAGAGCCTATAATTTGACTTTCGTTATGCTTCTGCGAATATATTTTATCATAACTTTTGCTTTCTCTCCTTCCAAATTCTCTCCTTCAACATAATTCTGCGATATACAGGATGTTCCGTGGAAGAAAATAACATATGGACCAATTCATGTTACCTAAGGTGAGTTTAGTTTCGCTATGAAAACAAAGTATTTTCGGAATTTTTTAATCGTCAGTCGTAGTACGTTTGATACCATTAAAATGCGGTTCAAAACATTTTTGTTACATTGTTGAAAAGATACGAGACGTGTTACGCGGTACACCTCGTATGTTTACACCTCGAAGTCTCAACGAACAAAATGTAAACGAACCATAGGAATAAAAAACAGACGCTTGTATTTAGATAACAGCTTTCTTTGTTATAACAGAAGCGCCTTCGCAAGTAAAATTCTGTAAGGGTGGCGATCCCCATCTATACACTAAAGCTAGCAATTGATTATTTTGTGATTACTTTTCTAATTGACAATAATCGATTGAAATTATTAAAGTCAATTATTAAAAGTAATCATGATAATCATAACTATTGATCGATCAATCGTCCTTGAATAAGTCAGTGATCGTGATTAATCTTGTAATCGTTAATCCGTCATTTGTAATCGCTGAATGAATGATTAATTTGCTTTTCACTAGCATTAACGCTATACTTATTTATTATCGCTTCTTAGTATCACCTATTGTTAAGCGAGTAAACGGATGTAAATATTATCGCTGATATCTTCAATTAAAACAAAAAAAACATACAGTTGTGATTTTTCTTCTATTTCATACCAGTTTAGCAGTTGAAGTAAGGCCTCACACTGAAATAGTGCACAGAACAGAGTGTGACTTATTTAGTCAGTATAATTCATCTTATTAATTAGCGCTTTTTGTGTAACACGCTATCATTGATTTATTGAATTTTATTGTTTCCTGATACATTTCTGACATAACAGTGGTAGAGTGCTATGGGGAATAATGTCACGAATTTGTCAATTCGACGCATTCATTATCAAATAACTTATCTTCATCAAACTTCCGAGAATATAAGAAATGAGACTTCCAATAATCATAGAAGGTAAATGTTTTTAATATTTGTCAGAGAAAAGTGAAACGAATTGTGGTAAAATCGTTGATTTATGTGTAATTTGTAAACCGAAGAATGTTTCAATAAATGGTTTTGAAGATTCATCGTCTAATTTTCTTACGCATTTTAAACGAAAACATGGGAAAGAAATACAGTAATAATACAAAAGGCATAAAACTTTCATAGAACGAGAACGCTCAGAAACAAGGGCTTCACTATCGAAGTAGTCTCAAAAGAAGCTTTCTAATACTGTGACGCAAGAACAATTTGAAAGTAACATTGTAAAATATTATACTTTGTCCATTTAATGATTCCTTTAGGATGCGTAGACGATCCCTTCTTTTTAACCATATCCAATAATTTAAACAAATCATGTAGATTGCATACTTTAAGTCTCCGTCCCCTTAGTTGACCACTTGAAATTGGACACATAAATAATGAAAAAAAAAAAGATAGAAAATGATATAAGAAACGTGCAATCTTCATGCGCAGACGTTGATATGTGGTCAAGTAAACAGAGGAATTTCTTTGAGATAACTGCACATTGGATAGATCATAATCTATAAAGAGAAAAACGAAATATATATATATGTCGGAGATAAAAGGACATCGGGACCTTCTTTTGAAACTTTTGGGAAGATTCCCAATACTATAGTCTAGACTATTTATTATAGCTGTACTTAAATAATAAAACTTAAGAGTAGTTGTCATGATTCAATCCGATTATGTTTGCCCGAGATTTGTGACAGTGGGCTTGGGCTCGAGGCGACACAATTGGTCGCTGAACGTAGCCATGGTCACGGGATGGACTTTTTTTTCTAACAGAAAAGTGCCAATATTATGAGACAAGTTGTGTTAACAATCAAACCCCGGGCAAGAGCAATGTCGCGGGTCTGCCTAGCAACGGCAGCTGCAATTTTGTTGGTATCCCCGGCCACTATTCAACAAAACGAACGCGATCGTAAGAAGAGGATAGTTTTCATCACTCTTTTATTCTTGTGATCACCTTGGAGAGTTTTCACATCGTCTTTACGTACAGTATATACCGAGCGTCATAGCGAACGTTACTTTGTGCTTCAAAATATATTCTAAGTTTAACAAAGAGTTAGCCCGTTGACCTTGGATTCGTTATTGAACCTAAGAACATTGTCATTAACATCTCGAGTGTCTAATCACCACGGTTATTTGTCAAATTTTGTAAAAATCATATTTATACCAGTAAATTGTGCAACAACGATGGCTAGTCTGAATGAAGATTCGTTACACGCCCCTAAACCTAGCTATAACCCGACAAATAGGATATCGGGGCCTTTCTTTCGGAATGTTTGGAAAGGTCCCCAATACTTTAGTCCAGACTTTTTATTATAGCTGTATTTAAATAATAAAACTGAGATATAGTTGTTTATGATTTAATCCAATTATGTTTGTCCGAGATTTATGACAGTGGGCTTGGCCTCGAAGTGACATAACCGGTCACTGAACGTAGCCACGGTCGCGGGAGGGACGTGTACCTTACAGAGGTATGGATCAATTAAATAGCTCTCCTTAAAAACAAAGATTGACCCGAGGGGTATAGAGAGGTACGGAGAGGAGTATATACGGGCAGTTCCACTTGGACTGAGATTCAGTCAGATAAGTTTTACTTGTACTGTGGACAAGTACGTTGAGACACACCCGAATCGTAGATCAGGAAGTTGAGTTCGACTTAGACTGTGGAAGAAATCGCATTCGTCATCCCGGTGACCGTGGATTCGTTATTGAGTCTAAGATCATTGCCATTCACATCCCGAGTATCTAATTACCATGGTTACTTGTCAAATTCTGTCATAATCATAATGGTACTAGTAAATATCTTCGCTCTTGCGTAACAACAATGTCTAATCCAAAGAAAGGTTCATTACACGCCCCTAACTCTAATATTAACCCGACATATATATATTTCTTGGAGCAGTTTGTTTATGTGTACATTGTATTAGTGTGTCTGTTTATGTACAGTTATATATATATATATATATATATATATATATATATATATATATATATATATGTAAATTCTATAGAATCCATCTACCCGCCAAGCGACATTGTTTATTTTTGTTTTGTTTTACCGACAGTCATTTGCTGAATAGAATAGATCACGAGAGAAGAACGATTTCGATTCTCGACTTTCCAGGTAAAATTTGTAGTAGATTTCTTATTAACTGTTATTGTATTTAATTTAATTATTCCCAAAATAAATTCGATTTTCCAAAATTGATCGTCTGATTTACCCAAAGGATTTATATTATTACATATATGTCGAATTATTATAGGAGTTTTGCGTTAAATCATCTTTTGAATTGTGAGCGTGTATTAATTCCTCAGTTGGGTTTACCATTGTTCAACTTGATTAAATTATATTACACTAAAAATTATTTAACACGAATAGATACAACTATATAACTTGACAAGATTTAACATTAAACAATTTAACAAACGCTTATTAACAAATATTCTTGGGTTCAAACGAATCCACGGTCAACGGGAAACTCTTTGTACAATAATCTGTATTTTCTCTTATCGCAGAATACGTTAGCTCAATCGTTTAGTATCTTCTCAACTGACTGTCCGATATCCGTAAACTCGCCAAGGAGATCTCAATAAAAGACTGCCTGGATCTCATTTGTCAATTACATATTGATTAGAAATATCAACAACATTCCAGGCACCGTTGCTAGGCAGTCCTGCATAGAGCCGACATTGCTCCTGGCTGGGGCTTGTCCGTTAATACAGCGTGTCCCACAATATCGGAACTTCAAGTTAAACGTTCATCCCGAGACCGTGGCTACGTTCAGCGACCAGTTGCGTCACCTCGAGCCCAAGTATTCCAAAGAAATGCTCGATGTCTCTACATCTCCGACATATATATATATATATATATATAGAGAGAGAGAGAGTATAATATTGCTGAAGAAAAAATTGTTGCTGCCTCTACGGATAGTGCAAGCAATTTTGCTAAAGCCTTTCAAATCTTTGGAATAAAAGGGAAGTGTATGAATGATTGCAAACGGACGTTTAATGGGGTGGATCTTGCTAGCGACAGTTGTATATCACAAAGCAATGTCGAGTCATCGAATGATATCGTCTTATCGCACTTACGTTACTGTTCACATACATCGAATTTATGTGTTATAGTCAATGGCAACGGAAGTTTACAACAATCGACACAATTAGCGGCTGTACATGGTAGAATTATAGAGAAACGTAATTATTTGTGGAAAATGACGGTACGGCCAAATACTGCAAAATCATTCGGAATATCGGGTCACGCTTTGAATGGACCTGGGCAAACTAAGTGGAACAGTTTGCACGGCTCGTTAGAATAAATTGGTACAGTAAGAGGAAAAAGTAGTGAACTTTACAGAGCTTTAAACATGAAAAATCAACCAGGATTAAACAATCAGCATTTCGGATATGTAGAGGAACATTTAAAGTGTACGAAACCTTGTGCTATGACTATGACTATGACAGATATATTACAGATAATACGTACCTTTTCATGTCTTTTTTCCTCAATATGCAAAACTTAACGCGATAATAGATCTTGAATGGATTTATTGTAAGGCATTTTCAGAAGCGAATATATAGAAACGTTTAACTTTTTTGTGCAAAAAGTTGAGAACACTGCAACAGCAGGTTTCTCATATTCATATTCTTACGAATATTTCTTATATGAAGAACGACAAGATTTAAACCATCTGGATCGGTATTCATCGATAAGAATTTTTTTTTATATAAGACGTCGTTGCGGCATCCGTGGGAAGATTATTCTTATACAAGGATGGTATTGAAACGAGAGGCATATTTAAAAGCGAACTGTACTTCTATTCCCGCACCAGGATCGTAATTCAATACTTATTTACTATGTAAATTATGTACTCTTTCGCTGAATTATTCAGTGGATGCAGATTTTCTAAAAACTGCACAGTACCATTATAATTACCATAATGTAAAATTTCTGAGTTAGTCATGATCATAGACGTAATCATTTCGTAATTAATGACTATTGTGTTAATTAATATACGTTTTCATTAATTAATTATGCTCATTGATCACATTTAATGATAATCAAGATTACTTGATTACTTGGTAATCGTAATCATTGATCACGAACACGATTTCACGATAGCTGTAATCATCAATTAGATTACTTTTTGCATCTGTGGAATCTAACTCGTGTAATAGTACTAAGCCTTTAATATTAATTTAATATTAGTCAGAGATTTGTATATACTTTTGGAAGTAATACATAGATATTACTATTATAGTATTAATCTGAAACATTGTGCTCTTGTCTCTTCATATTTCGAAAATAGCAGAACACGATTATGTTCAAAACCAATTTAAATCCTTTTCTCACCAGCTATCATAATTTATATAAGTGAGAGCAGAAAATGTCGACGATCGGAGAATACAGATCACCCTAATGTGAAATAATCTGTTAACAAACAATTTTTCAATAAAATCAGTTTATACAGAAAGATATCAAGTACACATGTAATATTTTTATACAACATTTTATATAACATTTTATAATATTTATAATTTATAAAATCGACTTCTGTTTAGCAGTAATATTGGGTTGGCAACTAAGTGATTTTGTCAATACCAAAATACCAAAATACCAAAATACCAAAATACCAGGCAAGATAGTATTGACAAAATCCGCAATTACTTAGTTGCCAACCCAATGTTACTGCTAAACAGAAGTCGATTTTATAAATTATAAATATTATACAATGTTGTGCATCTATTATTTCCTCATAAAATGAAAGAAACTTTTCACACACTTTTCAGATAAATAAAATCACCTTGTCTATTTTATCCATAGGTGGTATTGACAAAATCCGCAATTACTTAGTTGTCAACCCAATAGCATAGGAGAATTGTTTACAGACAGATGGAATATATGAGAAAATGATAGTCAATTTTATGAAAACTGTTGCAATATGTTGCAAAGAGTATTTCACTCTCATAATTTATTTATAACGATATACACCTAGACATGGGATCTAATTAATATTCAACATTAAATTACAGGTATATATGTATAATACTTAAATAGTATAGAAAATCTACGTAAATTGTGGTATAATTTACAGCTGAAAATAAGAAAAAAATTTCCTTCTAATATTAATACTACCAAGTCTGTCAAAACGATAGATTTCAGATTTGTTTCTTTTAGAATTATTAAAAGCGCATATCTGCTTTTGCCAAAATTTCTAATTTATAATATAAATATATATAATAATATATGAAAATATATAAAGAGCGAATAATTTATTGGTAACTTTGATTTCATTTATCTGAAAAGTGTGTGAAAAGTTTCTTTCATTTTATAAGGAAATAATAGATGCGCAACATTTTTTGTTTTATATTATTGTAGCGACACAGAAGTCATAGGTCGAAGCAAGCCTCAGGTTGTTATTGTTATTGTCCTCGAACCCGGACAATACCGCGGCAAGCAAAAGTAACGTTCGAATATGTCCGGGCAATTAAGATAGTGTCACCTTGTAGGCTAACTGACGAATTCGAATTTACCGATGATACTCCCCCCCCGACCAGTATAAAATAGACGAACGCGATCAAACGATATCATTAGTTATCGAGTATCATTAACCGACTTCGAATCAGCGAATTATCAGAGATCCTATTTCTCGGCTTATAGAGTCTTAGTAAATTGACTGTACGAACATCTGTGCGTGTATTTCTTTTACAATTAAATTATCAAAGTTATAAATACATTCGACGACTCAACATCAAACGTCTCGTCTACTTATAAACATCCTCTTATATCACAAGCTCCTACATTATTTTACTGAATTACGTTTTTTTAAATAAATGTTACCTTTTTTTGTTATAACCAAAGCATATGTCTCTTTGCTGGTTTTCCCAAAGTGGTATCGTACGCAAACATGCCATTATCATGGAATAATTCTAAAATTTTATCAAAAGTATATGTGATGGTTTTATAAAAATTTCCTTTCTGCTACCTAATCATTAAGTGTTTTAAATCAACTCCATTAATCGTTGACCTAAAATTTTACAACATTAATAATTTTGTCTTACTTTAATTATACGTTATGCGTCCACAATTTCTAGAGAAATAATAAACGACAATCCTTGGAATATTGTTAAACACAACGTGTACATCAGATATGCAATAAATTGCAGACAATTGTAAATAATTTACCAGTTAACACGAACGTAACCAGCAAATGACAAAGGTTTAGCATTAAGTGCAGCCTCGAGATGTCAATATGAAGCTGAGACGAACACTGCATAGTATCGAAAGAACTTGAGAAAGATCTTGCACGGATTGAATTTCCTCTTGTTTCCTGAAGTTGGAGGTAAGGTCAGAAACCGGGGATTCCATGGAGATCGGGGTCGAGGAGGGGCCAAGTTGATTCTTAAATCATCGAACAAGAGTCGTACTCCTCGCTCTCGAACAACAAGCTACCTCGAGATTCCAGTCTCTCTTTCCCTTTTTAGCTGCTCTTTCATTACTCCATCCCACTCGTTGTCGACCAGCTGTATATATATACTGTTGACAGAAGCCAGAAATAGCCCTGAACGACTTGGTCCAACCAGGAGGTTCTTCTTCAACTACAGACTAATAGGTATGCAATGAAATATTTGAAAGGAATGCGCAGTAATTTAACACGTTGTTAGACTGCGAATTTTTATGCAAATTCATACCTTCGGAAATATAGGTAAAAAGGTAGAAAAACATGCTTTGCCTGCCAAATGTTATAAAAAGCGCTTTACTTTGGATAATTTATATACTTTATTTTATGTTACGTGCGTTCTCTGCAATTTTCCACCTTCAAATTTCCTATAAATGCGTGAAAATCAGCAGTGTGTTTATTACTTATCGAATTATAGCTTATAATCATACTGAAAAGTTTAAAGAAATATTTTTCAACTAAAGCATAATATATGTAATACAACTTATGGCGAGTACAAAACGAATTGTACGTAAGAAGTAGGCGAGAAGGCTCACAGCTGGGCTTTGCGAGGGCGCGACCGCCGGTCACTGGCGGAAAGAGCAAACACAATTTTTCAACAAAGGCGGCTGTTAAAAAGCCACCACTTTTGGAGCTGCTTGAGGACGAAAAATTCTCGCAGAATATTTAAGAGCATCTTACAAGGAACAGAAAATGTTACTAACGTTTATCCTAAAAGTGATGGAAAAGTTGAAAAAAATAAGTGCAAAGATGAAAAAGTGGCAGCGGTCAATCATCTTCGCATGCTCATCCATCCACGAAATAATTCCTTAGAAATTCTGCTGGTAAATCAGCTGAAATTTGGAATCGACCATATGCAAAGTATCACAAGATCGCTGTTGGCTATTATTTTTACGTAACAACAACCCGGTGGTGCTTCAGATTTGCTCGATTTCAAGTTTCAATTGATTTTTCAGCAGAATTTCTGAAGAATTATCATGTCGACATTGAATGATTATTCTGTAGCTGAATCGGAATTTGGAGAAGATGTAAATTAAACTTGACCACTGTCATTTTTTCATCCTTGCACTCGTTCTTTTCAACTTTCTCATCCCATTTCGGATAAATCCTAGTAATTTTTAACGCACTAGTAACGCACAATATATTCGGCATCCATATACAATGCGATAAAATTGTTTGTTCTTTGTGACTGCAAATGCGGGTTACATTCAAGACTTTATTATTTATACGGGGCTGGACTACTATAGGGTCTGAACATAAAGACTGTGGTAAATCAGGGAATATAATGTCTCTCCTAGAACCATATTTAGGTAGAGGCCACACCCTTTACGTCGACAATTGGTACACGAACCCCGCATTATTTGATATATTACATAAAAATTCTACAAATGCGTGTGGCACCATAAGAAGGAGGGAAAAAGGAATGCCAAAAGTGAAGGAAAAATTACAAAAAGGAGAAGCGTGCTTTCGTTCGTGTGCAAATATGTTAGCCATAAAAGGCACGATAAAAAGAGGTTTTCATGATTTTAACAATACATACAGAGAAATTTGTGGATGTACCAAAACGCTATAGTACACAAGAAATTTTACAGAAACTATCTTGCTATACGACTATAATAAATTGATGGGTGCTGTGGACAGGACCGACATGGTCATCAGCACTATAAATTTTACCCGCGAATGATACAAACAGAATGGTACAAAAAATACTTGTTATGGAATTCATATTGCCTATACAAATTGAAAAACGACAAAACAATATCAATTGTAAAATTTCAACTGAAATTAATACATCAAATTTTAAAGAAATATCAGAAAGAAACAAGCCGTCATCCTATTACACCTAAAAATAGTCACTCAGCAAGACTCAACGCAAGACATTTTCCTTCACTTTATCAAGCTACAGGAAAAAGTAGATCACAAAGTTGTGTTGTGTGTGCGAAAAACGATGAATCGAGAATCTCGTTATCAATGCGAAGAATGTGCAAAATTTAAATATTAAATTATTAATCACTATATATTATTCTTTCACTATATTCAATCGTTACTCAGACTCTTTATACTCATTAAATAAATTTATATCTTTTATGTAAATTATGAGTATGTCGGGGCGTCCTTGGAAGCCGGAGCGTGTAATGAATCTTGCTGTGAGTTGGCCATCGTTGTTGTATACGAGATGATATTTATTTAAGCGAATGTATTACAAAGGTTAACAAGTGATATCGGTGATTGAGTGATTGAGGTGTCGATGACGATGATTTCGAGGTTCGATAACGAATGACGATCAACGGGATGACGATTGCGACTTAGAATGCGATGTACGTGTTCACTGGACTAATCGAACTTATCGGATTGAACCCCAGTCCAAGTGGAACTGCCCTTATATACTCCTCTCCGTACCTCTCTGTATCCCACGAGTCAATCTTTGTTCTTAAGCAGAGTTATTTAATTACTTTATACCTGTGTTAGGTACACGTCCCTCCCGTGACCGTGGCTACGTTCAGTGACCGGTTATGTCACTTCGAGCCCAAGTCCACTGTCATAGATCTCGGGCAATCATAATTGACTTAACTCATAAACAGCTATTTCTCATTTTTATTATTTAAGTACAGCTATAATAAAAAGTCTGGACTGAAGTATTGGGGACTTTCCCAAAATTCCAAAAGAAAGGCTCCGATGTCCTTTCATCTCCGACAAGTATATTGTTTTAACACGTTGACGCCGGCGCGACCCACCGGTGGGTCAAACGTGTCTGTCCGAGGGGCGGCGGTGGGTCACACATGTATTTCACAAAATAGGTAGTATAAAATAGATTTATATTATTTTACCTCAACATTATAAGCAGACATACAATAGTAAAAACATAACAATCCAATATTATGAACTTAACATAATTATTTCCTTTCTTCGTGCAATTTTTTAAAACAAGTTAGGCAGAGTGCCGGCTGGCTCTTACAACGATCACAATATGTTGTTACTTTTTTCGTTCTTTTCGCGGCACACTCGCTACCTTTTATTCTAGAAATGCGTTTACAACTTTCTTTACACCGCCGTTTCGTTTTGCTCGCGGGCGCTCGGTACGACTGCAGGAAATGTGTGTTTTGGGCAGTCTTTCATTTTCACTTAACATTTCTTCTCTGTGGGGATTCACTATATTTAAAAGGTGATAAATAATTTCTTCGCGAAATTTTTAAATTTTAATACTTTCAGTACCCATTTTCTATGTACACACCACGCATTTACAAGACAAGTTCCACATATTAATTCCGTTACAAGTTTTTTATACCATTTTATGGTTCTGCGCAAACAACTATAATAGGATGACATCTGATCGGATAGATCAACTCCCTTTTTAGCATCATTATGAAAAAAAACAGTGTCTGGCTTTAATTTACTATTTTTCCCCTGAACAATAACGCACCTATGATTTTTGGAAGTAGCTAGCATACATAGTGGCCTTTTGTCAGTCCATTTTACGTAACCTAACACGATTTTCGTCGTGCATGTTCCTTACCCGCGCCGTTGTTATCCGACGGACATGTATCACTATTCTTTTTTCCTGTACGGAATTGAAAAGTTTTTGATTCGCGCTGTGAACGTTTCTTATAGAAAAATGTTCACAGAATTGCGTGCGGTGGTCCGAATTCGCGTCAGACCTCTACTTTTCGAGAAAAATCAAAAAGAGTATAAAATTAGGGCCAAAGTTGATCCCGTCAGCTTTACTTAAAGTTTATAGATATATGCAAATTGATATTGACAAACTATTGTATATCAATGTGTTAGTTGAAGTCCACGGAATTTATTGAACCCAACAGGAATCGTATAGCTTTTGTAATTTTGCTATAAATTGAGGTCAAAGTTGAAAAATTGCGGTCGTGTCGAACAGTCTAATGTGACCCACCGCCGCCCCACGAAGCAGACAGTGAATTCGGGCGTCGCCCCACGAAGAAAACCATGAATATCGGCGCCGGCGTCAACGTGTTAAAGAAGAGTCTCTTTTCTTCCAAGATATTAATCGTGTAGGAATTTTTCATTCGCAAGGAGGTCGAAAAATGGTCATTCTTCCTCCCGTATAATAAGACATTCGGGAAAATTTTTTGATCTGCGGACTATCTAGTTTCTAAGATAAAAAACAGATAAGAATGTTTCTTCTAAACACGTAAAAAGGTTATCATCTTTAGCTTAAACAGCAATATTTATGCAATTTTTATGAAAACCAGTTCATTGTTGCTTAAAATAACTGCGTATCAACCGTTTCATTGATTATCAAACGCAGTATCAACACGGTTATTACAGCCGCCACCCAATTAAAACCAATTACTGAACGTCGACTTTGGACAGCGCTAGTAAGCTCATTATTTGGATGCTAACTATAGTCGATATTTGTATCCGCAGATCCTCGTATGGATATCGATTATAGTCGGCGTGCGGAATGAAAAGGTTAAAGACCTGAAAGAGAATATCTTGTGTCCTCGCTTTCGTTACGCTTTCAGCGTATTGTGTTCGTGGAAGTAGAATAGGATGTACGCCAAAGCGATGGTGTGGACAACCCCTGTGAAATATTTCAGAGAATGCGCGGTCTCACGCGGGAGCCGTTAGGTTGGTCGTCGTATGGAAACTCCGCGTTTTATGACAGCATCTGAGTGCTGGCACATAGATGAGCGAAGCGCTAAAATTCTATTTCTTGAATGTAGCGATTGTACTTGATCGTGGCATAAAATAGCATAATGGCATTCTCCGAGGTTCGTGTTGTAACCAGAAATTCAAAATAACTGTTGCCTTAAACATTTTTTGCAAGAAAATTAATGACTAAAACTTCGTTTTTACTTAAATGGAAGCCAATTATCAATAAGTATCAGAGAAATCTCTGAAAAAATGTTAATTTTTTATTTTTTTTTTTTTGTTTTTTGACTACTAGTAACCGTTACCAATTTTTTTGGGTACCAATAACCACTACCGATGGTTACTGATATCGACGTCAAAGAATTTTTCTGGCCACTTTCGATCAGTGTCTATTGTTATTAATGTTACGTTCTACTTGATCTCCGGTGAGAAGGTAGCGTTAACTGGGGTTTTAATGCAACTGGCAGTAAACTCCAATTTCGGCTAACCTGCTATGTGCGGGAATACTGGCACAGGAGAAAATTAAAGTTGATTGAATGTAGATTGGTATTATAAGTGATTTATTCGAATCTTACTTGGTTTCAATATTGACAATTGGCTGATGACTATGAAATTCTTCGGGTATCAGTATGGTGATTCTTTAGTTGACAAATGATGATCCTTCCGTAGACGATATGGTAACTAATTCCTCGATAGGCAAAATGGTAGCTGACTCTTCGATAGAACGAATAGTTAGCCTATAACAACTGAACGATAAATATTCTTGATAAATATTCTCCTTGATAACTCTTCGATAACTGATAATTATTCTCTTGATAACTGATGAATATTCTCTCTTCGATAACTGATAATTGTTCTGTCTCTGACTTGTCTAAGCCGCTATATTTATATCCGTGGGAGATGAAAAAACGTCGGGATCTTCCTTTTGAAAATGTTCGGGAAGATTCCTAACGTTTGTTCAACTGCTGACCCTGTTTACAATTTAAGTTGTCGTAATATCATTAT
Organism: Bombus hortorum; assembly: GCA_905332935.1. Lineage (NCBI taxonomy): Eukaryota > Metazoa > Arthropoda > Insecta > Hymenoptera > Apidae > Bombus > Bombus hortorum. The sequence continues at coordinate 11,234,465 of HG995199.1, forward strand.
AAAAACATAATATGAGAACATAACTGCCTTTCACTTTAAATACTGTAAACACGATTATAGATAAACGCTGATTTATCTCGGTTTTGTAAATTTTATTTTCGCCACGGATCACGTGGGTCGCGGGACGTGACAATTAACATTACTGATAATTAGTATATTAATACAAATGTTAATAAAAATATCGTATTATAATATCTTTTATCCTACACTTTCTTTCATGTATTTTCATGCTGTTTTTTCTTTTTAATACTTAATAAGATATTTATAAGTTTTATAATTTATTCTTTACATTGTCAATGAATATATACTAATCGCCAGTAACGTTAATAAGAAGAGACAATAGTCGAATGTAGGCAGAAGATATTTTTGTCGCCGATAATGGCTATCGGCAATCAAAATAAAATTCGGGTCGTCGATAAAAGATACTGATAGTCAACAAAATTTCGATAATTTATATTGGTTACTGATAAGCAGAATTAGAATTCCGTCATTGATAATGGTTATTCGTAATCAAAATTTTCTTAATTAAAAATATTAACTCTTATAAAGTAACAGTAATGTTTTCTGGTTATAACACTTGACACAAATATTTCAAATTTATTATAGATATCTAATAACCAATTATCTAAATATTCTCAAATAATTCTAAATAAAACTATATTTAGTAAGTTGTATTTTTTGTGTCTCGTTGTTTTAATCATCAGCATGTTAACAGTAATTTGGTTTTTATCAAAAATCAATAGTAATTTTGCCATTTTTCTTTCACGCGTAGGGTGTTATTCTACTGAAATATTATTTACGTTGTAAATGTACCGATTAAATGGATCGTTTATTTTGAAAGTGGTGCAAGTTCATTTCCTGTAATTTGTCCAAACAGTCGAGGCGCCAATAATGAAAAACAAATTGTACAATTTATAATCTTGAAAATGGTACAAGTACATTCGTGACCCTGAAGAAAGATATTGCTCTAGTTAATTCTCAAAAAAAGCTATTTGTATAATAAATTTATATCTACTTAAACACTTAGAGACACGAACAAACCAAATAAACCTTATCAGGATTTCTCAATCGATGACAACGCAAATGCTTCAATATCTCGAAACAAAGGGTCATGGACTTGCACCACTTTCAAGAAAAACGGCTCACTAATTACTAAATAGATTTATTATTTATCATATCGCAGAATAAGATCGTTTCATCGTTATGAGACCATATTTATAAAATAAATGACAATTAGAATATAGTAGATCGCATTATGTAATGTAGTCAGTAGAACGTTTCAGTAAACGAGATACTTGAGATAAATTGTTAATAAAGTGTTTCAATAAAAAGAAACTGTAAAGATATTTTTGTCATTTGACTCTGCTAGTATCGCACTGTTCTTTTAATCGAACAGAAGTTTGCAGCCACTGACGGTGTTTGTTCTAAAAACGTTTCAAAATTACTCGATTACGTAACAAAATAAAATCTGTCATCCTCATCACGTAAATAATTTACATTCATGTTAAACTATTGTTCAAGAAGTAAAAGTAATGTGACTTTAATTATAATCTAACTATAATGGTGCTTTTGTTTTAACAGTAGAAACAATCTTTCAGTTTTTTCTCTTAGTGTTTCAGGTTAATTGTGTCACAAATTCTTTAAAAAATTATTAAAATATCTTCTCTTTTTTGCAAGAATTGCTTTTATCAAATACTGTACTTGAGAGCTGTGCGTCGAAGTAGGGAGAAAACAAGAAAATGAAATAGAAAGGAGGGAAAAGAGAAAGAGTGTGAAACATGCACTCAAGTTAGTCAGAGCCAGTAAATGCCTATGTAATATAAACAAAAAAGTAGTATTACTTATAATACTAAAATATAATTCTTACTAATAGATACGCAAAAAATTTAATGCTATTATTTCATTTACCATTTTCAGTGTGTTAAAAATGCTTAATAACAATGATTGCAATACAATGGTAACAGCGTTACGTGATTATAATTTATGTATAATAATTATCATTTATGATAATAATAATCTAATGCTTTTACGCTGTCCTACATATTTACTTCATCTTTTGAACTGTTCCAAGCATCACATAGTTAATTATTTAATTTAATCAATATAAAATTTGCTAAAGGACTGTTATTAATTAAATTTTGTTTCATTAATTATCATTCTAAGTACACTTTTTGAGGAACAAGCACTCCAGATTTTAAAATGATCACTCACACTTAAGGTTCTTATCACGGAAAGAATTTCATAGACGTGACTTTGTTAGCTTTTTTACGTAACTTTAACGAAAGTCTAAGAGGTAAGGCTCATGCATGCAACGAATCAGATTTGAAAATGTCAAAAGGCTGTGGTCACGCGCGAACAAATTGTCATGGAAGTCGTAACCGCGACTTCATCGTGAATTCTCTTACACAAGACTTTCGCTCGTAGTGAGGCATGCACGCGTGAGCGTTGTCACGAAGGCGGAGAGGCGCGCCCACGCGTTTCGCTTCGAAAACCCAACTGCACTCGACAGTTATTTATTCATCCTTATATTACACGCCAGCGCAAGGATCTCCCGAATCCCACGAGACTCTGAATCTACATAAATGCTCATTAGCAACGTGATAGAAGTATGCCGTATTACGCGCCTCCAATCCACGAGATAACTTTCTTCGAAACTTTTCTCATATTTTTCACCTGTATTACACTATCGCGCGTGGCCCAGTTTATCTGTAATTGACAAAGTCTGTATTTCATATTTTAATACCATACAGTGTTACCAGCCACGTTAAAAAGCTGAAATTTGGATAATTATTTAGAATACTAAACACCTCGCCAATATTACTGAGTTTGGAAAATATTGCCAACTACAGTATATGTATTGAGTAATTTTTCTCTATGCATGTAACCGATCTTAATTCTCGAGTTACACGCGAACATATTTTTAATACTATTTTTACTTTAACACGTTGACTGCCACGATACCCGTATTCGGGTGTCAGCAAAGTTTCTGGTAGGGCCGCGTAACCCATATTCGGGTGTCGCTTATTTCACTACTTGCGAAGGATCGTCGTAGGTATTTGAAAAGATATTCCATAATAATAAAACTGTTGAATTCTTATAAAAGTAATACGAAAATGGTTTATTAAAAAAATTATTTAGAATGTAAAACTTTAAAGCATCCTATACATAGCTGAGGTTGGTCGGGACAATTTGGACAATAAGTTGTTGTTTTCTTCGAATTCTTTTGTGTCTTTGTTCGGTCCATTCGACGTCTTTTATTTGCATCACATATTTTATTTGTATGCGCGTTTAATGCTTCTTCTGGAACCATTTTTCCGAACGGCGATATTATGCTGAACTCCGTCGAACACAAGGATTTTTTATATTTTCAGACAACCCTAATAATTTTGCAACTAATAATTGTCTAAATTTTCTAATATTTACATCCTTTTTTGTTGCAACTTTGTAAACCGTCAAAGCGTTTACAAGAGAAATTCCCAGAAGGAGTTGAGCGCCAAATTTTCTGTACCATTTGATTCCTTTTCTAATTTTGTGGCATAAGAAACTATTTGGTCGGAATAATCTATACCACAGTTTCCTTCGTTATATTCAACAACAGCTGGTGATTTTAATATTGCGAACAAACGAAACGAGAGATCATTCTTGAGACCACCACTTGAGCGATAAAACTAAAATATCGATGGGAGCACCTAGCGGAGAACGCTTGGTACTGCTGCACGCGTGGCCTGACGGAGATTTTCTTGAAAACTCGCGTGGCAGTCAACGTGTTAATACTATGTAACGTTATTTAATACAAAGCAATGTAGGTTTAGATTAGATTTGGGTTCGGTAATAAAGAAAAAAGTAATTTCACTTTAAACTTTCTTATACGAAGTGCGGCCGAACAACATGAACAAACAGGCACAAAGTGATGAGAAAACAAGAAGAAGATGTAAGTTGCTTATTAGTTTTCGAGAAAATCGAATTTGAAAATTTATCAGGTTTTCTTGAACATAAGTCGAAAATGTAAAATAACATTTTTCCATAAGTCTCTTTGTTTTCGAGAAAAATAAATTTGAAGATTTATCATAATTTTAGTCCACATTTTTTAGTTATTTTCGCACGTAGAATAACCTGCTTCTGACTGTTCACTCGTGCCTAGTCGGTAACTAGCCAAATTCACATATAGAAAACGAATTTCGAAAGTCGAATTTCCGGAAAACTAAGACGAAAAAATATTTTCTTTTTATTTTTTCAATCTTCTTTTTAATTTTTAAGCAAGTACCTCCTGCTCGCTTGTGCATATTACTCAGCCGTATCCTGTACATTATTGCGTTTGGTTCGAGTCAGAAGTTGGAAATATTTCTGGCATCATATCGTAAAACGCCATTATATGGCACCGATAAATCAACTTTCTTATGTATCCAGCATAACGACAAATGCAAATTTCATAACGAGAAATATTTGCTATTGTGTCTCGTTACACACTTTTTGCAATATTCTGAGGATGTGACCGAGCGTTTAGGTTGTAAAATTCATCCTATGATTTACTGTTATTTAATTTTACACAAATTTGAGGTGATTTGTGCAAGCTCGAGATAATTCTTACCTGTTCCAAATATTAGAATACGATATATAGTAACAAAAGTACTTTTACATATATCTCGAAAGCTATGGGTATAGAGAAATATTGTTCGAGTTAAGTATGTTGACCTTGATAGCACACTTTAAACTCATCAAAATTGACGAAATTCTATTAAATAATTCTATTCTAAGTAAATAATTACCATTTGCTATATCATACAACAGACTTGAATAAATTTGATTACAAATACAGATGAGAACAATAGCTTAAAACAATGACTCATTTCAATTATTTGACTACTTTACTTTAAGGATAACGTAGGAAAAGTAACATTATTTTACGATATAATTTTAGTATTAATTTGAATCTTAGATATTTTACATGTATTTGAAATATAAACAGTATTTTGTCAAATTATTTCCTAACGTAACAGCATTCTCAAATTTACCTTAATTTCAATTATTTCGAATAATACATGTCGGATCTTGCGCACGTGAAACACTATGAAAACGTAAATGACGATTGATACCGCAGCATTAGAAATTGTTTGAGATATTTTTCGAGGAAACTTTTGTTCGTGTACAGAATATCAAATGAAATAAAAAATTATTTCAGTTAGTGGCTAAATAATGATATAATTCGAAGAACAACCTTAAATTTGCTTATTCAAATAAATTAAACAGTAGTCCACACTGACAGACATTTATCTGTAGATAGTTTACATGTATTGTCAAGACAGTCGATGTCACCAGGCAACGTGCAATAGGTACACATGTAAGAAGATATATATTGACACATGTTTTCGCACAATTGTCTGCCAGTGTAGATTAGGCGTAATATATAATTATTTCCACACAACATCACATAATAAAAGATGATATAACATGCAAAAAATCATTTCTCAAATATTTTATTAAATAACGCTTAATTTGAGTGTTATATAATTTAGACATTATTAGTATTTAGTATATAAGATTATAATACAGTATAAAAGATTATAATTGCAGCAATACTATTAATATAATTATAAATATATTAGCAATAGCATTATAATACTAACACTAGTAGTAATAGATTAATGTTAACATCAGGTTGCAGAATAATGCTAAACAATGTTTACACGCATGAATACAAAATTATAAGAAAGATACGAAATAACAATGAAGTAGCTTTTTATTCGATAAAACGTAAGAAATAAAAAGTAATAAACATTGACATATGTATACGAATAACTGAATTTATTACATTCTGAACGTATTATTAATTCTTTAGGTACATTAATTACTCACCGACTGGATACTGATTGAGATCTGATACATATATATTATCTAATAATCGAAGATATTCGAAATAATACCGTTTAATTCAAAAAGATAATAGTAACTGTTTGGTGACCAGCTGTAGGATTATCTTTATAACCTGTACATTATGTACACAACAGTGTAAACGGAACATGTTGCAAACGTATAGTTCTAACTCATACATGATTAACAAGCAAAAAGATTATGAAAAGAGGAAGGATAACCTACTCGTAGACCTATGAAATACTTAAACGCATCTTAACGATGGAGTCGCTAAATTTTGCAAATAACGTAACATGTACAATACATAGAGTTGTTACAGAAGGTCGTTCCATTATTTGTATTATAGCGTTTATATACTAATTAAATAGATTTAAGTGTATTCAATTTCATATCATTTGGTAGTACTTTCATATGACTACAAAAATTTCTACAAAAATTTCAGATTATGAAAATGAAATATATGATCGGCTAGAAAATGCTTCGCTGGAAAATAAGGATATGCAGGAATACTTTTAGTAGCTACTGTACACATACGTACTTAATCTTGAATTATACCTCTCGCAGGTTTTCCTTTCTCTTTCGTACTATTGTCTAAAAAATTCTGATGAATTCATGAATTATTTATTTCTCTATTTATCGTAGGCTTACTTATTTACTGCGTTTACTTTTTAATACAATACGATTTAAATAATTCAAAAGTTTAAAGAATGACATCTAATTAATAACCAAATAAATCTATTTCACAATTTAAAGTGAAACTGAGGTCATTGATTCCTTAACTGGATACTTTTATTATATTTTGTCGATCCAAATAGATTGTTAACAATTTTCAATTTTCCATGAACTCATCATCAAGGTCCATTTAAAATGCGCCAAGAAACTGCTATCAAATTGCTTGACAGAGGCATTTGTTATGTGTCTAGTTATGCAAGAGGTCAAGTAGTATTTATGCATACGTAAGAATTCGCCTTGGCGCCATTCAATTGGCATACGCTCAAAATGCCAAAATCCTGAAAATTAATGTAAAAAGTTGTAAGACTAATATCGAGAAAATATATTTTAAAATTTAAATTAGAAACACTTAAGTTTATCATTTTGATTGCTTTTTCATGACTATTCTTATTCTGTGCACAAGCCGCATAATTTATCTTGCAAACAGAATTTCATTTAAGTAACGCATACTAAGTAGAAAATACCCAAGTAAAATACATACAATAAATGTGTACGATGAAATGCCACATGCAAGCATATTTCCAATAATTCCTAGCGATAATTAAATTATGATCAACAGTAGACAAGGAGTAATTAAAGCGTAAGAAAACAAGTAGTGGCTTAGACTCTATAATTAACAAAGAGTATTAAACACATTCAATTGTAAGTTATTAAGTTGCTAGATAATTACGTTTATAATATTTACGGACTAAAACTGTAAGGAAAAATGATAGTTTGAATTTATATTTTCTTAAGATCAGTCGTTTTTTATTAATTTACCGGATATTAATTCGCTAGTGATTAATAACTCAAACATGTCAATAAAAATTTACATTTTGAATCTTTCGAGTTTCTGTACCATTTACAATCTCTGTTAAAATATACTGTGATATATAGTTTATTGATCTTGAAGTTTGAAGCGAGAACTGAAAATTTGATCCGAATAATCATTACTTTTTGTATTATTTCCAATTATTTAATTACTTATTCTAGCTTATTCACATAATTTGCTTTTTATTCAATGCATTATTTTCGATATTGTATCTGTCAAAGAAGTTTAAACAATATATTGCATGTAAGTTTCATCAAATTCAATTCTTGTAAATTGCAAGGTGTTTTACTAAAGTTATCACTAACTTTGTTATATGTATGTCCTTTTCTAATAACACAATCTATCAAAAACATGACTTTTCCTTTTAGTTACATTAAGTGAGTTCTAAATCGGGTGTAGACGATATTATACAAATAAATTGTATTTTCAGTAAAATTGCTTTATTTACGTCAGTAAATAGCCAAAATGATGTACATTAACTTTAAAAATTGATTTGTGACACGAACTAAATTGTATTATGTCTTACATGTATTATGTATTATGTATTACAATATGTCATCAAATTTTAATTGTGTAACATAAAATTAATGTATCGATATTGCATCATATAATATACAATCAAGTTATGTAAATATCTATACACAAAACAGACTACATTAATTTACTTGTGTTGGTCATATCATCTGCAATACAGAGATTTTCAATGTTTTGCAATTGACAGTGAAATATAGTAAATGGACCAGACATAATTTTAGACATCTTAAACCGAGCCAGAAATTTAATTAACTGCATGCGGGAGATGTATTGCAAGGACTAGTCTTGCCAAATTTCGCTGTTTTACATGATAGTTGAATCATGGAGATCACAAAGAATTGCTTATATTAATTCTTAATCAGACTTGTCATAAAAATAAAATAAAAATCAAATTTATCCAGATTTCGTATACGGCGTAAAACAATTTTTGTTAGAAAAGGAAATAATTCGGTTAAAAATGATATCTTATGATTTTACAACCATCTAATTACCGTGTTATTTATTATGACAGAATTTTTAAGTTAATAGAAATTATATTTTCAAAATAATTATTAAATAGCAGTAAATTAAATTCCTATTTCATGCAAAACTTTATTGCAATAAATAAAATAAATAAATAAAAGTTACAACTTTTAACAGATAACATTCCAATTATCTTTTTCATTTCGCTAAACATTTTAATATTTTAATCAATTTCACATCTAGATAACTAGAAAATATAAATTTCTCGTTAGAAAGCACGAATATATTCGACATAAATTTACCTGTCGTTGACTGTCACGTATACTAGAAATTAAAACTTGGACTGTTACGATCTCCAGAAAGATTATAATGTTTTTTATGCGTGAGAAGTGACGAAATCGCTATGACTATTTTTATTAGTATTAATTTTTTTTTATAGAAAACTTTATCACAGATATTTTTAGAATTTACTCGCGTCTGTACGACTACATTTAATATTCGATTAGAGGTAGTAATGCTAATTTTTGATCAATAAACGCAACAGATTTAAGAATCTCCGCGTCATATATGTACCTACTTAACACGTTTGTCGCCCAGCGTGATTCGGCTAAGTTTCCTGCAGGGCCCAAATCCGACCGCCGGTACGCAGAACGTAAATAGAGCGACAAGCAGGAATTCATCGTTTATCCCCTTCGATTCATTGTTTATCGGCTTCGATTCATTGTAAAGAAAAGATTATTTATTTCTTAAAAATGAGAGAAAGCAATGATCTTTCCAATTAGAGTATTCCAAGGGATCTCATGGCAGATATCTCAGATCTTTCATTTAATCGAGAAGCATACTTGTAAAACGTACATCGGTGATTTTTTCATCCTCAAAATGTTCAGTAAACAGCGTGAAAATATATTTGAAAGTGAGGAGAGTAGTGATGACAGAGTCTATAACTATTGTTCGAAGTGCCCAAAATCACCCCAAATGTGTTTGGAATGTTTTAACGAATACCATGCGATATAGAATAGTATTATCCAGAATACAAATTAATAAAAAGTATGGTATAACGTGTTTTTAATATTTTTATGTTGTATATCCTATATATAATATCGTATATTTAATTAACTCGAATAAGAAGAGCGTCACTATACTTTGGTGACGGGGCCCCCACGAAAGTATACCCGTCACATAGATATGTGCGACGTGGCGACGAACGTGTTAAAAGAGCCAATCAGAGATTATTATACAGAATGTCACGTATACAACTTATTATATTTATATATTATAAAAGAAATTGTTTCAATTTTAAGTTGCTTGAATAGTTTTCTTATACACCTAATAAAACAAAACGATTGCATCTTCTCTCTAAGAACAACCGTATAGCCGAAAGAAAGTAAGATAGGAATATGGCGACACTTCCGTCGAGACACGTGTCATTCATCGATCGTCGATCGCAGTGATCGATGGCGGAAAAATTCAAAACGATCGATGAGCGAGTGCATGGTACAGTCGTTCTCAACAGGAGTGATAACTTATACTGTAAAGACAACAGGAGAAAAGTGAGAGAATGAAAGGCAAGTGAGTTCGTGGAAGCAAACGTGACCACGACTGTAATTGTTGGTACAATGCGTAGGAAGGCGTACGATACCTTAATCGGAAGCTTATGCCTGAAGGATTACAACGGTGGTGCTTTGTATTGCCGCAAAATCATCGCTTCCAAGATATTGACAAAAATATACTAATACTATATACGACTGCGTACACAGACGCAACCGACGCGATAGCTGCTTCGCTCGTCGCTCCACAATCTATTTGTAGTATATAGAATTGGATTAGGTTTGAATTATTCTTCGTGAAGCGATCGGTTACGCAGAGATGAGTTGATTGCTAGTGTAAAGTGACTGGCGAGCATCGAACAAAGTGGCTATCGCGTCGGCTGCATCTGTGTACGCGGACATGTACACATGTGTGTGTATATATATGTCGAATTATTATTGGAGTTTTGCGTTAAATCATCTTTTGAGTTGTGAGCGCGTACTAATTCTTCAGTTGGATTTACCATTGTTCAATTTAATTCAATTATATTACACTTAAATTATTTAACACGAATAGATATAACTTTACAAGATTTAACATTAAACAATTTAACGAACGCTTTTAACAATATTCTTGGGTTCAAACGAATCCACGGTCAACGGGAAACCCTTTGTACAATAATTTGTATTTTCTCTGTATCGCAGATTACGTTAGCTGTATCGCTTGGTATCTTCTAGACTAACTGCTCGATATCCGTAAACTCGCCAAGGAGATCTCAATAAAAGACTGCCTGGATCTCATTTGTCAATTACATATTGATTAGAAATATCAACAACATTCCAGGCACCGTTGCTAGGCAGTCCTGCATAGAGCCGACATTGCTCCTGGTCGGGACTTGTCCGTTAATACAGCGTGTCCCACAATATCAGAACTTCTTCTGCCAAGTTAAACGTTCATCCCGAGACCATGGCTACGTTCAGCGACCAGTTGCGTCACCTCGAGCCCAAGTATTCCAAAAGAAATGCTCGATGTCTCTACATCTCCGACATATATATACAGAAAGCGACGTAGTAAGGCCAACATATTTTTGTTAATATCTCGAAAACTATGACTCTTTGGCAATTCGGACCACCATCGTTGCAATCCTTCCAGGCATAGGATTTCGATCTAGGTATCACAGGCTCTCGGTGAAGTCGTAATTGGCGCGAGAAACTGATGAAGCAGACGAAAGGAACTATAGCAAGAGTGCGGCATGTTTCGTCACCGATGGTCTGTTTGAGTCGTGCGGTTAGTTGGAGGTTGGAGGCCGAGTGGAGTCGAGTGGAGTGGAACGTAAGCGGAACGCCACAGAAATAGTACAGACTGCGTCGACCGTCGTTCGACGTGCTATTACGCAAGCGGTCGCTCGGTCTGGGCTTGGTTCAGGTGTATGCGGGGATTCCTCGTGGCGCCGCTCGTCTGGCGCACTATTCGCCACACACACGCGTCAGTCGGCCATGTTCGTGAACTAGCTGATGACAGACGCGAGTTCTGGCACACTCGAGAAACCTCCTACGGCATCCGGAGAATTCGTCGAGCACGACTCGACCAAGGTAATTGATCGATTTATAATGGGCCGTGCCGGAATTGTATTGGAGAAACGTGGACAGCCAACGATTATCTGATTTGAAGGAAATTAATACCTTTTCACCTGTTCATATGCCATTCGAATCACGTCGCTCCGTTTCTAACATTGAATCATCGTATTCAATGAATGAAAACTTGCTATTTCTTTTTCCTAGCGGTTGCACTTCAGTCGAGACACATTTCTTTACTTCTCATGACGCATGATGCATTTAAAATTCAATTCATGACTATTTTGAGGGAACAGAGGAACTTTAAATCTTTATTTTTTCTTTTCTTCCTTCTTACGGATAGAAATATTATTAGTGGCCATCGATAAGTTATCGAGTATTCATTGATACATAACGACATTGATGGATAATATTGTTAAAGTATCAATGAGATAAAATAGAATGTAACTGTTACGTTCTATTGATTTTCTCGATAACCGAACGGTAAATGTTCTCATCTAACTTCTCTGAATCGCTACATTTATATCCGTCGCAGATGAAAAAACGTCGGGGTCTTTCTTTTGAAAATGTTTGGGAAGATCCCCAACGTTTGTTCGACTGCCGACTTTGTTTACAATAAAAATTATCAGAATATCGTTATAAAAACATAATATGAAAACATAGTTAGAGGAGTTTAGCAAAATATAACTTTTAGCGGCTTTAACTGCTTTTCACTTCAAATAATGTAAACACGGTTACAAATAAACGTTTTAAATTATCTCGGTTTAGGAGAAAAGCATGGTAATAAATAAATACTTTGCTCTAAAAACGTTTCAAAGAATTTTTCCTATTGTACAAAAATAACTTTTCTCTTGGAACAAATATTAAACAAATTTCAGTAACAGACATAATCCTAAGTTTAGGGAAACTCGTAATACCTTCTATATTCCACCACGTTTTTAAATCATAAACGAGTTTTCAGACATAAAACAAGTTTCATCAATATGGATACACTATGGATTTTGTACTTTTGATTAAATTTAGCTTAACAGTATTACTGTTGTTGATACTTATGAAAAAATTATCAAAGAGTCGATTTAAAATATACGATTTCTTCAGAACTGTCCAATCCACATTCGTCCAAATGCTCGATAAATCGGTCTCAAAATAATATTGTTTAAAAATTTGTCGATTATTGGTAAATTGAAGAATTATAATAAATACACAATACATACACAATATCTTAGTTTTTTCTCACCAAATGATGCTAGCATGTTCTACGGATAAAAGTATGAGACTAACATTATGCAATATAAATATAAACACACAAACGTTCCGCTAAAAAGTTACGACAAAAATACGAAAAAGCGTTTTTTTTTTTTTTATTTGGTAGACTATTTACAATCAATTCTCATAGAGAATTATAAGTAAATTATTTTGGCGTGGTACTGTAACTTAGATTATAAGAGTTTATAGTATGTTTGATTCTAGTTGAATCTAATGCTTCGATCTAAAGGATATTGTCTTTCTAGTCTGCGGATCTGATCCGTCGTGTCAAGTAATTGGGTAAATAATGGGATTTGGAGGTTGTTAACTCTTATATTATATCTGTTTCTAAACTTGAATATTTCTTGAATATTTCTTAAATGATCTCATAGGTCAGGTTTTAATGTGGCTTTATATAGCATTATTTTACTCTGTATGTTTAAGTTGGAGCATCTGCCAATGAGCCAGTAGAATTTTTTTAGTTTTCTTTTCAGCTCTTTGGATTTATCTACGATGTGCCGTTTCCATGTCATTCTTCTGTCTAGAATCATGCCCAGATATCTGACAGTATCTTTGTTTGGAATTGGAATATTATTTATGGTCACCTGTGGGCAAGATTGTTTTTGCAGCGTGAAGGTTATATGACTGGATTTATTTTCATTTATTTTGAAGCGTCATTTGTGGAACCACTTTTTCATAGAGTCAAGACCACGCTGGAGAGTTGAGGAGGCAATTTTCGGATCTGAGTGGAATGCTAATAAAGCTGTATTATCAGCAAATGTCGCTGTGGTTACCTCTAATAAGGTTGGTAAATCGGCAGTGTAGATGGTGAATAGCAGAGGTCCGAGGACACGAAAAAGCAAGTGACGGATGTTTCGTACGAAGTTTTAAAGCGGTAGTTTAACGAAGATTGACCTGAATGACGGAAAAGCCAAGAAGGATCGGTTCTTTGTGCCTGAAATCACCAAGTACTATACTATTGGACGTTTAACGTTTAACTGTATCAAAACTTTGAAGAAAAATATTTTATAAATAAATATTAACACGCGGAGAAATAAATATGAAGAAACGAAGAAAAATCAGGAAGAAACTCGTAACGTAAGAAATATAAATCCAATTTTTCAAAGAAGTTGGTAAGAATTTGTGAATTGTGCAGAATATAGATTCAAGTTTTCATTAACGACACCAAGGTAAACGCTGCTAATTTGTTTTCCACACTGTATCGAACGGAGAACCAATTCATTCTTTCCTATTCGCGTCATAATATTTTAATAGACTACAAATTTATAAACATATTTAAACATCTTTACTTACTTTTGCTGGTATGCGATGGAATCGTAGGATGAGAGCACACGTACATGAAATAAATAGAAGAAACGATAGCGTACTGCATACACTGTATAGTAAAAGGAGGAATTCATCAATGATTAATGAAATTATTTACTATTGATACTTTACTTTAAGCACCCATTCCTACCAATGGAAGGTTGATACTTAATTGAAGGTGGAGAATTGAATTTACTACTACATAAATTTTAAGGTCATTATGTTTTCTTTTATGTTTTATAGTGTTGTTATAAATTGTTAATGCAATTTTGAACTAATCGAGTTCATATAATGCTTTTTTTCCCAATTTGTAGAAAATAGCGATAAAATGTAATACAGAAACTTGAAATATTTTATATCAGAAAAACTTCGTACACAAATTATGATCATTCTAAAGAATTGAGAATTATTTAACAGTGAATTATTTATCCACATACCTTTTTATTTAATTTATGAATTGTAACAAGCTTCAGGTATAACGGAGGACATGCTACAAAAGCGGCGAGACGAATAAGTAACTATATGTCATTTTATCAGAATTCGTTTAAAAACCATCTGCAGGAGACTGAGAAAGTATCCAGGATACTGAGATCTCAACAAAAGTCTCATATAACCAACTGTATTTAAAACTTTTTATTTGAACAAACAAGATAATTTAATATTAGTTTTAGTTAGCTCGAGGATTATTTACAAAATTTAAACATCCAAAATCTTACGACAATAGTAATTTGTAATTATCTAGTTTATAAACGAATTAACTAACCACTCTTGATAATTGTTACCGAAACTTGAAGATAGAGACAAAAATAATTAAATTTTAACAACAATCAATTCTTATTAATCATAACTGAACTAGGTAGCAATCTTGACAACTGTCAATTAAACTTAGATACAAGAATTTTTAAAACTAATGAATATTTATTCCTTACGTAAACAAGCTCATTAACTTGTCAATCTTACTTCCTTTATTATGAACTAAAATAAATAAATTGTAGACTTTTTTTCTAACGTTCAAGACTACATTACAATTTCACCTAAACAATGCAAGACATTCTATAAATATCTATGTAATATAAATACAATCAACATACAGTTTAATCAGGTTCCTGGATACTTACTTCACTCAGTCTCCTATCATATTGCACGACAGACGATTGAGATCAGGGAATTAAATGTTAAAATTTCTCAAGCGAATTATTATACAGTTCTGATATTAAACAGAAAATTGAATGCCAATGTTATATTTACGTTACATTAAATAAAACTTGGCAAAGATGATAAATCTAGAATATAATACCAACCAAGGGACTGAACAGCTGATTGGCTGCAGCAGATGATTGTCAACGATTCTACAATTTTAGTTAATTAAAAGTGGTCACTTGTTACAAAACGTAAGAGATGCACCAAATTAACCCGATTATATTTTATTTACTTCAACGTGATTTCTTTCTTAGTACCCGTTTTTTTAGAAGTAATTTCACAGACAGGGGATCGGACCGAGATGTAAAAGTGGTGACAAAGATTATAGATGTTTTCTTGTCAACAAAGTGAACTCGAAGTGTAAAATAAATATGACTGTTGTAAAGTATATGTAAAAGGAAAAATTAGTAAATAATTCCAAATTCATTTAATGACAATGAGCACAGATTGTAGAGAAAATTGTATAGTTATGACGTGGCAGAGGACTGAGAATTTCACGTATAAAAGGTAATTTTTTGATACAAACGAATTAAATTGATACAATCAAATTACAAGTTACAATCTTTCTTTGTCGTGCAAATATGGTACAATTTAACTTTTTTAACAATCTTTAACATACCATATATGTACAGCATCTAATTTAAGTTACTACATTTGTGTTGAAAAATCTGCATTTTCAGTTATGTAAAAGAAATATATATGTCGGCATCACATTATGATTAGGGGCGTGTAACGAATCTTCATTCGGATTAGACATTGTTATTACGCAATAGAGAAAGTACTTACTAGTACAAATATGATTATTACAGAATTAGACAAGTAACCGTGATAACTAGATACTCGAGATGTTAATGACAATGACCTTAGGTTCAATAACGAATCCGCGGTCAACGGGATAACGATTATACTTTCTTCCAAAGTCTAAATCGGACTCGTTGTCAAAACGTGAAGTATCCACTGATCGTAAAGACGTTGTTTTATTCGCTCACGAGATCGCACGAGAATGTTCCTCTCCGTCACAGTGATGCTGCAGAGGAAAACCATAATGGGGTGTGTCTCAGGGCACGAAATCATCGGATTCGTCGAGAACAACCCTCGTTCAAAAATTGAGGGAAATAGACGTTGCTGTTAATTGGTTAATTTCTATGTTGTTGGTTAGAGAAAGATGCTAGCCGCCCTTGAGAGAAAGTTGCTAGCGGGAAGCGTGGTTCGTGAGAAAAGCAGATTTCCCGTACCTTCTCGTAGTGGGTTGGGTTGGGGTTAGGATTTAAGGATTGTTAAAATAAAGACTGTTTGTCTGTTTGAAGGATCTTAGTTAACTAAATCCTAAGATTTATAACGGGTCCTCAGGCTAGCTGAACGTGTATTGTGGAGATGCATCGATATCTGGTAATCATCTTGCCCAAAGATTAGGGGCTGTGTGTGGCGAGCCACGGGGCAGAAACCACTGGAATGTTTACTGTCGAGTGCCGCTACAACTATTCTTTTTAAGGAGAGCTATACAATTACTCTATACCTCTATTAGGTAAAAACGTCCATCCCGTGACCGCGGCTACGTTCAACGACTAGTTGTCGCCTCGAGCCCAAGCTCACTATCGCAAATCTCGGACAGTTATAATCGGGTTAACTTATAAAGATTAAAATATTGGGGATTTTCCAAAGAATTCCAAAAGAAAGGCTCAGTGTCCTTTCATCTCCGACATATATTTATGTACTTCATGCTAGCGCATTAATTTCTTCTGTCCCTTGAGCGAAGATTTTTGGAAAATATTTGATTTTGAGTTTGTTTTTAAGCATAGCATACAACACTATCATGGTTCCAACATTCTACTTTATTACGCATTTTTATATAGGCAATATAAAACAAATGCTTTCGACTTATTTTATGAGTTTATTTAATATGTAATATACTATATTTTTAAAGAAATATACTTTGATGTTATTATATTATTAATCATAATCAAATATGCATTATTACGAAATCTTTTATTACAAAAAGTTCTTTTATTACACAATTCCTTTTATTTCTCAACATTTCTGATGAATGAGAAGTATACCCATTTATAGAAATGTAACTGTTGTTAAAGCATAATAAATTGCTATCAATATAACCTGAAAAGTACCTATATATTTAATTTTATTAAACCTGTTTTTAACAGATAACAAAAATTTAGAAGATTAAAAGGACATTTGTTAAAAATGTGAAAAATATTTCAATCAATAAACGTATATTTACTTCATCTTATTATTATAATTAACTGTTAGTTTAAGTACAAAATGATAGAAAGATAATATTCTGAGTCGAGTATCCAACACCGAATCGAAAGTCGGGACTCGAATTGTAAATCGAACCGATCATTACCTAATCCGACCTGAAGCTCGAGCACCTGCAATTTCATGTGCTCGCAGGCCCCTAACTAACCCTAATTTATCATTTTACCATAATTACCTGTCCGGTCACTGTCTGTCACCCCATTCTTCTATCCAAACTAAATGGGTATGGCAAATCTGATATTTTTTTACTTTGGATCAACAGCTTTATATCTGGCACCAGCACAAATTGTTCAATTCTGAGGTGGACAGGTTGTGATAGGTGCTATAGAAAAACTAGAGTATAATTAACAGTATGTTTCTTAACAATACTCTCGATGTACACTTTACGTAGAGCTCGCGATTACACTTAACAGTTCGTACTTGGCGGTTACAAGTTCGACTTCTTGATGATGCGTTACGATAGCGATTCAACAGAGTGCGCGGTGCAAGTTCGGATGATGATTGCTCAAGATGCGTCGAGGAACTCTAGTCAACTATCAACTACCAACTACCAACTGACTTTCCGTCACGATGATGCTGCAGAGGAAAACTATGATAGGGTATGTCTAAGGATACGAGATCATCGGATTCGTCGAGGAAAGCCTTCGTTAGGAAAGTGAGGGAAATGGACGTTGCTGTTAATTGGTTAATCTCTGAGTTGGTGGTCGAGGAAGAATGCTAATCGCCTTTGAGAGAAAGTTGCTAACGGGACGCATCATACGTGAGGAAAACTAGATTTCCCGTATCATTCCGTAGTAGGTTTTTTTATTTAGAGAATGCTAAGACAAAGACTATTTGTTCGTTTGAAGGACCTTAGCTAGAGAAATCCTAAGATTTATAGCGGGTCCTTAGGCTAGTTGCAAATATGCTATGAAAATGTTTCGATATCTGACAATCATCTTGTTCGAAGGATAGGATCTGTTGAGGAAAATATTAAATTGGTGTGATCACTAGTTCCTACATGCTAAGTTGGTACGACTTCTAACGACGCTCCTTTGTCTTAGGCGTCGTCCACGTGTTAATTATCTAAGTGTATCCGGTGTGTTCATATGGCTGTACACGGTGGTGAAGTACAAAACGTAAAAACTAAATCTGAGTGAATCAATAAATACCAAACTCCAAAACCTATTCAATAACAGGGTCTTTGTGTAGCAAGCCACGGGATAGAAACCGTCGGAAGGTTTGCTGTTGAGTGCCGCTACAATTCTATGGCTCATATTTCAATATTATAACCATTAGATCGTGTGTTCCTCAAAGTGCTCACCTTGGACTTCTACTTTTTAATTTCTTCATTAATTAATTACTGCCTTTCTCTTTTACTTGCGTATGATTTAAAACTGTTTTATGCCATCGAGGAATAGGCTTTTTTTTTCACGTGGAGAAATCCTCATGGATACTCCGCCGCTGCGGGCAGCAGCAGAGCAGTGTTGGACTCTTACAGACTAAAACTCCACGATGGCCTGCCTGCGCGTATGATAAGAATGCTCCGTGGTCTCGTTCTTCGCGAATTACTACCGGTGCATTCCCCGCGTCCCCTTAATCGAACCGATCCTAATGTATTGGCAACAGTGGAGACCATTGCCCCTGGCGCCATCCCCCTGCTAGTCGCGTTCCGTTGAGGGCGGTAGTGGAACGGCCCTGGGTCGCCTGACCGCCATCCCCCTCCATCGCGTTATCCTACAAGGGTGAGAGTTTCTCTTTCTCTCCCTTTCTGCTCGTTCCTTTGCGAGCATAACTCCCTTGCAGGAGAGGCGGACAGCCTCGTACTTCTGCGGCTCGCTCAGTATCGCTGTTATAATCGCCAAAGGGGTCAGCCTCTCGCCAATGATGAGACGCAAGGTGTAGCGGGGCCGCTGCCACGCCGGGCAAAACTCCAGCGTGTGCTGCGCCGTGTCCCTCCTCTCCCTGCAGTGGTGACAGAGGACCGGTCCTCTCGCGTCCGATTTTCCTCAGGAACTCGCCGAACACGCCGTGTCCCGTAAGCACCTGGGTCATCCTGAGGGACAGCGGGAGACAGCGTCGGCTCCTCCATGCCTCCCAACTTGGGAGGACGGCCTCGACGCCTCGATGTTCGCATCCCTCACTGATCAGCTGAGACCGCCAATGGTCCCACAACTCCTCGCCGGTTCCCAGGTCGTCTAGGGCCGCCTGTTCGGCCGAGTCCTCTCCCGGGACCAGCGCTCTCATGTGGATGTATCTCTTCTTGAGCACCAACGCCCGAAGCTCCCACGGTGGAGACGCGGCCAGAACGGTTACCGACGCGTGGGATACCGTTCGGTATCCCCTGATGATTCTGATGGCGGTTACTCTGTGCAACCTCCTAAGGAGCAGGATGCTGCGACGACTCGCCATCAAATCGTCTGCCCATACCGGGACCCCGTACATGACTCGGGACCGAACGACGCCCTCGTATAGTCGGCGGACCGCGACACCCGCCCCGCCGATGTTCGGCAGCAGGCCGCACAAGAGCCGCCGCCGTTACCTTCAGAATCAGGGAGTCGAAGTGCGGCTCGAACGTCCACTGGCTGTCAATGACGAGACCCAGGTATTTCATCCGCGATCCCACTCCGACGGTTTCGCCCACCATGCTTATGCTCAGTCCGGGCGGAGGATTCGCCTGTTCTTGTTGTAGAACCAAATGGCCTCCGACTTCGCAGGGGAGACCTTCAGGCCCAGTCCGCGCACAGCATGTATTGCGCAGGCCGTTACGACTTCGCTGATGCGCAACGTCTCGTGCCACTCGCGACCTCCGACCAGGACCATTGGTGTCGTCCGCGTAGCACACCATGGCGGTGCCCGGAGGCAGCGGGCAGCGCAGTACCTTATCGTACGCGATGATCCACAGGATCGGTCCCAACACCGAGCCCTGTGGATCAAGTAATACACTAGTCCACTTCTTACTCAACGCGAGCTTTTCAATCTTGAGTCTCGGTGTGAACAAAATAAGCTATCTCTCGATATTTCTAAATGATTTGTTATCTGTTTTCTCTCTTAAAAAGTAATCCATTATATAATTACGCTGTCGATAATCCTATTTATGCCCTACGATAATAAAATATTCGTAGCTTAGGTATATTCTCATTCGATTTATCCTTCTCGAAACATATTATTGTAGTATCATGGACAAAAGGCCTTTCTTTTTTTTTTTTTTTTTCGTACGTGGAGAAATCCTCATGGACACTCGCTGTTGCACGCAACAGCAGAGTAGTGTCGGACTCTTACCGACTAAAACTCCACGGTGGTCGTCCCCACGATTGGTAGAAGCGACCTCGGGCTCTTTTTACAATTGCTACCAGGGGAGTCGCTCCTCGTTATCTTCTCCTAGCTGTTTATAGGGGAGGCATCCCGGTCTATGTTGGGCCGCCAGGGGGAGACCACAACTCCTAACGTCTCGTTCCTAGTTTGACGCTGCTAGGGCGGCGGCAGTGCCGCGTCCCTGTGGCATATTGAGTTTCTTTGGCGCGACGATCTCGCAGGATCGCACGTTCTCTTCCAATCTCTCTCCGCTCGCTCCTTCGCCAGCATCACTTGCTCGCAGTAGGTGCGGACGGCGTTGAACTCCTGATGGCCCCTGAGCATGGCCTCGACAACCGCTTCTGGGGCATGGACAAAAGACCTAGAAGATATCGAGTAAACCACAAATATTGTCGCGAGCAGAAGTGTCGACAGACCCATGAATGTGTCGTCGGTCCTTCAGTTGAATAGTTTCGTAGAAAAAAGGCTTACGTGACCCTGGCCACGAGCGGTTGCGGAACACGTGCGTGGAGAGACTAAGGCAAAGGGACAAAAGGGATGCTAAGACAGAGGAACAAATTCACAGTCAGTGTCAGTGGAGAAGTCAGAGAGTATGAATCGAGAGATCAGAGAGTGAGAGTTGCGTTGTCGAGAGAGTGTGGTCCGCGTGAGAGAGAGAGCGTTGAATCCGTTGTAACGAGAGTTGCAAATTAATTACTGAGTTGTCAAAAGTATACTACGTTATTGTGATTAGTTCACGTTAAACAATCATCGTTCTTCTGTTTAATCAACATCTGTACCACCTATATTTATAAATAGATCATTAGTATTATTTCACGATACTACATTATGAATTTGTTTACAGAACTATACGTACGGTGTACGTGGTTGATTGATTGTACAGATATGTATTTCTCGATATATCCTTGAATCGTTGAACGATTACAGATCGTTGAATATAATTTGCAAGAGATTGATGTCTACGTATTGTTAAGAGTCTGTTGACCAACAATCGATCGAATAAACAAAATTAATTTACGCGGAACATGTAGAATGAGGCACGAAATTATTTAGAACGCATACTGTAGAACATTTTTATGAATATTCTGTGAATATTCAATATGAATATATGAAACTTCTTGAATATCTTCAATATGAATATATGAAGCTTTACGGGTACTGTAATGAGATAGGGCTATGATTATGCAGTTTAACAGAACTTATTTTGCCTTAATTTGCCCACATTTGGAATATTGTTCGGTTGTTTGATTACCTTATTACCGATATCTATGTATTGAGATAGAGATCGTCTAGCATAAATTCCTACGTTTACCTGTTCATAATATGGGCTGTCCTATATCGATTGGTGATTTACGACTAGGCAACGATGCTGTCTTGTACTAAACTTATGTCGAAATGTTGAGATAAAAAATTACCTCTTTTATGTTTGAAAAGTTGTGATTTCTACAGAAATGTTACTATTAAAAAGAAACGAAATCCCGAGGTTGTAAAAAGACTATGAACGTTATATAAGTGGACATATTCCAGGAAGCAATTTGCGAATATTGTCATAAAATGTTTAGCAATTTAACAATTATCCGTTTATAGTTTATTTTTTAAAAAAGGAAATAACATTTCTATAAAAAATGAAGAACAAAGATGCAAAGTAATTTTTACGAAATTTCATTAAATCGAAGTAAAAATTAGAACAAGAAATTTAATCCAATCATTACGATTTATTTATTCATTAAGATTCAGGCTATTGTCATATTATCGTAAGTATTTCTAAATAAATAAATATTTAAAAAAATTAAAATTATAAATATATAAATATTTAGTTCTAACTAAATAAGCGACTTTAAAACACTTTATTCCAGAGCGTCGTAAACAAAATATCGATTAAACGAAAAAAACGACTTTTTTACATTTCGCTTTTTATTTTAAAAACTATTTGTCGTACTTGAAGAAGTTTTACTAGCAAGTTGTAGCTAATAAAATTATTTGTAAAATGAGGCCTGTTGCGTTATAATAAGGTCAATTGTTAAATAAAATTGTTTACAAATTTTTAATTTACAATAAAAATATATAAGCTTATCTTAGTATGCTATCTGGAAGACTTATATTTTGATATGCAAATTGTTACGCCATGAGGCTCGTTATAGGCCGTGTTCCTAACTCAGTGTCGTGGTCGGATCGTCTTCTAGGACCGACGTAATATACACAATGTAACGGCAAGGACATATTTGTCATCAAACATCGAGTCCTAGAAAGGTCGATTGCGATCCGCTATTTTGTCTACAAAAAGAAGGCGGCCTACGTGATCATAGGCGCAAACGATGGCGTGACCTGAGCGTAGTGAGAGTCGTCCCCAGCGAAACAAAGGAATAATCGACAGGCGAAAAGTCTCAACTGATCAGTCTCATACAAGAAATCGCAGCTAACAGTCTCATTTTTAAGAAATCGCATCCGAAGGTCTCTGAGTTATTAAATTCATCGAGATATTAACCGCATTCATTATTAAAATATTGATTTGTTTATTGTACATATTTTCATAATTCTTGAAAATATACAGTTATATTAATCCTGTTAATACAGTGTTAATTCATTGAACCACCTCTGTTGTCCTAACCGAAACAGGGGATCGACTAATTCGCGGCGTCGATTATCTGAATCGTAGCGAGAATTTACGCCTCTCATTGACGCGTTTCCTTGCGATCGCGTCTCTCCGCGAACAGTCGTAACACAAATGTAAAATAATGTTTTCATTCAAACGCTTGGCTACAATTCAGTGATAATCATTTCTGCTGAATTGGAAAATGCTATAACTTTCGTATTTTACCGTAGCGTATTTTTACTTGCTTCTATCGATTTCTGCGATCCACCTGAGATTCCACGCAATTTGAAAATTTAAAAAAACATTTCTCTAGAACCAATTTGCTCTAAGATAGATCTTTTTTAAAAAAAGTTGTCAACACTAAACTATTAAACATTACAAGATGCAACAACTTCATTTTACAGTTTATTATTTGTATTAAACGTGGATGTTTTTTCGCATTGAATAGATGCCTATAAAAGATAGAAAAACATTTTCGAAGTTGTTCAATTTTCGCAGTGGATAGTCACAAAACTTCAACACAACGGGCAAGGTCGTTGCGAACCACGCGTGTCGTTCTTGAATTGTCCGCGCAAGAAGTGTAGATCATAGAAAAAATCGCACTACCTCAACAACTATTGCACTCATAAAAACATTTTCTTTCTAATTTGATTTGGTTTTTTAATTTGGTTACACAAAAAAAAAAAAAAAGAAAACGATTAATAAATCTGCTTCCTTGTTCAATGTTATTTAAAGGCTGAAAATAAGAATCACACCTTTTATGCTTTTTTTCATTTAGCTCTCTTATTCAAGTGTTGTTCACATAAATGCTTTATCTGTTTTTCAAGAATTGTTGCCACATTATTGTTCCTAAGAAACATGACTAATACACCATCTGATGTGAATATTATCATCTTCTGAATGTCCAGAATATTATTGAGGCTAAATGTTTTTATTTGTTTGATAATAGTAATATTGTCACATGTTTCTAGTTTTATAATGTTGCCAAATAGTTTTACACAAAGTTTTATCTCTTCAAAGTAATTTAAAATACAAACCTCGTAGAAGAATTGTAGAAATTCATTCACTATTTTTTCTTTAAGTATAGAATTGATGCACATAATAAATTCAAATGCACCAAATTTTTACTACGCTAACTTTCGAGCGATCGAAGATCATCTGTGCTTTGGTCTACTCGGTTCCCAGACCCCCGTTAAATCCCCTCGACTTTTTCTTCTGAGGACATTTTTTCTTTATTTTATTTGGAAGTAGTTTACAATCAATTCTCGTTGGGGATTATAAATAAATTATTCTGGCGTGGTACTATAACGTGAATAATAAATAAATGATTATCGTATGTTTGATTCTAGTTGAATCTAACGCTTCAATCTAAAGGGTATTGTTTTTTTAGTCGGCGGATCTGATCCGTCGTTTCAAGTAATTGAGTAACTAGTGGGTTTTGGTGGTAGTTAGCGCTTATATTATATCTGTTTCTGAACTTGGACATTTCTTCTTTAACTGTGGGTATCTTAAGGTCGCGATGTATTGTTTCGTTGGTAACATACCAAGGTGCATCTATTAAGGATCTTAGAGTTTTTCATTGGAATCGTTGAAGAATCTCTATATTGGAATTACTCGCTGTTCCCCATAGTTGGATCCCATAGGTACAAACAGGTTTTAATATATCCTTATATAGCATTATTTTACTCTGCACGCTTAAGTTGGAACGTCTGCCAATGAACCAGTAGAATTTTTTTAGTTTTGTTTTCAGTTCTTTGGATTTATCTACGATGTGCCGTTTCCATGTCATTCTTCTGTCTAGAATCATGCCCAGATATCTGACAGTATCTTTGTTTGGAATTGGAATATTATTTATGGTCTCCTGTGGGCAGGATTGTTTTCGCAGCGTGAAGGTTATATGACTGGATTTATTTTCATTTATTTTGAAGCGCCATTTGTAGAACCATTTTTCCATAGAGTCGAGACCTCGCTGGAGAGTTGAGGAGACAATTATTGGGTCTGAGTGGGACACCTGAAGACAATACAGCAAAATTTTAAAAGAAGCGTCAGACTCTATTTGCAAGGAAACGGAGGACATGTCGAGCAGCTATTGTACAATAATTTGTTGCATTTTTTGTGGACATTTGCAGAGGGGACAATCGCAGTTTACGTCTTTAACCCCTTAACCCACAACTACGGGCATAGCCAAACGTAAATATTACGGGCGTAGCCAAACGTAAATATTACGGGCATAGCCCGTAGTACGATGATCAGACCAAATATAAATATTAACGGCGGCGCTCTCGTAAAGTTATAAATATTTGTGGAATATTTGACAAGTAATTACAACCTGAAGCAATAATTGTGGCAGATGCAAGTACTACAAAAAGTTTATTTATACAAAAATCACTAATACAAAATTAATAATCTGCAATGGTGTGATACAATTCGAAACATTGTGGTAGATGTAAGGCAACTTCTTACACTCCCACGTTGTTTCTCTACGTTTTTTATTTTTTTGGCAAACTCTACAAGATTTTGACGATCTTAACTTTGATGCTGTTGGGTCAATGTGTTTTGGAAAATGAGCTCAATGCTTCGCGTACAGTCTCTCTAGCATATCTCCCCAAGATAATTGTCCTATTTGTGGTGGGGCGAATTACAAACCGCGACCGTCGTACCACGAGCGATGCCCGTAATATTTACGATTGACCCGATCATCGTACTACACAAGTCGTGCCAATGGCTCGAAGGCTGCGCGAGCTTGTTTACGTTTGCGGCCCAAAATTCTTGAACGTAAATCATAGGTTAAGCGGTTAAATAGTTTTCTGCATAGCAATATTGAGTAACAAAATTACTTGTTTCAGCCAACGCTCATACCGCGTTGAGAGCACTCGTTCTCGTCCGATCACGAAAGTTAAGCAACGCTGGGCACGGATAGTACTTAGATGGGTGACCGCTTGGGAACTCCGTGTGGTGTTGGCTTTTTTTATTTTCTTTCCATCTTTGTCATTTTTTTCCGTTCTCTATAATTCGGTTTTGGCATATTCTCCAATAGTGATTCGGCTATGTTGATCCTATAGTCAACGTAACACTGTTTCTTCCCATTATTTATTTTGTTGCATAAAATGTATGAATTAGAAAAACCAATATCGAACAGATAAACAAAAAATTTTCTATATCCCTTCATGTATTTCCTCATTACTTTAAAGCATGCTAATATTTGATCTTGGAAATCAATTCCATTCGTTCCCTTGTTGTACTCTGTAATACAATTTGGTTTTGGCGATTGGATCCTTGTGTAGTCATTTCGACTCGATCATCGTGCTACACAAGTCGTGCGAATGGCTGGAAGACTGCGCGAGCTTGTTTACGTTTTCGGCCAAAAATTCTCGAACGTAAATCGTAGGTTAAGGGGTTAAATATCACAGACATTCTACTCTACGACTTCTATCTTACGTATCGTTCGGATTGAGTATCGCCGTGTAGCCCCGCTGCTTAGGCTGACCTCCTTCCGTTCGTGTAAGGAAGTTTGCTCTCATGCAAGGGTATTTTAGCCGATTTTTAATTGTCAATAACTACAAAACAAAGCCGAAAACGCAATTTTTTTATTCTTAACTTTCGTCTTGTTTCGGCTTCACCTGTAGCTGAGTACTTTATATATTTGCCTATATGCGCATGAATTTCTTGCACAGAATCATCGATGCATTTATTTTTATTGCTAATATATTATAATATTATCAATAAGTATCTTAAACACTTTAGAGTTGGAGTTCTCAGGGATCACCTTTTCCATTACTTCCTTATTCTGTCGTTATACACTCTATGGTTTAGATACCCTCTTAAATAATCTAAATTCTATTCTTGTCACACTCTTCCATTACTAGAATCATTTTAATTTTAGCTTTCTTACAAATGGTGCAAACAACCCCCCTATCTCGGTATTTAAAGTTGTCGCATAATGTCATTTTTGGTAATTGCGCGCAACAGGAGCGACCTCACCGATTTCCGTGACTTTGAAACATGTTGTCAAGGTAATCACCCTAAACAACTTTTTCTTGTACATGTTATCGCCGCTCGGCCTTCGTTTGCGAGATACACGCAAAAATATTTTTTATATTATATATTTAATGGTATGTAGCTTTTTGGAGTTTGGCTTGGATTTCAATTAAATTGGAATTCATTTTAAGTTGTATTTGCTTCAATTTGATACTCGTTATGATTAACGTTATAACTGGACGTACGTCTGCTATTATATCGAAAAAAGCAGTTATTCGATCGTCGAAATTATGTTGTCGTAAATCTACATAAACAGCTTCATTCATAATTGCGTATGGGTGGCAGTAAGAAGTGTTTTTGAAAATTTTACTTTGTGGGGGACTGGTGTATAGGAGGTTTGATCGCGAAGCTTAATCGATATTATAGTTCGTTGGTGTAATCGTCCAATATATTTAAAATGATAAATTAGTATACAACCTATTATTCGCTGAGTCACTCGTACAGAGTAAAAATCGCAAGGTCGATTGCTAATGATACTTGATAAAATGTCCGCTGTATACTCGTGGAGAACTCGGTAGAAACTCCCAGGATCACTCGTATAACTCGGATAAATAATTGAATAATAACTCACCATTAACTCGCTAATAACTCGCTGATAACTGCTTGCTCGCGATCGCGTCCGTTTATTTATACTGGTCGGGGGGAGTCAGAAAATTCAAATTTGTCTTAGATCGACGGTTGCCCTCAACGGCGATATTGTTTTTGCCCGAAGATAATCGAACGTTAATTTCTTGTGTGGAGGCGGTGTCCGTGTTCCGAGGCACAACAACAACATGAGTCTCTCTCGCTTCGTCTCGTCCTATGACTCATGTACCGCTACAACTTCAACACCGCACTCGTTGCTCTTGTGACGCCAACCACATCAGAGACCAGGTCGCGCTTCGGAACCGATGGGGTGATGACGGAAATAAAGATGTGGCGACACTCTGTAACAATGTATGTCGCCGAAGCAAGGTGTCTAATGAACCTTCAATATCCCAACGGTCCTTTCGCCGAATCTTCGAGAAGAAGGCGTGCGTAGCAAAGGTCGCGGACGCCTAACAAACGCGTGGATAATGGGGATATTGAGGGGTGACAATGAAAAGAATCGGATTCCACCGAAAGTCAAGTTGTAAGAGCTTCAGTCTTGAAAAGTAACGGCAGGAGTTCAGAAGTAAATTGTAGTTAGTGTAAACTAAGTGTTAAGAAATAAACTCTCTCTTTTTATTGTTTATTTTTACCTTTTATTTTCATCTTCGATTTCTCTTTTTTTATTTTTTTATTTTACGTGACACGCAAACGGTCGTAACAGTTTTCCAAGGCACTTCTTACAGCCTCACATATGCAGTTGTAAACGAGATTTTCGCTGAGGCTGTTTATTTATATCCGTAAAACATGATACGAAGATGTAGAGTTTGATAGCCGATGGATGTAAATAGATCGCTAAGCAGCCAAGTAGACGACAGACGTGTTAACTATGCTCGTGACTGGGTCACAAATGCACACATATGATCCTAATTCATTGTACTGATACCAATAGTTTTTTGCAAATATCTTGGAAGCCAAACCAGGGGGTGGTTACACGTATAGGAAAAAGTTGACATATTTCAAGGTCATTGAAATTGAGATCATCCCTGTCCTAAATGATCAATTAGATAATTAAAGGAACTTATCTAATTGGCATTCAATTATAATTGTAGCGCCTCCTCCGAGAATATAAATTGGTAATGCCCTTTGCCTGCAATACTTGCCATACGTTTAAAGCAAATTAAAAAGCGAAAATCGCGCTCTGCTTGTGTTTTCAGCGTTGCCATTCTTCCTCCAGTTCACGGCTGTCGCTAGTTTAAAATGTTGCCGTTGTTATTTGAGCTTGGGTATTCGATTGAAGAACGAGAAACAATTATAATTGAGCTTCACTTAGGTTCGTTTAATTATATAATTGTAATTCTCTTCCTCAAAATGAATTGGGAGATGTTTAAAGCATCTAACGGCAACCAGAGATTCGAGAAGAAGAGTGTAAATTCAACTATTACAAGAGGAGAAGAATGAAGATTTATTATCATACCTAAACATATTAAAGCAAAGATAGCGATTATACAAAGAAAAGATTTAAAAATAAATATCTGAGAAAACCGTACTAACTTATTATCCTAAAGTTATCTTATATGTCAGGGGTAACGTTGGAAGTCGGGGCGTGTAATGAATCTTCTTGTGAGTTGTCCATCGTTGTTGTATACCAGATCATACTTATTGAAGCGAATGTATTACAAAGGTTAACAAGTGATAGCGATGATTGAATAATCGAGATGTCGGTGACGATAAATTTAAGTTCGACAACTTATACACGGTGAACGGGATGACGATTGCGATTTGGAACTCGACGTACGTGTTCACTGGACTAGTCGAACTTATCGGATTGAACCGCAGTCCACGCGGAACTGCCCTTATATACTTCTCTCCGTACCTCTCTGTATCTCTCGGATCAATTTTTGTTTTTAAGCAGAGTTATTTAATTACTTTATACCCATGTTAGGTACACGTCCCTCTCGTGACCATGGCTACGTTCAGTGACCGGTTATGTCACTTCGAGCCCAAGCCCACTGTCATAGATCTCTGACAATCATAATTGACTTAACTTATGAACAGCTATTTCTCAGTTTTATTGTTTAAGTACGACTATAATAAAAAGTCTAAACTAAAGTATTGGGGATTTTCCCAAACATTCCAAAAGAAAAGCCCCGATGTCCTTTCATCTCCGACATATATGAATTAAGGTTCCAAAATCGCATTTGCAAACACACTTGCGACATGTATAATCGATAGATCATAAAATTTGGCGAGCTTTGTTTCGTCTCGCTGCTCTACGAATAACATCAATATTGACACCTTCTTTCTCGGCAACAGAAGTCGACGCATATGTTGTGTTGTGTGTGTGTTTATATCAATACAACTATTCTCTAAGCCGCGTTTGACCCATCGACTCAGCGTAATGTTTTATGCGTTAATAGTCATAATTTGTTATTTTTTAAAAGAGATAAAAAAGTTTTTTGTTGAATGTTAACATAGAGCAAATATTTATCTGCTACTTATATTGAGCTACAATAAATAAAGATCGTTTTCTATTTAATGCGGAAGTCTTTATCCTATCAGGTATTCTTATTTCGAACGAATCGAGTTTTATTCTACTATTTTCGAGCCTTATAAATGTTAAAGTATGAATGCTGTGGCTAGTGATCAAGGCTAGTAATTGTCTTGAAGGTTAACCTTTCAAAGAATAAAAAATCATTAGAACCTTCATCAGATAAAACGACAAGAACTACTCTAGTATTTTGGATTACGTAATCTTATCTCTGCTACACCTTTGAAAAATCTTCTTATGTTGTTATCCTGCACTATACTTCTGGTTCTAATAAACGAGAGATCGTCGACTAAAGACTAGTGAGTGAACAGTATTTAGTTTCTTTTCCAAACCCCTGAGACAGACACGCAAGAACGTCCCAATCTATAGATTTTTCTGGCAAAAAGTCCATCATTAACACGTTGACTGCCAACCGTGTTTTCAAAGAAATCTCCGTCAGACCACGCGTGCAGCAGTACCAAGCGTTCTCTGCTATGCCAGTTCTACTGTTCCAATGCTAGTGTTCAACTCTACGCTCGCTATTCGACTATATGACTCGCTATAATGATTGTTCTAGAGAACACGTTCGTCTATTTGTATCGACCGGTGGCATTACAAAAAGTTCAAATGTAACTCCGGTTGACGATTACAAATAACGGCAATAATGGTTTGCCCGGAGTTTGTTTACCTTTAAACCTAGCAAACCAAAACAACATTCACACTCCAAGGCACAACAAGACGAGTCTCTTCGGATTCGAATATTATGTTTACTCATATGCCACTACAAAAACGTACGTGAAGAATAAATTTAAATATGTTTAAACTTTAATTTCTTGGAAATGAGGCTGTGACGATTAGAGGCACAAATCAACGCGTCGACCCTTGACATTCGTCGCCGTCGGCGATCAAGTTCGAGACGTCGCAGATCACGGTCGAGATTTAGACCATCGATTTGTTTCTGGTCAAAGGTGTCTACAGACTTTCGCGAGGTCTGGTTCATCAAATCATTTACAGAGTTAATCTGTAAATTTTCTAAGAACGAAGCTTGTTGAGCGAGATCCGTGAATACATATAATAAATATTTTTGACGTTGCCAACGCTAGTTAGTATCGATCGATCGTAAGCATTACCTAGTATACGAGTATCGAGCATTCTTATAGCGAGTATATCGAGTGACATTGAGCGAACGACAGTTATCTCGGTATTCTATACTTAGAATAATTTAAAGTACATTTGACAATATCAAATATCAACTTGTCTTGTTATTATATAAAACAACACGTTTAAAACACGTTGACTGCCACGCGTGTTTTCAAGGAAATATCCGTCAGGCCACGTGTACCGCAGTTCCAAGCGTTCTCTGCAAGGTACTCCCATCGATATTTTAGTAATGCGAGTCGCTCAAGAGGTGGTCTCAAGAATGATCTCTCGTTTCGTTTGTTCGCAATATTAAAATCACTAGCTGTTGTTGAATATAACGAAGGAAAGTGTGGTATAGATTATTCCAACCAAATGGTTTCTTATGCCACCACAATTAGAAAAAAAATCAGATGGTGCAGAAAACTTGGTGTTTAACTCCTTCTGGAAATTTCTGTTGTAAACGCTTTGACGGTTTACAAAATTGCAACAAGGAAGGATATAAATATTAGAATATTTAGACAATTATTAGTTGTAAAATTATTAGGGTTGTCTGAAAATATAAAAAATTCTTGTCTCCGACGGAGTCAGTATAATATCGCCGTTCGGAAAAATGATTCCGGAAGAAGCATTAGTCTCGCGTGCAAACTACGTTATGCAAATAAAAGACGTCGAATAGACCGAACGAAGGCACAAGAATTTGAAGAAAACCACAACTTATTGTCCAAATTGTCCCGACCAACCTCAGCTATGTATAAAATGCTTTAAAGTTTTACATTCTAAATAATTTTTTTAATAAACCGTTTTCGTATTACTTTTATAAGAATTCAACAGTTTTATTATAATGGAATATCTTTTCAAATGCCTACGATGATCCTTCGCAAATAGTGAAATAAGCGACACCCGAATATGGGTTACACGGCAGTCAACGTGTTAAATCATCCACCACAAGGCCTTAAACGGACAAATGTTATTTTACGTTTTTGATGCTTTGAGTTGAGTTGAATAATCTCCTAGCGATGGTTTTCGTCGGTGCTCAGTTAAGTTTAACCTTCAAATTTGTTCAATTTTAAATATAAAGAGCAGTATCTTTGAAATGCATTTCCCGAAGCTAATATTTTATATTTCACGTCTGCTGTCTCGCAGGATCATATCCATTTTCGTCTCGATTGGCGGCCATCGGTACCATTTAGTATAATTTTCTTCCTTTTTTTGTGATTTTGAACATTAATTTTTCCGCATAAACACTTTTAAAATATTTTAAGTATTTTCGAAACGTTAATACTTATGTTGCTAATTTAATTATGTAACAATATAGAAATAAAATAAACTTTATGTCGTCCGTACAATTACACTGTTTCCCCACTTTTTTCCATATTTTGAGAGGTTTGTTTTTATGATCTTTAGAGATTCGTTATTAAAATTGCTTTTGGTATGCCTCGCTGTTATTTGCCGCTGAATCACCTACCATAATAAAATAACAAACATAATTGTAGTATCGGAAAATAATATATTGTTGATTGGTGATTTATTTACAAATGAATGGATTGTACAGATTTTGATTAGACAGAAAAACGATTATCGCAATAACGTACTATACTTTTGACAACTCAGCAGTTAATTTGCAACTCTCGTCACAACGGATTCAACACTCTCTCGACAACGCTAGTGTCACGTAATATAAAATAAAACTACGAGGTTTTATAAGAAGGCGAATGAGGAATATCCCATTCGTATGCTTTATTGACTGCAGGTTACAAACTGAGCTTACTGACTAAAGGACCGGAGTTTTTGTCTTTGCATTAAGACTCACATATCTTAAGAGTGGGGGTCTGGCTAGTATATTTTCTCTAGGCTGTCGCATGACTAGGTCCTATCGGCATATCCGATGTCGGCAGATGCCTGGTCTTTAACTGGTCGTTACACTAGCAACTCTAACTCGACAACGCAACTCGCACTTTCTGACTTCTGCACTGACACTGACTGTGAATTTGTCTTTCTGCCTTAGCATCCCTTTTGTCCCTTTGTCTTAGCCCCACCACGCACGTGTTCCGCAACCGCTTGTGGCCAGGGTCACATTGGCCTTTTCTATGAAACTCTTCAACTGAAGGACCGACGACACATTGATGAGCCTGTCGGCACCTCAGCTCGCGACAATGTTTAGGGTTGACCCGATATTTTTTAGGTCTTTTGTCCACGATACTACATAAATGAAGCCAGACCAACAACAAATCGTCCCCTTTCTGCCGCGTGGTGTTGTCACGTTGTCGCTCAGATGCTTTACAAGCTTGTTGTGATTTTCGAAGAGGAATAAGCGAATAGACGGTCACGCATATTTAACTGCAACCACAGGCACATAGGGACGCGTCTGTTCAGCTGACGATTATATAAACAGGTCTCAATACTCGCTAGGAAAAGCCGTGCAGAAATTGAGTCGTGACTAATTGTAAAAAGTCAACATGGAAGACAACAAAGTTCGCGTTCTTGCGAGATAGACAGAGTGGAGTGTCTCTGTCTGAGACATTTTTGTCTTCCATGTTGAGTTTTCACAACTAGCCACGACTCATTTCTGTAATGGTTTTCCCTAAACTTTTGTACATGAATATAGAGACCTGTTTATATGTGCATGGTTCAGTCATAGTCTAATCAGCCACAGCGCGGTTTCCTTCTTTTATTTGAAGGTATATAAATAGGAGTTGCACGATTATACAAAAGAAATAAATTTTTCTTCGCCATTGAGCTTATCGCCTGCAACATCTTCGCTGCACTCGCGATGGGTTTCGCAGTTCTTAGCTCTGTTGTCGGTTACGATCGATGCATTGATTATACTCGATGGAGTTGGCTCAGCTTCCGCTGATCGCTGATTCACAATGTCTGAAGACGCCTGACTGCAGACGATTTACATTGCTTTCCATTTTGCACGCTGCACTGGTTTGGTTGGTAAGATTACGAATTATTCGTGCACAATCACATTGCTCCAGATCGTGCTGGTAAGCAGCAAGAACAACGAGTCATCCACTTCGTCGAACTGTGTTGCTTTTTTCCGTTCTGGTTATATACGGATTAGGATTATTATCGTGATATACATCGTCGCCATACAATCTCATGTCTACCACTTAGTCTCTGTCGTCTTTACTCGATTCGGGTAGCTTCTTCAAACGGTGTCGCTTATCGTACAATTTCCCCTGCTTCTCTTTTCTCATATTTTCTTTGAGAACTACTTTATCATGTTCTACGAAAGAGCCCGAGTTTTTCGGAAAAATAGGAATCCTTCTCGAGTTATTAACTGCAGGCGAATAAGCGTTTTCTAGTGGCGTTTTTCTAGAAGATAAAAGTCCTACCCCAATACCTTCGCATTTTTTATGATGCTTTTAGCAATCTCCACCACGGCTTCGGCAACGCCATTGCTCTACGAGAATCTTGGAGAACTTGCTACGTTGTTGATGAACTTGTTCAAAGTCTAAATTACTCGCAAACCGACCAAGGTCGGTGAAAAATTGCGTGCCGCAGTCAGTTCTCGAGACTTTTGGAATATCAAATGTAGTGAACATTGCTTTAATCAACCTGCAGATCAAATTATCAAAAGAGAAAATTTATACTGGCTCATTGGGAAATACCTGTGATGACCAAGGACATGCACAAGCAAAAATCTTTTATGTGCCAATGATCGGTAAAATTTATGACACACGCGCCAGCGAAGCTATTTTCGAAGAAGCTGTTTTTTATCCGTCGATTTCATTACTTTTGCGTGTATGCATTTTCCGATCAAGTTTTATTACTAGCCTCCATAGTGTTTGCGAGAGTCATAAATTCCGAGTTTTTAAAGACCCTACTTGTCGATGGTCCGCTGACCAGAGCAAACTACGTCAAGTGGCTCGAGCCCGGAAGAAGTCCCACGGCGTCACCGAGTGTACACCCACAAATTTCCCGCCAAGTAGCACTTCGATCTTGAAGCGTACTAAAAGAGCAGGAAGTGTGATAGGAGTGATAAACAAATACTTAATTGGCTGAGCCAGTATGGGAGTTAGTCGATCAAGTAAAAAAGGAGTGCCTTCGGATCTTGAAGAAAGCGAAAAACAGCGAGGTGACAGTTAGTAAGAAACTACGATCGTGTATATCCGGAAGAAAATACGCGCGATTGAGAGAACGAATTGGAGGCATCGTAGTAAAGACTTTCCTTCCATTCTTATATTATTTACCAAATGTCCAACTCAACAAATTTTAAAGTACAAATTAACCAATAAAAAGGAAAAAAATTCTTACATTTATTATTGGAGGAATGATTTTACGAACAAAGCAAACATATAAGGATTGTTTATGAAATCAGCCAGGTCGTCAATTTGACGGGTTTCGGAGAGATAGATATACTATACTACATACAAA
The DNA here is from genome assembly GCA_905332935.1 of Bombus hortorum. Lineage (NCBI taxonomy): Eukaryota > Metazoa > Arthropoda > Insecta > Hymenoptera > Apidae > Bombus > Bombus hortorum. The sequence continues at coordinate 11,270,560 of HG995199.1, forward strand.
TTTCAAAAGTTAAAAAGCTGTGGCGGCACTCGATCACGGAACTTTGCAACGGCTTCGCGACACAAAGCGTTATACCTTCAAAGCGTAAGGCCGACAAGCCTAATGTACCATCGATATCCCTACGGTTCTTTTGCCGAATATTCGGAAAAATGCATTCGCGGTGACCGTCGCGGACATCTAATAAACGCGTGCGTAGTGGGGATATCGAGGGGTAACAAAGAAAGAATCCGTTTGATTTCGAACCAAAGATTCATTCAGCCCTGAGCTGCGAAGTGCGAAAGGTTGTCATAGTTAGCAAACACAATTAGAGACAAGAGATTATCGACTCTTGTTAGTTCATCGTTAACCGTGAATTGTTAATCGTTAATCATTAATTGTTAGTTCACCGTTAATCGTTAGTTGTTGATCGTAAATTGTTGACTGTCGCTTGTTGATAGATTGATAAACTTTTTGTTGGAAATCAAGAGTATTTCTTGTGGGCACCTTCACCAACGATCACCTCAAAACTTAGAAAAAAATAATTGTGTGTATAAATTCTTTGGACGAAATGATTAATTTATGAAATGGTTAATATTAATGCTACGGTTTTTTGGGGTACTTCATTTCGAAGTTTGAAATCTGTCATATTGACAGGTTCCGTAAACCTAGTGTTAAACATAAACAGTTTTTACTAACTTATTACTAACTTATTTATAGAACATCAATTTGAAAAACGACTTGTCTAAAATTAAAAGCGTTTACCTTTGCACTTCGTAACAGCGATTGAAAATTATGCGTTTGAATAACAGAATAATCGCTATATGAAAGCATCGCGATATGAAAAGATTCCATCGCTATGGAAGGAATGAAGTCTGAAAGGGATTCCATATCTGCTTAACTACATATGTACTGGTGTATCACAGTATCACTGGTTTTAAATACATTCATATTTTCCTATGTAAGTAGGTAGTAGTAATTTTAATAATAAGAATGTCATGTTCATAGCTCCCTTAGATATCATGATCTTAAAGAATGATGTACTTAGATGATAGAGATGATAGAGTAGGCCTTGTTATGCTTATGTCGAAGCTGCAGGTATGAAAGAAACACCAACACGAAGATTTTTATAGGTAGATTTCACCTCTGATAAAGAGTTTATAATCAAACGCAATAGTACTATAATTTAGTTAAAGATATTACAGTTTTTGACATATAAAATGCTATGACACTGTTACAACGGTACGAAGTTGCTGCGTACAACTTCAGTCGTACTGAAGATGTCTCTGGAAGCGAAATAGATCGATTGTTCGATCAAGCGGTCGTGTCGCTAACGATTGTAAATATATAAAAAGAGAATTGATCCCCTAGCTTCAAGGAGCCCGTCTCGTTCTATACAAAAATGTATATTTTTAAAAGCGTATAGATCGTGTTGTTGATTTCATTACCGTACCATATTAAAGTCTGTAAGTAAATAATGTATAAAAATCACGTCGTGCATTGAATGGCCCCGACGCAACAATATACATATTTGTAAATAACATGGAAAATTTAAAATTGTTAAACTTAATGCTATGGTTTTTTGGTGTATTTCATTTCGAAGTTTGAAATCCACCAAATTAACGGGTCCGATAACCTAGTGTTAATATAGTAAATGCAATACGTAGTATCGTGGAAAGATTGTCTAGGAAAGACCCGCCGAAATACGTACACTATTGCGAGAAAGCCTAATTGACGACAGAAAAGGTCGGGAAACTTCAACGGGCCAAGCAGCCCATCAATGTATCCTAGGTTCTTCAACCAAATAGATACATGGAAGAAGGCGTACGTTACCATGATCGTGTACATTAACCGCATTTCAATCCACATCAGAAACGAGACCGCGCTTCGGAACCGATGGGCTGATGACGGAAATAAAGATGTGGGGGCATTCGGCGATAATGTATGTCGCCGAAGCGAGGTGCTTAATAAACCACCAAGATCCTAATGATCATTTCGCCGAATGTTCCAGAAGAAGGCGTGCGTGGCAAAGGTCACAGACGCCTAACAAACACGTGGATAATGGGAATATTGAGGGGTGAAAAAGAAAAGAATCGGATCCCACCGAAAGTTGTAAGAGCTTCAGTCTTAAAAAGTCGCAGCTGGAATTCGGAAGTGAATTGTAATCAGTGTAAACAAAGCGTTAAGAAATAAATTATCTCTTTTTATATCTTTATTTTTGATCTTTTATTTTCATCTTCGATTTCTCTTTTTTATTTTATGTGACAATCGCAGACGGTTACGGAATACATACGTTGTGGAGGTATCAGAAGACGACAAAGGGATGCTTGAGGGAGAAAGACGATTCGTCAGTTGTTAATTGAGAGTCTAGTTGCGAGTCGTCGTCAGAGATGAGAGCGAGTTGCGAGATGTTATGATTTGTTAATTGTTAGTTGTGAGCTGTGAATTATCAATTTAGTTGTCTCAGTTATATCACATTACTGCATTATGTTTATATTAAATAATCATCATTTCCTTTTTAAATCACAGTGAATAACTGCATCCATCAATAAATTTATCATATAGAATAGAAATCACTGGAAATCCTAATTTCTAGTAATTCTGATGATTCTATAAATATGTATAATGAAATATTACAAAGGTTTGTATAGGATATACTGAAAATCGTGGTACAAGCAGAAAGGGTGTGGTTCCATGTGCAAAAGTAAGTCGAAAGTGTAGAATAACAATCTTTGATATTAGTCTGCTATCATGGAATTTTTGCATATCGAGAAACATAGCTTGCTTCAGTTTTAAAGCGTGTGCTAATTTATTTGTACGTGTATGAGAGAATGATAAAATGTGTGATAATGGTTGTGTAATTTCTTTCGCTGTATTCATTCATAGATCATTAAAAAAAATGAAAAAGATGGAAGAAAATAAAAAAGCCAACACCGCACGGAGTTCCCAAGCGGTCACCCATCCAAGTACTATCCGTGCCCAGCGTTGCTCAACTTTCGTGATCGGACGAGAACGAGTGCTTTTTTTTTTAATGTCGTTTATTTAACAGGAAAATGCGTATTACATAAATATTTTATTCATAATAAACAATGAATTTCGGTTGACGGTTGTTTTAGGCAAAGGTACCGATACGTGACGGTACGGCATAGCCGTACAATATTTGTGAGTGGGGGTTACATTATTTTTTTTTTCTTTTTTTTATCGTTGTATTTTTAAATTAGGATTAAGCCGCAGAAGAGCGGTGCTTATGTATGATTTTGTTTGTTTTTCTTTTTATTTCTGTCCTGAAAACCTGGACGTAAAAACAGGTCAGTTCGGTAGTCTACGGTATTTGGGAGTGGTGGGGAGGGAAGGCGTGATGGGGAAAGGAGGGGTGTCAGGTATAATTACTTACAATGTTTATAGTATTTACACTATTTTACACGACGGGGGATTTGAGATTAGCCGTTCTGAGGCTCTTTCTTTTGGTTTTTTTTCCTCGTTTTATGGTTTTGGTATCCATCAATATTTTTTTGTGTTTTTCCTATAGTTGTCTTCTGTGTCTTTTTGGGGGAGGGCCATGTTGTATCTCCACCTGGGGTCTGCAATCTGTCCGTTTAGGTTTTCCTCGTATAGTATTGCTTCAATCCCTGTTTTTCTTTTTATATGGTAAATTATCGGTATGTTGTTTTGATTTTGGAGATAGTTTCTTTCGTCTAGGTATAAGAACGCTTCCGGGGGGATATAGCCTGTTGTCAGTGTGTTTTTGTAATATTCATCGTTTGGTAGAAGCAACCGAAGATTAGGCTGTTTTCCGTTATCTTTGCAGCTTGCGCGAAGTGGTTTCTAGTTAGTTTTAAGATTTGGCAGTCGATACGGTGGATGTTGGCTAGATCGTATATCCTTTTATTTTTGACGTATTTTCTGAATCCGCTGTATTCGGATCTGTAAGTGCTCAAGCAAGCCCTGATGCATTTTCTTTCGAAAACGCGCATTTTTTCCATTTGGGAAGCTGATATATTGTACCAGATTGGACAGCCGTAGGTTAAGATTGGTCTGATTAATGCTTGGTAGCATAGGATTTTTACATTGCTGTTGAGATGTTTGGAGTAAAATAGTCTTTTTGTTTTCCAAAATGCTTTGCTGGCTTTGGAGAGTTGAATTTCAATGTGTTGTTTGAATTTTAATCTATCGTCTATGTGTACCCCTAGGTACTTTACACAGTTTTTATGAGGTATGGGATCTCCTTCGTTTGCTTTTTCTTTTAGTTGGAAGTTTTTGCAATGTTCTCTTTCTATTGGGCCTATTTCACTTGATTTGGGTCTAAATAGTATGGTTTCGCATTTGCTTGCATTGATTTTTAATTTCCATGTGTAGTAGTAATCGTTAATTTTTTCGAACAGTTCTTGGAGTTCTGTTCTTATCTTTTTGGTTTTGCGGCCTGTTACGTAGATGATTAGGTCGTCTGCGAATGCTATGGAGCGTTTATGGGTGGATGTATCGAGATTGAAGAGATTTGGGACATCGCTATTGTAGATATTAAACAGTAACGGGGAATTTACTGTTCCTTGTTGAAGGCCGTTTTCTATGGGGAATTCTTTATTTGATGTGTGTGGGCCGTCAGTCATTACGAACGTTTTGTTTGATATCATGTCCCAGACTATTTTAATTAAGTATTGTGGGAAGCTTTTTTTGCTCATTTTGTATATCAGACCTGGGGTCCAAACTGTATCAAACGCTTTTTCAAGGTCTATTAGGCAGGCGGCTACCCGTTGCTTTGCGTTTAGCGCCCAGCAGATATCCGAAGTGAGTTTGTTTATCGCGTGGGTCGTGGAGTGTTTGTGCCGAAAGCCGAATTGGTTTTCGGGGATTATGTTGTTTTTTGCGCAGAAGGCGGTTAGGGCGTTGTTTATAACTATTTCAAATACTTTGCTTATGTTGGGGAGGAGACTTATAGGTCGTAGGTTTGCAGGTGATGAACCGTCTTTATTTTTTTTTGTGATGGCTATTAATTTGGCTTTTTTCCATTTTCTGGGGAAATACGTGTTATTTAGTGCGTTGTTAAATAGTACTGTGTAGTACCATTTTATTTTATTGGGTAGTCGTTTGAGCGAAATGTTTGGGATGCCGTCGAAGCTGGAAGATTTTTTATTGTTTAATTTCGAGAAGATGATTTTTAGTTGGTTGTAATTTGTGAAATAGTTTATTTCGGTTTCTGGGTGATTGGGGTTGTCCGCGGTGTTTTCGTTTGAGAATGTGCAGACTGTTTTATTTTGTGCTCTGTCTTGTTCTATTATATTTTTGAGCTTGTTTGTTTCGGCGATGATGATTCTGTTTAGTTGTTCTCGTCCCATGTGATCGTTTTGTGTGTGCGTTTTGGAGAAGTGCGTGCCGATAATGTCTAATTTTTCCGTTGCTTTAGATATTACGAAGTTTTCCTGGGGGTCTTTGTTGGTGTTGTGTATCGCTATACCTGCTTCTTGGATGAGGTGGGTTTTTTCTGGGGGTAGTTTGAGAGGTGGTATGGGGTTCTGTTCTTTTGGTCTGAAGATTTGATTTATCTGCGGGAACATGTTGGCAGAGTCTTTTTTGGAGATATTTCCTATTTTGTTTGATCAGTATTGATTTATAGAGATTGCGAGTTCTTGTTTCAGTTGTAATTTTATTTTGTGTAGTAGGTACTTTAGGAATTCCAAGTCATCTCGTTTGTCGTAAGAATAGTTATATTTTATATTGTTCAGCTTGGAAAGTATGTAGCTTTTGTCTCGGTGTAGTTTTTTTATTTTGTTGTTGATATAGGGTTCGCAAGAGTTTTTTTGTTTTAAGTTTGGTACGGATTCTTGGAGAGCTATTTGTTTATGTTCTTCTATTTCGTCTATGAATGAGTCGATTTGTCTGTTTGTTAGGTTGGCGTTGTTGTAGATTTTCAAGTCGCAGTTTTGTTCCAGTAGGTTTTGGAATTTTTTCCAGTCTGCCTTTTTGTAATTAAGCCTGTGGTTTTCAGTCTGCGTTTCAAGTGTTAGGTAGTCCGATGTATTCTTGTTTATCTGAAATTTTATGGCGTTGTGGTCGCTGTCATAGTCTAGGGTTTTGAGAGTGTTATTTGGTCGTAGGTCTTGGAATTTTAGTCGCGCATCTGCTAGGCATATGTCTAGGTATGAGCCTGCTTTTGGGTAAGAGGGTAGCTCGGAGCTGTAAAGGTTTGTTTTGAAGTGTAGGCTTTTATTGTCTAGCCAGTTTTTAATGAAGTTTCCTCTCGTATTGTTTTGGTCGTTTTTCCAGCTTGTGTGTTTTGCGTTAAGGTCGCCTGCTATTATATAGTAGTTTTTCTGTTTGTCGAGCTGTAAAATTTCGAAGAGGTTGTTGAATTCGTCGTTAAATTCTTTTTGGTTCCCGTAGGTTGCGTAGGCTGCCGCGATGAATAGGTTTTCGTTATTGCTTATTTTTATTTTTATGATCGTTGTTTCTAAGATTTTGAAATTTGTTATTTTATCGTTTTGGATTGTTTTGAATTTCAGGGGGTTTTTTATGAGGATTGCTGTTCCTCCTCCTTGGCTAGAGTTCGGTCTGTCGTGTCTTATCATAGAGTAGTTTTTGAAGTGTACTTTGTGTTTTTTGTTCAGTTTTGTTTCTGATATGAGTACTATGTCGGGGGTTTCTTTATTTAGTAGGGTTAGCATACTGTATCTTTTTTGGTTTGAGATTATTGAGTTGGCATTTATTGAAATTATTTTCAAATATTTTAAGTTTAGCTTGTAAGTGTTTTGCTGTAATTGCTGGTTTAGTGGATTTTGGTTAGTCGTCGTCTGTATCGTTGATAGTTCTGAAGATGGCGTCGATTCTTTCTTCGTGCATAGAGACGGCTGTTCGTTTAGTTGCGTTTGTTGTTCGCTCAGTGTTTTGAAGATACTTTTTTTAAAATCTTCGATTACGTTTATGATGTTTAGTTGGGGGGTGTTATCGATTGGGATTGTATTTTGCATTGGGTTCGGGGCTGGGTTAGTTATTTGTGGATGGTTTTTGGTTGCCTGATTTAGGGTTGTTCTTTGTTTCTCTACATCAGAGAATTTTAGCTCTGGCGCGTATTTGCAGCTTATATGGGCAATTCGATTTACCTTTGGTTCTTTAGCTTTGTTCATTTTCTCGGCTAGCCTTTTACGCAGCTCTACGAGTTTGGGGCACCTCTTGTATGACGCGGGGTGTCCGTAATTTTTGCAGTTTACGCAGAATATTTTTTCATTGGTTACTGCGTCTTCTTTTTTTATTTTGCACTCGCCTGGACCATGCGGCTCCGTGCGTTTTACACAACGGTAATCTAGGTTACAGTTTTGCGCTGTGTGACCTAATCGTTGGCATTTGTGGCATTGGGTGATGTCGTTTTTTCTTATTTTTTCCCATGATATTTTGAAGTAGTTGAGTCGGTCTATTTTTAATAAGTTTCCAATGTTGCTATTGGGGGATACTTGTACTATGTAGATTGGGAGCAATTTGTTGTTCTCCCTTGATTTTCTTGTCGTGAAACGCGACACTTTGGTGAATTGTATACCGTCTATTTCTAGTGCTTGTAGGTCCTCTAGTATTTCTGACTCTGTGAAGCTATTGCATAGCCCTTTTAGCAAGTATGTGTGGTGTTTCTGGGATTTGGGCGTGTATGTGTAGAATGCTGTGTTGGCTGCGATCAGGATTTCTTTTGCTTTGTTGTAGTCATTTAAATTTTGAAGGTATAAAACGTGCTTACCTGCGTGTATTAGTTCGATATGGAAATTTTTAATGTTTAGCGAATTTTCAATGAGAGCTACTGTGTCTTTTGGGTCCTGGAGGGTTATGTTGATTGGGGGTGGTCTGTCACTCTTTGTATGCGCGGAGGCGTCCTTGTGATCCTCTATGGGGTGGTTGGTGGGAAGTCCGTGATGTATCTGGCTCCTCGGGGGCGTTGCTGATGGGGTTAGGCCTTTAGGTTTGTCCGGTTTAGTAGGCTGAGTTTGTGGTATCGCCGTCTTGCTCGGTGGGGTGGGGAGGCTGTGTATCTTTGTGTCTTTTGATTTGTTTTGATCGTGGGTTGTTCCGACCTGGGATGTAGTATGTCTTCTTGTTTTGTTTCGTAATTCTTCGTTTTTTTTCCTTATGTTTTCTAATATCGATTTTTGCGCTGTTGTTTTTTTCGTTGGCGTTGTTTGTGGGTGATTCTGCGGTTGCGTTAAGTTGGCTTCTTGCTCTTGTAGCACCTCGAATCTGTTTTTTGTTTGGATTGTTGAAGGTGGTGAGCTTCTTGTCTGTTTCATGATTTCTTTTTTTTTGTCTGATAAGTCTTGCGTGTTGCTTTTTTCTTGTTTTACGTTTTCTTGACTGCAATGTGCTTTTTTGTTTCTGGGTGTCAGGTTTGGCGTTGGGTTGAGTTTTCGCGTCTTTTGTGTTGTTAGCATTAAACTGCTGATATCCGTGGTCGTCCTTGGTGAGGTTATTTTTCCTTTGTTCACTTTTTTTATGTTTGTGGGTGGCTCCGCCTTATTTTCGGCTTTATTCTCGTTATTTTCAATCGTTTTGTTTTCTTGTATTTTCCTGGAGGTTCCTCTTATTTATATAGCACGTACACTCTTTAGCACTATCCTTTTTTTTTTCACTTCTCACTTCTTTTTTTTTCTCTTATTACTGATAGTCACTGGTAGCTACTGTGAACGCTGGAATACGCTCATTGACAGGTCTAGCTCCGGCTAGGGGTCCGATCTGCTCGAGGGTTTCCGGTCAACTGACGAGAACGAGTGCTCTCAACGCGGTATGAGCGTTGGCTGAAACAAGTACTTTTGCTACTCAACATTGATCTGCAGAAAGCTATTTAAAAGGATATACGGATGTGTATATACGAATTTCTCTGTGTATACGATCATAGATTATTAAAAAGAAAAAAAAAATGACAAAGATGCAAAAGAAAATAAAAAAGCCAACACCACACGGAGTTCCCAAGCGGTCACCCATCTAAGTACTATCCGTGCCCAGCGTTGCTTAACTTTCGTGATCGGACGAGAACGAGTGCTCTCAACGCGGTATGAGCGTTGGCTGAAACAAGTACTTTTGCTACTCAATATTGATATACAGAAAACTATTTAACTCAACCTACGAGTTACTTTCTAGAATTTTGGACCGAAAACGTAAACAAGCTCGCGCAGGCTTTGAGCCATTCACAAAAATTGTGTAGTACGATGATCGGGTCAATTGTAAATATTACGGGCATCGCTCGTGGTACGACGGTCGCGGCTTGTAATTTGCCCCACCACAAATAGCACAGACAAGGCTCCTGATATATTCTTATTATCTCTTCGTATCGTGATCAGTTTCAAGTTATTCTTGGTCACATTCGCACATCGAAATTTATTTTCACAAATTCTGGAGAAGCATCCCCACAAGATGTTTTCAAGAAAAAGATTTCGTGATGAGAGCAGTGAGAATTGTGCTAAAAATTCCTCTACTAAAAGTGACAATAGTGATATTATAAGTTCTGTTCGAAAAAAATGCATGCGATTAGTTATTGATGATACTTTTGTCGACGAACAACTACCAGAGCCCTGGCTTTGGAAAGAAATAAGAAATAATCAAAAAATCTGGGACAATACGATGACTCCTGGCATAAGAGAGGCAGCCTTACGTCAATTAGGAGGAAGTAGAAGATAATTAGATATATTTAATCTAATATTTGATGACATATTCTGGGAAAATATTGTAACCGAAACTAACCGGTATGCAGATCAAATACGAGCGAATCCACGCAGAACACGAGAAATCGACGACACTTGGTTTCCTGTAGGTTCCAATGAAATTAAAAGATATTTCGCATTGTCCATAATAATGGCACAGGTAAAAAAAACCAAGAATACAATTGAATGTATGTTTGGAATTGGAATATTATTTATGGTCACCTGTGGGCAGGATTGTTTTCGCAGCGTGAAGGTTATATGACTGGATTTATTTTCATTTATTTTGAAGCGCCATTTCTAGAACCACTTTTCCATAGAGTCGAGACTTCGCTGGAGAGTCGAGGAGGCAATTTTCGGGTTTGAGAGGGATGCTAATACAACTGTATCATCAGCAAATGTCGCTGTAGTTATCTCTGTTAAAGTTGGTAAATCGGCAGTGTAGATGGTGAACAGTAGAGGTCTGAGGATGCTGCCTTGGGGTATGCCAGCTTCTATTGGAAATTTTGCGGTTATAGCGTCTAAGTATTTAATCATGAACAGCCTATTGGTTAGATATGAATGAAATACATCTATATTATTATATATGCGTACTATTAGTTGATAAATATTTCAAGTTTTATTCAATAAAAATTATTGAGAAGATAACAATGAAATACAAAATATCATTAATCGTCCGTAGCTTTCAAATATACTGAGAATTTTCGACACAAAATCTAAACAACGCGATCGCGCTGCTTGGAACTGAAATGGTTACTGTACTCATATATTCTTTAAAACGCTCGATAGCAAACGGAAGCCAGAGTTTCTTCTTCAATTTGGCTGTATTTTCCCTCGCGCAAGATCAACGTTTTTGAAGTATACGTCACAACCTTCCGACTTTTGTTTTCGTCTTCTTGCATCAGAGCTTCGCCCACAATACAACTCGATGCATCTGCTTAAATTATAATATTTCTGGAAAAGTCAAAATGTGCTAAAGTTGATGTTCTTTTCACACGATTCTGTATCTCTTCGAATGCTCGTTTTTGAACTTCAGGCCACACGAAACGAACGTTATCTGTTAGCGAAGAAATAAGCTGTTTGAGGATTTACGATTTATTCGATATTCTATTTGCCGACGTAGTTTACTGCTCCGAGGAAGTGCGTCTGTAAGAAGATTTGGCAGAGAAAAGTGGTCGATGGCATACGCGCGTGTCACACGCTCAAGGAGACTACACGCTCAGAAACAGTAAATAGGATAGGCTAAACATCCTGCATGCCACAGCCAGCGAAACAATAAAAAAATAGTAACGGAACAGCCGCCTCGGATTTACACCAGACGACAATCCCTCCACAGGGACAAAAGCCTCAGTATAAAAACCCTCCTAAATAAGAGCTCGACATCATTCTGTTGTAACACTTTGAACCGTCACTCTGTTAGATTTGCATAATAAATTCTATTACCATATACAAACTTCAATTTCTTCACCTTATTTGTGAAACGTTCGAACTGCGATGCGAGAAGATTGTCACGTAAACTTGAGACTTAGATTATAAAAAAAAAAGAAGGTTGAGCTGTAACCCAACTATTAATTTTCTTTTATCAAACTTTATTATAAATACAATGGTTTTACAGAGGTAGAATAATACTAAATCAGAGAAAGGCATAACAAGAACTGCCCGAGATGGCTGAGGTCTCGGCTTATATAAGTTTTGATTTGGGGATGTTGAGAGGGTCAGTGCAGGTTATGATGTGCAAAGGAGCCCGAAGCTCAGGGGTCGATGTCTTATCTCTGGTGTAGATTAAGATGTGGTTGATGTCACAAGATCACCAGCGATCTATCATTTTCGTGATTTCTTGTGTCTCCTATGTGACAAAATTAGCGATCCTTGCCAGGATCCACTCAACGCATCAAGAGGAAACTTCAACGGGAACTCTACGGATTCTACAGCGAAGACCACGGTCACCTCCTTGATCAAAAGAAGGATCTACAAAGAACCTCGGTAGGCTGGCTTTCGTACATTATCTAAACAGTAGACCCGAAATACGTTCTGAAGATAGTGACTCTTCTGAAAGTATCGTATCTATCAATATGAATCCAACTGACAAGAGTACAGCAAAGCAAAACGAACTAACTGCTACTATTCTCGGACAACTTCAAAGTCTAGCTCACGAGTTTAGAAACTTTAGAAGTTATACGGATCAAAATATTAACAATATAAAAGAATTTAGGGAAACTAGTGATAGAAACCGGACCAAGGAAATACGTGACCTTGCAAAAACTATAGGAGTGAAATACGACACTGAAACCGTCCAGCCACAGATCAGCACCCAATTAGAAACCGGTGCCGAGAACGTGACAGACGACGAAACCGACGGACCAGACGCTTTACAAAGACTACGAATTAGTCACGTCACGATTAGACAAAGAAACGACTCCGGCGAGGAGCAAGACCTTCAAGCAGCAGAGGCCATACGTACTATTGAGACACTACGGGGTCGAGACGACGTAGGTGTTGATGATTTTATCCTATCAGTCCGCAAAGCAAGAGCCAGGTGCAAGACAAGTGCTAGAGACTTCCTATTAGGTCTTATACTTACTGAAAAGATAACCGATAACGCGAAAAGGAATATACGATACCAAAAGATTGACTCGTTTGAAGACCTATATTCATGTTTAAGACAACACGTGTCAGCACCAACCACTGTTAGCAATTACAGGGATAAATTGAAAAATTTAAAACAAGGAATAACAGAAAGCATACAATCTTTCAACTCTAGATTCCGACAACAGCTGAAGGAATTAAATTACGCAGTTCAGAACGAAAACCTCACGCCGGTTGAACGACGCGTAGCCATGGATATCGAAGAACGCGAAGCACTAAAGATGTATTTACTCAATTTACGAACCTGAACCTCGCCCAACAATTAGCAGCCAATAAAGAACAATGGTTTCGAGAAGCAAATCGTGTTGCCCACCGCCCAAAAAATCGATCTAATAACACTACGCCCGTATCTAAACAAAGTGCTATCAATCTACAACCACAAGCTTTTAGCCAACCATCAAGTGACCGAATGAAAATTAAATTGTTCCAAGTGCTCACGAATCGGACAAACAGCCGAGATATGCTACTCTCGAAATTTTCCATTCGGCAACCAAGGAAAGACCCCACCACAAGCAAACCAAACAACGGAGAATCCAGAAGAAATGTACCAAGAGTCAACTGCACCATCACCTGAAAATTATTATCAATCATATTGCAAAACGAGATCACCCGCGATCTATCATTTTCGTGATTTCTTCTATCTTCTACGTGACACGCGCTCCGACAGAATATCAATAATGTTCGGACATTCGATCGATTTCGCAAGCAGCGAAAATACATTTATTTTTGTTTAGAGTGACTCCTTCTTTTTGCAAACGCGCGAAAACAATTTTTAAGGTCTTGTTCTTGGGTCTACATTCGATATGATTAAAGAAAAACCTGAACACGTTTTTGAAAAATAATGCGATAGGCAGCTTCTGCCAAACGGTAAACATGTACCTGCCAAGAGAAGTTACTAACATACTTAGAAGTTGACTTTTCTTATCTGGCTTAATCTTTTAAGCCCCGCATTTGAATACAGTCTAGAAAATATTTTCGCCCCCTTTAACACTAAACCTACCAACACCGGTCAAATTGACCGCTCTCGAACTTATTAAAATTTATATAAAATTTATATAAAATATAAAATTTAACAACATTTAAACGTTATCATATCGCTTCATAATTACTGACTTTTCCTAAAACATGCATACAATATATTTTTCGGTATTTACTTTTAGTTTGCTCTTTTATTTTCTAAGAAAAATTTGTACTCTGCCTTGCCCACCGCGAGCTGTCAATTTGACCACCCGACAAAATATTTTCGTTATTCTTAAAATAAATGCAATCAGTACAAAGAAAAAGCTATCTCAAGGGCAAATGACAAACAAAATCAGTAATAACAGATAATAACAGCTGTTACATCCGTAATCTGGTCATAAAACGTAATCCATCCCTCGAACAAGGTGGCCACCGGCTGTCAAAACATATCAACTCAGACCTATAATAATCCTAAGGAACCGCCATAAAATTTAGCATTTTGTACGGTCAGTTATTACAAACATTTTAAAAGTCAAGAAGTTTCTTAGGGTTATTGCTGATTGTGATAAAACACGGGAAAAGCTTTCCCAACTCCACCCTCGAATCGTTGGTGGAGAACGGTCAATACTCGTCAATATTTTCGTGTAAACATCGCCGTCACAGACCATATTCTTACTTGCCATTGTTCTTTAGACCAGAATACATCTCAGTTTGTTAGTCAATAAGTCGACATCTAAACTTGTTATCTCTAAAACTCAGGCAGAAAGCATCTCAAAGCGTTTCGTGTAATGTTGTTACAAAAGGAAAAGTAAAGTATACTATAATTAACAATAATTTTGTATTCCTTATCAGTATTTACTTCAAAAATGTCAAGACTTTTGAAAAAACAATTATTAAAAAAAAATAATAGACATATAAGGAGACTGTTGAGTGCGCGATGAACAAGAAATTTTAGTAACTGAAAACGGCATGCAAACACATAAAAAGCTATTTACAACCGAATCAGAGTTGAATATTATTTATAAATAAGCGTTCACGTCCAGGGCAAAAAGGAAAGAAATTGACAGCAAAGAGTGAGACTGATGTAGAGAAACAACGTATCGAAACTGGACCCGATGGGACAGTTTGGTAAGAAATAAATGCAAGACCCAAACCTACCAGGACATCATACATACATAATACATACAGAATAAGCGGCATATAATGAAAGGACAAGTAAAGACGGCATTTTATCTCATCACTGATCACCGTATAAGGGATCATATAATAAAATGTACGAAAGAAGAAGCATTTAGAGTATTTGGGACTAAGAGGAAGCTAGATGCAATAAAACTAGATGTATTCGTTGCTCTGCTATATGCTATATGCTATATAAAAAATTTAAATGTCTCATATTTGTGGAATAAAATTTGGAGACCTGCATTTTTTTCAAAAACAATGAGCAGGAATAACTTTGCTGAGATTATGATGTTTATACGATTCGATAAGAAGAGCAAAAGAAGCCAACGTTTACGAACCAATAAATTTACAATAGTATCTACAGTATTGGGCCAATTTACAGAGAATTCACAAAATTGTTATAAACCTGGTGCATACATTACTTTTATATAAAGAATCGCGGGAAAAAAACATGCAATAAAACTATCAACAAGTTCAGATTAATTACTGCAAAAGCCTTGTCAACTAAAAAATTGTAAAGGTTACAAAATTACGAAAATTTGTTTAAGACACGGGAAATATTTATGCTGCAAATGTACGTTTGATAATAAGATAATTTGTAAAAAATGCAGCAAAGTTGAATAAGATATATCTCTATATAAATAAAAGTGTAATTTTATTTAAGACTATAATTAAAATTAAACAAAAGTAAATTTGGACGAAATTTTATGAAAGTTAATCATTTTATATATATTTAGTTATAAATTAATCATTATCTAAGTTAAATCATAAAAACTATTACTTCTTGAATCACCGGTCATTTTGACCGCACACGATAGGAATACGTATACACGAAGTGTCGGTAGGTTTAGTGTTAATGTCATCCACCTTAGGTAACGGGTGGATCGTGCTACTATTAAGCTTTGTGTAATCGCAGCAAAGAATTTCGTCGGTGTTTTTTTTACGACCACGTTCGAGTTACATCATATAACTTGCCAACTTTATCACCCTCTGCCTAATAAGCTTATCTAGTTCTTCTTTTAGTTTCGGAAATAACGGTATATATGGCTACTTCACAGGCATGCGGAGTGGATTAAGAAAAAGATTCAATACTCTCTCTTAAATGGATTTAGTTCTTCTTTGAATTGATCAAGACCACTAAGCCTTGATCAAACTGGCGAAATATTTTCGCACTTGCAGAATCAACTGTTCAAAGATTATTTACCTCCTTTACTAACTTTAATTTTCGTATTTCGGCTTTTCCGAGTAGATTTTGCAAGAGACAAACTTTGAATTTACCAACGATAGAATTTCTCGCAAAATTATGGTTGGGGAAACATCGACTAATAGCTTCTTACCATTCGCCCCGTAAATAACTCTACGTCAATCTATATCTGTAAAATATCTATGTTACGCGACGAGGCTTACTATGGGCCGTGTTCCTAACCGTCACGCGCGGTACTACAGTGTCGCAGACAGATCGTATTATAGGACCGGCGAAATGTATACAATGTAGCGGCAACGCTGTTCGGTCCGTTATTTTCTCCACACAAAGAAGGTGACATACGTGATCATAGGCGCGAACGGTGGCGTGATCCGAGCGTAGTGGGGGTTGTCTCCCAGCGAAAACAAAGAAATGATCGAAGGGCAATCAGTCTCATTTGAAGATTCTAACAGCATACATGGAGAAGTCTGACGAGTAAAACTGAAGTCGTCAAGTCTAACGAATATATCGAGAGATATCACAAAATCGGGTCGAATTTCTGTAACACGTTAACTGTATTCATCTTTCAATAATTTGTGACGTTTTTATTATTATATCAATAATTGTTCAATATACAAGTTATATTAACCCTGTTAATATAATGTTAAATTCATTGAACTACCTCTGTTATCTTAACGGAAACAGGGGAACGACTAATTCGCGGCGTCGATTATCCGAATCGTAGCGAGAATTTACGCCTTTCGCTGACGCGTTTTTCTCGCGATCGCGTCTCTTGCGAACGGTCGTGACAATCTATAAAATATTCATAAAAGAATATGCATTTTCGGCAAAATCAAATATTTCCAAGTTAATCAAAAAATCGCATTTTCCAGCTGACGCATCTCCACTCATCGATCCTAAAAACACCGCATTGCGAACATCTTTCTCCAATCGTTGGACGCTATTCGATTTACACACTCGATCCCAATATCCGACTTTCTTGCATTTGTGACAAGTTCGTCGAAGCGCAGGGCAGCTATTCGAATCCGAACGTCTATAAAGATTACACCGGTTGCACTGTTCTTTCTTTTCTGCGTACAGGTCCTTTTCTCTTGCGGCTTCTTATTCTTGAAAATGCTTCAAGAAATCTCAATTTGTTTATGCACACGGTTGGTCTCGTTGTGATTTGTTATCTCCTTGTATAGCAAGCGTATCGTTTTCTCCGCGAACAAATCGGCTGTTAGTTTTGAACGCTCTGACGTTTCTATATTGCTCACGCTAATGATAATACGAGCACAAATTAGATCTACTTTTAACGAGTGCCGTAATCGCACGTTTCGTCCAACGTATCAAACGAATCAACATTTTTGTCCATCTGTATACCCTTGAGTTGTATCTTTCTAAAATTATGTTCTTGTTTTGCAAAAAGTACGTATTAAATTTGTCTTTCACCGCTTTCAGCGTCGTAATGTCGTTAATCTGAGGCAGCGGCCGATTTAAAATTTCTTTTGGTTTTGCGTGATCCTGTGTTGTGGTTTTCGAGGGGACTAAATAAATAGGCGGTCACGCACGTTTAACTATGGTCACAGGCACGTGGGAACGTGTCTCTGACAATGCGATCCCTGCCCAGTGTACAACCATACTTCAGTAATACAAAGCGTGCTGCTGTACCTCTTCCTAAAGACGCGTTCACACACTAAACGTATTTCATACAAATCTATAGACTTTATTTATTTTGTGCCGTTTTGCTTTTATTACTTAGATACTTACACTGTTCCTAAATATTAGAATATTTATGAAAAGTGAGGTAAACCTGAGAAAATTATTATCTGATTTGTCTATTTACTCATTTTATTTATTTCGTTTATTTCAAGTCTCAAAAATGCATGGAAATACCGAATATTTAAGATTAAAATAAAGGAAGAATACTTTTCCTTTTTGCATTATATTTTAAATGGGATTCCATGGTGCCCCGCGGTTACGAATCTATGATTTATTTCCTTGTTATTTGCAATTTGCTTCTGGATTTTTATATACAGGAGAAGTGAAATTTCGTGATTTAGAGTAAATGGAAAGAATTTTTATTCAAAATGATCGTACAAATCTTTTTATCGTATACTGATTAATTTAACCCCTTAACCTACAACTACGGGCATAGCCCGTAGTACGATGATCAGGCTAAACGTAAATATTACGGGCATAGCCAATATCGGGCCAAATATAAATATTAGCGGCAGCGCCCTCCTAAAGTTATAAATATTTGTGGAATATTTGATAAGTAATTACAACCTGAAGCAATAATTGTGGTAGATGCAAGTACTACAAAAAGTTTATTTATACAAAAATCACTAATACAAAATTAATAATCTGTAATGGTCGTCGTACCATGCGATGCCCGTAATATTTACGATTGACCCGATCATCGTACTACACAAGTCGTGCGAATGGCTCGAAGGCTGCGCGAGCTTGTTTACATTTTCGGCCCAAAATTCTCGAACGTAAATCGTAGGTTAAGGGGTTGAAAACCAAGAAATTATAGAGGCGATGTTTACGCTTCTTACTCTGTTTTTAATTCTGTCCGATTAATCGTTTTTCTGGTAATGTCAGTCGATTATCACGTTTTATGTAAAACTAACAGATATCACAATATTTATGATCCGTAGTGTATATATAACATACATGTGTATGTATATACAATATACAATACAAAATGGCAAATAATCCTCGATGTCATAGTTCATCCTTTCAACGTTTAATTGCCTCTGAAAACACGTTTCGAGCATTTCGATTGACATTTCCACTGCGAGAGTGCACGACTGGCGCCTTCGTGGTGGTCAGTTTAATTTGATGTGACCAAATTTGCATTTCGGTGAAGCCGACGGTTCTCGTTTCACTGTTTAATCTTCCTGATTGCCGCTCCATAGAAACGCAGCTGTATCTCGGTTGGAAACGATAATCACCGATGATTTCAACCGTGTCGATTATTTTCGTTTGCGTATCGTACGCTCAGGAAATTTCTCTATCTCAACATCAATGACTGCCTTCGCTCAATAATTCCGATCCCTATTTCTGTTCCAATGTTATGTAAACGTGGTAAACAACTTTTCGTACGATTTCATCTGCTTGATGCAATTTTGTTTAAACTATTTACAATATACACTTATCTTTTCTAGTAATCAAAATTACATGTTAATCGCTTAAAAGTTCTGTCTTCTCGCTGATTTCGATGCCCTTCAAAAACATTGTCAATGTAATTATTTTGAACAACTTTTTCCAAAGCAAATAATAGCCGCCCTGCCTTAGTTTCCAAGATACAGTTATTCCCATTGATATTCGGACATCTAAGGGTAGCTTTTTTAAAATTGAACCAAACAATTCAAATTTTTTTTAAGAAATTAGAAGAAATAGTTTACTAGATGACTTATAAAAAATATTTTTTAAATCGCAATTGGTCGCAATTGCGAAGAAAAATGTCAGTCAAAAAAAAAACACTTTTTATTAAATCTCTCATCAACTGTTTCAAAGATCTATTTTTTCATCTGGGTGTGTAATGGAAATTTAAACAACACATTTTGAAGATTTATGCCAGTTATATATACATAAAAAATTTCATCGAAATCGATTAACGTTGCTATAAGCTACAAACGGTTACAAGTGGTAAAAATCGCAGATTTTCGCCACTTATCGAATTCGATAAAATTTTCAGCATATATGTATATAACTGACATATTCAATTTGTTTCAAATTGTGTTTAAATTGTCATAACAGGCCCAGATAAAGAAGTTTTTCTTCGCGATTCTGATCAATTGCAATCGTTTTAAAATTTTAACACGTTCGTCGCCACGTCGCACATATCTTTGTGACGGGTATACTTCCGTGGGGGCCCCGTCACCAAAGTATGGTGACGCTCTTCTTGTCCGAGTTAATTAAATATACGATATTATATATAGGATATACAACATAAAAATATTAAAAACACATTATACCATACTTTTTATTCAGTTATATTCTGGATAATATTATTCGTATGGTATTCGTTAAAACATTCCAAACACATTTGGGGTGATTTTTGGCACTTCGAACAATATATATGTTATAGACTTCATCATCACTACTCTCCTCACTTTCAAATATATTTGCACGCTGTTTACCGAACATTTTAGGGATGAAAAAATCACTGATGTACGTCTCACAAGTATGCTTCTCGACTAAATGAAAGATCTGAGGTATCTGTCGTGAGATCCCTCGGAATACTCTAATTGGAAAGATTATCGCTTTCTCCATTTCAGAAATAAATAATCTTTTCTTTACAAGCTCCTTTACGGAGCTCCGATCTGGGCGGAGGACCTGGTGGCCAGCAACCGTAACCTGCGGGCGGTCAGGAGGTTGCACAGGTCGGTGGCCATCAGGGTGGTGTGGGGTTTCCGCACCATCTCGGCGGCGGCGGCGACGGCGGCGGTGCTCGCCGGGCTTCCCCCGTTCGAGTTGCAGGCCCTGAGGTGTCGGAAGATTTACCTCTACACTCGGGGTCTGTCGGGCGGGGTCAACCCGGTGGGCGCCGACGCCAGGGTGCGGACCGGCCTCGACATGGGGGCGAGCGCGCCGGGGCTGAGGGTCCTCGGGGCCGCTCTTCCAAACTGGGACGTTTGGTTGGACGGTGGCGGGCCTCCCCTGACCTACAGGGTGACGCAGGTGCTCACTGGACACGGGTGCTTCGGTGAGTATCTGCATCGGATCGGGAAAGAGGCGACCGCGCGTTGCCACCACTGCGGCGCGGATGTGGACTCGGCGCAACACACGCTGGAGCACATTGCCCGGTGTGGTCGGTGCCGCGCCACTACCTCGCCGCGGAAATAGGGTGAGACCTCGCGCCGCCGGTGATTCTTAAGGCGCTGCTGACGTGTGGGAGGGCCTGGAGGGCCGTGACTTCCTTCTGCGAGCGGGCTATGCTCCGGAAGGAGACGGCTGAGCGAGCGAGGGAACGGGATTCCCACCCTGAGAGGATCGGTCTGCGGACGCGCTGGGACCGCCGCCCCCCGCTAACGGGGTCTAAAACGCGGGCGCTGGACTCGCCAGCGAGTCCGGGGGCCGTCGGGCTGTCCAGTCGGGGATCTGAGCGGCCCTGCACGGCGGTCACCCAGGGGACGGGGCGCGGTGTGACATGGCCGCACACCGCGCCAATTGCGGATATATAATCGGGGGGGGGGGGGGGGTGTCACCACAGCGGTTCCCGGGCACCTCTCGATCGCAAGAGGGACGGTCATCGTGGAGGTTTTAGTCGGTATGAATCCGGCACTACCCGGCGCCCTCTCCCCGGAGGGCGCGGGGCGCTTATGAAGGTTACCTCCACGAAAAAAAAAAGTACGTTATTGTGATTAGTTCACGTTAAACAACCATCGTTCTTCTGTTTAATCAACATCTATACCATCTATATTTATAAATAAATTATTATTAGTATCATCCGATGCTATAATAATTATTTATCATGATTCAGTAACATGTATATGATATTTTATTTCTGGAAGTTATTTCATTATTTCATTGAATAATTCTTACATAGGATGTGCGGTAAAACATAGTAAAACATAGATTATTTGCAAAACTAATACCTTTAAATAAAAAATATAAGTATAATTTTATAATTATAATTTTTCAATTGCTGTCCTAGTTTTTAGGAAAAATAGATTTGAATAGAAAGATATCGTTAATTCAATACAGTAAGTTTACATGGCATATTTCATATGTAATCATACTGGTAGTTTAAAGTAGAGAGAGAAAAATGGAGAGAGAGAGATTTTAGGTAACATTATTCTTTAATGATGATATTCTTGTATACAGAATATGCCGATCAGAAAATTTTTGAAAGAGCGATGGGTGCAAATGCAAGATACTTTAGATGGAAGAATCAATTTGTTAGCCATGTATAAGTAAAATATAACACTGTCTCACTGTCATTGCTATTAAGTGTTTTCATAATGTTTTTGGCGCTAATTCCAAATCTACAGATCGTTTTTCTCTAGCAAATCTAATTTCTGGGGATTAAAAGGCAGTTAAAACCGCTAAAAGCTATATCTTGCTAAACTCATCTAACTATGTTTTTATATTATATTTTTATAACGATATTATGACAATTTAAATTGTAAACAAAGTCGGCAGTTGAACAAACATTGGGATCTTCCATAACATTTTCAAAAGAAAGACCACGACGTTTTTTTTATCTCCGACGGATATAAATGTAGCGACTCACAGAAGTCAGTATGAGAATTTTATCGTTCGGTTATCGAGAAAATCAATTACCGTTCATCGAATATTATAAACTAATTATTCGTTCTATCAAAATCATTTTATGTTGTTAATCTACATTCGAACAACTTTAATTCTCTCCCGTGCCAGTATTCCCGCGCATAGCAGGTTAGCCGAAAGTGGAGCTTATTGCCAGTTGCATTAAACGTCAGTTGACGCTACCTTCTCGTCGGCGATCAAATAGAACGTAACATTGAAAACAATTCATAGTTTTCAGATTTAAACAAATTTTGTGGCATAACTGTAAAAGTTTTTCAGTTTCTGTTTACGTCGGAAGATTCTATACACTTTCCTGAATACACTGCTATCGGTCTTCGATACGTTATGAATGTATGTTTAAACTATGATTAAAAGTGGGGGACACCGATTTTGCACCAATGTTCAGATATTTTTCAATTCATCTTAAAACATAAGAGTCTAGGGTTAAGTGAAAGCTTACCACACGATAAAGCCGACTTTCATCTTGAAGAAACACTCAAGAAAAGTTGCATCATATATTTCTTCGTCATATCAGAAAGCAAAATAGCTCCACAGATGCTGACGTGCCGATAGTAGTACTCAAAGGCACAGCGGCTGTTCAACGTTCTTCTTAGTGCAATGCAGTCCTTTTGCGCAACTATGTTGAGTGTGCTCATCATACTCAATTATTAGGGCGTTGTCAAAAAAATTCAATTTGTTGAGGTTATTAGATGTATGTGATTACAAAGGAACGCGTGGAGAAATTGTAAGGTAGAAAATATATATTTTAAATACTGAAGTGTAAATACAAAGAAGGAATACAATATGAGCTAATCCAGATCCGCACGCTAGCAGTGTTACTCTCTGACTGAAAATCCTGAAGCCATCGTCGCCTGTCTACAGTTTATGGTTTGCCTTCGTCCCAATCTTTTGTCTATACGCTGTCGATGGCTTCAATGCTTGAGAAAACTAAAAGACCAGATGTACAGTATTCTTAGAAGTGGTGACCACTTCAACAAAATTGAATTAAGGTGTAAAGAATTGCTGGAAATAATTTCATATTTCAACATGACAATACCTGCGTTCACACGACCAAAGTAGCAAAAATATTTTTCTCAAATGAAAAAGTTCAAATTCTAAACTAGTCAACAAGATCTCTGGCTCTCAACATTATCGGAAATATTTGGGGATATCTCGCGGTATATGCCAACGACCGACAATTTCTAACTAACTGTTTTATGAGATAAAACAATGCATTGAACATGAATGGCATCAATAGATCCAAGAAACGATTAACAAGTTATATAAATCTTTACCAAGGCGGATAAATAATAACAGATGCAACAAAGTACTGAAAATTAAACAAAGCTACTAAATTTTGTATACCTTGCCTGATTTTGTTTCGCCAACTTTCTTAGATATTTACATAAATAAATAATATTTACATATTTATTTAAATATTTTTTCTGAAGTAAGTTGATATTGATAAATTATGTTAAATATCGATATTTTAGTCTAATCGACTGGACTACATAAACAATAACAGTGTAAAACGATATATGTATATAGAATAAACTTCATTTATGTTATATATTAAGTATGTCGGAGAGGAAAGGACACCGGGCTTTCCCTCTGGAATTTCGTGGAAAGTCCCCAATACTTTAATTCTTATAAGTTAATCCAATTATAATTGTCTGAGATTTGCGATAATGAGCTGTCAACGCGTCCACACAGTACATGTTCAGCTAGCCTAAGGACCCGCTATAAATCTTAGGATTTAGTTACTAAGGTCCTTCAAATCAACAAACGGTCTTTATTCTAACAGTCCGTAAATTTACCACCGTCCACGGGAAGATACAGGAAATCCGAACCTCCTCACGAACGACGTTTTCGGCCAGCAACTTTCTTTCAAGGACGACTAGCATCCTTTTCTAATCACCAACATAGAAATTAATCAATTAACAGCAACGTTCATTTCCCTCACTTTCCGAATAAGGGTTGTCCTCGACGAATCCGATGATCTCGTGCCCTGAGACACACCCCAATATAGTTTTCCTCCGCAGCATCACTGCGACGGAGTCCGACTCTCTCTCGTGCGTCCTCATCAAAAGAGTATCACGTCTTTACGATCGGTGTCCGACTTGGACTTCGGGACAAAGTATATCTGTTATCCCGTTGACCGCGGATTCGTTACTGAACCTAAGATCATTGTCATTAGCGTCTCGAGTACTCCGTTACCACAGCTACTTGTCAAATTCTGCAATCCTCATATTCGTACTAGCGAAGGCCTTCTTCATTGCGTAATAACAATATCTCAACCAAACGGAGGTCCGTTACACGCCCTTAATCATAATGTCTATCCGACAAGTATAAATTGACAAAATAGTACGATGCTTTACATTTTTGTCCCTAACTTATCTTCATATTTATGCAATTTAAATGATCAAAAGTTGTAAATACTATGAAAAGCAAACATGTAGTAAGAAGATGAAATATAAAAATAATGAAAGCAATAAAAATATGCGATAATAATATACATATTACATAACGAGGAAAACTTTATTGAACCAAATAAAATTAAATTACATTTATTTCATATCTTTTTTCCTTCCATAAACGATAAATACTAGAAATGATTCCAAACTTTAGTGTAATACTTGCATGTACGGTTGTCAATAATTAATTTATTCCCTCTATTTAAGAATATGAATATATAGAAAAAATATTTTATTACTAACGTGATCTGATATTCAACGTATATATATTTAATTTATATTCAACAAATCGCATTTATAAACAATTTACGTCCGGTTTCCTGACAACATTTTGACATTGCATCTTTCGCTTCATCGTACTGCTTGAAATAATTTCCAGCCACGTGTTCCTTCACGACAGTTCTGCCCGAGCAACCGAGCTAAACAGACGTGAGAAACTGTGCTTCAGTGAAAGTTTGACAAGTAGTAAATTTAGGTGGTTAAAACGTTAACGAAATGCCAAATGGTAAAAGCTGCAAGCAACAAGTACTGTCAATCAAAATAGCAAACAAAGGTGAAATATACTACTTAAACAAAGCTACAAATACGCTAAGCCGAAAGCAACCACTCAACAAAGAACATGTAAGTTCAGTTATAAAAGAAGTGGAAACATTGCAAAAGGAATAGGAAAATACCTACAATGACAAACTCTCCTACCAAGATGAAAACTGGAAGGTAGCGATAGCTCACAAAAAGCATAAAATAATACCAGGCACAAGCGCTATGAAAATTTCAGATACAGAAAAGCAACAGTAGCTACAAGACATCCCACTCCAAAATTCTTTCAGTTCACTGATAGAACATGTAACTAACCAAACTCGACCCTTAAACAACCAAAACAACAACAATAACAATGCTACAGAAATCAAAGAACTACTCAAGCTATCCATCAAAAACACTGAAATACTAACAAAAATGATAAGTGAGCAAAATGCAGCTTGGAACTCTAATGGTTTACAACAACGGGCCCTCGAAACTAAAACATTTCTGTATAACAGTAATATCGACATATTACTTGTTTCAGAAATACATTTCACACCAAAAAGCTATATGAAAATACCATATTACACGATTTATGGTACCAGACACCCCTTAGGAAAAGCACATGGAAGGGCTGCAGTGATAATAAGAAACGATATCAAACACCACTTACATAGTCAAATTAGCCAGGACCATGTTCAAGCAACCACTGTTACAATACAAACTAACAGCAACTACTTCCAGATGTCAGAAATATATACACCACCGCAACACAAAATGACATTACAAAAATGGGAACAGTATTTTCAATCCGTAGGTGACAAATACATCGCAGCAGGAGACTTCAATGCAAAGCATACGTTATGGGGCTCAAGAATTAACACACCTCGAGGTAGAACTCTAACAAAATAGAACTAGTAATCTCAGCATACTATTCACAGGAAGACCAACATACTGGCCGACAGATCTAAACAAAATACCTGACTTGCTTGATTTTGCAGTTATAAAAGGACTAAACGCAAACAAATTAAAAATAACACCCAGTCTTCAGCTTAGCTCTGATCATACACCAATAATAATAGAATACACAAACAGACCAATACTTTATAGCAAATCAGAGTCGCTTTGCAATAAAACCACCAAATGGCAAACATTTAAAGAACCAATCGAGAGCAAAATCAACTGCAATATTCCACTAAACACCCAAACACATCAAACAGGTAGTAACAATATTGACAGAAATTATACAAGAAACAGCATGTGCAATTACTGTTTATGAACCAAACAACAGGCAAACAAAAATAATTCAAACAGACATCCTTGACAAAATCAGAGAAAAAAAGGATGCGAAAGTAAAATGGCAAAAACATAGAACATGTGAAAACAAAAAACATCTAAACAAACTTGCAAAGGAAATAAAAAGTAAAATAAAAGATCATAATAATAACGAAGTCTCAAAATACATAGAAACACTCTCTGCGCATGAAAATGCCAACTACTCTCTATGGGAAGTCAAAGTCACGAACAAAATAAAGAAGCCAATAAAACTAATCCCAGCAATCAGAAAAACAGACAACACATGGGCCAGAAGCAACAAAGAGCAAGCTGAAGAATTTTCCAACCACCTTTGTAACACATTTACTCCATATAATGTTAACAACATTAACTCCAAATGTCATTCAGACGTAGATGCACAAAATATTAGTACCTCAATTGACAAGCACTACTCCGTACCTAATACAGCAGCACAAGATATTAGAATCATAATCAAGAAAGTAAAAAACAATAAAGCACCAGGAATCAACCTAATCAGCAGTAAAATGTTACAAAACCTTCCCCCAAAAGCAATACGATTAATGACAATAATATTCAATGCAATTTTAAGAATTCAATACATCCCTAATTTATGGAAACTAACACAGATTATAATGTTACCTAAGCCAGGCAAAGACCACAACCACACCAAACTGCATCTTACAGGCCAATATCATTATTTCTTGCGTTTTCCAAAATACTAGAAAAAATAATATATGACCATCAAAAAGTAACAACAGAAAAAGATAAATTAATACCAGATCACCAATTTGGATTCAGAAACAAACACTTCACGATAGAGCAAATGCGCAGGCTCCTCAATGAAATTTTACTAGTAATAGAAAAGAAACAATACTATACAGCTCTGTTCATGAACATTAAGAAAGCAAAGTAAACCATAAAAGCCTCTTACAAATAATCAAAAAACGTTTCCTGGAACAAATCCACCATTAACTTAAATCATACCTAAGCAACAGAACCTTTGTAGCAAAAATAAATAACACATATTCTGAAGCTAAGACATCAAGGCAGGGGTACTGTAAGGAAGCGTCTTAGGACCAATATTATACATACTATATACAACCAATAAACCAATAACTACCAAGAACAAAATACTGACATTCGCAGACGACACAGCTGTACTACTCAGGTACGCTAATCCAGAAACAGCAGTCACATTACTGCAAGAGCATATCACAAAAATATAAAAGTGACTGCAAGGTAAACAAATAAAAGCAAACCCCAATAAATGCAACCATATTACATTTACACTGTGGAAAAAGAAACTACCAAATATCTAATTGAATGGCACGCACATAACACAAACAAAGCATGTTAAATACCTAGGACTCCACTTAGACACACAATTAATATGGAAGAAATATACTAATTCACTTATAGACAAAATATAGATAAAAACAAGATGGATGTATTAGCTAACCAGTTGAAACTATAAACTCAGCATGGAAAATAAACTAAAAATTTACAAAACGATAATAAAACCAATTTGGACGTACGGAATACCACTATGGGGGACAGCAGCAATTAGTCACATAAATAAATTAGAGTCATTACAACTGAAGATATTCAGAACAATGACCAACGTCCCATGGTATGTTAGAAACAAGGATATACGCAAAAACCTAAAAATACCAATAATCAAAAAAGAAATCGGCAGATATGCAAAAAATAAAAGGAAATAATAGCAATACATCCAAACCAGCTGGCTGCTGAAACGAACAAAATTACAATATAAAAAGAAGACTAAGAAGAAAACATGCCACTGACATCACTAAAGAAATAAAATAGATAAACTCAAAAATGGTATCCTGCTGGAGGTAGTCATCCACATGTTATTTAGCAATAAAATTAGAAAAATTTACCAAATGTCCAGGTGGACAAATTGTAAAGTACAAATTAAATAAATAAAAAAAAATATGTTCCTTCATTCGAACAAACAAGAAAATAACATGGTAATAAGCGCGGATTGTAAGACGAGTTTTCCCATTATTGCTACTGAAATTTGCGCAATAGAATTTGCCCACAAGGATCATATAACAACACGTATCTCAAACTTGGACGCATTTATTATTTAATGCTTCGTGTTTAACGTATAATATCAGATAGATCAAGTTAGTACTTACTACTACCAATAACAATATTACATTTATGCAATCATCTAGTAACAAATAAATGGTTCTGTTGGGTCTCACACACATCAGGTAACGTATAGCGAAATGTGTTAACGTTTGTCCTTTATTTAGGCTGAATCACTTACAAATAATTATATAAACTATATTTACCATGGAAACGTCAAGCACGTGCACGAATACCGATGGCCATCTTGCAACTACTGATGACGTCACGCGCAGGCCTTCGCCACGTACCGCTGCACTACCCGGCGTTGCTCTACAGAAGCTAATAGTCTTTTCTAAATTTAAAGGAAGAAGTAACTTATTTATTGACTGGCCTACGTATTATGTCAACGACATTATTAATAGCGATCCAATAGGAAAAGTCAAACCATAAAGGATCTTCATCTCTTAATCTTAATCTCTGAAGTAAGGGCGTCAAACTTTTAAAAGTTTGATATAAGGATTGGCGCACTAGCTCTCCATTCTATGTAGCTACATAATTATGTCGAGCAAAAGATGAGCTACTCAAGAAGTTATTGGAGTCGCTTCCGCAGGAGAACCGGGCTGGATAGATGGAGCACGATTAAGTATCTTCGAGAAGAAAGTGTGTAAAGGAATGATTCTCTTTTGACCTACATACACATACGCGCGACTAGGGGGAAGAATCCTGGACTGTTTCCGGTTGGGTTAACCTGTGCGTACGTGTACATCGAAGAACTTAATTCCATCCCTTCCGACCAAGCTTATACTTTCTCGTTGCAGCAGCAGTTTTAAGCTCACCAGGGGAAACCTGCACAGTTTTTACGAGCGTAGTTTATGGAACCACGCCAGCTGGGCTCGCGATAAACCCGTTGCAGTTACGAAACGTATACATGCGCACATGAATTCCAGCCTGCCAGAAAAATGAAGGTACATACAAATATGAATAAAACGTATCTGTCTTTATAGAAGGTATTTCTGTAATCGTAATGCCACGATATGATCGGGATGAAAGTTATTTGTCGTGAAAAAATAAATAATAAATGAAAAATAAAATTTTAGCGTATAACGCTTTGTTTAGAGAAAATGGTTTTAAATATCCATTTGATGTACTACCTGTGAAACCCGATTTAACAGACCTCTATCTTTTTTTCTTTTTTTCGTGTATGCATAACAGCTCACGAATGTATTTGAGCACTTACAGAAACCTTTTTGCAATATACAGGGTGTTTTATAATAAGTGATCAGTATTTAAAAGACAAATTTAATATCCGAAAACAATAAAAACTGTTTATATCAACATATATTCTGTTTTATCTCGTTTACGAGATGAGCGAATTCTGTGTTTTACCATATCTCGTCTCTGACTATTTTCATAAAAGATGCTGAAAACGACTTCCTCGTATTTCAATGCATGCATCCATTAGATTTTTTCTTGTGGAGTTACTGGAAATCTATTGTATACAAGACACCTACCGATTACTTGAATAATTGATCAGAAAATTGAATAAGCGTTTTAAGAAGTTCAAGAAACATGACAAAGTATTGATATGCAAAAAACTATACAATCCGAAGCAGCGAAAACAATACAAGGTATTAAAAGAGTCATTACATGGATAGCAGGATGTCTCCATGTATGTGTCGAAATTCAAGAATGTCATTTTGAGCATCACACAGATCAGAGCATCACAGAGTGCCCAGAGCTGATTTTGGAAAGGTCTATATACTGTGGGTTTGGCTCTTATGGAGGGAGTGTCGCTGGGGGTATCGCCGGGGCATAGGTCAGAGGTGGCCATGCTGTTACTGTCTTCTGACCCTGAGACATTGTCTACGTTGTTGTTTCGATGGCCTGCAGGATGTTCGTTAGGCACCTCTGGTTTTTCTGTTGCTAATTTATGGCTCTGTGTCACAAGCATATACCACTACACTGTGGCGTGTGTAAGCAGGTTTAATGTTCAATGTACCATCTCTTTTGCAAAACGTCACGTGCGGTTCTTTACGTCTCTGAATACTATGCTCTTCTTCTCTACGACTTGTACGAGATAAGTTGCTGCTCAACGTGTCGTTCGGATTCAGGATTACTGTGCGCTGCGTAGACTAACCACTCTTCGTTCGTGTAAGGAGGTTTACTCGCGTGCAGGAGTATTTTAACTGAATTTTAATTGCCAATAACTAAAAGACAAAGCCGAAAACGCAACTTTCTTATTCTTGATTTTCGTCCTATTTCGGCGTCAAGAATCACCTCTTAAATTATGAAAAATCTGTAGCCGATCACCCTGTATAACGGCAATCCTTTAAACTTAATTGTTTGTTTGTTTGTGAAGTTTTGTCAGTTTTTTGCTAGCAGTATCGTTAATCATTAATACAAGTTCTTGCAGGAGATTGAATCTTTTCTTACAAACATTCAACTACTAATAAATAGAAAAAATAAGTTGTGCTTAAAAATAAGCGAGGGATATTTGTAAAAAACTCTTCGAAGACTATCTATATGTGTGACACCAAAAAATAAAACTTTTAAAAATTGTAGATGGTGAGGAAAATTTTTCACATACACAATATAGGTCATCAAAAACACAACAAGTTTTAATTTAGCTTTCTTCTGTATCTTATATAGTTTGGATTGATTATTTGAATAATTGATCAGAAAATTGAATAAGCGTTTTAAGAAGTTCAAGAAACATAACAAAGTATTGATATGCAAAAAACTATACAATCCGAAGCAGCGAAAACAATACAAGGTATTAAAAAAGTCATTACATGGATAGCAGGATGTCTCCATGTATGTATCGAAATTCAAGAAAGTCATTTTGAGCATCTCGTGCGAAGGTAATCAGACACGAAGTGATAGGGTATAGAAGCCGCTAAACATCAATATTTTGTATCAAGATCTTTTTCTTTTTTTAAGTTGGATTCGTTTCCTTAAATATTTTCTGTTTATCATGAAACAGCCTGTATAATATACGATATACAGAGTGTACCGAAAATCGTGATACAGGTCGAACTGCAGTGATTCCTCATGTAAAGCGACATTAAAAATTTTGTAGCGCCACTCAACAGCAAAGAACTTTCTAATGGTTTCGTCGGTACATGGTATAACACCGTTCATAGACTGTTTACGAGAGCGTCTAACGAACGCGTGCGTAGTGGGGATATTAAGAGGTTACAAAAAGAAACGGAAAGGATTTTCTTAATAGAGATCAGTTGTGTACGAGAAGCGTGTTTTGTTTTTGACAGAACTTAGTGTTTGAAAAAGGAGGCAGGTAAAATTTTAGACATCTTAATTCAAATGCGTTCATCTCCACACATTCGTATAACCTTTTAAATAGTTTTCTGCAGATCAATGTTGAGTAGCAAAAGTAGTTGTTTCAGCCAACGCTCATACCGCATTGAGAGCACTCGTTCTCGTCATTGTAAATATTGTAAATAATCATACCTGACACCCCTCCTTTCCCCTTCCCGCCCTCCCTCCCCCACCACTCCAAAATACCGTAGACTACCGAACTGACCTGTTTTTACGTCCAGGTTTTCAGGACAGAATGAAAAGAAAAATAAACAAAATTATACATAAGCACCGCTCTTCAGCGGCTTAATCCCAATTTATAATTACAACGATAAAAAAAAAAAAAAAAAATAGGGTAACCCCCACACACAAATACTGTATGGCTACGTCGTACCGTCACGTATCGGTACTTTTGCCTAAAACAACCGTCAACCGAAATTCATTGTTTATTATGAATAAAATATTTATGTAATACGCATTTTCCTGTTTAATAAACGACATTTAAAAAAAAAAAAAAAGCACTCGTTCTCGTCCGATCACGAAAGTTAAGCAACGCTGGGCACGGATAGTACTTAGATGGGTGACCGCTTGGGAACTCCGTGTGGTGTTGGCCTTTTTTTATTTTCTTTTGCATCTTTGTCATTTTTTTTTCTTTTTAATAATGTATGATCGTATACACGAAGAAATTCGTGTATACACATCCGTACATCCTTTTAAATAGCTTTCTGCAGATCAATGTTGAGTAGCAAAAGTACTTGTTTCAGCCAACGCTCATACCGCGTTGAGAGCACTCGTTCTCGTCCGATCACGAAAGTTAAGCAACGCTGGGCACGGATAGTACTTAGATGGGTGACCGCTTGGGAACTCCGTGTGGTGTTGGCTTTTTTATTTCCTTTTGCATCTTTGTCATTTTTTTTTTCTTTTTAATAATCTATGATCGTATACACGGAGAAATTCGTATATACACATCTGTATATCCTTTTAAATAGCTTTCTGCATGTTAATATTGAGTAGCAAGAGTACTTGCTTCAGCCAACGCTCATACCGCGTTGAGAGCACTCGTTCTCGTCAGTTGACCGGAAACCCTCGAGCAGATCGGACCCCTAGCCGGAGCTAGACCTGTCAATGAGCGTATTCCAGCGTTCACAGTAGCTACCAGTGACTATCAGTAATAAGAGAAAAAAAAAGAAGTGAGAAGTGAAAAAAAAAAGGATAGTGCTAAAGAGTGTACGTGCTATATAAATAAGAGGAACCTCCAGGAAAATACAAGAAAACAAAACGATTGAAAATAACGAGAATAAAGCCGAAAATAAGGCGGAGCCACCCACAAACATAAAAAAAGCGAACAAAGGAAAAATAACCTCACCAAGGACGACCACGGATATCAGCAGTTTAATGCTAACAACACAAAAGACGCGAAAACTCAACCCAACGCCAAACCTGACACCCAGAAACAAAAAAGCACATTGCAGTCAAGAAAACGTAAACCAAGAAAAAAGCAACACGCAAGACGTACCAGACAAAAAAAAAAGAAATCATGAAACAGACAAGAAGCTCACCACCTTCAACAATCCAAACAAAAAACAGATTCGAGGTGCTACAAGAGCAAGAAGCCAACTTAACGCAACCGCAGAATCACCCACAAACAACGCCAACGGAAAAAACAACAGCGCAAAAATCGATACTAGAAAGCATAAGGAAAAAGAACGAAGAATTACGAAACAAAATAAGAAGACATACCACATCCCAGGTCGGAACAACCCACGATCAAAACAAATCAAAAGACACAAGGATACACAGCCCCCCCACCCCACCGAGCAAGACGGCGATACCACAAACTCAGCCTACTAAACCGGACAAACCTAAAGGCCTAACCCCATCAGCAACGCCCCCGAGGAGCCAGATACATCACGGACTTCCCACCAACCACCCCATAGAGGATCACAAGGACGCCTCCGCGCATACAAAGAGTGACAGACCACCCCCAATCAACATAACCCTCCAGGACCCAAAAGACACAGTAGCTCTCATTGAAAATTCGCTAAACATTAAAAATTTCCATATCGAACTAATACACGCAGGTAAGCACGTTTTATACCTTCAAAATTTAAATGACTACAACAAAGCAAAAGAAATCCTGATCGCAGCCAACACAGCATTCTACACATACACACCCAAATCCCAGAAACACCACACATACTTGCTAAAAGGGCTATGCAATAGCTTCACAGAGTCAGAAATACTAGAGGACCTACAAGCACTAGAAATAGACGGTATACAATTCACCAAAGTGTCGCGTTTCACGACAAGAAAATCAAGGGAGAACAACAAATTGCTCCCAATCTACATAGTACAAGTATCCCCCAATAGCAACATTGGAAACTTATTAAAAATAGACCGACTCAACTACTTCAAAATATCATGGGAAAAAATAAGAAAAAACGACATCACCCAATGCCACAAATGCCAACGATTAGGTCACACAGCGCAAAACTGTAACCTAGATTACCGTTGTGTAAAACGCACGGAGCCGCATGGTCCAGGCGAGTGCAAAATAAAAAAAGAAGACGCAGTAACCAATGAAAAAATATTCTGTGTAAACTGCAAAAATTACGGACACCCCGCGTCATACAAGAGGTGCCCCAAACTCGTAGAGCTGCGTAAAAGGCTAGCCGAGAAAATGAACAAAGCTAAAGAACCAAAGGTAAATCGAATTGCCCATATAAGCTGCAAATACGCCCCAGAGCTAAAATTCTCTGATGTAGAGAAACAAAGAACAACCCTAAATCAGGCAACCAAAAACCATCCACAAATAACTAACCCAGCCCCGAACCCAATGCAAAATACAATCCCAATCGATAACACCCCCCAACTAAACATCATAAACGTAATCGAAGATTTTAAAAAAAGTATCTTCAAAACACTGAGCGAACAACAAACGCAACTAAACGAACAGCCGTCTCTATGCACGAAGAAAGAATCGACGCCATCTTCAGAACTATCAACGATACAGACGACGACTAACCAAAATCCACTAAACCAGCAATTACAGCAAAACACTTACAAGCTAAACTTAAAATATTTGAAAATAATTTCAATAAATGCCAACTCAATAATCTCAAACCAAAAAAGATACAGTATGCTAACCCTACTAAATAAAGAAATCCCCGACATAGTACTCATATCAGAAACAAAACTGAACAAAAAACACAAAGTACACTTCAAAAACTACTCTATGATAAGACACGACAGACCGAACTCTAGCCAAGGAGGAGGAACTGCAATCCTCATAAAAAACCCTCTGAAATTCAAAACAATCCAAAACGACAAAATAACAAATTTCAAAATCTTAGAAACAACGATCATAAAAATAAAAATAAGCAATAAGGAAAACCTATTTATCACGGCAGCCTACGCAACCTACGGGAACCAAAAAGAATTTAACGAAGAATTCAACAATCTCTTCGAAATTTTACAGCTCGATAAACAGAAAAACTACTATATAATAGCAGGCGACCTTAACGCAAAACACACAAGCTGGAAAAACGACCAAAACAATACGAGAGGAAACTTCATTAGAAACTGGCTAGACAATAAAAGCCTACACTACAAAACAAACCTCTACAGCTCCGAGCTACCCTCCTACCCAAAAGCAGGCTTATACCTGGACATATGCCTAGCAGATGCGCGACTAAAATTCCAAGACCTACGACCAAATAACACTCTCAAAACCCTAGACTATGACAGCGACCACAACGCCATAAAATTTCAGATAAACAAGAATACATCGGACTACCTAACACTTGAAACGCAGACTGAAAACCACAGGCTTAATTACAAAAAGGCAGACTGGAAAAAATTCCAAAACCTACTGGAACAAAACTGCGACTTGAAAATCTACAACAACGCCAACCTAACAAACAGACAAATCGACTCATTCATAGACGAAATAGAAAAACATAAACAAATAGCTCTCCAAGAATCCGTACCAAACTTAAAACAAAAAAACTCTTGCGAACCCTATATCAACAACAAAATAAAAAAACTACACCGAGACAAAAGCTACATACTTTCCAAGCTGAACAATATAAAATATAACTATTCTTACGACAAACGAGATGACTTGGAATTCCTAAAGTACCTACTACACAAAATAAAATTACAACTGAAACAAGAACTCGCAATCTCTATAAATCAATACTGATCAAACAAAATTGGAAATATCTCCAAAAAAGACTCTGCCAACATGTTCCCGCAGATAAATCAAATCTTCAGACCAAAAGAACAGAACCCCATACCACCTCTCAAACTACCCCCAGAAAAAGCCCACCTCATCCAAGAAGCAGGTATAGCGATACACAACACCAACAAAGACCCCCAGGAAAACTTCGTAATATCTAAAGCAACGGAAAAATTAGACATTATCGGCACGCACTTCTCCAAAACGCACACACAAAACGATCACATGGGACGAGAACAACTAAACAGAATCATCATCGCCGAAACAAACAAGCTCAAAAATATAATAGAACAAGACAGAGCACAAAATAAAACAGTCTGCACATTCTCAAACGAAAACACCGCGGACAACCCCAATCACCCAGAAACCGAAATAAACTATTTCACAAATTACAACCAACTAAAAATTATCTTCTCGAAATTAAACAATAAAAAATCTTCCAGCTTCGACGGCATCCCAAACATTTCGCTCAAACGACTACCCAATAAAATAAAATGGTACTACACAGTACTATTTAACAACGCACTAAATAACACGTATTTCCCCAGAAAATGGAAAAAAGCCAAATTAATAGCCATCACAAAAAAAAATAAAGACGGTTCATCACCTGCAAACCTACGACCTATAAGTCTCCTCCCCAACATAAGCAAAGTATTTGAAATAGTCATAAACAACGCCCTAACCGCCTTCTGCGCAAAAAACAACATAATCCCCGAAAACCAATTCGGCTTTCGGCACAAACACTCCACGACCCACGCGATAAACAAACTCACTTCGGATATCTGCTGGGCGCTAAACGCAAAGCAACGGGTAGCCGCCTGCCTAATAGACCTTGAAAAAGCGTTTGATACAGTTTGGACCCCAGGTCTGATATACAAAATGAGCAAAAAAAGCTTCCCACAATACTTAATTAAAATAGTCTGGGACATGATATCAAACAAAACGTTCGTAATGACTGACGGCCCACACACATCAAATAAAGAATTCCCCATAGAAAACGGCCTTCAACAAGGAACAGTAAATTCCCCGTTACTGTTTAATATCTACAATAGCGATGTCCCAAATCTCTTCAATCTCGATACATCCACCCATAAACGCTCCATAGCATTCGCAGACGACCTAATCATCTACGTAACAGGCCGCAAAACCAAAAAGATAAGAACAGAACTCCAAGAACTGTTCGAAAAAATTAACGATTACTACTACACATGGAAATTAAAAATCAATGCAAGCAAATGCGAAACCATACTATTTAGACCCAAATCAAGTGAAATAGGCCCAATAGAAAGAGAACATTGCAAAAACTTCCAACTAAAAGAAAAAGCAAACGAAGGAGATCCCATACCTCATAAAAACTGTGTAAAGTACCTAGGGGTACACATAGACGATACATTAAAATTCAAACAACACATTGAAATTCAACTCTCCAAAGCCAGCAAAGCATTTTGGAAAACAAAAAGACTATTTTACTCCAAACATCTCAACAGCAATGTAAAAATCCTATGCTACCAAGCATTAATCAGACCAATCTTAACCTACGGCTGTCCAATCTGGTACAATATATCAGCTTCCCAAATGGAAAAAATGCGCGTTTTCGAAAGAAAACAGGGCTTGCTTGAGCACTTACAGATCCGAATACAGCGGATTCGGAAAATACGTCAAAAATAAAAGAATATACGATCTAGCCAACATCCACCGTATCGACTGCCAAATCTTAAAACTAACTAGAAACCACTTCGCGCAAGCTGCAAAGATAACGGAAAACAGCCTAATCTTCGGTTGCTTCTACCAAACGATGAATATTACAAAAACACACTGACAACAGGCTATATCCCCCCGGAAGCGTTCTTATACCTAGACGAAAGAAACTATCTCCAAGATCAAAACAACATACCGATAATTTACCATATAAAAAGAAAAACAGGGATTAAAACAATACTATACGAGGAAAACCTAAACGGACAGATTGCAGACCCCAGGTGGAGATACAACATGGCCCTCCCCCAAAAAGACACAGAAGACAACCATAGGAAAAACACAAAAAAATATTGATGGATACCAAAACCATAAAACGAGGAAAAAAAAACCAAAAGAAAGAGCCTCAGAACGGCTAATCTCAAATCCCCCGTCGTGTAAAATAGTGTAAATACTATAAACATTGTAAATAATTATACCTGACACCCCTCCTTTCCCCATCACGCCTTCCCTCCCCACCACTCCCAAATACCGTAGACTACCGAACTGACCTGTTTTTACGTCCAGGTTTTCAGGACAGAAATAAAAAGAAAAACAAACAAAATCATACATAAGCACCGCTCTTCTGCGGCTTAATCCTAATTTAAAAATACAACGATAAAAAAAAGAAAAAAAAAATAATGTAACCCCCACTCACAAATATTGTATGGCTATGCCGTACCGTCACGTATCGGTACCTTTGCCTAAAACAACCGTCAACCGAAATTCATTGTTTATTATGAATAAAATATTTATGTAATACGCATTTTCCTGTTAAATAAACGACATTAAAAAAAAAAAAAGCACTCGTTCTCGTCCGATCACGAAAGTTGAGCAACGCTGGGCACGGATAGTACTTAGATGGGTGACCGCTTGGGAACTCCGTGCGGTGTTGGCTTTTTTATTTTCTTTTCATATTTTTTTTTTTTTTTTTATGATCTATGATCGTTCACAGGCTACATTAAAATAAATATTAGGTTTGGATCAGTACCAATTTTTCGGCCGGCGTGGGACGGCCGGTCAAACTGATACATACTAATTTTTCACGAATTTAACTATAGCTCCTGATGATAAGCATGCACAAAAAATAGAATTCAATTTGCGGCCAGGTAAGGAACTGGATGAGGACGAGAAATCGTATTCATGACGATGAATTTGCCGATCGCCTGTGCGAATTTTTGTGCCGCCGTTTTTATCGTCATAGCAACATCGATTCGATGGCATCGTTGATGGAAGCGATCGGAACACAGTACATTTTTTATAGATCTAAGCAGATGTCAAGAGCATGTGACTGCTGATGTCTCCGGATCAATTAGGTGCTGTCTGTGTGGTCCACTCATTGGACGTCTGAATAGAAGCCAGTATGGTCAAATAACATATAAAATACTCCAATGCCCAGTTTTATATAACCATAACTTTCGAACCATTGCATTCTGCAACTTGAAACTTGCATTGTCATATTTTATGCAGCGAGAGCTCCAGGATTGCATAAAAAAGTCAAAAATTTTTTTTCTCCTGAATAAAACTCAAGGAGAAGAAGTATTGTCCTTTTATTAGCCTCACACGAACTACATATGTGCAAAGATTCCAATTTGTTTGAATTTTCGAGTGGCCGAGCTTCCCTTATGCGTTAGAGTTATATACGTTAGCAGCAAGTGACTTGCAATTTCTACATATGTATATGTTATAACTTTAACTTAAGAAGACTTTACTCTTTCGTAATTCCGAGATAATTGCCGTGCAGTCTCTCGCAGTTCGCTTACCAAAAAGGCATCGTTGTCTCCCCTCGTCCTATGGTCGGATTCTTTAAACACAGTCTGTATTCTTTAACGATGCAACATTGGATCGCCATTATCTCTGCCTTAATATATTGTTAAATTATCTCACTCATTCTCTATAAGCTCTAAACGGTCATATCGTCGACACCTCATAGCTCGGCGACTTGGAGTCGCCGGCTATCGATTATTTTCAAAACATTTACTTAAGCACCCTGCCGAGCTCTTTATTAGGCCCTCAGTCCAGCCATAAATTACGGTAAGGCTAAATAGTGACGGGCTTTCGACCATTAATTGTCAGGAAGATGCATTGCCACTAATATATAATATGTAATATATACTGTTGAGGTTATTAGATGTATGTGAACAAAGGAACGCGTGGATAAATTGTAAGGTAGAAAATATAGAAGTTTAAATACAAATAGGAATATAATTTGAGTTGGTCCAGATCCGCACGCTAGCAGTGTTACCCTATGACTGAAAGCTCTGAACACATCGTCGCCTGTCTACAGTTTATGGTCTGCCTTCGTCCCAGTCTTTTGTCTATACGCTGTCGATGGCTTCGGTGCTTGAGAAAACTAAGAGACCAGATGTAGAGTTTTTTTTAGAAGTGGTGACCACTTCAACGTATATATGTAC
This sequence comes from Bombus hortorum, assembly GCA_905332935.1. NCBI lineage: Eukaryota > Metazoa > Arthropoda > Insecta > Hymenoptera > Apidae > Bombus > Bombus hortorum. Next base: position 11,310,540 of record HG995199.1, read on the forward strand.
GCTAATATATTTACACATCTTCAGATCAATTTGAAATATTACCAAGTAATATTATGATGATCGGGTTTCATTGTACTGCTAATATAATTTCAAAATATTTCGTAGTCATGGGTCACTGTATATTGCTGCGTATTTGCAAACACCAATATTGCCACGATTAACTGCTATCATTGATGTTGCTGTCGGTACTGATGTCGGTATTGTTGATGTACTATAAATTTTATTTTTATTACCAAATAATAATCTTATTAATGAAGTTATTTTCATCCAATACAAAATGGAAAACATCGATGATACATATCAACAGTAAATATATGTAGTACCGAAGACATTGTCTCCGTTTAAAAATAAAAACAGGAATAGAAGTTACAGTTAGTACTTACGTGTATACCTGATGGATTTTCAAAATTGTTTTTCTAGGAAATGAACAGTTTGCATTTCCGATGAAGATGCATTGCCAGTTCTTCCTCGTTTTTATCTACTTATTTACTCCCTGTTTTTCTTCCCATAACGTCCTTGATCCACAAATCCTGGTAGTTCAAATTGGGATACAACGTGAAAAATTGTATTAATTTCTACCTCTGTTAATACAAAAAAATAGGTTTCTAAAATTTACGTAAAAATATGTGTAAAATATTTACTTTCGCTTATTTCACTATTTTATCGAAAAGCACGAAAGCTTAACTCAAACATAAAAAATTGATGGTTCGTATCTGTGCAAAAGCGATCACCATTGTCAATAACTGTGTCGTCATTATTTTTTTAAATTCTGTTTTCCTAACTATGATCGATGACGTTCACGTTATTGTTAGAATTTATGAAAAAAGTCGTCGTCCATTTAATAGCACTGATATATTCACAACTATCGTCCATCCAATAGTATGGAAGTAAAATAATAACATCCTGTTATCCACCAATCGATGCTGCTTTCGACACTTTTCATCATTCTTATACCATTTATTTGCCATTTTTCTTTTTGCTATTCCGTAATTCTAAGACAGGATTGACCAGCAAACTTTTATTCAAATAATTTTCTTTTTTGACATTTGTTTTATACTAAATATTATTTTATATCATACTTATTAATGGTATACGGTACTTCTACTCTTTTTACAGTAAACGTATTTGCATGTGCAAGTGTAACCTTTTTATACTTTTTGACTTTCTCGCTTCTTGATCCGAAAAAATGATATTATGTTCCTCATACAATTTCTCATACACGAGAGACATTTATTTATTGTCCTGCATCTTCTATTCTTATTTCAAATAATCAAATATTTGGCAAATTATTTAAGAATAATTTACTGGAATAAGATTTTGGAATTTATTCGCAAACAGCTTTATTTTCAAATAAATTTAAGGTAATTTGAGATAATTTGTTATTTTCATTTCACATAGAAAGTGCACAATCCGGTTTCACAATACTTTGCATTTATGTTAATAGAGTGTAAACAAAATTTACATGCAGCGTGAAAAATTTGATATAGGATTAAAAAAAAGAAAGAAAAATAATGCTAGATTTTTCCTACCGTGGTATACGTCTGATCTTAGTGATATTGATTATCTTAATCCCCGTAATGCCACGTTTCCGTGAAACCTTTAGGAGACGAGAGATGCAAGCGTATAAAGTATAAAGAATGTGGTCGATATGACAGCGCTCCTTCGCATCAGCGTGCCCCTTTGAACGACTACGCCGTGCCGAGCCGCCGGCAAACGAACAGGAATTTTCTAAACGATGCCTGCGTGTCAACGATGTGCACGCACTTCGACGAACATTGCAACCGCGACGAGCACAGCGTTTGAGATCCGCCATCATCGTTTCACCCTAGCGCAGCACGCATAGCGAAGGGTAATTGCGCGCACTTGTTATAGGGGTGGAAACGGTGAAAGCGATGAATGCAGTGCACTGAACTTCGTGCACTGGGCATGTCACTTGATAGAACCTTCATTGGATCTTTTGTCTTGATTGGAGGGTGACAACCACTTTATATGTGGAGAAATTATTAAGAATAGCTTAACATGTTTGTTCAACAGCGTGACAACTTTTTATCCAGGAAATCTTATATGAATTTTACTTTTTATAAATATATTTGATATACTAAAGAGTTTAAAGATAGCTTGTCAAAAATCATTTATGATCTTCATTATCTTTAAATAAAGAAACCAAAATATATGTCGGGTTATAGCTAGGTTTAGGGGCGTGTTTGTTTTTATTGTTTTTTGTTTCTCTCTTTTTTTCTTTTAAGAAAGAATTGTAATCAAAAATCTCCTTTTTCAAAGCCGCAAGGCAAAAAAGATAAACTATTAGTACTATTATTTACTATTCAATAACATAGTTATTAGTTAAATTAATAACAAATTCCAGTACTTAAAAGTAGATATTTAAATATATTAAATACTACGTAGATTGTGGATGCTAGAAATTCGTTTCAAATATTGATTTAAAAGTCTTAGTTCTAATATCTGTTTATCAATCCATTGATTTTAAATTACATAGATATCGCACCGAATATCGCCCACGTTTCTGATAATCTAATACAATGAAGCTTCGTGTAACACGGATCTAAGAATAAATCACTGAAACTGTCTGTTCATTCAATTGACGTTACAGACTAAATTAAAGTTTTTCTCTACGATAACAGACTAGTCATACAGGCGATTATATTCGCCTAAAGTATTTGTCATATACACTAGACGTATTGGTTTAACAGTTACATACTGATAATGTTTCAGATTTGTACTTGTCTCTTACTAATAAATAGCGAAAATCGCCTCGACATTCAATTATTTTGAAAGAAATAGTAAAAATCAATTATTATTAATATTATTAAAATATGTATTTCGAATATTCCTTACGATACATTTTTACAATTACTCCAATATATCATAGGGTTAAACGCGCGTTGATTTGTGCCTCTAATCGGCACAGCCTCATTTTCAAGGAAATAAAGTTTAAACATATTTAAATTTATTCTTCACGTACGTTTTTGTAATGGCACATAAGTAAACAGAATATTCGAATCCGAAGAGACTCGTATTGTTGTGCCTTGGGGTGCAAACGTTGTTTTGGTTTGCTAGGTTTAAAGGTAAACAAACTCCAGGCAAAATTGCCACATTATCGCCGTTATTTGTAATTGTCAACCGGAGTTCCATTTGAACTTTTGGTAATACCACCGGTCGATACAAAGAGACGAACGTGCTCTCTAGGACAATCATTATAACGAGTCAATATACATTGACTATTACAATTTTATCACTCGTCTCTTTAACCCTTTCTCTTCGAGCGCCGTTTATACGCGGCATCCCCGAGATGACCTGTGGGTACGAGCGCCGCATATACGCGGCGACCACGCGACGACTCCTCGGGGTCAGGCACCCCATATATCCGACATCCAAATGATGCATATACAAGTGTTATCTGTAGTCAATAATATATTTTTTCGTTATTAGCAAAACATCTGTTGATTTTATTGACATATTGGATTAATCACTTCTTAAAGTTACTCATTGTTGAAATCACGCAGTTTATTTCAAATATCCAAACGATCGTATACTGTTTCATGCTAAAACATCTATTAAATCCATTGACAGTGAAACGATATTTCATATACGGTTCTTACAAGAATTATTGTTATTTAAGACTTAGGAAAACGTATGTACAGCAACCACGCACACTGTGCGTATCTCTGGCGCGCGTTTCCATTCAGTGACAGTACTTTGGCGGATTGGACTGCCGAAGCGAAAGGGTTAATAAACCAACACGTATAATAGCCCACCTCATTTTCAAATTTATTTTCCTCGAAAAGAAAATATCTTATGAAATGTTGAAGTGATTCTTACTTTTAGAGAAGAACCAGCCATTGAGTATTGCTGAGCTCTAAATCAATTTGAAGCGCCTCTCAGCCGCATAGCCTTTTCTAGGAACATGCCACGCACAGATGGTGCAGCGGGGTGTAGATGGGCCAATTTTCATAATTATATAGATACCCATAGGCCCATGTCTTCGAAGCTCTGTTATAATTCAACGCTGCCAGCGTGCGCACCTGGATTAGCATACACTGTACTTATACTTATATTTACTTGTCGGAGATAAAAAGACATCGGGGCCTTTCTTTTGGAATTTTTGGGAAGATCCCCAATACTATAATCTAGACTATTTATTATAGCTGTACTTAAATAATAAAACTTAGAAGTAGTTGTTATGATTCAATCCGATTATGTTTGCCCGAGAGTTGTGACAATGGGCTTGGGCTCGAGGTGACACAACTGGTCGCTGAACGTAGCCACGGTCACGGGATGTACGTTTTTATCTAACAGAGAAGTGCCAATATTGTGAGACACACATTGTATTAACAATCAAACCCCGCACAGGAGCAATCTCGCAGCCCGCGGGTCTGCCTAGCAACAACGGCTGGAATTTTGTTGGTATTTCCGGCCAATATACAACAAAACAAACGCGATCGTGAGGTGAGGAAAGTTTTCATCAGACTTTTATTCTTGCGATCACCTTGGAGAGTTTTCACATCGTTTTTACGTGCAGTATATACCGAGCGTCACAGTGAACGTTACTTTGTGCTTCGAAATATATTCTACGTTTAACAAAGAGTTAGCCCGTTGACCGTGGATTCGTTATTGAACCTAAGAACATTGTCATTAACATCTCGAGTGTCTAATCATCACGGTTATTTGTCAAACTTTGTAAAAATCATATTTATACCAGTAAATATAATCTCTATTGTGCAACAACGATGACTAGTCCGAATGAAGATTCGTTATATGCCCCTAAAGCTATCTATAACCCGACATATATAACTTATCTAATCTAATAAATAATAATAAAATATAAATTCTTATAAGCAGGAGGTTATTTTCGATGTTAAAAATAAGTGAAAAATGTACAGTAATATCTTTCTCGTTTTCAAGAAAATAGAATTTAAACACGTTTAGTTAAATCTGATACACGTGCACTAGATTAATTTCCAAAGTTAATTTCCTAGGAAACGAAGAATGATATGACAAAATCTTATTCTATACTTTCGATTTGTTTTTCACGTAGAATCCTCTCCTCGCCGATTGTATCATCAATACTGGAACATTCTTCGTGACTATCTGATGAGTTTAATTCACAAGATACTGCAATGGTACTGCATATTGTGTCTACTTACTTGTTCATGGTTTGTAAATGTCGATGGCTGCCATACCAGAAGATATGCAAGAAAGAATTTTACACGCTTAACTATAGTGGCAGTTTTCCAATGGATATCCTGCAAAGAATTGTTTTATATTCCTAATCTAAAGAGGCCTCGTATCTATGGTGGACGGTGAGACGTGTTATTGGTTAAATTAGTAACGAGACGAGTTGATTTTGTTAACTATATTTACAGATATTTTAAAATGTAGAATGTAAAGTTAATCGCAAGCATTGCTCGTTCGATGATATTCGTTATGTACTGATATGCGGTACTGATATGTGAGCAACTAGTATATAGGAAATATATAATATATAAACCGTCAAATATATTTAAAATAATAATTTAATATACAGGCTATATTCGCTGAGTCGCTCGTACAGAGTAAAAATCGCAAAGTCAATTTGCTAATGATACTTGATAAAATACTCGCTAGATACTCGTCGATAACTCGGTAGAAACTCGTAGTACTAATTCGTATAATGATTCGTATCACGTATAATTGTTGAGGTTATTAGATGTATGTGAATACAAAGGAACGTGTGGATAAATTGTAAGGTAAAAAATATATATTTTAAATACTGAAGTGTAAATACAAAGAAAGAATACAATATGAGTTAATCCAGATCCGCACGCTAGCAGTGTCACCCTCTAACTGAAAACCCTGAAGCCATCGTCGCCTGTGTACAGTTTATGGTTTGCCTTCGTCCCAATCTCTTGTCTGTACGCTGTCGATGACTTCAGTGCTTGAGAAAACTAAAAACCAAATATAAAGTTTTCTTAGAAGTGGTTACCACTTCAATAATAATGACTCGTATAATGACTCCAACAATAACTCGAATAATAACTCAATAACTGAATAATAACTAAACTGCTCGCGACTGCGTCCGCTTGTTTATACTGGTCGGGGAAGAGACGGAAAATTCGAATTTGTCTTTGATCGACGGTTGCACGTAGCGGCGACATTGTTTTGCCCGGAGTTTATTTGTCGTTATGTTGTGCGCGTCAAGGCGAGGCAAAACAACATGAGTCGTTCTCGATTCACCTCGTCCTATGGCTCATGTGCCGCTACAGACACTAATTATTATGCTGATTCGCTAGATTGATTCGTTATACTTATTCGCTGACTCGATACTGATATTAATTCGCGCGACTGACTATGTCAGGAGAACATGGTCGTCTATTTATACCGGTCGAGGGGGCGGGGGGTGCCGCAAGGTTTGAACTTGTCGCCGGCTGTCGGTTACACGTAGCAGCGAAATTTCTTTGCCCAAAGTTTGTTTACTATATCATGTGCGTCGTACAGTGTTCATCCTCTGTGGCAAATTAACTACCTAAGACATCTTCGAATGGGAACGTCCGAAGGAGCATATGCCGCTAATGAAAATCATACTGAGCAATAGCTATGGAATAAACATTTTGTATAGAAAACAAGGAATGTTAATCTTCTAATTTCTAATTTCTTTTAAACTAACATGACTTTTTCATACAAGGTCATTTGAAAATCATTGTGTTGTAGGTCGTTCAATTTGTTTTGACGAAAAATGTACGATGACATTAGTAACTCGGGAAAAGAAATCTTTAGAGAAAAAGGTAATGAAATGCGATATTCGTCATTCTAAAAAAGACAATTTTGTGTTTCGACGATTTTTTCTATCGGCTAGCATAACACATATAAGACATTCAAAGATAAGGAAACCAAGGTAGAGGAAAGACTCTGTATGTTGGAAAAAGACACAATGCTTGTTACGTCGGCCGACTCTCTATCTAGACCAGGCCATACACCACGAGGCTTTCGATAGATCGTATTCCTAACCTTCGCGCGCGGTACTACAATATCGCGGACCGATCACCTTATAAGACCGGCGAAATCCCTACAATGTCGCGGCGAGCGCACATTTATCGCCAGGTGTCGAGCTCTATAAGCTTCGATTTCGGTCCGGTATTTTACAACACAAAACAGGGGGCATACATGATCATAGCGCGAACGGTGGCGTGATCCGAGCGTGGTGGGGGGTCGTCTTCCAGAAGACAAAAGAAAGGATCGAAGGGCGATCAGTCTCATCTGCAGATTCAAACAACGTACATCGAGAGCTATCATAAAGTCGGGTTACATTTCCGTTATACTTCAATCATATTCGTCGCTAAACAATTGTAACGTTCATATTAGTCGTTTTCGAGAAGGCGAATAGAAAGCATCGCGAATTTGTCAGAACATATCTAATACATCGGGCGCATTTATCGTTAAACTATCTGTTAGTACCTACTTCATTGTTACAAATATAGAATATATTAACCATGTTAATACAGTGTTAATTCATTTAACCACCAGTATTATCATAATCGAAATAGGGGATCGATCATTTCGCGGCGTCGATTGTCAAATCGTAACGGGAATTTACGACTCCCGTTGACTCCGCGAAAGGCCGTAACATCCGTATAGATGATTGGACCAAACGTAAATATTACGGGCATAGCCCGTAGTACGATGATGGGGCCAAATATAAATATTAACGGCGGCGTCCTCCTAATGTTATAAATATTTGTGGAATATTTGATAAGTAATTACAACCTGAAGCAATAATTGTGGTAGACGCAAGTACTACAAAAAGTTTATTTATACAAAAATCACTAATATAAAATCAATAATCTGCAATGGTGTGATACAATTCGAAACATTCTGGTAGAGTAAGGGAACTTTGCACTTCTTACACTCCCACGTTGTTTCTCTACGTTTTTTATTTATTTGACAAACTCTACAAGGTTTTGACGGTTTTAATTTTGATGCTGTTGGGTCAATGTGTTTTGGAAAATGAGCCCAGTGCTTCGCGTACAGTCTCTCTGGCATATCTCCGCAAGATAATTGTCCTATTTGTGGTGGGGCAAATTACAAACCGCGACCGTCGTACCACAAGCGATGCCCGTAATATTTACGATTGACCCGATCATCGTCATACTACACAAGTCGTGCCAATGGCTCGAAGGCTGCGCGAGCTTGTTTACGTTTGTGGCCCAAAATTCTTGAACGTAAATCATAGGTTAAGTGGTTAAATAGTTTTCTGCATAGCAATATTGAGTAACAAAATTACTTGTTTCAGCCAACGCTCATACCGCGTTGAGAGCACTCGTTCTCGTCCGATCACGAAAGTTAAGCAACGCTGGGCACGGATAGTACTTAGATGGGTGACCGCTTGGGAACTCCGTGTGGTGTTGGCTTTTTTATTTTCTTCCATCTTTTTCATTTTTTTTAATGATCTATGATTGAATACAGCGAAAGAAATTACACGATCATTATCACACATTTTATCATTCTCTCATACACGTACAAATAAATTAGCACACGCTTTAAAACTGAAGCAAGCTACGTTTCTCGATATGCAAAATTTCCATGATAGCAGACTAATATCAAAGATTGTTATTCTACACTTTCAACTTACCTTTGCACATGGAACCACACCCTTTCGGCTTGTATCACGATTCTCAGTACATCCTATACAAAACTTTGTAATATTCCATTATACATAATTATAGAATCATCATCAGAATTACTAGAAATTAGGATTTCCAGTGATTTCTATTCTATATGATAAATTTATTGATAGATGGAGTTATTTACAGTGATTTAAAAAGGAAATGGTGGTTATTTAATATGAACATAATGCAGTAATGTGATATAACTTAGACAACTAAATTGATAATTCACAGCTCACAACTAACAATTAACAAATCATAACATCTCGCAACTCGCTCTCAACTCTGACGACGACTCGCAACTAGACTCTCAATTGACAACTGACGATTAATCGTCGTTCTCCCTCAAGCATCCCTTTGTCGTCTTCTCAAACCTCCACCACGTATGTATTCCGTAACCGTCCGCGAATACTTGGAAAAATGCGCGGTTGGCAGCCTTTAGGTTGGCTTGTCCGAGGGAGGTGGAAACTCATGAAGGGTCGTTGTACGCAGCATGACCTATTGTTAAAAGCAATAAAAGTGGAAAAGATCATAGGAAAAGCAGTCCAAAGTATTCGCAACATTCCGATTGAGTACTACAGTGATCTGTACGACGCATTAAGAAATAATTTAGCAGCTCAAGTGACTTCGGACGAATATCAGGAACAATTAAGAAAGTTGAGACAGGGGCGCGAGGAACCAGTGCAAAGTTTCAATATTCGTTTTAGAAGGATACTCAACCGTTTGTTATACACAGTAACCAACGAGTATCCACAACCACTACACGCAAAATCATTGTCGAAGAAATCACAAAGAAGACTGTTCGTGTCTACCTAAAGAGCCTCAGACGCGACATAGGACGAATATTACTAAGCAGTGAACCCTTGAATCTTGTGGAAGCTGAAAAAAAAGCAGCCGATGTAGAACGGCAACACAATTGGTCAAGTAACCGCCTCAACATCCAATCAATGCAGGTAGGACGTCCTAACGCACTATCAAGATCGCCTAACACGTCAGTAGCTCAAAAACCTTTTTTTTTTTTTTTTTTTTTTCATATGTGGAGAAATCCTCATGGACACTCACTGTTGCACGCAACAGCAGAGTAGTGTCGGACTCTTACCGACTAAAACTCCACGGTGGTCGTCCTGACGTTTGGTAGAAGCGACCCCGGGCTTTCTTACAAATACTACCAGGGGAGTAGCTCAGAAACCTGCTACATTTAGCCAAGTAGAAAATAGGCCACCTGTTGAACACGCTCAGATGAAGTTCGGAAAGCTGGGACATATCGCCAACAAATGTCAAAATTTTCTATCACCGAGCCACCGCAACCGACCACCCGCAAGAATTGAAGTAGTCCAGGAAAAGGACGAAATAGAAGAAACGACATTGAACCAGGATATGAACGAACCATACGAGACATACGAGTCAACATCACCACAGAAAGACTACTCACAATACCTTTGTCAACCCCAACCGCAGAGTGAGTATTTCTGGTCGACACAGGAGCAGCCATAGACTTTGTGAAACATAACAAAACTGTCAACGCGATACAAATAGGTCCTGTTACGCCACAAGGCTTACTATAGACCGTATTCCTAACCGTCGCTCGTGGTACTATAGTGTCGCAGACAAATCGTCTTATAGGACCGGCGTAATGTATACAATGTAGCGGCAAGGACATATTTGTCATCAAACATCGAGTTCTAGAAAGGTCGATTTCGGTCTGTTATTTTATCCACACAAAGAAGGCATACGTGATGATAGGCGCGAACGGTGGCGTGATCCGAGCGTAGTGGGGATCGTCTCCCAGCGAAAACAAAGAAATGATCGAAGGGCAATCAGTCTCATTTGAAGATTCTAACAGCATACACGGAGCAGTCTGAAGAGTAAAATTGAAGTCGCCAAGTCTAACGAATATGTCGAGAGATATCACAAAATCGGTTCGAATTTCTGTAACACGTTAACTGTATTCATCTTTCAATAATTTGTGACGTTTTTATTATTATATTATTAATTGTTCAATATACAAGTTATATTAACCCTGTTAATACAGTGTTAAATTCATTGAACTACCTCTGTTATCTTAACGGAAACAGGGGAACGACTAATTCGCGGCGTCGATTATCCGATTCGTAGCGAGAATTTACGCCTCTCGATGACGCGTTCTCTTCGCGACCGCCTCTCTCCGCCGAACGGTCGTAACATTTTGATCTTTCCAGGCGGTTTCAATGGCAAGTGAAAAGTGCACACCAATGACACCCACTGCCATATAGTACCACGTGAATCCAACATAACCAGCAGCAGAAGCGTTACCACTCCAGTTAAGTCAGTAACGCCAGGGGTCGTCAATTTTGAAGAGGCAAAACTCGGTGGTTAAAGAACGCAATCACACAGTTTGCGGCCGCAGCTAAACAATCGCCAAGTCTGTTACGAATCACAACAAGGTAAGCTTGTTCCTTGCTTTGTCAATTCAATGTAGGAGACTGGTATATTGGAGGTTTGATCGTGACGTTTAATCGATATTATAGTTCTTTGGTGTAACCGTCGAATATATTTAAAATGATAAATTAGTGTACAACCTGTTATTCACTGAGTCGCTCGTACAAAGTAAAAATCGCAAGGTCGATTGTTAATGATACTTGATAAAATGTCCGTTAGACACTCGAGGAGAACTCGGTAGAAACTCGCAGGATCACTCGTACAACTCGGATAAATAATTCGCTGATAACTCGCTGGTAATTGCCCGCTCGCGATCGCGTTCGTTTATTTTATACTGGTCTGGAGGGGGGTCGGAAAATTCAAATTTGTCTTTGATCGACGGTTGCCCTCAACGGCGACATTGTTTTTGCCCGGAGATAATCGAACGTTGATTTCGTGTGTCGAGACGGTGTTCTTCTTCCGAGGCACAACAACAACATCATGAGTCTTTCTCGCTTCGCCTCGTCCTATGACTCATGTGCCGCTACACCACTATTCGCTGCAACAATGGCAACCACAGACAAAATTACCTTCTTTGCGTCGAAGACGAGGCCATTATATCCGCCAATTCACGCTCATATCGAAACGACTGGATGAGTACGAATGATCCGGATGTCGGGAAGAGTCCGATTTATTATTCCTCGGAAAACATCTAGACGAATATGGGCATAATTTCAACGTCATCCAACTCGAGCTAGTAGAATTAAGCGAAGAGGAAGACGCGCGTGGCACCGAGATATCGGAACAGTATTCCAATATAGGAAAACTGATAAACTAGCTCCTAAAGAGCGCACGATTAACATCGTCGTCGATGCCGACAAACGGCGAATCAGCCACTGTTTTGGAGCCGACCTCGATTAAATTACCAGAAACTCATTTACCTATTTTTGATGGCACCATCGAGAATTTGTATTCCTTTTACGACTCCTTCTCGTCCACAATAGATCGAAACGAACAATTAACACCGATACAAAAATTCCACTGTTACGACCGTTCGCGGAGAGACGCGATCGCGAGGAAACGCGTCAGCGAGAGGCGTAAATTCTCGCTACGATTCGGATAATCGACGCCGCGAATTAGTCGTTCCCCTGTTTCGGTTAGGACAACAGGACAATTATGAAAATATTAACAAGAACCAAATAAATGGCTTAACAATGAATACGATTGACATCTCGATGAATTCAATAAACTGAGCGACTTTTAATGATTTCGTTACAACCTCTCGATTAGACCGTCAGATGAGACTTTCAGATGCGACTTCTAAGTTTAGACTGTTCAGTTGAGACTTTTCACCTGTCGGAATAACGGACCGAAATCGAAGTTTCTAGAGCTCGACGTTAGATAAGAAATATGCGCTCCCTGCCGCATTGTATAGATTTCGCCGGTCCTGTAAGGCGATCCATCCGCGACTCTGTAGTGCCGCGCGCGACGGTTAGGAACACGGCCTATAGGGAGCCTCGTGGCGTAACAATATAATTATTTCCTTTCTTCATGCAATTTTTTAAAACAAGTTAGGCAGAGTGCCGGTTCGCTCTTACAACGATCGCAATATGTTGTTACTTTTTTCGTTCTTTTCGCGGCATACCCTCTACCTTTTATTCTAAAAATGCGTTTACAACTTTCTTTACACCGCCGTTTCGTTTTGCTCGCGGGCCCTTGGTACGACTGTAGAAAATGTGATCGTTTTTTCGGCAGTACTTCATTTTCACTTGGCATTTCTTCTCTGTGGAGATTCGCTATATTTAAAAGGTGATAAATAATTCCTTCGCGAAATTTTACAATTTTAATACTTTTAGTACCCCATTTTCTACGTACATACCACGAGGCAAGTCTCACATATTAATTCCATTACAATTTTTTTATACCATTTTATGGTTCTGCGCAAACAACTATAATAGGATGACATCTGATCGGATAGATCAACCCCCTTTTAGCATCGTTATAAAGAAAAAACAGTGTCTAGCTTTAATTTACTATTTTTCCCCTGAACAATAACGCACCTATGATTTTTGGAAGTAATTAGCATACATACCGACCTTTTGTCAGTCCATTTTACGTAACCTAACACGATTTTCGTCTTGCATGTTCTTTACCCGCGCCGTTGTTATCCGACGGACATGCATCACTATTCTTTTTTCCTGTACGGAATTGAAAAGTTTTTGATTCGTGCTGTGAACGTTTGAATGAATTCGCGTCAGACCTCTACTTTTTGAGAAAAATCGAAAAGAGTACAAAATTAGGGCCAAAACTGGTCCCGTCAGCTTTACTTAAAATTTATAGATATATGCAGATTGATATTGAGAAACTATTGTATATCAATGTATTAGTTAAAGTCCATGGAATTCATTGAACCCGACAGAAGTTACATAGCTTTTGTAATTTTGCTATAAATTGAGGTCAAAGTTGAAAAATTGCGGTCGTGTCGAACAGTCTAATGTGACCCACCGCCGCCCCACGAAGCAGACAGTGAATTCGGGCGCTGCCCCACGGAGAAAACCACGAATATCGGCGTCGGGGTCAACGTGTTAAAGGAAGGGAAAAAATGTATGTTTTTACAAAACCAGAAAATAATAACAAGAGGTTCTGTTATCGGAAATTTATATAAGGTCGATATGCGAGTTATTATACCGTCAGTCTGCAATCTTAGCAATAGAGCGGAGTCAAGCGCGGACACGCTGCAGTTATGGCACGAACGGCTATGGCATCAAAACATCAGACACGTTAAGGAATTTTTAAAGAATTCAAATGTAAAAGTTTTGGAGGATAATAATTTTTTCTGTGAAGGTTGCGCATACGAGAAACACCATAGGTCGAGTTTTCACGAGAAAATCAAGCGCGCGACTAAACCTCGCAAAATTATTTTTGCGGATGTATGTGGACCTATGGTAGTTGAGTCATTCCGCAAGAAACTGTATTTTCTGATGTTTAAAGATGATTTTTCGAAATTCACGAAGATTTACTTCTTACGACATAAGTCAAAAGTAATCGAAAAACTAAAAACTTTTTGCCTAGAAGTCGAAAATCAATTCAATAGTAAGACCAAAGAAATTCATAGTGATGGAGGGGAAGAATTCAAAAATAAAGAGGTTAAAGAATTTTTAAGAAGCCAGGGAATTAGGCACACGATTAACGTCCCATACACTTCTGAACAGAATGGCGTCGCAGAAAGAGAAAATAGAAGAATAGTAGAGGCAGGCCGATGGATGCTCTACATTCGAAACAAATCTACCGCTGTTTTTATGGGCCGAAGCCATGAACATAGCAGTGCATGTCATAAACAAGACCGGGTCGACAAGACAGGGCAATAAAACTCCTTATGAATTGTGGTACGGGAAACCGCCAGATTTAGAAAAATTTAGGGTTTTCGGTACTGAGTGCTTTGCACACATACCTGCGGAAAAGAGAAGAAAATTTGATAAAAAGGCTAACAAAGGATATTTGGTAGGCTACTTAGATGACGGACGAGGGTATCGAGTGTACGTGCCGTAAGAAATGTAATATTGAGCCGTGCCGTAATATTTAAGCCCGAACTAGAAACTGTGAAATTTGTTAATTTAAGTTTATCGAAAATTGTCGAGCGCGAAGATGTGTGTGCGCAGAGCGATAGAGCATATACGTATGAAAGTGCAGAGAGTGAATATGAAAAACAACCCCATATAACTAACGAGAATGGGAGACAATTGAGAGATAGAGGTAAGATCAAACGAACCGATTTTTATGGTAGCCCAGTAACGTACGTAGCGGGAAAATTACCGGTATATTTTAACGAAGCGATGAGATCCGAAAGAAAGAGTTAGGGGAAACGGCTATGCATGATGAAATGAAATCGCACCATGAAAATAAGACGTGGATTCTTGTAGAAAAACCAAAAGAAACAAGAAAGTAGACATCAGGCGTTGTATGCAAGTATGCGAATGCGGCCATTACATGGCAATGTAAGCGACAACAATGTATAGCTCTATCTACGACAGAAGCTAAGTATGTCAGTGCAGCCTCAAGAGCGAAAGAAATTATGTGGCTAAAGAAAATATTTCGCGAATGTAGAGTTTTTAGTCAGGGTGTCGAAGTGGTTATCGCTTCTAAAAAAAGAAAAACTCTACATGATCTGTTTAGTCTTCTCGTAGTTTTTTTTTAGTAATAAATTAATTTGAATGGTAAAGAGAAAGGCATTGACGAAATTAAGCTCGAAATATTTACAAAGAGATAATTGTCTGTAGGGATGTACAGTTTTAGGATTTGGGATTAGTATTTGGGATTCGACGACGCTATATTTGACGGCTCGTATGAATCTCTCTCGGGTTACGTCGTTAGGGGGTTAAGAAGCGAGTTGGAAGCGAAGAAGGAAATTTGGAAACCAGGGAAAATGATCTTATGAAATTAGCGAAGTACCGCCGAGTAATATTTTACTCTTCGTTCGAGTGTAAAATTCGTTGAGGAATAAACTGAAATGTAATTTTGAATAGGGCTAATAATAATTGTTGAAGTGGTCACCACTACTAAGAAAACTCTACATCTGGTCAGTTTTCTCAAGCACTGAAGCCATCGACAGCTTATAGACAAAAGACTGGGACAAAGGTAAACAATAAACTGTATACAGACAACGAAGGCTTTCAGTCATAGGGTAACACTGCTAGGGTAACACTTTAGCATTTTCTACCTTACAATTTATCCACGCCTTCCTTTGTTCACATACATCTAATAATCTCAACAAGTTCCAACGACACAAACAATTCGAAGTTGACTATCACGCCGTAATACAAGAATATTTGGAATTAGGACACATGACGAAGATTACCACGGACCACTCCACTGATGACGGATATTTTCTGCCACATCACGGCGGGATCAAAGAGTCCAGCCAAACTACAAAACTGCGAATCACGTTTGACGGATCTGCACCAACCACCACCCGTATTCGGGTGTCAGCAAAGTTTCTGGTCAGGCCGCGTAACTCATATTCGGGTGTCGCTTATTTTTGACTACTTGCGAAGGATCGTCGTAGGTATTTGAAAAGATATTCCATAATAATAAAACTGTAGAATTCTTATAAAAGTAATACGAAAATGGTTTATTAAAAAAACTATTTAGAATGTAAAATTCAAAGCATTCTATACATAGCTGAGGTTGGTCCGGACAATTTCGACAATAAGTTGTTGTTTTCTTCAAATTCTTTTGTCTTTGTTCGGTCCATTCGACGTCTTTTATTTGCATAACATAGTTTGCACGCGCGTCTAATGCTTCTACCAGAATCATTTTTCCGAACGGCAATATTATATTGACTCCGTTGAAGACAAGGATTTTTTATATTTTCGGACAAATAATTTTGCAACTAATAAGTGTCTAAATATTCTAATATTTACATCCTTCCTTGCTACCATTTTGTAAATCGTCAAAGCCTTTACAACAGAAATTCCGAGAAGGAGTTGGACGCCAAGTTTTCTGTACCATTTGATTCCTTTTCTAATTGTGGTGGCATAAGAAACCATTTGGTCAGAATAATCTATACCACATTTTCCTTCGTTATATTCAACGATAACTAGTGGTTTGAATATTGCGAACAAACGCAACGAGAAATCATTGTTGAGACCACCACTTGAGCGACTCGCATTACTAAAATATCCATGGGAGTATCTAGCAGAGAACGCTTGGTACTGCGGCACGCGTGCCCTGATGGAGATTTTCTTGAAAACACGCGCGGCAGTGAACGTGTTAAACGACATACTTCATACGGGACCGAAACTGCAAAATGACTTCTTTTTCATTCTCCTAAGATTTCGTTCTCATAAATGCGTCCTTACAGGCGACGTTAAAAAAATATATCGACAATTTCTTGTGCGTCCAGAGGATCGAAAATTCCAACAGATTTTATGGCGTAATTCTAATGGAGAAATTGACACCAATCAACTTAACACAGGGACGTTCGGGCTGTCAGCGGCCCTTTATCTAGCCATTCGGTGCCTCAAACAACTGGCGGACGACGAGGCATATCGGTATCCACGAGCGGCGATAGTTTTACAGAGAGATTTCTATGTCGACGATGTTCTCACAGGAGTCGATACGAAAGTCGAGGCAAAATCATTGAGAATGGAGCTCACAAAATTGCTCAAACTAGCCGGTTTAAATATTCGAATATGGGCACCGAACGACCGGGAACTGCTTGGACGTTAAAAATCGATTGGGACGAATTTCTTCCGGCTGACTTATATACAAAATGGAGCAAATACTATGCGCAGTTACCACTATTAAACAGCGTAAAGTTTCCGCAAAACGATAATCACAAGTCCGCAGCGGAAATTGAGTTACATGGGTTCTGTGACGCCAGCGAAAGGGCGTATAGGGCATGTGTTTACCTTCGCACCATCACTCCGGATGGTCATGTCTGGACACGACTCCTCACTGCGAAGTCAAAGGTGGCTCCGTTCAAATTACGAAGGCAATTCCAAGGCTGGAACTGAGTGCACCACTTTTTCTCACATCATTGACCACTACAGTCCTTCAAGCCTTACCAAGCAACATTTCTCGAACCATTTATTGGACTGATTCTATCATCGTCCTTCATTGGATTAATATATCACCTCATATACCGAAAACTTTTGTCGCTAATCGTGAGGCATAAATTCGAAGTAAGACTCACACCTCAGATTAACGTCACATTCTCACCACCGACAACCCTGCGGATCCCCGAAGATTTTCTACGACCAACCATTTGACAACATGGATCGGAATAACTCCAACAACCAAGTATCGTCATTTTTTGGTAACGGGTCCATTCGGCGACTATTTGCACCATAGTGTACCCGGGCTCCCTAGGACCATAGAGATTTTTTTTTTGCGGGAGGAGAGGAAAATGCTTTACGCATACCCAGTGACCCGTATCGCTGGGTTATGTGGGACTCGGCAAATGTCGTCGCCATACCCACTAAAAACCCCTCCTCCTTCTTCTCCTGCTTCGTGGTCAGACAACCCCGGCAAAACCATCGGCATTCATCAGGGTTGTCCTTGTCGTGTCCCGCTGTATCTTCTTTCCGAGCAGTTGTTACTCCCGTCCTTTTCTTAGCTACTTCCATAAGGTTGGCTGTCCTCCTTCTGCTTCACGTGGCTGTCTTGCAGCTCTGCTTTCCCTGCTCGGCGTGGTTGTTGCGCTCATCCTCCTCCTGGCCGTCTGCATGGCCTTCTCCGTCGCCCTCCTGTGGGACATGACGGTCTTACAGAACTGTCGAAATTTGTTCCAGTTCTCGTCCTTGGCGGTCACCGTGGCTATGAGGTTGTCCACGTCTATCTTCTCGCCAAGGCCGTTCTCCAGCTCGATCCTTCGGTCGATCCACTTCGAGCACGTGAAGAGGACGTGCTCCGCGTCGTCGTTGGGATCTCCGCAGTCGTAACATTTACTGTCGGTATCTTTCCCGATTCTCCGCCTGTAGGTACCGAAGGTCTCATGCCCGGTTAGCAACTGCATGGTATGATGGTCGATGTCCCTCTTCTTCTTGGCAAATAGGTGCACGCTCGGAATTAACTTCTTGGTGAAGTTATCCTTTCGGTAGTCACCCCACTCCTTTTGCCATTCGTCGTGAACCTTCTTTTGGATCGTCTCCAACTCATCCTTGAGCGCACTGTCGTCTCCTTCGCTGGTCCTGGTCCTGTGGATCCTGGTTCTCCAGTAGGATTCCCTCAGCAGCTTCACCTTTATGTGGATCGGTAGGTTACCGGTCAACACGCAAAGCGCTGCGTGCGAGACCGTGCGGTACGCCGTCGTTGTTATGCACAGGGCGGTTCTCTGTGCCCTTTTCAGCATCTTCTTATTTTTATTTATCACACAGTGTCTCCATCAAGACTCTCCCTCTCTTGTCCGTTTTCGTACCTCCCCAGCATTTCGACTTTGGGTTAAAATCGCCGGCTACGACTACCTTGTCGTGTCTCCTAGCGGCGTCCTTCGTCATCGATGACAGCGTTTCTATGTAGGACGCATAGTCCTGCTTATTGATGTTGGGCGAACAGTATCCGCTGATGCAGAAGACGTCGCCGGCGCGTATGCCTACCATCCCGTCGTTCTTGACCACAGTAGTCTCGTCCGGAAGTTCAGCGTTGAAAAGGGTGACCCATATCGATGCGTCTCCTTTGGTGTCGTTGAACCAATACGGGAGCTGCCTGTTTGGCTCGGATATTGCTACTATATCCGGCCGAAGTTCCATCGCGCATTGGTGCATCAGGTTCTACGTCAGCTTGCATCTGTTGAGGTTTACCTGCAATATTATCATTTCCTTTTCAACAGACTTCTATATTCTGGGCAAGCCAGCGACCCCGGCGACCTTCCCTGCGGTGTACATAGTGGACTCACGTAAGCGGGACGCTTGTCCCGACGGTCCACCCTGGCTGCGGGAACGTGGGTTTGCCAGCCCCCATAGACTCACATAAGTGAGTCCTCCCTGCGGGAACTTCAACAACCAAGTAGTGTGCGCGTATAGAGCCCGACCGTAGGTCGTCCGCGCCATTCCTGGAGTTTCAATCAAACTCAAACTGGCTTCGCTTATCTAGGTGTTAATTACGTGTACATTTTAGCTACCCCTGCCAAGGGAACGGCGCGCATAGGTGGTCGGCGCGCGACTTGGAAAAACCCTGCCCTCCCCTTACGGGTTATTGGACAAGTTGGACCTGCCCTTGCGAGCGGCAGCTCACTTAGCCGCTCAACGCGCCGCACCGTTACCAGCGGGGGCCACGAGGAGGCGGAACTGCCAGCATAAAGCTCGGTCCCAGCAGGTTGGCTGCCTAGCCGATTATACCTGCACCGTCACGGCACCCTTTGTGGGGGCACCGCCTGCACAGACGGTCGCAGGTGTACTCACCAGGTTGCACATTTGTGCTTTGGCAAGCTCATTACTTCTTAGGGCCTTGTCTCTTAGGACTGTGTTCATCTTTGTCCTATATGTTTCCTGTGTTGCTTAGCTGTTACTAAATTGTGTCATCACCGCACGGGACGTGTGTTTGTCGGCTAATACGCCTCGGTGACAGGCTTGTCTCTTCTACCGCTTGTGAGAGCCATCTTTCTGGTGGTCTCCCCTGTTGCAGAGGGTCCCTCGTTTCTTGCAAGAGTGCTTTTCTGTTTTCTTCTTTTTTCTGTAGAAGTTGTCTCCAACAACCACATAGTGTTGGTTTTGGTAACGGGTCCATTCCTGGGCTTCGAGTTGAAACTAATCTGTACCCGAGTCCCCTAGGACCATAGGGGTTGGGATACGCCCAACCAGCGCGTAAGGCGCCCAGCACCTTACTACCTGTATTGGCTAGGCTTGCAGGAGCTGTCGCCCATCTCAGGTCGAACGGGGCATTTCTAAGCCCTACCGTCTCCCGGGACGGTTCCGGAGCAGTTGGGACGCTGCTCACCCGCCGACGGCCATTCGGGGGAGCCAACACCCCTTAAATCAGCCGTCTTGGCCAGCATCTCGGCCCATCAACCACTGCCACCACGAGTCCATACCCATAATTGGCCGAGCAGAGGGGTCGCTACTCCCTCTGGGCTAACACTCGACCCCCGTGGTACCAATCTAAGTCATTGGTGGGACTATCGTGTGGATGTACGGCCACGTCACTGCCGCGTCGGTCATCCTGCTAACCGGGCGCGACAGACCCAGATGGGACTCACGTAAGCGGGTGCCCAAGGTACCGAAGTATCCGAGGGTCTTATCCCGACGGTCCCACCCTTGGCATCAGGATCGGGGGTGCGCTACTACCCCAGGTCACGCAGAGAGAGGCGATAATACGTCTTACACTCCTGGCGACCTTCCTTGCGGAGTACATAGTGGACTCACGAAAGCGGGACGCTTGTCTCCGTCGGTCCACCCTGGCTGCGGGAACGTGGGTTTGCCAGCCCCCATAGATTCACATAAGTGAATCCTCCCTGCGGAGAGTCTCCAACAACCAGAAGGATGCTGGCCGACGTGAAACCCAGTACCACTAATTGAAATACCGGAGCAGAAGAAGGCAGTCTGTCTGTCCTTGGCTCCCGCCGACCACAGTCTACTGGTGAGATTTTCCTCTTCGTCCAAACTAATTATTATAGAATTATCACTCGTTGCCTTCGATGGAGACAAAAACAGGATCGAGAAAGACCTCTAACCACGCATGTCTTAACTATTGCGCATACCAAACTTGTTAAATAGTTTCAACTCTGTTACTTTTCAGATGAAATTCATACTCTCCAAACAGATCGAAGTTCTGCAGTGAAGGGGAAGCTACAACGACTCAATCCATTTCTGGACAAGGACGGGATGTTGCGAGTCGGAAGCCGACTCAGTCACTCACCAATGCCTTTCAACCAGAAACATCCAATCATTCTACGCAAATCCTCAGTTACAGCGCTCATAATCGAGCGTGAGCACCTCCTAAACCTCCACTCCGGAACTTAAGCTACCTTATACGCCCTAAGAAAATCTTATTGGCCTATCGACGGCCGTAGTCAAGTTTGCAGCACGGTGAGGAAGTGCGTCCGTTGCTGCCGAGCCAATCCACCACCTCCAGTGGATTACGTAATGGGCGACCTCCCAGCGGCACGGATAACGGAATCTCGGCCGTTTACCAACGTCGAAATCGATTATCGCGGACCATTCGACATCAAAGAGCGAAAGGATCGCAACCGACGCAAAATCAAGGTATACGTAGGAATCTTTGTATATTTTGCAGTTAAAGCAATCCACATGGAGCTGGTCAGCGATCTCACAAGCGAGTCCTTCATTGCTGCTCTGCGAAGATTCATTGCTCGCCGAGGATTCTGTTTAACACCTCAATTCGACGGGTTGTGGGAAGCTGCAATAAAGTCCTTCAAACGACTAATGTTCGAAAACCTAAATACACTCATTATCGAAATCCTGATCGCCAACTCCAATATCTACAAATCCAAACGATCTTCTTGTCCTTACTCCCGGTCACTTCCTCATCGGAGACTCATTAACAAGTTTCCGAGAACGAGATATCAGGGATACTCCATCCAATCGTCTCTCCAGCTGGCAACATATTCAAAAACAGCATTGGCGCCGCTGGCATCAAGAGTATCTGAACGAGTTGAACATCCAAAAAAAATGGAGTAACGACAGTCAAGGCATACGAGAAGGCATCACATCGTCATTCTCAGAGAAGACAACGTTCCCACAATGCAATGGCCATTGGGCAGAATCATCGAGGTCCAATCCGGCGCAGAATGCATCATCCGGACGGCTACCGTTCGAACGGCAACGAGCACCCTGGATCGGAGCATTAAGCGGATGGTACCACTACCGAGCAATCATCAACATCAACGAATTCTGACAAGAGATCCACCTCACAGCATCACACCGTATCACTTGATCGGTAGCCTCTCAACGGGGGGAGTTTGTTACGCAACGAGGCTTACTATATGCCGTATTCTTAACCGTCGCTCGCCGTACTACAGTGTCGCAGACAGATCGTCTTATAGGACCGGCGAAATGTATATGTGGCGGCACTCGACACAACAAATACCGCCATTCGACACTAAATATACAGGATATAAGGTTACGAACGTTCGGCACTCGGGTTCGAATCCTGACACCCGTAGTCCATATTTTTCTTCCGCGACTATTTAAAGCGAAGGAAAATAGAGCAATACCCCAGCGGGGACATCTATAAGAACTATCAATAAGAACTATCACGACGTTCCCACATATACAATATAGCGGCAAACGCATGTTTGTCATTAAGCGTCGAACTCTAGAAACGTCGATTTCGGTCCGTTATTTTATCTACAAAAGGCAGATAGCATACGTGATCATAGGCGCGAACGGTGGTGTGATGACCCGAGCGTAGTGAGCGTCGTTCCTCAGAGAAGACAAAGAAAAGATCGAAGGACAATCAGTCTCATGCGAAGATTCAAACGACACGCATCGAGAGGTTCTGACGAATAAAATTAAAGTCGTTTTGTCTAACGAATACATCGAGAGATATCCTAAAGTCGGGTCGCATTCCTGTAACAAACGAATTGTATTCGTCGCTAAATAATTTGTGACGTCTGCATTATAATATTGAATATTGTTAAATATACAAATTTATGTTAACCCTGTTAATTCGGTGTTAAACTCATTACAACTAACTCTGTTATTTTAACCGAAACAGGGGAACGATTAATTCGCGGCGTCGATTATCTGAATTGTCACTGTAAAAAAACTTGTTGATTAACAGGTTATGGGCCCAGCGCACTAAACTGCGGCAGTGAAGGTATTTACTGTTGAGTTGTTCTCTGTTTTCTGTAATTATCCGAGAAGAGACCACGCCATGGTTGACGAGGAGAAGAAAGTGATGTGGTCAAGGACATGAACCTCATCCTCGATAAGGACAACTATGACTATTGGAAGACGCTAACGAAGGCTACGTTAGTTTTCCTGGGTTGCTGGGATGCGGTGGATCCTGGATTAATACCAGCAGGAAGGCTAAGACCCGAAAATGTAAAGAAGGCACGTGCTTACATTTTCCGGCATGCTCGCCCCGAATATCTCACGGACATCAGCACGCTAGAAACGGCGAAGGAGTGCTGGGAAACACTGGAAGATATTCATGGGAGAGCAACATCGATGGACGTTGTGTTGTGCATGCGGGAACTGGGTACTATCGAGTAGATCCCTAGCATGGATATCTCCACGTACTGTGGGAGGATCCAAGCCCTATGTGACAAGTTGTCCAGAGCAGATATGAAAATCGAAGATCATATTGTGCCATGTGTCCTTTTGGCCGGCCTTACGACGGATCCGAATTACTCGACGTACCTCGGGATAACGAAGGTTGATAAGGATCTGACCTCGAAGGCGGTGAAGTCCGCCTTCTCCTCGAAGAGAGAAGGATCGATGCGGCCGCGGAGTCGACCGAACAAGGCAGCGCAATGGCGACCAGGAGACAATGGAAGCTGAAGCCATAACAGTCCAAGGGACTCATATCGACATTGGCCCTATCATCCATCAGTCGTTTGGAAAGGGAGAGAATCAGTTACTTTGACTCAGGCGCCTCAAACCATATGACTCCGGACAGGCATCGCTTTGAGGATTCACGCTTGCGACCGGACATATCAGGATTGGCAAGGGACGTTGGAAATTAAGGGAAAGGGAACGATCACAGTGAAAATGACTGAGTCCTGTGGTGGTTGGACCCTATCTTTGTCGAACGCTCTGTGGCTACCTGAATTAGATGTAATCCTAATCTCAATCAGGCAGTTCGCAAAGAAGGGTGTTACCACCGTATGCACAAGAGATAAGGCTATTGGAACGTTGTGTTCCACTCCAAGGTAGCAGAAGATGTATACAACTTGGAGACAATCCCCGATGAGAGGCATGTCGCAAATGTCTCCGTGGAAAACGATCAGGAAGAGCCTAGCCACAGTGACAAAGACATCAAAGTCATTGAGGCAAAGGCATATAGGAGTACTGTATCATGGCGATGAGGAAAATTCCTGTAAGGAGCGTGACGGAAGATTCCAGGAAGCATGGCGAACTGTGAGGAGTCTGCGTGAAAGGAAAAATGACAAAGGTGTCATTTCCGAGAACAGAACATCACATGTGTCAACGTCCTTTGGAAATCGTCCACAGTGATGTCAGTGGCAGAGCTCAGCACAAGTCGCTTGGATGGAGATAACTACTTCGTGACTTTTATTGATGATTTCTCTCGTTTCATGTATGTTAGAATCATTAGTAAGAAGAGCGAAGTATTCAAGTGCTTCAAGAAATACCAGATGGAAGTGGAGGCACTGCATCAGTCCAAAATAAGTGCCCTACAAACTGGCAATGGCGGTGAGTACACAGGGACCGATTTCGAGAACTACCTGAAGGAGAAAGGTATCCTTCACAGGAAGACCGTCCCTAGGAACCCTGAGAAAAATGGCGTTTCAGAACGAGCCAGCAGGACCCTGGTTGAAATGTCAGGTGTTTACTCATCCGGTCTGGGCTCCCTGACTATCTATGGGGAGAAGCTGTAAACACTGCGTGTCACATTAGAAACCTATGCCCACTGCTGCTATCGGAGACAAAATTCCATTGGAGCTATGGAAAGGTAAGGTATGCGACATCCAAGGGGAGATCAAAAGGATAAAGGTATTTGGATGCAGAGTCTGGTACCTGATAAGCCCGAACAGAAGGAAATTTGATAGCAGGGCAGACGAAGGGATTTTTGTAGGTTACGACCGACAAGTCAAGGGTTATAAGATCTATCTTCTGAAAACCAAGAAGGTAACTATCTCTTGTCATATCAGGTTCGAAGAAGATGTGTTTCCCTACAAAAATGCTAATATGGACATGAGTAATATCAAGAAGAGATCTTCTGAATGGATATGGGACGTTGAAGATTCTGAATTTGAAGGGGAAAGTGATTTCTTTGTGAACAGTCTAGTTAATGAAAACAATCAGGAGGTGGTTGTAAATGTACCGATCGTACACTTCAATTAGCAAGACTGCAAAAACCAAAAACGTTGCAACCGTTTGCAAGACTCAAGGTTTGTGCGTGTCTGTGAATGTGTACGAAGACCTGAAGGGGACAGATGCTCAAAAATGGATCGATGCAATAGAGAAGGAATTAGACAATCTGGCGAATAAGGATGCGTGGGGCATAGCGCAAAGGCCAATAAATAAGAATGTTATTGACTGTAAGTGGGTCTTGGCCATAAAAAGGGATCCTGATAGATATAACACTAGGCTTGTAGCTCGCGGGTTTTGGCAAAGACTTGGAATAGACTATTCGGAGACCTTCAGTCCAATTATGAAACGCAGGACTGAGAATTTTGTTTCATCTATGTGCCGAGAATGAGTGGCACTATGAACATACTGATGTAGAGTGTGCATACCTGAACAGTCCTTTGGATGAGGAAATATAGATGCAGCAACCTGAATTCTCTGAAGATCCAAGAAAGGACAGGACTCGATATGTGTGAAAACTCAAAAAGAACCTGTATGGATTGAAGCAAGCTGGGAGAATGTGGTTCAAACACATTAATAACATTTTGAAGAGTATGAACCTGAACCCATGTATGAGTGATCCGTGTATGTATGTGAATGCATCCAAAGATCTGATTGTAGCCGTGTATGTGGATGACATTCTCGTGGTTGGAACAAAGACTATAATAAAAATATTCAAAAGCTAGTATTAAGAAGAAATTAAATGTTAGGATGCTAGGTGCTGATACTCAATTCAGGTCCGTTATTTTTACGATAAGAATTACGTGTCAAAGGGAATACTAAATTATGTCTACGTGCCGAGTTCTGAGAATATTGCAGATATTCAATATTGCAGGTTTCAATAGTACTCTTCACTTTTGCTTAGCTCTTTAAAAAATGTATTGTATTTCGATCGCTTCCATCAACAATATTGTTGTGACGATAAAAACGGCGGCACAAAAATTCGCACATGAAATTCGCAATTTCTCCTCCTCATCCAGTTCCTTAGCTGGCCGCCAATTGGATTCTATTTTTTGTGCATGCTTATCATCAGGAGCTATAGTTAAATTCGTGAAAAATTAGTATGTACTAGTTTGACCGGCCGTCCCACGCCGGCCGAAAAATTGGTACTGATCCAAACCTAATATTTATTTTAATGTAACCTGTGCAAGATCATAGATCATTAAAAAAAAATGACAAAGATACAAAAGAAAATAAAAAAAGGCCAACACCACACGGAGTTCCCAAGCGGTCACCCATCTAAGTACTATCCGTGCCCAGCGTTGCTTAACTTTCGTGATCGGACGAGAACGAGTGCTCTCAACGCGGTATGAGCGTTGGCTGAAACAAGTACTTTTGCTACTCAACATTGATATGTAGAAAACTATTTAAAGGGATATACCAATGTGTGTGGAGATGAACGTATTTGAATTCAGATGTCTAAAATTTTACCTGCCTCCGTTTTCAAACACTAGGTTCTGTCAAAAACAAAACACGCTTCTCGTTCACATCTGATCTCTATTAAGAGAATCCCTTCCGCTTCTTTTTGTAACCTCTCAATATCCCCACTACACACGCGTTCGTTAGATGTCCGCGATCGTGGTCATGTACGCCTTCTTCCGTATGTTTCGTCGGCCTCTCGTAAACAGTCTATCAACGGTGGTGTACTATGTACCGACCAAACCATTATAAAGTTCTTGTTGAGTGCCATTACAAAATTTTCAATCTCGTTTTACATGGCGAATCACTGCAGTTCGACCTTGGGTACACTCTGTATATCGTATATTATACAGGCTGTTTCATGATAAGCAGAAAATATTTAAGGAAACGAATGTAACTTCTAAGAAAAAAAAGAATGTTGATATCGACATATATGCTATTTGATCTCGTTTAGGAGGTTTAGCGGCTTCTATACCAGATCATTTTGTGTCTGATTACAATCACACGAGATGCTCAAATTGACTTTCTTGTATTTCGATACATACATCCTGCTACCGATGTAATGACTCCTTCAATATTTTGTCAATACTTCAATACTTCAATATACATTGATATAAACAGTTTTTATTGTTTTTGGATACTGAATTCATCTTTTAAATATTGCTCACTTATTATAAAACACCCTTTATATTCCGAAAAGGTTTGTGGGAAAATACATACCAACCCAAACCAAAACTAATCTCGCTTACTTACAAATTATAGGCTATTGTGACGCCAACCACATCTCAATCCACATCAGAGGTCAGGCCGCGCTTCGGACCCAATGTGCTGATGATGGAAAGAAAGATGTGACGGCACTCGGCGACAACGTGTGTCACCGAAACGTGGTGCCTAATAAACCATCAATATCCTAAGGGTCATTTCGCCGAATGTTCCAGAAGAAGGCATGTGTGGCAAAGGTCGTGGACGCTTAACAAACGCGTGGATAGTGGGGATATTGAAGGGTGACAAAGAAAAGGGAATCGGATCCCGCCGAGAGTCAAGTTGTAAAACCAGAACTAGAGTACTTGAGACACATTGTAACAGCCGAAGGAGTAAATCCAAACCCGAACAAAATAGAAGCAGTAACAGACTTTAGGATACCGAGGAACCCAATAGAAGTCAAATCGTTTTTAGAACTAGTAGGATACTTCCGTAAATTCATAAAGAAATTTTCTACAATAGCTAAATCTCTAACAGACTTAACAAAGAAGGACGTTAACTTCCATTGGACGGATAAACAACAAAACAGCTTTGAGACATTGAAACAGAGACTGTGCGAAGTGCCAGTTTTAACATACCCTGACTTTTCTAAGACCTTTACGCTAACGACCGACGCAAGTAACGAAGGACTAGGAGCAGTTCTTTCACAAGACGGACACCCACTCATTCTATTTTATTTCTAGAACACTGAATCCACCCGAAAAAATTATACGACGACTGAGAAAGAACTATTAGCAATAGTTGGGACATTGAAACGATTACGACAATACTCGTTAGGACGAAAATTTATTATTAGAGCAGACCATCAAGTTTTGAAATGGTTGAATAATTACAAGGACCTATTGTCTAGATTAATGCGATGAAGACTAAAGTTAGAAGAATATGAATACACACACAATCCAATATGTTAAAGGCAAAGACAATCCAGTTGCAGACAGCTTATCTGGAATTCACGTGATTCAAAATAAGATCCCAAATTTAATGAGTAGAATCGAAGATCTTATTAAAAATTGTGACGTTTGCCAAAAGAAAAACTAGTTAGAATACGACCTAAAGAAGAACCAGTAATTTCAGACACACCTTTAACACGTTCGACGTCCAGCGTAATTCGGTTAAGTTTCCTGCGGTCCCATATCCGACCGCCGGTACGCAGAATGTAAATAAAACGACAACCGGGAATTCATTGCTTATCGCCATCGATTCATTGTTTATCGCCTTCGATTCATTGTAAAGAAAAGATTATTTGTTTCTGAAATGGAGAAAGCGATAAGCTTTCCAGTCAGAGTATTCCGAGGGATCTCATATCAGATATCTCGGATCTTTCATTTAGTCGAGAAACATACTTGTGAGACGTACATCAGTGATTTTTTCATCCTCAAAATGTTCGGTAAACAGCCTAAAAATATATTTTAAAGTGAGGAGAGTAGTGATGACGGAGTCTATAATTATTTTTGGAAGTGCCCAAAATCACCCCAAATGTGTTTGGAATGTTCTAACGAATGCCATACGATATAGAATAATGTGTAGCGGCACTCGACAGTAAACTTTCCTACGGTTTCTATCCCGTGGCTCGCTACACAAAGACCCTATTCTTCGGGCAAGATGATTGCTAGATGTCGATGCATCTCCACAGGACATGTTCAGCTAGGCTGCGGATCCGCTATAAATCTTAGGATTTAGTTAACTAAGGTCCTTCAAACGGACAAACAGTCTTGATCCTTACAGTCTCTAAATCTATCACCTACTACGGGAAGATACGGGAAGTCTGCTTTTCTCACGAACCACGCTTCTCGCTAGCATCTTTCTCTAACCACCAACATAGAAATTAATCTGTGGGAGCTCGTGTATAAGAGGATGTTTATAAGTAGACGAGACGTTCGTCGAATGTATTTAAAACTTTGATAATTTAATTGTACAGAAAATACACACACAGGCGGATCTCTGATAATTCGCTGATTCGCAGTCGGTTAATGATACTCGATAACTAATGATCTCGTTTGATCGCGTTTGTCTATTTTATACTGGTCGGGGGGGAGTATCATTGGTAAATTCGAATTCGTCAGTTAGCCTACAAGGTGACACTATCTTAATTGCCCGGACATATTCGAACGTTACTTTTGCTTGCCGTGGCATTGTCCGGGTTCGAGGACCACAACAATAACAACCTGAGGCTTGCTTCGGCCAATGACTCCTGTGCCGCTACAAACCATTTAACAGCACCGTCCATTTCCCTCACTTTCCGAACGAGGGTTGTTCTCGACGAATCTGATGATCTCGTGCCCTGAGACATACCCCATCATAGTTTTCCCCTGCAGCGTCACCGTGGCGGAAAGTCATTCTTTTTCCTGCGCTCTCATTAGCCAGTTATCTAGTGTCTTCGCTATCAGTGAATATTCTACGTTCTAATAAAGAGTTAGTCAAATCATCTTTGTACTACTGAAAGTACGCCGAGTCCGACTTAGACATTGGGACAAAGTACATCTGCCATCCCGTTGACCGCGGATTCGTTATCGAACCTGAAGCCATTATCATTAGTGTCTAATTATCGTCGCCACTTGTAACATCCATACCCGCGTTAATAAACGTTACCTCGAGTGTGAGACGATAATGAATAGTACCAGTGACGATTCATTAAACACCCCTAACTCTAATCCTGATCCTGAAGCCGACACATATAACCATATTTGCTAATAGACTCGACATGGGATGTAATACGAGTATACCCCATACCGACTAAAATAGGCCATGCATTTTTGGCACCCGTGATTGAACATCCTCTATTCTTAACGCATTAATTTGCATATATGAACGTTGACAATGAATACCTCGATAAAAATTGTAACACAAACATAGGAATCACAATGTGCAAACACAAGCCACACACGATAAGAGATCCGTTCACGATTGTGCGTCAGAAACCATCAATACTAACAAAAAGATAGATGTTTGCAAATTTGCTATTTATAAAATCAAAGATATAACTTTCATTCCATTAACAGCTGAAAATCAATATTTAAACATATCAAAAGAAGAAATGGAAATACATGTACTTTGCGATAATACGCAGAAACAAATTAAGATAGGCAAACCTTTTATAATTCAATCTACAGACGGACAATGCCATTAATATTTAACGATAGTGTAATGAAAATAGGACAATCCAAAGTCAACGTAAAGTTTGACTATAAACTTGAAACGATTCCTTTTGAAAACGACACTAGAATAAACTAATTGTTGGACAAGATTGAGAGAACACCTAGAATCTTTAGTCACATTCCAGAATATCAAAACAATTTGAATCAGATATATGATCAAATCAATCAATTAACGTATTCTCACCGAATACAATCAATTAAATCATGGAGACGTCCATTTCTGCAGATAGCAGGTTACGTACGTTGCCTTAGGATTGACAGGGATAAACCTTCTTAACAAAATAAGAATATTCGATCTATTGAAGAAATATTTACCAATGAAATTAAAACCAGAAACAACATTCAAAACATTGCGACACAGCTAAATAATTATACAGAAATACCGCAGACACCACAGGCATCAACAAGACTCAGAAGCATAAAATACCACGACGAAGAAAAACAAATGGAGATCGAGCCAGCCAGAGTCCAATTCCACCGCTCCGAACTGCAGAAACACTGAGATTTTGGAGGACCAAAATCAATCTAGGGAAGGGGGATATGTAACGCTAACCACATCCCAATCCACATCAGAGATCAGGCCACACTTCGGAACCGATGGGCTGATGACGGAAATAAAGATGTGGCGGAACTCGGCCACAATGTATGTCGCCGAAACGAGGTGCCTAATGAACCATCAATATCCCAACGGTAATTTCGCCGAATGTTCGAGAAGAAGGAGTGCGTGGCAAAGGTCGCGGACGCCTATCAAACAAGTGTATATTGGGATATTAACGAGTGAAAAAAAAAAAGAATCGGATCCCACCGAAAGTCAAGTTGTAAGAGTTTCAGTCATAAAAAGTCGCGGGTGGAATTCGGAAGTGAATTGTAATCAGTATAAACAAAGCGTTAAGTAAATTCTTTTCTTTATTATTATTTTTCATCTAAGATTTCCTCTTTTTTTATTATTATTTTACGTGACAATGCCATCGAATCGATGTTGTTATGACGATAGAAACGGCAGCACAAAAGCTCAACAGGCGATCGGCAAAGTCATCGTCATGAATACGATTTCTCCTTCTCATCCAGTTCCTTAGCTGGCCGCCAATTGGATTCTATTTTTTGTGCATGCTTATCATCAAGAGCTATAGTTAAATTCGTAAAAAATTAGTATGTACTAGTTTGACCGGCCGTCCCACGCCGGCCGAAAAATTGGTACTGATCCAAACCTAATATTTATTTTAATGTAGCCTGTGTACGATCATAGATCATTAAAAAAAAATGAAAAATATGAAAAGAAAATAAAAAAAGGCCAACACCACACGGAGTTCCCAAGCGGTCACCCATCTAAGTACTATCCGTGCCCAGCGTTGCTTAACTTTCGTGATCGGACGAGAACGAGTGCTCTCAACGCGGTATGAGCGTTGGCTGAAACAAGTACTTTTGCTACTCAACATTGATCTGCAGAAAGCTATTTAAAAGGATGTACGGATGTGTATACACGAATTTCTTCGTGTATACGATCATACATTATTAAAAAGAAAAAAAAAATGACAAAGATGCAAAAGAAAATAAAAAAAGGCCAACACCACACGGAGTTCCCAAGCGGTCACCCATCTAAGTACTATCCGTGCCCAGCGTTGCTTAACTTTCGTGATCGGACGAGAACGAGTGCTCTCAACGCGGTATGAGCGTTGGCTGAAACAAGTACTTTTGCTACTCAACATTGATCTGCAGAAAGCTATTTAAAAGGATGTACGGATGTGTATACACGAATTTCTTCGTGTATACGATCATACATTATTAAAAAGAAAAAAAAATGACAAAGATGCAAAAGAAAATAAAAAAAGGCCAACACCACACGGAGTTCCCAAGCGGTCACCCATCTAAGTACTATCCGTGCCCAGCGTTGCTTAACTTTCGTGATCGGACGAGAACGAGTGCTCTCAACGCGGTATGAGCGTTGGCTGAAACAAGTACTTTTGCTACTCAACATTGATCTGCAGAAAGCTATTTAAAAGGATGTACGGATGTGTATACACGAATTTCTTCGTGTATACGATCATACATTATTAAAAAGAAAAAAAAATGACAAAGATGCAAAAGAAAATAAAAAAAGGCCAACACCACACGGAGTTCCCAAGCGGTCACCCATCTAAGTACTATCCGTGCCCAGCGTTGCTTAACTTTCGTGATCGGACGAGAACGAGTGCTCTCAACGCGGTATGAGCGTTGGCTGAAACAAGTACTTTTGCTACTCAACATTGATCTGCAGAAAGCTATTTAAAAGGATGTACGGATGTGTATACACGAATTTCTTCGTGTATACGATCATACATTATTAAAAAGAAAAAAAAATGACAAAGATGCAAAAGAAAATAAAAAAAGGCCAACACCACACGGAGTTCCCAAGCGGTCACCCATCTAAGTACTATCCGTGCCCAGCGTTGCTTAACTTTCGTGATCGGACGAGAACGAGTGCTCTCAACGCGGTATGAGCGTTGGCTGAAACAAGTACTTTTGCTACTCAACATTGATCTGCAGAAAGCTATTTAAAAGGATGTACGGATGTGTATACACGAATTTCTTCGTGTATACGATCATACATTATTAAAAAGAAAAAAAAAATGACAAAGATGCAAAAGAAAATAAAAAAAGGCCAACACCACACGGAGTTCCCAAGCGGTCACCCATCTAAGTACTATCCGTGCCCAGCGTTGCTTAACTTTCGTGATCGGACGAGAACGAGTGCTCTCAACGCGGTATGAGCGTTGGCTGAAACAAGTACTTTTGCTACTCAACATTGATCTGCAGAAAGCTATTTAAAAGGATGTACGGATGTGTATACACGAATTTCTTCGTGTATACGATCATACATTATTAAAAAGAAAAAAAAATGACAAAGATGCAAAAGAAAATAAAAAAAGGCCAACACCACACGGAGTTCCCAAGCGGTCACCCATCTAAGTACTATCCGTGCCCAGCGTTGCTTAACTTTCGTGATCGGACGAGAACGAGTGCTCTCAACGCGGTATGAGCGTTGGCTGAAACAAGTACTTTTGCTACTCAACATTGATCTGCAGAAAGCTATTTAAAAGGATGTACGGATGTGTATACACGAATTTCTTCGTGTATACGATCATACATTATTAAAAAGAAAAAAAAATGACAAAGATGCAAAAGAAAATAAAAAAAGGCCAACACCACACGGAGTTCCCAAGCGGTCACCCATCTAAGTACTATCCGTGCCCAGCGTTGCTTAACTTTCGTGATCGGACGAGAACGAGTGCTCTCAACGCGGTATGAGCGTTGGCTGAAACAAGTACTTTTGCTACTCAACATTGATCTGCAGAAAGCTATTTAAAAGGATGTACGGATGTGTATACACGAATTTCTTCGTGTATACGATCATACATTATTAAAAAGAAAAAAAAATGACAAAGATGCAAAAGAAAATAAAAAAAGGCCAACACCACACGGAGTTCCCAAGCGGTCACCCATCTAAGTACTATCCGTGCCCAGCGTTGCTTAACTTTCGTGATCGGACGAGAACGAGTGCTTTTTTTTTTTTTTTTTTTTTTAATGTCGTTTATTAAACAGGAAAATGCGTATTACATAAATATTTTATTCATAATAAACAATGAATTTCGGTTGACGGTTGTTATAGGCAAAAGTACCGATACGTGACGGTACGACGTAGCCATACAGTATTTGTGTGTGGGGGTTACCCTATTTATTTTTTTTTTTTTTTTATCGTTGTAATTATAAATTGGGATTAAGCCGCTGAAGAGCGGTGCTTATGTATAATTTTGTTTATTTTTCTTTATTCTGTCCTGAAAACCTGGACGTAAAAACAGGTCAGTTCGGTATTCTACGGTATTTGGGAGTGGTGGGGGAGGGAGGGCGGGATGGGGAAAGGAGGGGTGTCAGGTATGATTATTTACAATATTTACAATGTTTATAGTATTTACACTATTTTACACGCCGGGGGGTTTGAGATTAGCCGTTCTGGGGCTCTTTCTTTTGGTCCTCGTTTTTATGGTTTTGGTATCCACCAATATTTTTTTGTGTTTTTCCTATGGTTGTCTTCTGTGTCTTTTTGGGGGAGGGCCATGTTGTATCTCCACCTGGGGTCTGCAATCTTTCCGTTTAGGTTTTCCTCATATAGTATTGTTTTAATCCCTGTTTTTCTTTTTATATGGTAAATTATCGGTATGTTGTTTTGATCTTGGAGATAGTTTCTTTCGTCTAGGTATAAGAAAGCTTCTGGGGGGATATAGCCTGTTGTCAGTGTGTTTTTGTAATATTCATCGTTTGGTAATAAGCAACCGAAGATTAGGCTGTTTTCCGTTATCTTTGCAGCTTGCGCGAAGTGGTTTCTAGTTAGTTTTAAGATTTGGCAGTCGATGCGGTGGATGTTGGCTAGATCGTATATTCTTTTATTTTTGACGTATTTTCTGAATCCGCTGTATTCGGATCTGTAAGTGCTCAAGCAAGCCCTGATGCATTTTCTTTCGAATACGCGCATTTTTTCCATTTGGGAAGCTGCTATATTGTACCAGATTGGACAGCCGTAGGTTAAGATTGGTCTGATTAATGCTTGGTAGCATAGGATTTTTACGTTGCTGTTGAGATGTTTGGAGTAAAATAGTCTTTTTGTTTTCCAAAATGCTTTGCTGGCTTTGGAGAGTTGAATTTCAATGTGTTGTTTGAATTTTAATCTATCGTCTATGTGTACCCCTAGGTACTTTACACAGTTTTTATGAGGTATGGTATCTCCTTCGTTTGCTTTTTCTTTTAGTTGGAAATTTTTGCAATGTTCTCTTTCTATCGGGCCTATTTCACTTGATTTGGGTCTAAATAGTATGGTTTCGCATTTGCTTGTATTGATTTTTAATTTCCATGTGTAGTAGTAATCCTTAATTTTTTCGAACAGTTCTTGTAGTTCTGTTCTTATCTTTTTGGTTTTCCGGCCTGTTACGTAGATGATTAGGTCGTCTGCGAATGCTATGGAGCGTTTATGGGTGGAAGTATTGAGATTGAAGAGATTTAGAACATCGCTATTGTAGATATTAAACAGTAACGGGGAATTTACTGTTCCTTGTTGAAGGCCGTTTTCTATGTGGAATTCTTTGTTTGATGTCTGTGGGCCGTCAGTCATTACGAAAGTTTTGTTTGATATCATGTCCCAGACTATTTTAATTAAGTATTGTGGGAAGTTTTTTTTGCTCATTTTGTATATCAGACCTGGGGTCCAAACTGTATCAAACGCTTTTTCAAGGTCTATTAGGCAGGCGGCTACCCGTTGCTTTGCGTTTAGCGCCCAGCAGATATCCGAAGTGAGTTTGTTTATCGCGTGGGTCGTGGAGTGTTTGTGCCGAAAGCCGAATTGGTTTTCGGGGATTATGTTGTTTTTTGCGCAGAAGGCGGTTAGGGCGTTGTTTATAACTATTTCGAATATTTTGCTTATGTTGGGGAGGAGACTTATAGGTCGTAGGTTTGCAGGTGATGAACCGTCTTTATTTTTTTTTGTGATGGCTATTAGTTTGGCTTTTTTCCATTTTCTGGGGAAATACGTGTTATTTAGTGCGTTGTTAAATAGTACTGTGTAGTACCATTTTATTTTATTGGGTAGTCGTTTAAGCGAAATGTTTGGGATGCCGTCGAAGCTGGAAGATTTTTTATTGTTTAATTTCGAGAAGATGATTTTTAGTTGGTTGTAATTTGTGAAATAGTTTATTTCGGTTTCTGGGTGATTGGGGTTGTCCGCGGTGTTTTCGTTTGAGAATGTGCAGACTGTTTTATTTTGTGCTCTGTCTTGTTCTATTATATTTTTGAGCTTGTTTGTTTCGGCGAAGATGATTCTGTTTAGTTGTTCTCTTCCCATGTGATCGTTTTGAGTGTGCGTTTTGGAGAAGTAGGTGCCGATAATATCTAGCTTTTCCGTTGTTTTTGATATTACAAAGTTTCCCTGGGGATCTTTGTTGGTGTTGTGTATCGCAATACCTGCTTCTTGGATGAGGGGGGCTTTTTCTGGGGGTAGTTTGAGGGGTGGTATGGAGTTCTGTTCTTTTGGTCTGAAGATTTGATTTATCTGTGGGAACATGTTGGCAGAGTCTTTTTTGGAGATATTTCTTATTTTGTTTGACCAGTATTGATTTATAGAGATTGAGAATTCTTGTTTCAGTCGTAATTTTATTTTGTATAGTAGGTACTTTAGGAATTCCAAGTCTTCTCGTTTGTCATAAGAATAGTTATATTTTATATTGTTTAGCTTGGAAAGTATGTAGCTTTTGTCTCGTTGTAGTTTTTTTATTTTGTTGTTGATATAGGGTTCGCAAGAGTTTTTTTGTTTTATGTTTGGAACGGATTCTTGGAGAGCGATTTGTATATGTTTTTCTATTTCGTCTATGAATGCGTCAATTTGACTGTTTGTTAGGTTGGAGTTGTTGTAGATTGCCAAGTTGCAGTTTTGTTCCAGTAGGTTTTGGAATTTTTTCCAGTTTGCCTTTTTGTAATTTAGCCTGGGGTTTTCAGTCTGCGTTTCAAGTGTTAGGTAGTCGGATGTATTCTTGTTTATCTGAAATTTTATGGCGTTGTGGTCGCTGTCATAGTCTAGTGTTTTGAGAGTGTTATTTGGTCGTAGGTCTTGGAATTTTAGACGCGCATCTGCTAGGCATATGTCTAGGTATGAGCCTGCTTTTGGGTAAGAGGGTAGCTCGGAGCTGTAAAGGTTTGTTTTGAAGTGTAGGCTTTTATTGTCTAGCCAGTTTCTAATGAAGTTTCCTCTCGTATTGTTTTGGTCGTTTTTCCAGCTTGCGTGTTTTGCGTTAAGGTCGCCTGCTATTATATAGTAGTTTTTCTGTTTGTCGAGCTGTAAAATTTCGAAGAGGTTGTTGAATTCGTCGTTAAATTCTTTTTGGTTCCCGTAGGTTGCGTAGGCTGCCGCGATGAATAGGTTTTCGTTATTGCTTATTTTTATTTTTATGATCGTTGTTTCTAAGATTTTGAAATTTGTTATTTTATCGTTTTGGATTGTTTTGAATTTCAGGGGGTTTTTTATGAGGATTGCTGTTCCTCCTCCTTGGCTAGAGTTCGGTCTGTCGTGTCTTATCATAGAGTAGTTTTTGAAGTGTACTTTGTGTTTTTTGTTTAGTTTTGTTTCTGATATGAGTACTATGTCGGGGGTTTCTTTATTTAATAGGGTTAGCATACTGTATCTTTTTTGGTTTGAGATTATTGAGTTGGCATTTATTGAAATTATTTTCAAATATTTTAAGTTTAGCTTGTAAGAATTTTGCTGTAATTTCTGGTTTAGTGGAATTTGGTTAGTCGTAGTCTGTACCATTGATATTTGTGGAGATGGCGTCGAATCTTTCTTCGTGTCTAGCGACGGCTTTTTTTAGTTCGTTTAGTTGCATTTGTTGTTCACTCAGTGTTTTGAGGATACTTTTTTTGAGATCTTCGATTACGTTTATGATGTTTAGGTGGAGGAAGTTATCGATTGGGATTGTGTTTTGTAACGGGTTTGGGGCTGGGTTTGTTATTTGTGGATGGTTTTGGATTGCCTGATTTAGGGATGTTCGTTGTTTCACTACATCAGAGTATTTTAGCTCTGGGGCGTATTTGCGGCTTATATGGGAAATTCGATTTACCGTTGGTTCTTTAGATTTGTTCATTTTCTCTGCTAGCCTTTTACGCAGCTCTACGAGTTTGGGGCAACCCTTGTATGACGCGGGGTGTCCGTAGTTTTTGCAGTTTACGCAGAATATTTTTTCTTTGGTTAATGCGTCTTCTTTTTTTATTTTGCACTCGCCTGGCCCATGCGGCTCTGTGCATTTTACGCAACGGTAATTTAGGTTGCAGTTTTGCGCTGTGTGGCCTAGTCGTTGGCATTTGTGGCATTGGGTGCTGTCGTTTTTTCTTATTTTTTCCCATGATATTTTAAAGTAATTTAGTCGGTTTATTTTAAGTAAGTTTCCAATGTTGCTATTGGGGGAAACTTGTACTATGTAGATTGGGAGTAATTTGTTGTTCTCCCTTGATTTTCTTGTCGAGAAGCGCGACACTTTGGTAAAGTGTATATCGTCTATTTCTAGTGCTTGTAGGTCCTCTAGAATTTCTGACTCTGTGAAGCTATTGTCTAGCCCTTTTAGTAAGTATGTGTGGTGTTTCTGGGATTTGGGTGTGTATGTGTAGAATGCTGTGTTGGCTGCGATCAGGATTTCTTTTGCTTTGTTGTAGTCATTTAAATTTTGGAGAGATAGAACGTGCTTACCTGCGTGTATACGTTTGATATGGAAGTTTTTAATGTTTAGCGAGTTTTCAATGAGAGCTGCTGTGTCTTTTGGCTCCTGGAGGATTATGTTAATTGGGGGTGGTCTGTCACTCTTTGTATGTGCGGTGGCGTCCTTATGATCCTCTATGGGGTGGTTGGTGGGAGGTCCGTGATGTATCTGGCTCCTCAAGGGCGTTGCTGATGGGGTAAGGCCTTTGGGATTGTTCGGTTGGGTAGGCTGAGTTTGTGTTATCGTTGTCTTGCTTGGTGTGGTGGGGGGGCTGTGTATCCTTGTGTCTTTAGATTTGTTTTGGCCGTGTGTTGTTCCGGCCTGGGATATGGTGTGTTTTCTTATTTTGTTTCGTAATTCTTCGTTCTTTTTCCTTATGTTTTCTAATATCGATTTTTGCGCTAATGTTTTTTCCGTTGGCGTTGTTTGTGGGTGACTCTGCGGTTGTGTTAAGTTGGCTTCATGCTCTTGTAGCACCTCGAATCTGTTTTTTGTTTGGATTGTTGAGGGTGGTGAGCTTCTTGTCTGTTTCATGATTTCTTTTTTTTTGTCTGTTACGTCTTGCGTGTTATTTTTTTCTTGGTTTACGTTTTCTTGGCTGCCATGTGTTTTTTTGTTCCTGGGTGTCAGGTTTGGGGTTGGGTTGAGTTTTCGCGTTTTTTGTGTGGTTTGCATTAAGCTGCTGATATCCGTGGTCGATCTTGGTGAGGTTATTTTTCTTTTGTTCGCTTTTTTTAAGTTTGTGGGTGGTTCCGCCTTATTTTCGGCTTCATGCTCGTTGCTTTTAATCGTTTTGTTTTCTTGTATTTTCCTGGAGGTTCCTCTTATTTATATGGCACGTACACTCTTTAACACTATCCTTTTTTTTTTCACTTCTCACTTTTTTTTTTTTCTATTATTACTGATAGTCACTGGTAACTACTGTGAACGCTGGGATACGCTCATTGACAGGTCTAGCTCCGGCTAGGGGTCCGATCTGCTCGAGGGTTTCCGGGCAACTGACGAGAACGAGTGCTCTCAACGCGGTATGAGCGTTGGCTGAAACAAGTACTTTTGCTACTCAACATTGATCTGCAGAAAGCTATTTAAAAGGATGTACGGATGTGTATACACGAATTTCTTCGTGTATACGATCATACATTATTAAAAAGAAAAAAAAATGACAAAGATGCAAAAGAAAATAAAAAAAGGCCAACACCACACGGAGTTCCCAAGCGGTCACCCATCTAAGTACTATCCGTGCCCAGCGTTGCTTAACTTTCGTGATCGGACGAGAACGAGTGCTCTCAACGCGGTATGAGCGTTGGCTGAAACAAGTATTTTTGCTACTCAATATTGATGTGCAGAAAGCTATTTAAAAGGATATACCAATGTGTGTGGAGATGAACGTATTTGAATTCAAATGTCTAAAATTTTACCTGCCACCGTTTTCAAACACTAGGTTCTGTCAAAAACAAAACACGCTTCTCGTTCACAACTCATCTCTATTAAGAAAATCCTTTTCGTTTCTTTTTGTAACCTCTCAATATCCCCACTACGCACGCGTTCGTTAGATGCTCTCTTAAACAGTCTATCAACGGTGGTATACCATGTACTGACGAAGCCATTAGAAAGTTCTTTGCTGTTGAGTGGCGCTACAAAATTTTTAATTACCTGTATCTCGACTTTTGGTACACTCTGTATATCGTATATCATACAGGCTGTTTCATGATAAGCAGAAAATATTTAAGGAAATGAATCTAACTTAAAAAAAGAAAAAAAATCTTGATACAAAATATTGATGTTTAGCGGCTTCTATACCCTATCCCTTCGTGTCTGATTTCCTTCGCACGAGATGCTCAAAATGACTTTCTTGAATTTCGATACATACATGGAGACATCCTGCTATCCATGTAATGACTCTTTCAATACCTTGTAGTGTTTTCGCTGCTTCGAATTGTATAGTTTTTTGCATATCAATATTTTGTCATGTTTCTTGAACTTCTTAAAACGCTTATTCAATTTTCTGATCTGGTACTGCGATAATCGGTAGGTTTCTTATTGTTTCATCGACCGTTCGCGGAGAGACGCGATCGCGAGATAGCGCGTCAACGGGAGTCGTAAATTCCCGTTACGATTTGATAATCGACGCCACGAAATGATCGACCCCCTTACTTCTGTTAGGACAATAAGGGTAGTTAAACTGAGATATAGTGAATTAACACATATAAAATCCGATTTATTCCAGCAACTTGATATAGAAGATAATTATACTGTTACACGCGCACAAGACATGTGAATGATTGAATTAAGGGTAGAGACCCATTACAAGTATCTGTTGACTGTTCTGACGGCGAAGAATACGTGCCGTTGTTAAAGGTAGCAGTATTTGACCGTTCCGAATATGAATTGACGGTAGTTGACGATACCGGGGTTGGTAAGACAGTTTAGTTAAGACATGATCGAGAGTTGAAGGCGACTGACTGGAGTTAGCAGAACAGTAGTTGACTGTACCAGGGTTGGTATAGCAATGGTTGGATCGTCGCGTCTTGTTACGGAGGAAAGCTTGATGTAGGTGTCCCCTTTTGAGCTAAGAAGCGGATTCGTTACTCGCACTTTTCGGTGGGAAAGTGAGGGTAGCGATCCGCGATGCCCATTGGTTATGGCCATCGTGAATAGACAAAAATGTGAGGAGAAAGTCTCCTGACAGCGGGGCTCGGAGGTCGCCTTGTTTTTGGGAAAAACCTAATTTTCTGTTAGGCAACATCTGCTTGTCTCCGTAATTCGTAAGAGCGTGCAATAAACCCAAGGACTGTTTCAAGGACCATCTCTAAGCCGAAAATGTATGAATAGAGAGAAAGTCAAAAGTATCGGTTTATGATGGTTCCTCAGGTTTAGTGTGGGTCGTTTTTAATGGGGTTGGGGTCTTGGCGGTCAGGCGAATGAAGCACGGCGCACGGACCATCTCACGCGACGTAACACTTGTATACAATAGATTTCAAGTAACTCCACACGAAAAAATTTAATGGATGCATGCATTGAAATACGAGGAAGTCGTTTTCAGCATCTTTTATGAAAATAGTCAGTGACGAGATATGGTAAAACACAGAATTCGCTACATCTCGTAAACGAGATAAAACAGAATATATATTGATATAAACAGTTTTTATTGTTTTTGGATACTGAATTCATCCTTTAAATATTTTTTTATTTTTTTTTTTTTTTATTAGTTTATTGTGTTTTTACAATTTGTCCAGTAGGACATTTGGTAAAGTGTTATATCTTATTGAGTATAAAAAAAAATTAAAAAATAAATGCGGATTCTACGCATCGGAAGTTATAACACTCCACATAGAAATGTTAATAATTTTTGATCGTCCAAAATAAGCCCTCTTTCCTGATGAAAAACCGTTCAAAAGATAAGATGACCCCCATTCCAAAGA
Source organism: Bombus hortorum (assembly GCA_905332935.1). Lineage (NCBI taxonomy): Eukaryota > Metazoa > Arthropoda > Insecta > Hymenoptera > Apidae > Bombus > Bombus hortorum. Next base: position 11,353,114 of record HG995199.1, read on the forward strand.
AATCTTGACTTTTCATACCATCGTAAATATTGAAGAAACTATATAAGATATAGAAGAAAGTTAAATTAAAACTTGTTGTGTTTTTGATGACCTATATTGTGTATGTGAAAAATTTTCCTCACCACCTACAATTTTTAAAAGTTTTATTTTTTGGTGTCACACATATAGGTAGTCTTCGAAGAGTTTTTTTACAAATATCCCTCGCTTATTTTTAAGCACAACTTATTTTTTCTATTTATTATTAGTTGAATGTTTGTAAGAAAAGATTCAATCTCCTGCAAAAACTTGTATTAATGATTAACGATACTGCTAGCAAAAAACTGACAAAACTTCACAAACAAACAAACAATTAAGTTTAAAGGATTGCCGTTATACAGGGTGATCGGCTACAGATTTTTCATAATTTAAGAGGTGATTCTTGACGCCGAAATAGGACGAAAATCAAGAATAAGAAAGTTGCGTTTTCGGCTTTGTCTTTTAGTTATTGGCAATTAAAATTCAGTTAAAATACTCCTGCACGCGAGTAAACCTCCTTACACGAACGAAGAGTGGTTAGTCTACGCAGCGCACAGTAATCCTGAATCCGAACGACACGTTGAGCAGCAACTTATCTCGTACAAGTCGTAGAGAAGAAGAGCATAGTATTCAGCGACGTAAAGAACCCCACGTGACGTTTTGCAAAAGAGATGGTACATTGAATATTAAACCTGCTTACTCGAGGAAATCCATAGGAGCATGGTGTCCTCAGTGTAGTGGCATATGCTTGTGTCACAGAGCCATAAATTAGCAATAGAAAAAGCAGAGGCGCCTAACGAACATCCTGCAGGCCATCGAAACAACAACGTAGACAATGTCTTAGGGTCAGAAGACAGTAACAGCATGGCCACCTCTGACCTATGCCCCGGCGATACCCCCAGCGACACTCCCTCCATAAGAGCCAAACCCACAGTATATAGACCTTTCCAAAATCAGCTCTGGGCACTCTGTTCTAACATTGTTAACCGTCATTCCTGTTTAATTCACATAATAAACTCTGCCAGCATATCTAAAGTCTGAATTTTTCTTACCTCGCTCGTGAAAAGTTTAAACCTACGCGAAATCATTCGAACGACGCGAGGAAACGAGCAGATTTCTTAATTTCACCACACCCCGTGTCTTTGACGTGACACTTGAGTGGGCGTTAAACATGCGATACTAAAAGTGTCACAAAAAAGCCTAGTGAATTACATCGAAGACAGCACACAGAGAAACGTGGAAAATAATATTACGATAGATAATATAAAAGGAATTTCTGTGTACATTGAATGCAATATCAGTTTCTGTAATTGTGATAACGCCGATGTTATAGAATGGTCTCAACGTGATGAAACTTTAATTAATCACGATACTAGTGGTTTTTGTGTGCTTCGAGTAAAGTAATTGGAACGTAATTATAATGGCAATGATGATTCTCGTCAATACTTTGAAGCATTTGAGGCTTGTGAAATAATATTAAAACGGTACTAGTCGCAAGAAGAATGTAACTTTAGCAAATTTAATGAGCTAAAAAGATTGTGTGATTTAGTAAATAAAAATTATCGCATTTAATTTCATCATTTGTATCGCTATTATTAATATTTATGTTCTTTTTTGAAATATATTCATGAAGATGAACATTAGGGAAGTAATAATCCCATTATTATCCATAAATTTCTTTCTCCTATCACCCTCGTTCCCCAATTAGTTCGAATAACCGAGAATTTACTCTACTACTGTAACAGTAACATCTATTTATATCAGGACTATTTCGGGATAAAAAGGATAAAAGCAGTTATGTACATAATTTAATATAACTCATTTAATTTAATTGATATAAATAATTTGCATGAGCTGACGCAGATAAAATCTTATAATCAGTGTTATTACATTCTTCGATCTTGTGTGTTGAAAATTTTTGTTGTTTCCTTTCATTTAAATGTTTGTAAAGAGTTCTTCAAAGATTAGATAATCTGTGTGACAGCAAAAAATAAAACTTACCAACATTTTTTTGGAGAAATTTCTCAAATCTATAATATAGACCATAAAGAATACTACAACTTTTAATTCAACCTTTTTCCTGCATTTTATATAGTTTCTGAAATATTCAGGACAATATGAAAATTCAAGATTTCTCGGGGGAGAGGAGATTTGTTTTCATCCCTACGACTATTTTTCATTTGAGAAAAAAATTATTCCATTATTAGCATCACATAAACTATGTTTGTCAAAGTTAGTCAACTTTACCAAATTTAATGAGCTAAAAAGATTGTATGATTTAGTAAATAAAAAGAATTAGGACCCATAAATCTTGAATCAAATTATATTTAATTTCATCATTTGTATCGCTATTATTAATATTTATGCTCCTTTTTGAAATATGTTCATGAAAATGGCGTTACAGGGGGAGAAAATAGAACGATAGAGGCGGACCGGTCGATACTGTATTCAAAAACAAATCTACTGTTGTTCTTGTGGGTGGCAGCCATGAACACCGCAGTGCAGGTCATTAACAAGACGAGGCCGACGAGACAGGACAATAAAACGCAGTATGAATTGTGGTACGGGAAACCGTCAGTTTTAGAAAAGTTTAGAGTTTTCTGTACTGAGTGCTTCGCACACATACCAGTGGAGAAGAGAAGGAAACTTGATAAAAACGCGAGAGAAGGATACTTCCCTTTTCAGTTTCCCAAAAAATATCGAACGCGAAGATATGCATGCGCAGAGCGATGAAGTATAAACGTATGAAAGTGCAGAGAGCAGAAAAACATAGAACAACCTCATGTAGTTGGCGAGAATGTGAGATAATTGAGGGATAGACGTGCGATCAAAAGAACTAACTTTTATCGTTGCCCGTTGTTGTACGTAGCGGAAAAATTACCAGTAGACTTTAACGAAGCAATATTCATTCATCAAAGCAAATATATTAACAATATATTAGAAAAATTTAATATGAATGAGGCAAATAGCGTTTGGACACTTATCGAGACGAATTGGAGCGAAGGCAATGTAAGCAATAATAGTAAAGTGCTGTACAGAGAAGCCGTAGGAAACTTGATGTTTTTACAGACTGTAAGTAGACCAGACAATAGTTTTGCAGTAAACATAGCGTCGAGACATTTAGAAAAACCAAGCGAGTATCAGTGGCAATAAGTTATGCGAATTATATTGTTAACACTGTTATAAAACGTAGTGAGGGCAAGACAAATGAAAAAGATTCTATAGTTCAAACGGTGAGCGTATGAGTCGGTAGAGTCAGCCACTATAGTGGCGCGTCGTAATAAAAGATGACATCCGCGAAAGCCACTATAGTGGCGCATCGTACTTAAGAGGTTAAACCCTGGGACTTTCTTTATGGCCATGGACCGCTACATTTTTCCTCTTTTTTTTACAAAGGTTGTTGCGTACATACCGTTGTACGACTTCGCTCGTTACATCGCAAAATATATCCATGTTGTGGTCGGGGTACGTTCCTCTTTTCGCTGCAACGCGCACGTGCCAAAATTGACGATTTCGCGTAACTCGGTATCGTACCCTTACGCGGCTGCTAAAGTTCGGTGGTCGACCAATTTCCCTACCGTTTCGATGCGAGGTAAAGCGTCAGCTACATTGTTGTCTGGCCCTTTGATATACCGAATGTCGCTCGTAAACTACCCGATATAATCGAGGTGTCGGAATTAGCGCGGCGAAGACTTATTGAGGTTCTGGTTAATGTGAGAGGTTCGTGCTCTGTGAAAATCACAAAATTTCTCCCTTCGCGAGTAATTTGCGATCATACGCGCTGTACTTTCGTTGCGCGGGGGTGACAGATTTCGTAAAGAATCCCAGCGGCTGCAATCTGTCGTTCACACGCTGCTGCAAGACCTCTCTTACTGCGTAATCGGACGCGTACACCGCGAGGCTGACCGGCGCGCCTGTTATCGGATGGGCTAGCATCGTGGCGTTAGCGAGGGTGCGTTTCGACTCGCGGAGGGCATTTTCGACTTCTTCCGACCACGTCATGGGCGCATTTCCCTTCTTCACACCTTTCAACATATCGTTAAGCAGTTGGAAAATGTTCGCAGCCCCCGGTATGAAACGTCGGTAGGGGGTAATCACACCGAGGTACCTTCGTGCTTAACGGTCGCGGCTATCCCAATTTTTATTATCGCATCCACGCGTTCCGCTAGCGGTTTTATTCCATCGGCATCTACCGTGTACCTGAAAAATGTGATTTCACGCACGTCGAATTCACATTTCGCGAAGTTTATTATCACGCTGTAATCGTTTAGGCGGTAAAATAGCGTTCGCAAGTGTTCGCCGTGTTGCCTCTCGTCTTCCGAGGCTACCAGCAAATCGTTGATGTACGCGTAAACGTAATCTGAACCGTGCGTAATTTCGTCGACGAATCTCTGACACGTTTGTGCTGCGTTACCAAGTCCGAACATGGTATTTACCGTTTCGAATAGCTCGAACGGAGTCGCGATCGGTCTTTTCGATGTCCTCGGACGCGATCAGAATTTGATGGTACGCGCAGACGAGGTCGATTTTCGAGATTCGCTTACCATGCAGTTGTTACGCAAAGTCTTCAATATGCGACAGCGAATATCTGTGGGCATGGTGCAGGCGTTCAGCGTCCGGTGGTCGCCGCACGGCCGCAGTCTTCCGTCTTTTTCGGGGACGACGTGCAGGGATGATGCCCACGGGCTCTTCGAGGACAATCACTCCTTGCTCCCACTTCATCTCGAATTCCGTCTTCACCTGTTTGAGGCGGTTGGGCACGAGGCGTCTTGCTGTAGACGAATGGTCCTGACGTTTCACGCCGTGCCGGGTTCTTCCTCCTCCGAAGCCGGGCGGACGGGTTAGGTCTGGGGATTCCGCGACGAGCTCGTGGTACGTCGTTCGCCGATGATCGTTTGATCGGGTTGACGGCAAGTTGGCCGTCGGATCGACGAGGCGTTTGTTTCGCGAGTGCACCAGCACCCGTAGTAACTAGGCGTGTTAACGTCGGCCACTACGAAACACCATTTGAAGTCACGTCGAAGAGACAGGTTCAGGGAGATCGGAATGGTACCGCACGTCGCGATGCGTGTCCCGTTGTCCGCGAACGTATTGGTTTCTGCTCGCGGATAGGTCGGTTGCAATCTCCACGAGGAAGGAAATCTTCGAACTCCTGTATTGATAAATGTAATTATTCACAATGGATGAAACATGAAACGATGGTTATTATAACGTAAACTAAACACAATAATGTGCTATAACTAAGACAACTAAATGGATAATTCACAACTCACAACTAATAGTTCAAAATTCACAACAACTTGGTAACTCTCTCTCGACTCAACTCTCAACTCCTCACAATTCGACTTTCAGTCAACGACTGCTGGTTAATTCTTCTTTCTTCCTTAAGCATCCTTTGTCGTCTTTCCGTACCCCCACCACATACGCATTCCGTAATCACGTACGACTTCTTCCGAGTAACTATTCGACTGAAGGACCGACGACACATTGATGGGCCTCTTGGCCTATTCACGTTTCCCGACACTTTCGGCCTGTCGGCACTTAGGCTTTCTCGAAACATTGTTTGTACAATAGTTCACCCGATATTTCTTAGGCAATCTGTCCATGATACTACATTGTTTAAGTGGTCAATTATATTTTGCGGTAATGATTTTTTTTTAAAGATTTCACATATTCTTCATACAAAACATCAAATTAAAAGTATGTACTTAAGGTATAAGAAAATATAACATTAAAAATGAAATTTTTTAAAAGTACAATTAAAAACATTAAAAATTATTAAAGATAAATAACACGACTTAAATGTGGAATTAAAAATTCATTATGTATTTTAATATTTTTTTAGTGCGGTATCGTTCGATTATAACGTTATTTAGTCATAACTGATAGTGTAATTGTTGAATTAATTTTATCACCACTAGATTGGTGTATTTTATTATATATGAGGTGAATAGGTCGTAATAGGTACTGAAGAAGTATTAGAGTATAATTAACAGTATATTTATTAACAACACCCTCAATGTACACGAGATCATCGGATTCGTCGAGGAAAACCTTCGTTAGGAAAGTGAGGGAAATGGACGTTGCTGTTAATTGATTAATCTCTAGGTTGGTGGTTGAGGAAGGATGTTAACCGTCCTCGAGAGAAAGTTGCTAGCGGGAAGCATCGTATGTGAGAAAAAGCAGATTTCCCGTATTTTTCCGTAGTAGGTAAGAAATTTAGGGAATGCTACGACGAAGACTATTTGTTCGTTTGAAGAACCTTAGCTAGAAAAATCCTAAAATTTATAGCGGGTCCTTAGACTAGTTACAAATATGCTATGAAGATGTTTCGACATCTGTCAATCATCTTGTTCGAAGAATAGGGTCTTTGTGTAGCAAGCCACGGGACAGAAAACACTGGAAGGTTTGCTATCGAGTGCCACTACATATACTGTACTTTATAAAAGCAGCAAAAGTGGCGTAATTAATTTGGAACAATTCCAGGTAAACAATAACTGATAATAACAACAAAAAAAAAGGAAAACGCGTTGCTATAGTCAAAAAGGGAGATATCCCCGCTTGGTCACGCAGCGATGTACTTTACAAACGGGAGATCTCCCTATTCGGTTGACTGAGTGTTAAGAATAAGGAAATTTAGAGAAAGAAACCATAAATATACGTTTGTTGCTTCCAAAAACAGTTCTATCAAATAGTTTGAAATGATCTTCAGATTTAATGGCTGTTTAGTTGGATGGTATTTGCCTATTGGATTGCCTAGATTAACAGCTTAGGACAGATGCAAGTACGAAGGCCAGGAATATAGCAAGCATACTAAATGACCACATTCAATAGTAGTTCAGAATATTCAATCACACGGGCACATCGACGCAGAAAATTATATAGGAAATCGGTTGTATTTGGAATTGAATGTGCAGACTAAGTAGAGCGAATTATAATGACGTTCGCGGTTGATTTCCTAATATCGTTCAGTTAAATGACGCTTGACTCGTAGTGACGCAATAGTAAACGCCGTTTACCGTGATATGAGTTTAAAAATACGACAACATTTTTTTTCATCTCTGGTTGTCTCTATTCATCCGTCGGATATTTACACCATCATATCGCCAGCCACTCATGCGACGAATACATTAACACGTTGACGCCGGTGCGACCCACCGGTGCGTCAGACGTGTCTGTCCCGAGGGGTGGCGGTGGGTCACGCATGTATTTCACAAAATAGATAGTATAAAATAGATTTATATTATTTTATCTCAACATTATAAGCAGACATACAATAGTAAAAACATAACAATTCAATATTATAAACTTAACATAATTATTTCGTTTCTTCGTGCAATTTTTTAAAACAAGTTAGGCAGAGTGTCGGCTGGCTCATACAACGATCACAATATGTTGTTACTTTTTTCGTTCTTTTCGCGGCATACTCTCTACCTTTTATTCTAGACATGCGTTTACAACTTTCTTCACACCGCCGTTTCGTTTTGCTCGCGGGCCCTTGGTACGACTGCAGAAAATGTGACCGTTTTTTCGGCAGTACTTCATTTTCACTTGGCATTTCTTCTCTGTGGGGATTCACTATATTTAAAAGATGGTAAATAATTCCTTCGCGAAATTTTAAAATTTTAATACTTTTAGTACCCCATTTTCTACGTACATACCACGCATTTACGAGGCAAGTCTCACATATTAATTCCATTACAATTTTTTTATACCATTTTATGGTTCTGCGCAAACAACTATAATAGGATCACATCTGATCGGATAGATCAACCCCCTTTTTAGCATCGTCAATGTTAGCATTGTCAATGTTGAAAAATTGCGGTCGTGTCGAACAGTCTAATGTGACCCACAGCCGCCCGACGAAGCAGGCAGTGAATTCGGGCGCCTTCCCACGGAGAAAACCATGAATGTCGGCGCCGGCGTCAACGTATTAAACGATATTCGCATTATGGATTCGGAAAAATGCAGAAGATATACTTGACCGTGACAAAAAGAGATCTTCTTAAGTTAACAAAAATATTCGCACTTTGCTTTTCACATTTTTGTAGATTAATCCTTTAAATTCGTAATACAGGTTGTCTCAGGATTAATAATAGAAATGAGGCAATGATTCTACATGAAAATACACTATAGTCGAAAATATACTATAATCATTTTCATTTGAGGCTTCATTTCCGAGAAAATCGGGTTTGAAAATTCAATTAGCATAATAATACGTGAATTTAGCTAATGTGTACGACTAACAATCAGCGAGAGGTTATCCCACATGTGGAAATGAGAGAAAAATATAAAACTTCATATAAAAAAATAGTATTTCAACGTGTTTAGTAAAGAATAAGCCTGCTACTCGCGTACTTGATCAATTTTCAAATATTCTCAGAAGTGAAGCGTCCTATGAAGAAATTTTGTTTTACCTTTTCGACTCATTTTCACACACAAAATAACCTCCTGCCGATTATTCGCCCAGACTGAAATTAGCCTAGTTTACCTATACTTGACAAATTTTCTAACTCGATTTTCTCATAAATGAAGTCTCAAATGAAAAAATTTATTATATGTTTTCGATTTATTTTTTCGTGTAGAATCATCCTCAGTTCATTTGCAGAATCCAAAACATCCTGTATAGTCTGTATAGTTTAGTAAAGTCCCACATATTTGAATAAGGAAACTAAAATTAAAATGCAATAGAATAATCTTTTTTCTAATATTAAATTTTATTCACGTAAATAAAGTTAAAAAAAAAAGTTAGAAAGAAATTGCCAATATATTTTAAAACTTGAAAATCCCATATTTTTTGGTTATTGAATTACATAAATTTTTCACATAATAGAGTTAGGTACATTTTTTGAATGTTTCAAACTGTCCCTACCCCATTACCTACCTGAGTAGTTCGCTATTCCGTCTAGATAACCTTTGAAAATATATTTGAACCATATTTTATTTAATATCTCAGAAATTATTCGAGATAGAGAAATTTTGTGGATGGATGAATTTCGTGTTCTTCGACGACGAATCTAACTATGTAAATGACTTAAAAAAGTGATTTGTGTAAATAATATATAAAAAATTATGTTTCTTTCTTAATTTTCCCATAAATATTTACTTATTTTCACATAAATCAGTTTGTCAAGATTAAAGGAGAATCGTGCAATACTTACCGATCAGCATATAATACCGCGCAAAATTAATTCTGGTTTTTTTCATCGCATATTAGCATCTTATTTGAGTAAACAATTTCATATTTCATATTTCATATTTCAATATTAAAATCACTAGTTGTTGTTGAATATAACGAAGGAAAGCGTGGTATAGATTATTCCGACAAAATGGTTTCTTATGCCACCACAATTAGAAAAGGAATCAAATGGTACAGAGAACTTGGCGTTCAACTCCTTCAGGGAATTTCTGTTGTAAACGCTTTCATGGTTTACAAAATTGCAACAAGGAAGGATGTAAATATTAGAATATTTAGACAATTATTAGTTGCAAAATTATTAGGAAATTGTCTGAAAATATAAAAAATCCTTGTCTTCGACGGAGTCAGCATAATATCGCCGTTTGGAAAAATAATTACGGAAGAAGCATTAGACGCGCGTGCAAACTATGTTATGCAAATAAAAGACGTCGAATGGACCGAACAAAGACACAAAAGAATTTGAAGAAAACAACAACTTATTGTCGAAATTGTCCCGACCAACCTCAGCTATGTATAGAATGCTTTGAATTTTACATTCTAAATAGTTTTTTTAATAAACCATTTTCGTATTACTTTTATAAGAATTCGACAGTTTTATTATTATGGAATATCTTTTCAAATACCTACGACGATCCTTCGCAAGTAGTCAAAAATAAGCGACAGCCGAATATGGGTTACGCGGCCTGACCAGAAACTTTGCTGACACCCGAATACGGGTGTCATGGCAGTCAACGTGTTAAGTAGTCAAAAATTATGCTAAGATATTTTACTTCTGCTTTACTAAGGTACGCTGTACCATCGATGTTAAATTTAGACACTCTAGGGTTCTTTTTACCGGTAAGAGGAATTATTTCCGTTTATTTCGATTCTAATCCTTGCTTTGTCTACCATGTTTTAATTATATTATCCTACAAACTTATAATTTTTCCGATCTTATCTATATTAAATACAATCAAGAGGATATCGTATGCGAAGCCTATACTTTGAGCATCTTTGTTCGTAAAGTATTAACCCTTTGCACTCGAGAGGCGACTACCAGTCGCCACGGCGTTCCGTGTGACACATCGACTTCCGTGTGAGAGGCGACAGTCCCTGTTTATGCTAGATTTCAATCTCCAATTGACGAGAGGGCAGTATTTTTTTTTTTTTTTTTTTATTTTCTTTATTTGGTAGACTATTTACAATTAATTCTCATTGGGAATTATAAGTAAATTATTTTGGTGTGGTATTGTAACTTGGATTATAAGAGTTTACAGTATGTTTGATTCTAGTTGAATCAAATGCTTCAATCTAAAGGGTATTGTCTTTTTAGTTTGCGGATCTGATCCGTCGTGTCAAGTAATTGGGTAACTAATGGATTTTTTTGGTTGTTAACTCTTATATCTGTTTCTGAACTTGGATGCGCGCTATTGGTTTGTAAATAGATTGTTTAGCTCTTTATATTGTTTGTTATGAAGTGTTACACTTTAAGATGGAGATGAAATATTTATGCTCAAATTCTTCCGAAACTATGGTTCTGGCAACGTCTCCGACGTTAATTCAGATTCGACGATTGTGGCAAAAGTATTATAGTTTCGTAAATTTAGAAGCGTTTAATTAATCTCGTTTAATTAATTCATATATTCTGTAAAAAAACAAAAGAACGAAAGGCTTTAACTTAACTATCTGCGTTCTGTAAAGACTTTAGTAGATGAGTTGAGAGGAGATTTTCGACAACCGCGCGATCGAATTTCGACGTCGACTGCTAATTGTGATGAAATTCGGTTAAATGAAAAGCTGCATGTAATTTTAACAGGAACAAGAAGGGATTGTAAGGTGTGCTCCTACCGAAACAAAGCAGGAGAAAGACATGAAACAACTTATTATTGTAATACTTGTCCCGACAAGCCAAGAATGCGTCTTGGAATATGTTTTATAAATTATCATAAAAAAAATACAGAAACAATATTGAAAAATGATATGTTCAAAGATGTAAACATGTATAGATTATTAAAATATAGTGTTTTTTAAATTAATTTTTGTATAAAATCATTTTATGTTATCCGCACGACACTCGTCACTTAATACATTGTTGACCGGCAATTTTACTGAGAATTTATCTCATATCACCGGCTATTATTTCGTAATTGGATGTGGAAGTAAAACAATATAAATAAACTTTAATAAATTCATTTATTATTCAATTCTTAATATTTCTTTTTCGTATGATAAACAGTGTAACAATCACCTAGGTGTAATGGTACACAACAGCTTTTGCAAATATATCTATTAGGTTGTCCGGAAAGTGTCTTTCTTTTACAGACGCATCTTTATACAATCATGAAACCTGATCTGTCGAACGTTGTGATTTTTAGTTTGATAGAACAAAATCGATCATACGTAATTCGATAAAATAATATAAAACGGAAAATATTGTGCATCCATTATTTCCTTATAAAACGAAAAAAACTTTTCGGACAACCTAAAAGTTTCACTGCGTTCTCTTTTTGAAGAGCATACTTTACACGCTCTAGTCGGATTTATTTTTCTGCCAGTGACTATTTCTCTAAGACGTGGTCTCTTAGTTGTCCGGAAACCCTGAAGGGTGCCTCATTATAAGGTGCTGTTTTAGAAATTGGAGAAGTGTCAGGTGCAATGCTGCATTCTTTGGAATTCACAGTTATCCATTCTCTAGCTACTTCCAGTTGGCGGTCCCAGCTAATCAGTGAGGGAGGCGAACATCGAGGCGTCGAGGCCGTCCTCTCAAGTTGGGAGGCATGGAGGAGCCGATGCGGGCTCCCGCAGTCCTTTAGGATGACCCAGGTGATTACGGGACACGGCGTGTTCGGCGAGTTCCTGAGGAAAATCGGACGCGAGACGACGGACATCTGTCACCACTGCGGGGAGAGCAGGGACACAGCGCAGCACACGCTGGAGTTTTGCCCGGTGTGGGAGCAGCCCCGCTACACCTTGCGTCTCTTCATTGGCGAGAGGCTGACCTCCTCGGCGATTACAGAAGCGATGCTGAGTGAGCCGCAGAAATACGAGGCTGTCCGCCTCTTCTGCGAGCGAGTTATGCTCGCAAAGGAACGGGCAGAAACGGAGAGAAAGAGAAACTCTCACCCTTGTAGGATAACGCGATGGAGGGGGATGGCGGTCAGGCGACCCAGGGCCGCTCCACCACCGCCCTCAACGGAACTAGCAGGGGGATGGCGTCATGGGCAATGACCCCCACCGGTGTCAATGCATTAAGATCGGCTCGATCAAGAGGACGCGGGGAATGCACCGATAGCAATTCGCAAAGAACGAGACCATGGAGCATTCTTATAATACGCGCAGGCAGGCCATCGTGGAGATTTCTTCGGTAAGAGTCCGACATTGCTTTGCTGCTGCTCGCAGTGGCGGAGTGTCCATGAGGATTTTTGAAAAGAAAAAGCTACTTCCAGTTGAAGCTTTTTGTATCTTGTTTTATTTTCTGGCAGATAGGTATAGTATGTTTTATATGCCTTGAACAAGGTGCAGTTTATCAGAAAAATGCTAATTTTTTGACCACTTTAAAGTTTTTCATAAAATAATGCTGTTCGCCAAATACTGATCTGCACGATCTACCCCTTTCATGTGCTTCTTGTATTGTAATATGCACGTAGATTTGTATCATCTACATAATTTTTTTCCATTTCTACCTGATTGACGCAGCCTGACGGATCTTTTAAGCGAGAGATGCAGCTTATGGTATGCTGACCAACAATTGCATTGTATGATCTCCAATAGCGCACTGAGAAAACGACGCTGATGCGACGAAAAGCGCATCACGAGTTTACTCGTGACCGGTCAACAGTGTGATAAGATACGCAAAAAAATACAAGGAAAGAATGGCAACACATCCAAACCAGCTGGCTACTGAAACGAGCAAAACTCATATAAAAAGAAGACTAAAAAGAAGAAAACATGCCACTGATCTCGCTAAAGAAATAAAATAGACAAACTCGAAGATGGTATCCCGCTGGGGGTAGCCATCCACATGTTATTTAGCAACAAAGTTACAAAAATTTACCAAATCTCCTGCTGGATAAATTGTAAACTCTTTTAAAATAGAACCAAACGAATTCATTCTTTGGAGAGAATTAACTTACTAGATAATGTAAAAAAAAATTAGAAAGTATTGCAATTCAGAATGTTAGGGTAACGAAGAAAAACGTAAAGATCGCTTTTTCAACTTTTTTATCTGGGTCTAAAATGAATAAATTGAAACAATACATTTTAAAGATTTATGTCAGTTAAATCGATTGATACGGGAGCAAGCGACAGGCGTCGAACGATGTAAAAATCTTTATATTTTTTACAGTTGTGCACCGAAAGTCGTGAAAAACTGTAATTTTCCCCATTTTTAGCCCTTTATAATTCATAGCGACGTTAACAAATTTCGATGAAAATTTTAGCATGTATTGAGGAAAGTCATGCAATATCAATCGCTCTACGTTATACTTTCTGTTGCAGTTTGGGTTAGAATCGGTAAAAATCAAAATTTAACAATTTGAAATTCATAAAACTCCAATAGTAATTTGTAGGACACAAAAAATTATCGTGCAAACAATTATTTAATTAGCAGATTAGATTGTTCAGTTTAAATGATTAATAGAGTTATTTAGATGTTAAAATAGAGATTTTTATCCAAATTTCATTTTTACATATATCACGAATAATAATAATAAATAATATAATAATAATATTTTGTGCATTCGACGGGCGCTGTCTTCACATTCGTCAATGTTTGCAACATTTAAGTCTCGGCGGTTCGTCTCTGGGTCATTCTATTTTCAAGGAGTAGCTTCAAAGCTACGTTCATGTTCCCCTCTGTCCATTTTCTCTTTTCCTGCTTTGGAATTTCAAACACTTTTCCGCGGAAAAGGTAAAGGAAAGATTGAATGAACATCTTCAAATTTAATGTCACTTGCCAGTAGATTGAACTTTCAGATAAAAAAATGTACTGGTCGGTAGCTGATTGGCTGTTAATGGACGACAAACAACCTGTAAACCTTTGAAATTGTAATGTATATAATGTACAAAGAAAATTGCAAAAATGAGACAGGTAATTACAATTAATAGGTTAAATATGCTATTTATTTATTTTTTATTTAGTCCGTGCCTTTCGGCTTTGGACGAGTTTTCAGTTTTACATCTCTATCTATCACGCTTATTGCCTCCTCCCTTATATCTATCTAAACTCTTTTCCTTGTCTATATCTACCTAAACTCTTGTGGCGGCACTCGACAGCAAATACCACCACTCGACACTAACTAGTGTCGCACGACGGCAGAGTGCAGTGGTTAGCGCCTTAGGTTACGAACGTTCGGGACCCGGGTTTTCAAATCTCGGCGACCAGAGTCCGATTTTTCTTCCGCGGCATCAAAAATGAAAAGAAAATACAGCAGCAGTGCCCCAGCAGCATCTACACCCGCAGCAGAACCTGTCTCACCCTATACACTAGCAGTAGCGCACTCTACACCATCACCAGAACTATACAGGCTAGCGCACTAACTAGGAGACTAACACAATGGCAAGCGGCTACCCTAACTAAGACACTACACAACTACAATCACGATGACTACCAGACCTCATTCTTTTCTTATAATCTTCCTCCCCTTTTATCCACTCTGTTATATTGCACTCCATTATATAATCTATCTCTAAAACTATGGCAACTTTTGGACTTTTGCCTCCTTGCTGTGCTTCCTTATTGTCGTTCCTCCCCGTCTTGTGTTGCCCTTTTCTTCACCAGATTAAATATAGTATGCACAATGGAAAAAGATCAACCTATATATATGTTTGACGTGTCAAAACAGCGAGAACAATAGAATAAACAAAATGGGTATGAACTGTGTTACACAGAATTGTTATATTCATTTGTTTATTCAAATAAAAGTTTATTCAAATATCTGGTGGAGAAACCAGAACAAATATTGATCGGTGCTGCACGACTCTCTTCTATAACTGGCGTAAATCTTCAAAAATGTATTGTTTGAATTTCCATTGTAGGTCCAGATAAAAAAGTTGCAAAAAACGACCTTTACCTTTTTGTTCGCGGTTCCGACCAATTACAATTTTTTCAAAAAGGTTTTTACACGTCGTCTACTAAACTAATTCTTTTACATTCTCCAAAAAATGAAATGCTTGTTTGGTCCAACCTTGAAAAAGTTATTCTATTTTACAGGATCTGCGAATATTAGTGAAAGTACTGTATATGTGTTATTGATGTATATTCGTGATATAAATAAAGCCAGGGGATTCTGTGGTGCAAACTAAGTAAATCAAAATCAATAACAAAGCTACAGCAGTGAAGGTCTCAGTCTTGAGAAACTGTAGTTGGAAAACTTATCAAACATATGTGAATTTGCATAATTCCTAACTAGAAGACTGGACAAAACCAAACAATCCTCTTTTCTGCAATTTCGTTTCCGAGAAAATCGTATTTGAAAATGTATCGATTACGCGTATGTCGAACTGATTGTTAATTAAGCCTGTTCAAACAGTGCATACAAACGAAATAACTTTTATAATTTTCAAATCTTTGTTTTCCGCGGTGTATATTAATTAGAAAACACTAATTATTTCATTATTTTCTGATACTGAGATACTATAATAAATTATTAATATTATTGTCACGTCCCGCGACCCGCGCGGTCAATTGTCAATATCGAAATCGAGTAAGATTCGAATAAATCATTTTATATTGTTAATTTACATTCGAACAACTTTAATCCTCTCCCGTGCCAGTATTCCCGCATATAGCAGGTTAGCCGAAAGTGGAGCTTATTGCCAGTTGCATTAAACGTCAGTTGACGCTACCTTCTCGTCGGCGATCAAGTAGAACGTAACAAGGATCACAATAGCTATTATTTTATTCTTTGGATAAATCTATCACACCGTTGTGAGCCGAAAAACCTTTATTCCACATTCTTACATGGACTAGGGATAAAAACAAAAGAACATCTTAAACCTATCAATTAAATCTATCGATTGTATCTAGAACACTTTCCTAATTACTATTTAGTGTAACTAGCGCATCTGTATATGAATGGCGAGCACGAACTCACGTTGTCATTTTCAATACGAACTGTGCAAGTATGAACGATATAAAAGCTTTTGCTTGTAATATATAAAAGTGTCGAAATACTTTAAATACAAAAATATAGCAGAAAGCTTTTGATAAGAAGACTTTCTAAAAGCAAAACGAAACAAATGGAAATTATTTAAATTTTGAATTTGCAATATCGAGTAGGAAGCTCACACTAGTTGTAAAACCATGGCTAAAATCAACGGACCAGGTGCAACCACAATGGAGAACTGACGTCCACACAGAGAAGATTAATTTAACGAGCGGCTCGTGCAGAACCATAAACCGTGTAGAGTTAATTCCTAATTAGCTCGCCGTGGAACGTATACGAACCTTTTGTATGCAGTTTAATGTAGCGATGAATGCTCGTACACGATACCAATTTGATTAAATATTCATCCGCAAGATACATACGAATTTATAGGATCATATCTGTAGCATAAATTTTTCATTTCTCTTATTCATATGCCGGGGTTACATTGTCAGTCGGGGCGTATAAAGAACTTCTTGTGAGTTGGCCATCGTGGTGGTATATCAGAAGATATTTATTACAGTGAATGTATTACAAAGGTTAACAGGTGATGAATTTATATTCGATAACAAATACACGGTCAACCAGATGACGACTGCGATTTGGAAATCGACGTACGTGTTCACTGGACTAATCGAACTTCTCGGATTGCACTACAGTCCAAGTGGAACTGACCTTATAAAATCCTCTCCGTACCTCCCTGTATCCCACGGGTTAATCTTTGTTTTTAAGCAGAGTTATTTAATTACTTTATACCTGTGTTAGGTACACGTCCCTCCCGTGACCGTGGCTACGTTCGGTGACCCGTTATGTCACTTCGAGCCCAAACCCACTCGCCACCATCTACCCCTGCCACCCTCGCCCTGACCCGAACCGAAACTCCAAAAAGTAATATATAGTATACCAGTCTACCAGTTTCTTTCCACATGCTGAGCGTGTAAAAAATGTCGTGTAAAACAAGTCGTGAAATAATCGATTTGCAACAAAGTACGAAGCTTGTATCAAACCGAGAATAAGCAAGCAATAGAGAAAGCAACTTGAGATATAGAACTGCGTTTGGTAACAACATTTTATCCAATAGACACACGAGAAAAAAGATAACGTGTTGAGGAAAATAAAAAACATATTTTTTTCAAAGATTAATATTGTATTCATCGTCACTCTCTATTATATTACAACGAATACGTTTTCATATTATTGGGAAAAAATTACGTTCGTCGCATTGATCGACCGCGTATTTTAATATACATCTAACAGTTTCTTTCAAGTTTCTGTGCTTTAAAGAAACCCATAAATTTTTAAGTACCCTTGCAGATTCCTGGAATATCATCCAATAGCTTTTACCACTAAACGTTACCTTTACGTTTTTGAGTAAAGCAAAGTTTAAACAAAAATGTAACGGCACTCGACAGTAAACTTTCCAACGGTTTCTGTGCCGTGGTTTGCTACACAAAGACCCTAGTCTGCCCGCAAGATTTTTTTTTTATTTTGTTATTGCATTTTACAATTTGTCCATTAGGACATTTGGTAAAATATTATAATTTAATTTGATAAAATATAGCATGTGGATGGTTACCCCCAGCGGGACTCCATCTTCCAGGTTGTTTATTGTTCTATTATGAGGTCTGCAGGATGCTTCTTCTTCAGTCTTCTTTCTATTATTGTTTTATTCGTTTCAGCAACCAGCTGGTTTGGGTGTGTTTCAAGTCTTTCTTTATACTTTTTTGCACATCTGGCGATTTCCTCTTTAACCGTTGGAATTTTTAGGTCTTTTCGTATTTCTTCATTTCTGACGTACCATGGGGCGTTAACTATTGTTCTTAAGATTTTTGCCTGCTCCGTTTCTATTTTATTTATGTGACTCATTGCTGCCATCCCCCATAGTGGAACTCCGTATGTCCAGATTGGTTTGATTATTGTTTTGTATATGTATAGTTTATTCATTAGGCTTAATTTAGATTTTCTATTCATTAACCAGTACATCTGCTTCATTTTTTCATGTATTCTGTTTGTTATTGATTTTATGTGATGCTTCCATGTAAGGCGTGTGTCTAAATATATTCCTAGATATTTGACATACTTTGTTTGTGCTATGTGGGCGCCATTTAGTTGCATGTCTGGTGTTTTTCCTTTTCTAAGCGTAAATGTTATGTGATTGCACTTACTGGTGTTCACTTTTATTTGTTTACTTTGCAGCCACTTTTCTATTTTTATAATGTGTTCTTGTAATAGTGCGGCAGCCGTTTCTGGATTTGCGTGTCTCGCTAGTAAGACCGTATCGTCCGCGAACGTTAGAGTTTTGCTGTTGACAGTTGTTGGTATGTCTGCTGTATAGAGTGTGTATAATATTGGTCCTAGGACGCTTCCTTGCGGTACTCCTGCCTTGATATCCTTGATTTCAGAATATGTATCGTTTATTTTTACTACAAAAGTTCTATTGTTTAAGTAAGATTTAAGTAATTTGTATATTTGTTCTGGAAATTGCTTTTTGATAGTTTCAAGAAGTTTTTGGTGGTTAACTTTGTCAAATGCTTTTTCGATGTCAATAAATAGTGCCGTGCAATATTGTTTTGTTTCCAATGCCTGCAAAATTTCATTGACCAGTCTATGCATTTGTTCTATTGTGGAGTGTTTATTCCTGAATCCAAATTGATGGTCCGGTATTAGTTTTTCTTTTTCTATTATTGGTTTTAGGCGGTTGTATATTATTTTTTCAAGTAGTTTGGAAAACGCAGGTAGTAATGATATTGGCCTGTAAGATGCAGTTAAATGTGGGTTTTTGTTTGGTTTGGGTAACATTACGATCTGTGCTATTTTCCATAGTGCAGGAAAATACTGTATTCTTAGAATTGCGTTGAATATTATCGTTGTTAGTCTTATTGCCTTTGGGGGGAGGTTTTTTAAGATTTTTCCATTGATCAAGTCAAGTCCTGGTGCTTTACTTGTCTTTGTTGCCTTAATTAAGTTTGTAACTTCTTGCGTTGTTGTGCTGAGTATGGTGCAGCGTTTGTCAATTGTGTTGTTGGCATTTTCCATTTCTTCGTGTGTTTGCCCTCCGGGAATGCTGTTATTAATTTCATACGGTGAAAATGTATTTTGTAAGTGCTTCGAAAATTCTTCTGCCTGCTCTTCGTTACTTCTGGCCCATGAGTTGTCCATTTTTTTGATTGCTGGGATTGATTTTATTGTTTTCTTCACTTTGTTGGTGACTTTCCATAGGGAGTAGTTGGTATTCTCATGCGCGGATAGTGATTCGATGAATTTTGAGAATTCGCTATTGTGAAGTTCCCTTATTTTATTCTTTAATTCCTTTGTAAGTTTATTTAAGTTTTTCTTGTTTTCTCGTGTTCTCTGTTTTTGCCATTTTGATTTCTGCCCGCAAGATGATTGCCAGATGCCGATACATCCTCACGGAATATTTTTAGCTAGCCTAAGAACCTGCTATAAATCTTAGGATTTATTTAGCTACGGTTCTCCAAAGGGACAAGCAGTCTTTCTCTTAGCAGCCTCTAAACCTATCACCCCCTACGGGAAGATACGAGAAATCTGCTTTTCTCAGGCACGATGCTTCCCGCTAGCGACCTTCTTTCAAGGGCTGTTAGTATCCTTTTCCAAGCACCAACAAAAAGATTAGCCAATTAGCAACGATGTCCATTTCCCTCACTTTCCGAACCAAGGCTTTCCTCAACGAATCCGATGATCCCGTATCCTTAGACACACCTCAACACAGTTTTCCTTCCCGGTATCATCGTGACGGAGAGTCAGTCAGTCCGAAGCAATAGTTGGCGTTTGTAATTGATCAAAGTTCCTCGGCATCTCCGGCAGTCATCATCCTCAGAACTTGTATTGAGCATCAAAACGCGTCGACCCGAGTCGAATTGCAACTGCGAAATCGCGAACCGCTACTAATAAAATCTCGAGCCGCTGATTTAATAATCGCGAGTCCTAGGCTAAGTGTACACCTTCAATATATTGTAGTAAAGTTTTATTGTTAAACAAACTCTAGTGTTTCTTTCTCTCACTATCACGGCCTATGCACCTCAAATTGGTGACCCCGACGTGATTTTCAGTGAAAGAGGTGACCGTGCTAGTGCTATTGAGACTCTAAATACGCGATTCTAAGCGTGCACTTGAAATGGCAACCGAGAACAAAGTGATTCCAACCTGTCAAGTGTTTCGTGTGCCTCCCATAATGCCACAGAATATGGGGCTGTGGTTCTCCTTACTGGAGGGACAGTTCGAGGCAGCGGGCATCACCGACGATAAACAAAAATCCACAGCCTTCCACAGGCACAATCACGAACCCCCCGGCCACTGGATATTACAACAAACTTAAGGACGAGCTGATCCGCATACTGGCCGAATTAGACAGTGATCGTGTACAAAGGTTAGTAGAACACGGTGATGGGCGATCGGAAGCCGTCTAAATTCTACAACGATTTGAAGAAACTCGCTGGTCCGCTCGCGTCGGAGAAATTCATCTTCACGCGTTGGAGGAATCGTCTGCCGGATCGCATCAGGGAAGTTCTGGATGCAGTGGAGGATACGAATCCAGTGAGGCTAACTCGGGTAGCCGACAAGATCGAGGAAGCATGCTCTCAGAGTAGCCAACGCGCACCCAGGATAACTGCCGCTACCGAGCTGCCGGTACAAATCGCAGCAACAAACGACTCCACGGTCGCCGCAATCAACATGCTATTCGAACAAATAAACGCGCTGAAAACCGAGATATACCGTCGACCACGATCACGCTCACGCTCGCGGGAGCGATTCCGCCGCCGTTTGCGCTCGCGAGATTCGCTGCGGCAAGGTGGATTGTGCTTTTACTACGCGAAATTCCGAGAACGCGCAAGGAACTGCGACGCCCCATGCTCTTGGCAGTCGGGAAACGACACCAGCCGTCCGTAAACGCGGCGGACGACGGCGGCCTGGGATCCCACCGCATCTTCGTCACGGACCGAAGAACGAGAACTTCCTACCTCGTAGACACCGGCGCCG
This sequence comes from Bombus hortorum, assembly GCA_905332935.1. Taxonomy (NCBI): domain Eukaryota; kingdom Metazoa; phylum Arthropoda; class Insecta; order Hymenoptera; family Apidae; genus Bombus; species Bombus hortorum. The sequence continues at coordinate 11,374,450 of HG995199.1, forward strand.
ACGTCAGTGTGTATCCCCGCAGCAGAATACACGGGCCCGTCCAAAAGAACGCGTACGAACTGTTCGCGGCCAACGGGACGCGCATCGCGACGTATGGTACCATCGCGATCGACCTCAACCTGTCCCTGAGACGAGCCTTCAAATGGCATTTTATAGCAGCCGATGTTTAAACGCCCATCATCGGCGTAGATTTTTTGAGCCATTATGGGTTGCTCATGGACCCGAGAAATAAACGACTTCTCGACACGACAACCCAATTGTCATCAAGGGGATACGCTGCCGCGACCGAAGTAGTATCTATTAAAACTATAATCGGCGAATAGGTCTACCATCGGCTGTTGGCGCAGTTTCCGGATCTGACTCGTCCACCAGTCTTCGGACGAGAGAAAATCCGACACAGCGTGGTGCACCACATAGAAACCACATCCGGCCCACCCGTCTACAGTAAACCCCGCCGCCTCGCACCGGACCGACTCAAACAGGTTAAGGCGGAGTTCGCAATCTTGATCGAGCAAGGAGTGATGCGGCCATCGAAAAGTCCATGGGCATCACCCCTGCAAGTCGTTCCCAGAAAGGACGGAAGCCTACGGCCATGCGGCGACTATCGTGCGTTAAACGCCCGCACGGTACCCGACAGGTATTCCCCACCGCACTTGCAAGATTTCGCGAAACATCTGCACGGTAAGCGAATATACTCAAAAATCGACCTCATACGCGCTTACCATCAAATTCCGGTCGCGCCGGAAGACGTTATAAAACCCGCGATCACGACACCTTTCGAGCTTTTCGAAGCAACCAACATGATGCTCGGGCTTCGAAACGCGACACAAACGTGCCAAAGATACGTCGACGAAATCACTCGCGGGTTAGATTTCGTATTCGCTTACATAGACGATTTTTTAATAGCCTCCAAAACAGAAGAACAACACCGCGAACACCTGCGTATTTTGTTCCAACGTTTAAGCGACTATGGCGTAGTCATCAACCCCCTAAAGTGTGAATTCGATGTGAATGAAATCACATTTTTGGGCCACACCGTAAACGCGAACGGAATAAAACCACTTGCCGAACGCTTTGACGCGAATGTACAAGCACCGCTCCCCGCAAATATTAAAGCATTACGAAGGTAGCTCGGTATGATTAACTTCTACCGACGTTTCATACCGGGGGCCGCAAAAATCCTCCAACCGCTCAACGACCTGTTACGAGGTGGAAAAAAAGGCAACGCACCCATCGAATGGTCGGAACAATCCGAAGCTGGTTTCCGCGAGTCGAAACGCGCCATCGCTAACGCCACGATGTTAGCGCATCCGATACCTGGCGCGCCCGTTAGCCTCGCGGTAGACGCATCCGACTATGCATTAGGAGCGGTATTGCAACAACGTGTCAACGACTCTTGGCAGCCGTTGGGCTTTATTACAAAAACTTTAAACTCCGCGCAGCAAAAGTATAGCGCCTACGATCGCGAACTACTCGCCATGTACACCGCGGTCAAGCAATTCCGACACGCATTAGAGGGGAGAAATTTTACAATCTTTACAGACCACAAACCACTCACATACGCGTTCAGTCAAAACCCGGACAAGTGTTCGCCGTGACAATTCCGACATTTGGATTATATAGGACAATTCACCACCGACATACGTTACATAAAAGGGCTTGACAGCAATGTAGCCGACGCTTTGTCACGAGTCGAAGCGATAGGGAAGTCCGTCGATCATCAAACTCTCGCAGCCGCGCAAGAAAATAACGAACTACGCGACATTGTCAACTCTGGTATATCTGCGTTACGCTTAAAGAAAATTCGTTTCCCTGATCACGACGTAGAAATATATTGCGACGTATCAGCGACATTGTATGACCGTACGTACCGAAATCCTTGCAGCGCGACGTATTTAATTCACTCCACGGACTTCCCCATCCAGGGATACGTGCCACGCAAAAATTGGTGACGTCGCGCTTCGTTTGGCCGGCCGTAAACAAAAATTGCCGAACTTGGACACGACAATGTATCCCGTGTCAACAATGTAAAATCACCAGACACGTATCCTCACCCGTCGGAACATTCGGAGAACTAGCAGGACGATTCGAACACACACTTAGACATTATCGTGATGCAATATTCGCACGGTTACCAATATTGTCTAACGTGTATCGACCGTTTTACGCGTTGGCCCGAAGCCATTCCCATCGTCGATATGGAAGCGACAACCGTTGCTTCGGCCTTCCTCTCCGCATGGATAGCTCGTTTCGGCGTACCCTCAAAAATAACAACCGATCAAGGACGCCAGTTCGAATCTAATCTATTTAACGAATTATGCTGGTTGCTCGGCATCAAACATTTGCGTACGACAGCCTACCATCCCACGTCCAACGGGAACTAAAAGCGGCAATCAAATGCCACGATACGAGCAACTGGGTCCAAATATTACCAATAGTCTTATTAGGCATAAGAACCGCTATCAAGGAGGACCTGAACGCAACGGCAGCAGAAATGGTTTACGGCACCGGCATACGATTGCCGGATTCTTTGTACCGGCGAAACAATAGGCCAACGCGGAATTCGCGAATCGTCTAAAAGAACAAATAGAAAAAATCAGGCCTCACCCGATTACGCGACACGGCCAAAAGAAAACCTTCCTGTTCCGCGAGCTCGAAACATCGCCATATGTATTTGTACGCCATGATGCGATCGGAGGCCCATTACAACCACCTTACGACGGCCCTTACCAGGTAATACAGCGTGGAAAAAAGACTTTTACCATCAGAATTAATAATAAAAATGCAATAGTATCCGTAGTATCCGTTAAAAACCCCTTTTATTGTATCCGAAGATATCGAACAACAGCAAGTTAAAAAAAACGTAGGAACCTGTGACCTGTTTATACCGATCAAAACCTCAATTACGCAAAACGTCGAACGGGCACAGCAAAGCGAAGGTGACGCAAAAAGTCATTACACCACGGGTTCAGGCAGGAGATTTCACTTTTCCGATCATCTTCAGGCAGGTCTTAAATAAGTAGCACTTAAAATCCACCTGCGACAACAAAAATGTAACGTTATTACTGGTAAGGGGGTACCGTAGCGGCACTCGACAGTAAACTTTCCAACGGTTTCTGTCCCGTGGATCGCTACATAAAGACCCTAGTCTGCGTACAAGATGATTGTCAGATGCCGATACATCCTCACGAATATTTTCAGCTAGCTTAAGGACCTGCTATAAAAATCTTAGGATTTATTTAGCTAAGGTTCTCCAAAGGGACAAACAGTCTTTCTCTTAGCAGCCTCTAAACCTATCACCCCCTACGGGAAGATACGAGAAATCTGCCTTTCTTACGTACGATGCTTCCCGCTAGCGACCTTCTTTCAAGGGCTGTTAGCATTCTTTTCTAAGCACCAACAAAAAGATTAGCCAATTAGCAACGACGTCCATTTCCCTCACTTTCCGAACCAAGGCTTTCCTCATCGAATCCGATGATGCCGTATCCTTAGACACCCCCCAACACAGTTTTCCTTCCCGGCATCATCGTGACGGAGAGTCAGTCAGAGTCAGTCAGAGTCGCTACATATCGGTCCGAAGCAATAGTTGGCGTTTGTAAGTGATCAAAAAGTTCCTCGGCATCTCCGCAATCATCATCCTCAGAATTTGTATTGCGCACCAAAACGCGTCGACCCGAGTCGAACTTGCAACTGCGAAATCGCGAACCGCTACTAATAAAACCTCGAACCGCTGATTTAATAATCGCGAGTCCTACGCTAAGTATACACCTTCAATATATTGTAATAAAGTTTTATTGTTGAACAAACTCCAGTGTTTCTTTCTCTCGCTATCACGAACATTACCTCAAAAATATGGAGAAAATGAAAAATTACTTAGAATTAGTAGGTGAAAACGATCCAGTATACAGATTGAGCTTTAATCGATAACCTTAATTGAACTGAAAAGACTATAACTTCAAAAATGCATATATAGTATTAAAAGTGCATGGTGATAAAAATATTTTTGCGTATATCTCAAAAGCTAAGGTGGAGCAACGGTAACATTTGTGAGGAGAAGCTGTTTAGAATCATGTGCCTGACAACATAATTCGAGGTCACTGAAATCGACGTAGAGTAAGCTTTTACAGATAATTACCTATCAATTTTTAGAAACGATTCCAACTACGAAATAGATTTACTTTATATAATCAGTGCCAAAAAAAATTAACATCAACATCTCTATAATACACCAAGAATTTTAACATATTATGATAAGGAGAAAATATTAGTTTTGGTAAAAGATATAGCGGCACATGAGTCATAGAACGGGCGAATCGAGAGTGACTCATGTTGTTGTTGTGCCTCGGAACACGGACATCACCTTGACGCACGAAATATAACTATAAATAATCTCCGGGCAAAACAATGTCGCCGTTGAGGGTGTCACGCAAAATAATAAAAAGAAAGGAAATCGAAGATGAAAAATAATAATAAAAAAAAAGAATTTATTTCTTAACGCTTTGTTTACACCGATTACAATTCACTTCCGAACTCCAGCCGCGACTTTTCAAGACTGAAGCTCTTACAACTTGACTTTCGGCGGAATCCGATTCTTTTTCTTTGCCACCCCTCAATATCCCCACTATCCACGCGTTTGTTAGGCGTCTGCGATCTTTGCTACGCACGCCTTCTTCTGGAACATTCGGCGAAAGGACCGTTGGGATCTTGAGGGTTCATTAGGCACCTCGCTTCGGCGACATACATTGTCGCCGAGTGCCGCCACATCTTTATTTCCGTCATCAGCCCATGGGTTCCGAAGCGCGGCCTGGTCTCTGATGTGAATTGAGATGTGGTTGATTTTACAAGGGCAACCGTCGGTTTAAGACGAATTCAAATTTTCCGACTCTTCCCCTGATCAGTATAAATAAACGGACGCGATCGAGAGCGAGTTAGTCATTGTCCGACTCATTATTCGAATTATCACACGAGCTACTTATCCGAGTTATTATCTGCGATTAACGGAGTATACGAGTTATCGAGTTATCCGCGAGCATTCATACTCTATCTTTGCGAACACGTTGTACGAGTGTCTCTCGACGGTATTTATATTTACTTTATTTTTTATATTTATATTTGTATTACTAATTATAGTAAACGTTGTTAGAAGATGTAGAGAAAAAGACCGCACTGAATTTAAGAAACAAAAAGGCAACCTTTTCTGTGTTAAAATATATTGTAACCCCTTAACCTACGATTTACGTTCGCGAATTTTGGGTCGAAAACGTAAACAAGCTCGCACAGCCTTTGAGCCATTTGCACGACTTGTGTAGTACGATGATCGGGTCGAAATGACTACACAAGGATCCAATCGTATTCCAAAACCAAATTGTATTACAGAGTACAACAAGGGAATGAATGGAATTGATCTCCAAGACCAAATATTAGCATGCTTTTCAGTAATGAGGAAATACATGAAGGGATATAGAAAATTTTTTGTTTATCTGTTCGATATTGGTCTTTCTAATTCATACATTTTATGCAACAAAATAAATAATGGGAAGAAACAGTGTTACGTTGACTATAGGATCAACATAGCCGAATCACTATTGGAGAATATGCCAAAACCGAATTATAGAGAACGGAAAAAAATGACAAAGATGGAAAGAAAATAAAAAAAGCCAACACCACACGGAGTTCCCAAGCGGTCACCCATCTAAGTACTATCCGTGCCCAGCGTTGCTTAACTTTCGTGATCGGACGAGAACGAGTGCTTTTTTTTTTTTTTTAAATGTCGTTTATTAAACAGGAAAATGCGTATTACATAAATATTTTATTCATAATAAACAATGAATTTCGGTTGACGGTTGTTTTAGGCAAAAGTACCGATACGTGACGGTACGACGTAGCCATACAGTATTTGTGTGTGGGGGTTACCCTATTTATTTTTTTTTATCGTTGTAATTATAAATTGGGATTAAACCGCTGAAGAGCGGTGCTTATGTATAATTTTGTTTATTTTTCTTTTTATTCTGTCCTGAAAACCTGGACGTAAAAACAGGTCAGTTCGGTAGTCTACGGTATTTGGGAGTGGAGGGGGAGGGAGGGCGGGATGGGGAAAGGAGGGGTGTCAGGTATGATTATTTACAATATTTACAATGTTTATAGTATTTACACTATTTTACACGCCGGGGGGTTTGAGATTAGCCGTTCTGGGGCTCTTTCTTTTGGTCCTCGTTTTTATGGTTTTGGTATCCACCAATATTTTTTTGTGTTTTTCCTATGGTTGTCTTCTGTGTCTTTTTGGGGGAGGGCCATGTTGTATCTCCACCTGGGGTCTGCAATCTTTCCGTTTAGGTTTTCCTCATATAGTATTGTTTTAATCCCTGTTTTTCTTTTTATATGGTAAATTATCGGTATGTTGTTTTGATCTTGGAGATAGTTTCTTTCGTCTAGGTATAAGAAAGCTTCTGGGGGGATATAGCCTGTTGTCAGTGTGTTTTTGTAATATTCATCGTTTGGTAATAAGCAACCGAAGATTAGGCTGTTTTCCGTTATCTTTGCAGCTTGCGCGAAGTGGTTTCTAGTTAGTTTTAAGATTTGGCAGTCGATGCGGTGGATGTTGGCTAGATCGTATATTCTTTTATTTTTGACGTATTTTCTGAATCCGCTGTATTCGGATCTGTAAGTGCTCAAGCAAGCCCTGATGCATTTTCTTTCGAATACGCGCATTTTTTCCATTTGGGAAGCTGCTATATTGTACCAGATTGGACAGCCGTAGGTTAAGATTGGTCTGATTAATGCTTGGTAGCATAGGATTTTTACGTTGCTGTTGAGATGTTTGGAGTAAAATAGTCTTTTTGTTTTCCAAAATGCTTTGCTGGCTTTGGAGAGTTGAATTTCAATGTGTTGTTTGAATTTTAATCTATCGTCTATGTGTACCCCTAGGTACTTTACACAGTTTTTATGAGGTATGGTATCTCCTTCGTTTGCTTTTTCTTTTAGTTGGAAATTTTTGCAATGTTCTCTTTCTATCGGGCCTATTTCACTTGATTTGGGTCTAAATAGTATGGTTTCGCATTTGCTTGTATTGATTTTTAATTTCCATGTGTAGTAGTAATCCTTAATTTTTTCGAACAGTTCTTGTAGTTCTGTTCTTATCTTTTTGGTTTTCCGGCCTGTTACGTAGATGATTAGGTCGTCTGCGAATGCTATGGAGCGTTTATGGGTGGAAGTATTGAGATTGAAGAGATTTAGAACATCGCTATTGTAGATATTAAACAGTAACGGGGAATTTACTGTTCCTTGTTGAAGGCCGTTTTCTATGTGGAATTCTTTGTTTGATGTATGTGGGCCGTCAGTCATTACGAAAGTTTTGTTTGATATCATGTCCCAGACTATTTTAATTAAGTATTGTGGGAAGTTTTTTTTGCTCATTTTGTATATCAGACCTGGGGTCCAAACTGTATCAAACGCTTTTTCAAGGTCTATTAGGCAGGCGGCTACCCGTTGCTTTGCGTTTAGCGCCCAGCAGATATCCGAAGTGAGTTTGTTTATCGCGTGGGTCGTGGAGTGTTTGTGCCGAAAGCCGAATTGGTTTTCGGGGATTATGTTGTTTTTTGCGCAGAAGGCGGTTAGGGCGTTGTTTATAACTATTTCGAATATTTTGCTTATGTTGGGGAGGAGACTTATAGGTCGTAGGTTTGCAGGTGATGAACCGTCTTTATTTTTTTTTGTGATGGCTATTAGTTTGGCTTTTTTCCATTTTCTGGGGAAATACGTGTTATTTAGTGCGTTGTTAAATAGTACTGTGTAGTACCATTTTATTTTATTGGGTAGTCGTTTAAGCGAAATGTTTGGGATGCCGTCGAAGCTGGAAGATTTTTTATTGTTTAATTTCGAGAAGATGATTTTTAGTTGGTTGTAATTTGTGAAATAGTTTATTTCGGTTTCTGGGTGATTGGGGTTGTCCGCGGTGTTTTCGTTTGAGAATGTGCAGACTGTTTTATTTTGTGCTCTGTCTTGTTCTATTATATTTTTGAGCTTGTTTGTTTCGGCGAAGATGATTCTGTTTAGTTGTTCTCTTCCCATGTGATCGTTTTGAGTGTGCGTTTTGGAGAAGTAGGTGCCGATAATATCTAGCTTTTCCGTTGTTTTTGATATTACAAAGTTTCCCTGGGGATCTTTGTTGGTGTTGTGTATCGCAATACCTGCTTCTTGGATGAGGGGGGCTTTTTCTGGGGGTAGTTTGAGGGGTGGTATGGAGTTCTGTTCTTTTGGTCTGAAGATTTGATTTATCTGTGGGAACATGTTGGCAGAGTCTTTTTTGGAGATATTTCTTATTTTGTTTGACCAGTATTGATTTATAGAGATTGAGAATTCTTGTTTCAGTCGTAATTTTATTTTGTATAGTAGGTACTTTAGGAATTCCAAGTCTTCTCGTTTGTCATAAGAATAGTTATATTTTATATTGTTTAGCTTGGAAAGTATGTAGCTTTTGTCTCGTTGTAGTTTTTTTATTTTGTTGTTGATATAGGGTTCGCAAGAGTTTTTTTGTTTTATGTTTGGAACGGATTCTTGGAGAGCGATTTGTATATGTTTTTCTATTTCGTCTATGAATGCGTCAATTTGACTGTTTGTTAGGTTGGAGTTGTTGTAGATTGCCAAGTTGCAGTTTTGTTCCAGTAGGTTTTGGAATTTTTTCCAGTTTGCCTTTTTGTAATTTAGCCTGGGGTTTTCAGTCTGCGTTTCAAGTGTTAGGTAGTCGGATGTATTCTTGTTTATCTGAAATTTTATGGCGTTGTGGTCGCTGTCATAGTCTAGTGTTTTGAGAGTGTTATTTGGTCGTAGGTCTTGGAATTTTAGTCGCGCATCTGCTAGGCATATGTCTAGGTATGAGCCTGCTTTTGGGTAAGAGGGTAGCTCGGAGCTGTAAAGGTTTGTTTTGAAGTGTAGGCTTTTATTGTCTAGCCAGTTTCTAATGAAGTTTCCTCTCGTATTGTTTTGGTCGTTTTTCCAGCTTGCGTGTTTTGCGTTAAGGTCGCCTGCTATTATATAGTAGTTTTTCTGTTTGTCGAGCTGTAAAATTTCGAAGAGGTTGTTGAATTCGTCGTTAAATTCTTTTTGGTTCCCGTAGGTTGCGTAGGCTGCCGCGATGAATAGGTTTTCGTTATTGCTTATTTTTATTTTTATGATCGTTGTTTCTAAGATTTTGAAATTTGTTATTTTATCGTTTTGGATTGTTTTGAATTTCAGGGGGTTTTTTATGAGGATTGCTGTTCCTCCTCCTTGGCTAGAGTTCGGTCTGTCGTGTCTTATCATAGAGTAGTTTTTGAAGTGTACTTTGTGTTTTTTGTTTAGTTTTGTTTCTGATATGAGTACTATGTCGGGGGTTTCTTTATTTAATAGGGTTAGCATACTGTATCTTTTTTGGTTTGAGATTATTGAGTTGGCATTTATTGAAATTATTTTCAAATATTTTAAGTTTAGCTTGTAAGAATTTTGCTGTAATTTCTGGTTTAGTGGAATTTGGTTAGTCGTAGTCTGTACCATTGATATTTGTGGAGATGGCGTCGAATCTTTCTTCGTGTCTAGCGACGGCTTTTTTTAGTTCGTTTAGTTGCATTTGTTGTTCACTCAGTGTTTTGAGGATACTTTTTTTGAGATCTTCGATTACGTTTATGATGTTTAGGTGGAGGAAGTTATCGATTGGGATTGTGTTTTGTAACGGGTTTGGGGCTGGGTTTGTTATTTGTGGATGGTTTTGGATTGCCTGATTTAGGGATGTTCGTTGTTTCACTACATCAGAGTATTTTAGCTCTGGGGCGTATTTGCGGCTTATATGGGAAATTCGATTTACTGTTGGTTCTTTAGATTTGTTCATTTTCTCTGCTAGCCTTTTACGCAGCTCTACGAGTTTGGGGCAACCCTTGTATGACGCGGGGTGTCCGTAGTTTTTGCAGTTTACGCAGAATATTTTTTCTTTGGTTAATGCGTCTTCTTTTTTTATTTTGCACTCGCCTGGCCCATGCGGCTCTGTGCATTTTACGCAACGGTAATTTAGGTTGCAGTTTTGCGCTGTGTGGCCTAGTCGTTGGCATTTGTGGCATTGGGTGCTGTCGTTTTTTCTTATTTTTTCCCATGATATTTTAAAGTAATTTAGTCGGTTTATTTTAAGTAAGTTTCCAATGTTGCTATTGGGGGAAACTTGTACTATGTAGATTGGGAGTAATTTGTTGTTCTCCCTTGATTTTCTTGTCGAGAAGCGCGACACTTTGGTAAAGTGTATATCGTCTATTTCTAGTGCTTGTAGGTCCTCTAGAATTTCTGACTCTGTGAAGCTATTGTCTAGCCCTTTTAGTAAGTATGTGTGGTGTTTCTGGGATTTGGGTGTGTATGTGTAGAATGCTGTGTTGGCTGCGATCAGGATTTCTTTTGCTTTGTTGTAGTCATTTAAATTTTGGAGAGATAGAACGTGCTTACCTGCGTGTATACGTTTGATATGGAAGTTTTTAATGTTTAGCGAGTTTTCAATGAGAGCTGCTGTGTCTTTTGGCTCCTGGAGGATTATGTTAATTGGGGGTGGTCTGTCACTCTTTGTATGTGCGGTGGCGTCCTTGTGATCCTCTATGGGGTGGTTGGTGGGAGGTCCGTGATGTATCTGGCTCCTCAAGGGCGTTGCTGATGGGGTAAGGCCTTTGGGATTGTTCGGTTGGGTAGGCTGAGTTTGTGTTATCGTTGTCTTGCTTGGTGTGGTGGGGGGGCTGTGTATCCTTGTGTCTTTAGATTTGTTTTGGCCGTGTGTTGTTCCGGCCTGGGATATGGTGTGTTTTCTTATTTTGTTTCGTAATTCTTCGTTCTTTTTCCTTATGTTTTCTAATATCGATTTTTGCGCTAATGTTTTTTCCGTTGGCGTTGTTTGTGGGTGACTCTGCGGTTGTGTTAAGTTGGCTTCATGCTCTTGTAGCACCTCGAATCTGTTTTTTGTTTGGATTGTTGAGGGTGGTGAGCTTCTTGTCTGTTTCATGATTTCTTTTTTTTTGTCTGTTACGTCTTGCGTGTTATTTTTTTCTTGGTTTACGTTTTCTTGGCTGCCATGTGTTTTTTTGTTCCTGGGTGTCAGGTTTGGGGTTGGGTTGAGTTTTCGCGTTTTTTGTGTAGTTTGCATTAAGCTGCTGATATCCGTGGTCGATCTTGGTGAGGTTATTTTTCTTTTGTTCGCTTTTTTTAAGTTTGTGGGTGGTTCCGCCTTATTTTCGGCTTCATGCTCGTTACTTTTAATCGTTTTGTTTTCTTGTATTTTCCTGGAGGTTCCTCTTATTTATATGGCACGTACACTCTTTAACACTATCCTTTTTTTTTTTCACTTCTCACTTTTTTTTTTTTCTATTATTACTGGTAGTCACTGGTAACTACTGTGAACGCTGGAATACGCTCATTGACAGGTCTAACTCCGGCGAGGGGTCCGATCTGCTCGAGAGTTTCCGGGCAACTGACGAGAACGAGTGCTCTCAACGCGGTATGAGCGTTGGCTGAAACAAGTATTTTTGCTACTCAACATTGATCTGCAGAAAGCTATTTAAAAGGATGTACGGATGTGTATACACGAATTTCTTCGTGTATACGATCATACATTATTAAAAGGAAAAAAAAATGACAAAGATGCAAAAGAAAATAAAAAAAGCCAACACCACACGGAGTTCCCAAGCGGTCACCCATCTAAGTACTATCCGTGCCCAGCGTTGCTTAACTTTCGTGATCGGACGAGAACGAGTGCTCTCAACGCGGTATGAGCGTTGGCTGAAACAAGTAATTTTGTTACTCAATATTGCTATGCAGAAAACTATTTAACCACTTAACTTATGATTTACGTTCAAGAATTTTGGGCCACAAACGTAAACAAGCTCGCGCAGCCTTCGAGCCATTGGCACGACTTATGTAGTACGACGATGATCGGGTCAATCGCAAATATTACGGGCATCGCTCGTGGTACGACGGTCGCGGTTTGTAATTTGCCCCACCACAAATAGGACAATTATCTTGCGGAGATATGCCAGAGAGACTGTACGCGAAGCATTGGGCTCATTTTCCAAAACACATTGACCCAACAGCATCAAAGTTAAGATCGTCAAAATCTTGTAGAGTTTGCCAAAAAAATAAAAAACGTAGAGAAACAACGTGGGAGTGTAAGAAGTTGCCTTACATCTACCACAATGTTTCGAATTGTATCACACCATTGCAGATTATTAATTTTGTATTAGTGATTTTTGTATAAATAAACTTTTTGTAGTACTTGCATCTACCATAATTATTGCTTCAGGTTGTAATTACTTATCAAATATTCTACAAATATTTATAACTTTAGGAGGGCGCCGCCGCTAATATTTATATTTGGCCCGATCATCGTACTACGGGCTATGCCCGTAGTTGTAGGTTAAGAGGTTAAACAGTATTGTTTATGAAAGTAGTTGCTTACGTATTTTCAGGCTACAATAAATGGTTTTTATTCTCGTGACAGAAGCAACGCGATATTTAAACCATTCTGTCTTATACAAAGTAACAAATGCAGACATAGTGCTATGTTATAGTAAGAAAAAGAAATACAGAAGTAAGGCCTTATATCTTTCCTTGTGTTTCATGCGATAAGTTTTATAAAGCATAAGTTAAAATATCTACTAAACTAATTTTTTTCAACCCTTCGCGGAGAGACGCGATCGCGAAGAAACGCGTCAACGGGAGTCGTAAATTCCCGTTACGATTAGACAATCGACGCCACGAATAGATCGATCCTCTATTTCAATATTAGCATAATGGAGATGGTTTAATTAGTATAATGCTTGATTGACAGTTCAGAGATATTATATATTTCCAACAACTTTGTAGAGAAAAGATAGTTACGCTGGTGCGTAAGGTATAAATTAAGTAGTGAATGATCAAAGAGTGAAAACCCGGTAAAGTCCGGTGACGATGCTGTTGCAAAGGAAAACTCTTGCTCGGTGGTGATCATATGGGAAACATAGAAAACCCACGTTTCCCCAATTTTTATCTGTTGAAGCAATAACCATAAGGAACCTCTTGACTCCAAGATGCTTTATGTCACTTAACGGCCATAACGGTAAATCAAAAATCCTCGTTTTATGACAGTTCCTTAGGATTATTGCGATCGGCTTAATTTTATGTGCACAGCCTCGAACGCGAAGAGTCACCGGACGTAATACTAATACTAATCATGCGACATAATTTTGTTAATAACTTTTCATAGAGAATCTCTAGCTGTATCGACTAATGTATTAAAAAGTATAATTCTACTTGAAAAAATAAAGTTGTCTTTTGCATGACCTTCACGCGATTTACAAAAAAAAAAACTAATAAACTCTAAAACATTTTTCGCTACAAATAATAATAGCGACGTAAATCAAGATGTCAATATCAGATGAGATATCCTGTATATAGATGCATAGTTTATGTTTATCTATTCAAAGTAAGCGTTTCCCTCTTGTGGAAATTTCTAGTTAACCAAAATATATAGCTACAAAACATTTGAGTCTTCAAGATTTTTGCGATAGTTACAAATACTGTTTAATTTAAATCTTTTGATCCAATTTCAGTAGAGAGACCTATACCTAGCCCAGAGAGCTAGATAATTGAAAATAACACAAATAACATGTAAACTTTTATCCAAGATACGTGCATTTACCGCTATCGTTTACAACTTGTTTCTATCTTAATTTTAAATTTTCAATACTTTATTGAATTTATTACTTTTGCGTTTTAATCCGAAGAATCAATCGATCTCTCGTCGGACGTCGTATTCTGAGTGAAACAATTTTCCATTGAGACGGTTTTAAAAATCGAAAAGGTGATAATTGAAGGAATTTGGTGGATTTTCACAATTTTCCATTCAAATTTTCTTAATTTTTGTGGCAAAATATGTCTCGCAAAACAAACATATTCTTGGATTAAGCAATAATTGTAAAATATTGTTGTTGAGAATTTCGGATCTTAATAGCCGAGATAATAGTATATGAACACTAAATTTACACTTGGAATTTATATTAGAATAGTTATATATTTATTTTATAAATGATTCCAATGATATTCATCGATACACACTTGAACGCGTCTCAGCACTTTCTTCCATACCCGACTGTTAACCGACTGAACAGTTTACATTTCTTTGTTTTCGAGACGCCGCGCACACACATACTTCCACACACTGATATTCACATACAAGTATTACTACTACGCAGCTAACCTAGTCTAGCACATAAAATTATACACATCTCAGTAGTCTTAGGTATTATTACGCTGATTTTGCTACTTTCGGACGAAGACGAGCCTTAGCTACTGAAGCTAGGTTTTCTTTCACGGTAACGTACAAAGGAATCCAGTTTACCTTTTATTGTCACTCCACTTGGTTCGTGATAGTTACTTTGTTGTTGCGGATGACCGTAGTCCCAAATAATTCTATCTTCCGTAGATGATGAATGTTTTTTGGTTTCGGAACAAACACTTTTCACTATCCTGGCAGGATCGTCAAAATGTCACGTAAAATAAAAAAAAGAAATCGAAGATGAAAATAAAAAAAGAGAATTTATTTGCTAACACCTTGATTACACTAATGACAGTTTAGTTCCGAACTTCCGCCGCGCACACACACGCCTCCACACACCGATACTCACATACAAGTAGTACTATTATGTATCTAACCTAATCTAGCATACAAAATTATACATATCTCAATAATTGTGTCATTTATTTTGACCAATAAGAAAAGTTACTTATGGAATGACCAATACAAGTCCAAAGACACTGCGCGCTAAGTATTAGTATCTTACCTGTATTTTGTTTTCCATTAGAGTGGAAAAGAAGAATCGATGTCTATGCATAAATTAGATGTGGACACACATTACCTATCGACAATCTATATAAATTTTCTACAGACAATGTCTCTTAGATTGGACTAAGCTTTAACACGTTCGTCGCCACGTTGCACATATTTATGCGACGGGTATACTTCCGTGGGGACCCCGTCACCAAAGTATGGTGACGCTCTTCTTGTTCGAGTTAATTAAATATACGATATTATATATAGGATATACAACATAAAAATATTAAAAACACATTATACCATACTTTTTATTCAGTTATATTCTGAATAATATTATTCGTATGGTATTCATTAAAACATTCCAAACACATTTGGCGTGATATTTGGCACTTCGAACAATAGTTATAGACTCCGTCATCACTACTCTCCTCACTTTCAAATATATTTTCATGCTGTTTACCGAACATTTTGAAGATGAAAAAATCACTGATGTACGTCTCACAAGTATGCTTCTCGACTAAATGAAAGATCCGAGATATCTGCCATGAGATCCCTCGGAATACTCTTCTTCATTTTAGAAATAAAGAGAAGGCGATATGGAAGGCGATAAACGATGAATTCCTGCTTGTCGCTCTATTTACATTCTGCGTACCGGCGGTCGGATTTGGGCCCCGCAGGAAACTTGGCCGAATCACGTTGGGCGACGAACGTGTTAAGAAGACGATTACACTTTTCTTGATAATTTAGCAAATGTCCAGCTGGACAAATTGTAAAGCACAAATTAAAAATAAAAAAAATATTGATTAAAAAAAAACTTTTCTTGGTGTTGTATAGTGTTACATGGTTAATAAGAACTGAATACCCTTTATGTTGTAATGTTAATTTATCAATAATACTATAGGATTGACAAATGACTCCTATTGTAGCAACATATAGTTTTTACTATTTCATCTGTAGCTTTACGAAAATCAACTGACTTCTAATTTTGTAAAATATATTTGTAAAATTTTACTTGTTTTATTATTAAATTGAAAACTCATTGTACAAGAAAATCCTGTAATGATCTCCCGTGTAACGATATTCTTTAAGTAATCGCAGCTTTATTGTTCAAATGAAAATAAAATACAATCTTTCACGTCCTTTAAATAATAAAAACTTACCCATGCCCTTCACATGGAATAAGATTAATTCCGTGTAGCATAATTCTCCTTATTTACGGCAGCGGCGGTAAAAGAGACAGTACCAAGCTATAATAAAGAATACATTCAAGAATTGACTAGAATAGAAAATTCTTCAACATAACAATTTGTTTAATTTGGTTCATGTTATAAATTCAAATTCCTATAAAACAGTACGCGCGTTAATAACTGCTCTGCGTGAATATAACTTTGAAATAATAAATAAATAATTTGCCTTCTTTCATTTTGTTTAAAGAGCTGCACTTGCACGCGAATATGACATACACGTGACCTCACATTTATGAATCAGCGAATACAGGTGTTTTTATAGCGCTTTAAATCTGGATCGGACCTTGCGTCGAAGATTCCGATACTTATACGCCACTGGACGACAAAGAGCAACGGGGTAACGAAAGAAGAAGAGATACAGAGAAGAGGAGAAGAAAAGAAGATAAGAAGAAAAATAGAAAGGTAAAAAGAAAGAACCGAGGAGATTCGCCTCTGATTTCGGACACGCACCTTGCGCACTTGTCGGCGAGAGGAACCAAAGGGATGGCCCTGTTGTCCATCAGGGTTCTCTGAAAAGCTGCTAGCAGATGGCCAGCAGATGTCTACCATCTTGCCCTGATTGTAGGTCTAGACGAAGTCGTCCGTGAAAGGTGGGTATCCGACAGAGCAGTGGTTTGGTAAAAGCGCTGTCTTTATCCAATATATCTTCCCGCATTCACAGTCTTCCTCGCGCCGACCTCACCGACACCGCAAAGAAATAACGTCCGGCGTTTTTTTTTATTCCTCGCTATATCTTCCCATCGATGATATTTTGATTAACGTATTCGAGATCGAGGGCTTAGCATGTACGCCAGTTTCTCGTCGCAATGACCAAATTCTCAGACAATAGCCAAAAATGCAGTGTCTGTAAAATAATTCTTTTCTTTTGTAACGTTTTTCTTATATAATGTTATATAATCTTCTTATCCTTGAAATATAGAAGTATCATTACCTTTTGCGTGTGTGTCTTCTTTAAATTTTGCTCGGATGACATGCATGCTATGTCACATGGTTGTTTGACCATCAAAATTATCATTGTCATGCCACATTTTTAAATAAAAATTATCTAAAACGCGTTTTTTTATTCCCGCATTGATTAGTAAACGCAAAAAAATTGTTGTCATTCGAGAGAAGTTTGTTCTGGTGTCGAATGTGTTTGACATAATTAGATAATGTCAAAGAGAATGCAAATTTGCGCCACAGTAAAAGCAAGATACAATCTGATTTAATTGGATTCAAATTAGTAAATTCGCTTGACTCACAATTTATTTTTATCATATTTAACTTTTTCTTCGTCGCTTTTGTCTTTCACTGATCAATGCTGTATATATGCAACATATAAAAAGAAAAGCGGGAAATATGCACATTTTGCTTTATAACAATTTCGTATTATACAGAATCCAGAGCGTTAGAATGTTTTTCGATATAAGAATTTTAGAATTTTTTAATATAATCAAAAACAATATGCGTTTTATTATATTTTTAAGCAATATATATAGAATAATTTAAAATTAAGATCCACCAACAATAGTTTTTGGGTATTGATACAATTTCTTCAACCTCGGAGTTTGTCTTTTTTATTTGGAAATCTTGTTTTTCATAATATTTCATTAAGAAACATTTCAATTTCATTGTTATTTTCTAAATTACGTTATACGAGAGCAGTAGCAATTGTTTAATCGCGTCATACGAAATCCTAGCGTATCTGTTTTTGAAAAAAACTGATTTCAAATTTTAGTATGAAAAATGTGTTGTTATTATTAATAGTTGGTAAAGAAAGATCTTTCTCGTACCCTACAAAAATTTCGGGTTTGCAAGGCTTATAGAATTAACATTACCTACGATATGCGAGTAAATATTTAATGAAAAATTAGAAGGAATTCTGATGAGAAATAGTAGATAATTTTTATATGATAGTGGAATTTTTATATTCTTGAATGTATTCATAAATAAGTGAAAAAATCATTATTAAGCGAGTGAAATGCTGTGGGATAAGTTATTAGAAATCATCATAGTTTATAAACTTCATGAACTGCGCTATGAACTATACTTTAAGCAAATGCAGTAATCAACAAATTATTTAAATTAAATTAGAAATTAAAAAATAATAAATTTAAATTATAAAAACTAATAATTACTTAATTTAAATTAACAATTAAACTTGTACATTACATACACCTGGTTTCAACTAGTCATTTAAATAGGTTTGTAAGTTTTTAAAACATCTAAATAAAAAGATACTCGACAAATTGCTCATATTAGCGCATCACACGACGTTCACACATAGCTGAAGTTACAAACAAAACAATAAATTATGTTTCTCACGCAGGTGATCTTACTAGATTCCAATAACGAAACGACAGTTTTAGAGGCATCGAATTCCATATCGGATCTTTGAAATTTTGTCCCCGTGTGCGAGACATCGGATCACTTTAAGATCGTTCGTTCGAGAAATTTGTTTCAGTCAGAAACCTTATGCTTGGTGGTCAGCCTCCAGTCTGGTTCGTTCCTCTCACAATACCAAAGGATTTTGGATCCTTTGTCCGTTCTGAAAGATGCACCTGCTCATTGATCCCGGCAGCAAATTCCTCAGCATCTTCCTCCTCCTTCGTTCCACTTTCATGTTGTAAAAGTTGTTTACTTACCTTCAGAGAAATTGCTCCAAGCGACTAAATGTTGCTTGAACAAAAGCGTGAACATATCGCGTTATAAATTGTCGAACTGGTTCCAACAGCTTACGCGAATTTGTTTGCAACTTTGATCGTGATGTTGACGAAAAGTTATCCAACGCGAGCTATCCATTTGCCAGGAAATCGTTGACCTAAGAAATGTTTAGCATCGCAAAATTAGCTATAACGTTTATACGAACTTATTTTAATCTGCTTCCCACATGTTTTTTTTTTAAATTGGTAGACTATTTACAATCAATTCTCATAGGCTATTATAAGTAAATTATTTTGGCGTGGTACTGTAACTTGGATTATAAGAGTTTATAGTATGTTTGATTTTAGTTGAATCTAATGCTTCGATCTAAAGGGTATTGTCTTTTTAGTCTGCGGATCTGATCCATCGTGTCAGGTAATTGGGTAACTAATGGGTTTTGGTGGTTGTTAACTCTCATATTATATCTGTTTCTGAACTTGAATATTTCTTCTTTAACTGTGGGTATATTAAGGTCGCGGTGTATTGTTTCGTTGGTAACATACTCCCACATGTTCTCACTTACTCTGTATATTTTTTAATCCTTTAGTACAAAAGAAGATGCAGTAAAGTATGTGTTTTATCGATTACGTAACACAATTTCAAGTTCAATATCGAGATGGCTTTTTTTCCCAAAAAATCGTCAATCTTTAACTATTAAATATTAAGAAATAAAAGAGGCATTTAACAGTTTATCCCCTGTATTATATAGCGATTTAAAAAGGAACTTATCTTAGAGCGAATTGGTCCTAGATAAACGTCTTTTTTTTTCATTTTTGGAATGATTCCAGAAATCTATAGAAACAAGTTCCACTGTAGGATGTAAAATGCGAAAGAAAAACGATTATCGCTGTATCTTAGTCAAGCATTTGAATGAAAAAATCTTTTTTACATTTGCATATCAAGATGCAGGTCTTGTAGATAGCGTACAAGTTCGGAGAATAAACTGAGTTAAGCTCATGTATTTCTATTGCAAATAAAAATGTCCTGTTTTGTAAGTTGACAAATTAATCGTACAAAAAATAGCAAAAGGATCAATTGGAAATTTGGCACTTTATTTTAGTATGATTAGTGCTTACGTATCATGGAATTCCGATGTTGCGTGATAATTTTAACTAAAGTTTTCGTAAAACACTGTTTAAGAAAAATGGCCTTCTTCGCAACTTTTTACCGATTACTTTTTGCTAATTTGCAATCTAAAAGTCACGCTTATCGCGACGTAACAGGTCCCATTTCACGAATAATTTTATTAGCTACAAGTTTCTACTAAAATTCTTTTACGTACGACAAACAGTTTTGTAGATATAAAGCGAAATGTATAACACGCCGTATTTGTTTCATGTAAGCGATATTTTGTTTGTGGAGCACTGGAATTTTCCAGTCATATCATGCAAGCAAATTTTTACTCAGTTTGTTTTTAAAAAAATGTTAATTCGAGTGGACTGTAAAAGATTCATGGACCGTAGATGAGTTAGGAAAGAATTTCGTTTCTCGTCAGACTATTCCTGTTCGACCGTTCGCGGAGAGACGCGATTGTTACGTCAGTGACACAAGAAATCGCAGCGCAGCTCAAACGTTTCACGAATAAGGTGAAGAAATTGAACTTCGTATATGATAATGGAATTTATTATATAAATCCAACAGAGTGGCGGTTCAAAGTGTTACAACAGAATAATGTGTCGAGCGCTAATTTAGGAGGGTTTTTATATTGAGGTTTTAGTCCCTTTGGAGGGGTCATCGTCGGGTGTGTATCAGAGGCGGCTATTTCGTTACTGTTCGGTTATTGTTTCGATACCTGTGGTATGCAGAACGTTTCGTCTACCCGATTACTGAGCGGGTGGCCTTCTTGAGCGTGTGAAACGATCGCAAAGAAGCGCGCCAACGAGAATCGCACATTCCTGTTATGATTTGACAATCGACGCCACGAGTCGGTCGATCCCCTATTTCGGTTAGAATAATATAACATTAGATATAAATAGCAAGTTAAACTGATAACTGATCAATGAACGGAAAACCAGTGGAGATATTGTCTAGTCAACGGATGAAAAACCAGTGAAGTTCGGTGACGATGCTGTTGTAACATAAGCCGCATTTCAGCCCACATCAGGTACCAGGCCGTGCTTCGGAACCGATGGGCTGATGACGGAAATAAAGATGTAGGGACAATCGGCAACAATATATGTCGCCGAAGCCAGGTACCTAATGAACCCTCAATATCCTATCGGTCCTTTCGCCAAATGTTCGAGAAAAAGGTATACTGGGCAAAGGTCGTGGACGCCTAATAATGGTGGGGATATTGAGGGTTGACAAAGAAAAAGGAATCGGATTCCGCCGAAAGTCAAGCTGTAAGAGCTTCAGTCTTAAAAAGTCACGGCTAGAGTTCGGAAGTGAATTGTAAACCAAGTGTAAAGAAATAAATTCTCACTTTCATATCTTAATTTTATGTTTTATTTTCATCGTCGATTTCTCCTTCTTATTTTACGTGACACTGTCACGGAGGAAAACTATTGACGGTTACTCTACCAACGGTCGCTTCCTGCTGGCAATGACCGTTGAACATGAGAAAAGCCTGCTTTTCCCATCTTTTACCCGACTGGACAAAAACCCTAAGGAACGTCTTGACTTGAAAGATGTTTTGTAGCAATTAAGGGCCTTGACGGTAAAGTAAAAATGTTTCGTTTTATAATCGTTCGATTTTTGCACAGCTAGTGACCTTCTTGATCGAAGAATGGATTCTATTCTGGTTTATATAGAGAGTCACCGGACGTAACAATTCCTGTCTTCAATTAGCTACCAGTAATTAATAAATATTTATTTATTATACGTACATATCATACAAAATAATTATTATGCATTAGTTAACCAATTAGATTTTAATGATGCAGGTTCTAGACTTTAACCTCTTCCGTATGGCTGAATTTTGCGCGCAGTTGTTTCTTTGTACGCCAGAGTTTGACGCGAATTGCACGTAAATGATACAGCACTGCAATGTGTGATGGATAACGCTGTTCCCTACGCAAGCACATTGGAACGAAGTGTTTGACAACTAAGTTATAATTTTTCTTAAAGGTAAGATGCATATACTTTAACCTTAATAATTTACTTTAATAATTAATAATGTATTGAGTGTGATATATTTTAAAGCACAGTACGACACAGACCCACGTCACAATTTTCACACTCATAGCGCGATAGTATTTTTCAAATTGCTCTTCGTTTTCTATTTTGAAGCGATATTTTGGGGTTGAAGATTCTAAAAAATTATAACGAAGTGTTTGATAACTAAGTTATAATTTGTCTTAAAGGTAAGATGCATATACTTTAACCTTAATAATTTACTTTAATAATTAATAATGCTATTGAGTGTGATATATTTTAAAGCATGGTACGACACATAGACCCACGTCAGAATTTTCACACACATAGCGTGATAGTATTTTTCAAATTGCTCTTCGTTTTCTATTTTGAGGCGATATTTTGAGGTTGATGATTCTAAAAAATTATAAGGATACGGATTGGCGTGTTAAAAAGAGCATCTCATAATGGTATATTTACTTTAACGAAAAGCAACAATTGATATCTGACACTGGCGTATCAAAAACAAAGACTATATATTCTGTCTGCATATTGTTAACACTGTTGTAAAATTTTGTGAGGGGAAGAAAAGTGTGAAGCAAGACAAATGATAAAGATCATTTATTTCAAACGGTGAGCGAATAGGTAGTAGAGTGAGCGCGTCTATAGTGGCGCGTCATAATAAAAGATTACATCCGTGAAAGCCACTATAATGACGCATCGTACCTAAGAGGTAAAATTAAAAGTTTATGATTTGTAAATTTAATGTTTTATATCAAGCAAAGTTTATGAATTGTAAACTTAATGTTTTATATCAAGCAATTTTTATATCAACTTTATGTTTTATATCAAGCAAAGTTTATGATTTGTAACCTTAATGTTTTACATCAAGCAATGGTTGAGAAATAAATATACAGTAGATCTTCGATTGTCGGAACCTCAGTTATGCAAATTCTCTATTTTCTCTATTATACCAACATTCCATTGTCCAAACACGTTTCGCACGTAAAAAATTTAATTTCCTACAAAAATTTGTATCGATGATCAACGATACAACTGGTAAAAAGATGATACAACTTTTGAAGCGATTAAATTTAAAGGATTGCTGTTATACAGTGGTATACGCTTGGACTGGCGTTAAGTATGTGATACTAAAAAAGGCATGAAAAAACTAGTGCTCTTCATGGAAAAAGTGAAAGATGAAATTATGACAGATCTAGAAGAAACTCTTTCTACGCTGAATACAATAGCAGCATTCGGTGATTGCGATAACGTCGACGTGATAAAATGGTTTTAACGTGATGGAACTTCTTCAATTGACCATGATACTAGTGGTATGTGTGCTTCGAATAATGAATCGGGATACGAATATAATAGCGATGGCGATGTTGCTCAACATTTGAAGCATTTAAGCATTTAAGCATTTAAGGCTATTAAAGCGACTAAAGCTATTAGAAATAGGATTAAGATGGTACGAGGCACCAAAGGAATGTTACTTCACCGAATTAAATCCACTAAAACAATTTGGTTTAACAGAGAAAAATATTTTTAGCTTACAAATCTTTCATCGAATTATATTGCATTAATTGTATTGCTATTATTAATATTTGTCTTCTTTTTTCAAATATCTACAGCAAGATGTACGTTAGGCAAGTAATCGTCCGCCCTATTATTATCCGTAAATTATTTTACTCCAACAACCTCGTTCCCCAATTAGTTCGGATAATTGAGAATCTACTGTATTTTCTTTTCAGGCGAACAGCGCCTATAGGTGCTCAGCCACAGCATCTTTCTCTGAGCATCGTGCGCCATCCACGCGACCGATCTCCGACTATCACGGCGGCTGTCAAAACCACGTAACCAAAGAGACATACAGGATGTTCCGCCTAACTTGAGCATCCTATGTGCACAGTTGGCTTATTTGTTATGATACGAAAAAATATGAGAGAAGAATATCTGGCTCGAAGGGCAAAACGTAATAATAGGCAAGAGATTTCCTCAAGGCCATCTCTTTCGACATTTCAAGTTCATGGAAGTTATTTCAATCGAAGCTACATACTTTTGCCACTGCGATGTGACAGCTAAGATTAAGGCGAATTCAAGGACCTGTAATACTATTACTTCCACATGACCTTGAATATAAGAGATCCATAAAAGCTAGGTAATTGACGCAGCTAGTGAAATAAATAAAATTTATTTTAACATTGTTAGTGGAAATAGTTTAACAGGAAGATCTTCTTTATGTTTTCAGAAATTTACTACCGCTTGAAGCTCGATTAATATCAGTAAACACGTTTCCTCGAAGGTTCTACGCCAACATTACTCATTGAGTAAAATGGTAAACATTGATGCATTAGTTTCTATGACTAAACTCTGATTATAGTAAAGGAAAGTAGAACGTTCAGGTTAGTTGGGACGCTCTGTATATTTTTATTTTTTACAAACTAATACTATACGAACTATACTATAAAATCGACACTAATCGTACTTCTCAGTAGTATTTTTAGTCGAAGAAACAAGTCGGAAGAGTGGTAAGTGGAAGAGTGCGCGAACAAGAGGGTTCAGTGGGTTACGGGGTTGAAAACTCATGTACGCTATAAGTGTACAAAGATACATAACAGCTCTCTAGCTATCGTATGCACATAAAACACATATATGTATTTACTTTGGTAGGTACACATGACATGAGAAGCTATACGAGCTATACTGCTTTGGAGTTGCTAGGCGACCGAACTCTTTTCCCATACTAAAACTCAGTATCGTAATCAAGAATTTTTTCTCCCTATCGGAAAGTTCAAGCTTCAAAAAAATCATTTCCGACACGAACTGCGTGAATAACCTTTTACATTACGTATTTCATCATTTCTTACCTAAGTATTACTTTTTATTACATATGTATATTTATTTATATTTATATGTATATGTATATTTGCAGCACGGACTATGCAATAAATCTTTTAACAAAAATATTGTTTCTCTTACTTAAAAGTAAATCTGCGCTGGAACATCTTGATAAAAAGAAGATTCCAGGTAAGAATAAAAGTCTGAATAATAATCTACCGCACTTTTCTTATTGAAAATGTGTTTGTTACATGGAGTTTTGGATCTACATATTATAATATTTGGATACGTGTTTTGTTTGCACTTATACTCTGTAACAAAAAATTACGACTGAAACTGTTTAATATTTTCGATGATTTGTACATCAGTATATTACTTGGACTTTTTTTCGTTTAGCAATATCATCTAAGGGTAAAAAAATTTGTTACCTTCGTCATTCAGTTAATAACTTTAATATTATGATTTTTTTATGATTGACATTCTTCTTGTTAGATAGTAAATATAATTTATAAAATTATATTAGCAAAGAATTATTAGCAAAATTTCCAGATAAAAAAAAAGTAAATTCTTATTTACCTCGATGGCGAATTAAAGAAAACTCAGTTAATCGATGTTGGTATAATGATCGAAGCATTTTGTTATGCATTTTCTAAAATATTAAACTTTATAGATGTTCTGTCATAAAAACGTTAAGGCGTTAAAATATTCGAATTCTTGGTGATATTCTATATTCGTATACGCAGTTACCAGAAAACAGTATAAACTATCATTCTATATAATGAAAATATTTAATCAAGTAGCCAAACAACAACTCAGCAACTAGGTTATTAACGCAATTAATTAACAATTATATCACGATGATCTTTTGAACCCTTGTAGACGTGACAAAAATATTAAGTTGCATTCAAGTTCGTTAAAATGTAGCAAAAATGTACACATACACAAACATACACATGTGCACGTAATTCCTAAAATTACAGTTAATTAAATGCAATACGGTTAATTACGTACGAAGTTTGAAATATACGAACATATGCAAACGATAATGAAATTAACCAAATTGTTTACATTTGAGTAATAAACGAATAATGAAGACGCACAACTCTACCAGTTCTTTCCATTCTTTCTATTTCTATTTTCTTCTTAGCATCATCAGGTGTACTATTATTCTCGTTACGGCCCTGCGGGCATCCCTTAAACAGCTCATTCCAACCCTCTGCAAGTCTCTTTCCCTTTCTCTCTCTCTCTCTCGCTCTCGCTTTCTCTATCTACCTGCCTATTACTCTTCGTCGATCTCTTCTTCTCTCGCCGGTCCAACCAATCCACGTTGCTGCGCTGCACACACAAACTCTGCACCGGATCAATGCACCTCGCGAACCCACTTCCGTTTCATAGACGAATATATGTATATATATATAGGCACGCGTATGCACGTACAGTGATGCATATCTGTGCACAAAGTGCTTATGTGGATCGTTCCATCATTCAAGCATGGAATAATAATTAATCTGGGATTAACGGCATTGGTTTGCATCTCCTATTTCAAAGCGATTGAATAGGCGGCACCTATCGACTTCTCAAAGAAGCAGAAGAGAAGAAGAAAGAAAGAATGTGAATTATTCTTTATTTTCTCAAGGTCACAAAATGATTTTCTTATATTTCTAAATAATTTTAATCTATTAATAAATTATTCGTTTGATTTTTTATTTCTATACTTAGATTTTGACATATGCGCGTATAAGATTTCACGTGCAACACAGATCTGGATATTTCCCTAACCTAACTATTTTCTACCTAACCTACTTTCTATTGAAAATGGTACAATTGTTGGGATAATCTTAAGTTCTGTACTTTTGAATTGTATCAATACGATGCCTTAAAATTATTAGTTTAAAAGTTATTCTTGAAATTTAAATTACCTCAATTTGTCAGCAAGTATTCAAACGATGACTGTTAAAATAGTCTTTAATTCTATTCTTCGTATTACTTAACACATAAGACTTTTTACGTGATTTTTCATTATTCTAACAAAACACATTGTTGAATACATTGATACTTATTCGACATATTGTACATACTATAAAACTATGATACTTAATATGCAAACTTTATGTAGGTATATCCTTGCTCTATTATTAATGTTTAATAAATTCAGCAACATATCTTGCTGGAATCATTTAAAAAATTACTAAAATATCATATTGGATGTTTGTTGAGATGTTAATAAAAAGAGTTCCTTGTTATAGGAAATTTACTTTTTTTCAGGAATTTATATGATCTTCGCAACTTCACTTTTATGGGCCGTTAAAATACTTTTCTGCAGTACGTGTCTATGCGAGAAATTACAATCTTCTGAACGATGTTTGTAGAAAGCGAAACGAGGTCTTCTGGAAGTCGTGCAAGATTTTTTCTTTTTTTAATTAACTATTCGTTAAATTCTTTTGACTTTTTGCTATCTGCTATACGATTACGTAATGAAAGACGGAAGTCTGCTTTTAAAAATTGTACTGTCAAGGTCAAACACATAAGGGTATCATATGTCCTTCTCCATGAAATGCAATTTTCGTCTGAAACACTTTTTCGTATTATTCATGTCATTCGAGACATTTGAACGATTCGAGATATACCGGGCACACTGTATATTTGCATACACATATATGTACATGGGTATAATATTATTTTACATATGCAAATGTAATAACAATACAATAATTTAATATTTAATAAATGATTATTATTTAATAAATAAGTGATTTAATAAAAATAATTACCGAGTACACTTAATTCCTCGTTTTAAAATGTTGTCCCTCTGCTGCGAGGCGTTTATTGACAAACTTTATGTAATGCTTCTTTTCGTCCTTTTGCCTGTAGATTAAGTTGGCCGCAAATTGGCCGCCTAAATGTTAGTTTAGGACACCCTCTATGTACAAACTGTTGTAAAATGTGATTTCACCTTTTGCGAACGAGAGATATTGGCGCGCATAGTTGAGAAAATATGTACGTTGAACGTTTGCGTTAGTCATTGTCGAGGCTTTTCATCGATGTTTAGTTTCTTATCACTGTCACTATCATTAGAAATATTGAAACGTTTGAGCCATGTCCACTGTCTGAAGCACTGTCGTCATCTTCTATCTTGTCATGTTCAAAATAATATTCGTCATTATTATTATCACCATCGAACATGACCTTTAGGCATCGTGTTATATATTATGAAAAATATATTACTAATAATATAAAACTTATATGAAGAGCTTGCTGATTAGTCCGGTAATGCCATTGAAAGACTGAAATTCGTTCTGAGTCGACCATCATCTTACATCGCGAGTTTACGTTAAACAGAGGGTAAGATCGCTAAAGATTCTAATTTTCTTTCGTCAAAAATATAATAATGTTTATTTAATTTATTATATGCAATTTAGTTTGCTATACCTATGCGTAAATACGCATAAAATTATCGCTCAGAAAAATGGACGTACATCAGTCATTTCAAAATATCTGTCCGGAACTGTGCAAAGATTCGGGTGAAAAGATTATTTACCGACACTCGTCCGTGTCACAGGGTCACAAAATGATAATGGGATGGTCCTATGTCCCAAACATTCTGCAGGACTACGGCTATAGAGGCAGCGGCCAGATGATGTGTCAGGTTCAGAGGACAGTGACAGGATGGGCGCTTCTGACCTGCACCCAGGGACAGTCCCTCCGTAAAGCCCAGGATTTTGTGGGGTACAAAACTATCCAGAATTCGCATTCGACGCATTTTGTTGCAAGGTTCTGAACCGTTCACACTCTGAACCGTTACTCTCTTGGATTCGTACAACAAATTTTAAACTTTACTATCATATCTAAAGTCCGAATTTTTACCATATTTGTGAAACGCTCGAACTACGGGGCGAGGACATCATTGGTGATTTGTTTCGTGATTTCTTGTGTCTCCTACGTGACAAAATTGGCGATCCTGCCAGAATCCATTCAACGCATCAAGAGGAAACGGGAACTCGGCGGATTCTACAGCGAAGGACCACGGTCACCTCCTTGATCAAAAGAAGGATCCCCAAAGAATCTCGGTAAGCTGGTTGTCGTACAATATCGAAACAGTAGAGTCGAAGTAGATTCTAAAGATATCGACTCTTGTCCTGCTGAAAGTGTTACATCTCTCAACATGAAATTACCCGACAGAAGTATCGCAAAGCAAAACGAATTAATTGCTACTTTGATTGAACAATTTCAAAGCCTAATTCACGAGTTTAGAAGCTTTAAAGATAGTAACGATCAAAACATTGCAAATATAAAAGAATTTGTGGAAACTAACTATAGAAACTGCGCCAAAGAAATAAGTAATCTTGCAAAAACTATGGAACTGAAATACGACACCGAAATCGACCAGCCACAGATGAACATCCATTTAGAAAGCAGTGCCGATAACATAACAGATGATGAAACTGACGGATCAGATGCTTTACATAGACCACGAACTACAACTAATGACGTTACAATTAGATCAAGAAATGACTGCGACGAAGAACGAGGCCACCAAGCAGAAAAGGTCATACGTACCGTTGAGACACTACGAGGTCGAGACAACGTAGATATTGAAAACTTTATCCTATCAGTCCGCAAAGCACGAGCCACGTGCAAGGCAAGTGATAGAGATATACTATTAGACCTTATACTCGTCGAAAAGATAACCGACAACGCGAAGAGAAATATGCGATACCTGAAGATTAACTCGTTCGAAGATTTATACTCGTGTCTAAGGCAACACGTATCAGCACCAACCACTGTCAGTAATTGCAGGGATAAGTTGAAAAATTTAAAACAAGGAGAAACAGAAAGCGTACAATCCTTCAACACCAGGTTTCAACAACAGTTCAACGAGTTAAATTATGCAGTTCAACACGAAAACCGCGTGCCGACTGAACGACGCGTAGCTATGGATATTGAAGAACGCGAAGCAGTAAAGACATATTTGCTCAATTTACGATACGAAATAGGACAAATGGTAGTAACTAGCGATCCGAAGAAGTTGAACCTCGCCCAACAACTAGCAGTCGACCGAGAACAATGGCTGCGAGAAGCAAATCGTGTTATCAACCGCCCGGAGAATCAATCTGACAATACCAGGCCAGTAAACTACGATAACAAACAAAAACAAACGATACTACGCGAAAACCATAACGAAATAGTAGGACATTCAGATATACAGTGCACCGTGAAACGAATACAAAAGCATCACCAATGGGCAAACCTAAAACAAGACGTCACAAAATTTATACGAAACTGCGAAACTTGCCAACGAAAGGAGCTAAACCGTATCAGATTCAAAGAGCAAACCATAATAACTGACACACCTGTTAACCCTAATGATGAAATCGTAATGAACATATTCGGACCTGTCACAAAAACCAAACAGGGTAACCAATTTATACTCTCTATCCAAGACCAATTGACCAAATACCTCATTCTCATACCTTTAAAGGACCTAACAGCAAGCTCGATCATTAACGAACTTTTGGATCACTATGTGTACATATTTTGCGCATCGAAAAGTATCCTTACGGATATGGGACAAATCTTTGCGTATAAACTGGTAGATACATTTGAAAAAGCTTTCGAGATACAACATATAAAAATTACTTCTTTCCATCCACAATCTAACGGACCCCTTGAACGAACACACGCTGTAGTAAAAGATCTTATTCGAACTTGTACGACCGACCGACAAAACGATTGGGACGAAAACTTAAAAGTAATATGTATGGGATATAATACTTCAGTACACGAAACGACGGGACATACTCCGTTTCAACTAACATTTCTACAACAAGCTAACATGCAGTCCTCAATATCAACCAGATCCAACCTATTTAAAGAACAATTGTTTAAGCTCTGGAAAAGGCGACATGACACCTGTATAGAAAAAGCAAGACAAATGACCGAATCAAACAAAAGGTGTCAGAGAGATGAGATATGAAAAATTATTAAAACACAAACGATATTTCAAATAAAAGATAAGGTAAGTACATAACGATCACAATGGCTAGGATCAGCAGAATTCCTCTCATCCAATCCACCTATCTATCTTATTGAATATTCCAATGGTCAAACGCGTAGAATCCACGGCAACAGACTACCACATTGTAAAAATGTATTAAAATGCATTATCAATTTTTAATTTCACATTCAAGCCATGTTATTTATCTTTAGTCATCTTTAATGTTTGTAATTTTACCTATATATTTTTATACTTTTAATTTGTATAAACAATATGTGAAATCGTTTAATAAAATCATTACGCAAAATATAATTGACCACTTAAATAATTTTTAGACTTCTTTGTATTTTAAGTAGTGAATATTAGTCCTCGATACTTGGAAAAATGCGCGGTGGGCAGCTTGGCTTGTCCGAGCGCGATAGAAACGTATAGCTCGCTGTGGCGCGCGCGGTTGGCTAAGTGTTAAGTGCACATGTTGTTACAAGGTAATTGCAGCTTTGATTTACTCTCTAAAGTTTAAGAAATGTGACTTAATACTCAGCCACTGAAATCCAGATATGTATATCCGATGTTTAACCTCTTAGGTACGATTAAATTTCGCGCGGGGCTGTTTCTCTGTACGGCAGAGTCTAACGCGAATTACACGTAAACGATACAACACTGCATTCCTGTTTTCTACGCAAACACATTGGAATAAAGTTTATGATAATTAAATTATAATTTTTCTTAAAGATATGATGCACATAATTTAACTTTAATAATTTGCTTTAATTAATAATGCTATTGAGTGTGATATATTTTAAAGCATGGTACGACACATAGACCCACGTCACAATTTTCACACTCATAGCATAATAGTGTTTTTCAAATTGCTCTTCGTTTTATATTTTGAAGCGACATTTTGAGGTTGAAGATTCTGAAAAATTGTAAAGATACGGATCGGCGTGTTAAAAAGAAACAAATTGATAAAAGCAACAATTGATATCTGACACTGGCGTATCAAAAACAAAGACTATATATTCTGTCTGTATATTGTAAAAAAAGGTGACAAATGACAAAGATCATTTTGTTCAAACGGTGAGCGAATGAGTAGTAAAGTGAGCCACTATAATGGCGCGTCGTAATATAAGATGACATCCGCGGAAGCCATTATAGTGGTACATCATACCTAAGAGGTTAAGTATTAAGTATTCGAATTACAAATATTAATATTATTATTGGAAGAGTTTAAAAAACCTGATGGCCATTTCGCAATTCCATCCCATAAAATTGGACTGTTTGTCAAGGTTATGGAGCAAGCATTATAATGAAGTGTTCTGATTTTATTTTCAGAAATGTACTGTAGGAGCTTGTGATATAAGAGGATGTTTATAAGTAGACGAGACGTTTGATGTTGAGTCGTCGAATGTATTTAAAACTTTGATAATTTAATTGTACAAGAAATACACGCACAGATGTTCGTACAGTCAATTTACTAAGACTCTATAAGCCGAGAAATAGGATCTCTGATAATTCGCTGTTTCGCAGTCGGTTAATGATACTCGATAACTAATGGTATGGGATAACTAATGGTCGGGGGAGAGTATCATCGGTAAATTCGAATTCGTCAGTTAGCCTACAAGGTGACACTATCTTAATTGCCCGGACATATTCGAACGTTACTTTTGCTTGCCGCGGCATTGTCCGGGTTCGAGGACAATAACAATAACAACCTGAGGCTTGCTTCGACCTATGACTTCTGTGCCGCTACAGTACTATGATATTGTGATAATCGATAGATAAGTTAAATGAAAAAATATATAGCATATTTGGTAAGTCGTTGCTTATTATGTTCACTTCTGAATTTAGTAATTTTAAGAAGCAATTTACAATCATACATACTGCAGCACAATCGTATAACGTGAAACTGTTTTTATTTCTATAGTCAGAGGTAGGATCGCAATAGCTGTTATTTTATTCTTTGGATAAATCTATCACACCGTTTTGAGCCGAAAAAAACTTTATTGCACATTCTTACATGGACTAGGGATAAGACAAAAGAACATCTTAAACTTATTAAATCTACCGATTGTATCTAGAACAATCTTCTAGTTACTATTTATTGCACAAACTCACGTTGTCATTTTTAACAGAAACCTATGTAAAAATTATATATTAAATTCTACTTATAAACTACTGTTTCAATGTTTACAATAATAGATATGTAAAAAACAAAAATAAATGGAAAAGAAAAAGCAAAGCATATGAATTTAGGGCAAACAATAATGAAAACTTGTAGAGACTGGTTCGTTGTATACATAGTATATGCTTGGGTTAAATGTAAACACTGCACTATCATAAACTATCTCTATAATGTTCTATTGTTTTACTTTGACCATTAAACACGAATCCTTTGAATCTTTATCTATAAGGAAACGTTCGATTTAATTCTACCTTCTATTGGTAGAAATAATAATGGTAAATTTAGTAAATACATTGAAAGTTCTATGTTATCAATATCAGAGTTCATAAATGAATTCACTAATTAAATGTTCTTTCGCCTTATTTTGAATTCTTATATAAAAATAACAAGTAAATGACAATTGAATCAAGGAGAAATTTCATACAATTATCTCTTCTATATTTAATATGAAAGGTATTAAATCAGATATTATAAATTCTGCGTTTAATCTGATAGATTTGGAAATATGTTGATATTTTATTTTTCGGAGCCATCGCTTAAAATGAATATTTCAAATATACAAATATCTTATGTATAAAAGATAAGTGTTCCTAAAAACGTATACTAATTAACGAAACTAAATTTCAAAATTCTTTAAATTATTAAACTGCGGATGTTTCAAAAATATACACAATACACGTGTATAATGCTGGAAAATATATAAAATATTCAATCTATAGTATCTATTATAATACACGTATTAAGTAAAAGAAAAAGTCTGTACTTAGCTTTTATTCCTTCAGTCGTGTTTATCAAAATCTCAATTTGGATATTCCGTTTCCGATTCCAACCTTATTAATAATTTCCGACTCGTAAGAAACTGAAAAGTTGCTCGTATTGTAACAAAGAGTGGTCAATTCCAGTTGTTGTCATTGAAAATATCATATCCAAGATAACTTTCGGAAATAACCATTCGATCCGAGAGTAGTGAGTTATAAATGTCGTGCGCATCCCTACACCCTTTTCCCCAAGTTTGTCCTTTTCGTCCTCAGCATCGTATCTCGTAGAGTCCCAAGGTAGGAGGAGAGAATCCGGAATAGCTGGCGGGAAAACGACCGTGCTGGCTTGACGTGCGCTAGGTTATGACCTGAATAGCAGATTACCCGTTTACGAGGCTACATTCTACCTTCCTCCGTTTTATTGAATTCAGGGAATACTCTGTTGTGCGCATCGCGGCTTTCACGCTACAGAACACGAACCTATCTAATGCAAAGTTGCGTTATGTTGGCAGCTTGGATTTAACAAAAACAATATTTACGATAGATGGAACTAATGTAACGTTGTTGTAAACTACAGCTTTAACAAGCAACACTCATTGGTATTTATTCATTGATTTTATTCGTAGAGACGAACTGCTACTTTTGAACCACGAGTGATTCCATGCCATTTATCGTAATTGTTTGTACTGATTTATGATTTTTCGTGTTCGCTTCTGATTGGTGTAGAGTATAATACGATTTTGAAATCTAGAGAGAAATTAATAGTTTACTCTTCGAGATGCTGATATAGGATAAAGAAAAGAAAATATGAGGAAAACGTAAAGTAATCTTAAATTAACATTATCGGCAGAAATAGAAAAGTATCTTATAAGAAATAATCCAATTAAAATCAAGAATTACGATCACAGTGAGCAAAGTGCACATCATCTATTTGCAAATTAAGTTAGATTGAATAAGATACGATCGACTTGATTGAAATTGACATAGATCGATAAAATCACGACGCATTTTACACTATCAACTAAACGACACGTTAAAAGGTCTTTAGATGTGAGAGATAAGGCGGAAAATAAGAAATGTTCATCATGAGTACCAGTTTTTAGTATTTTTGTTGAATAAAGAAATAACATTGTATTTAACTGTATCGTTCATAATAAGAAATTTGCATGCTAATTAAGTGGCAGAAAAATGATGAAAAACAGGAACAGTAATCGCTTTACATTACTTTAATTCTTCTTCGAGATGAACATTGTAGACTATTGAAACAGAGTAATCTAACGTGGATATTTTTATTGCCCAACTATTTGTATTTTGATAATTTTGTACTTTCGGTTGTCATACCTTAATCATTAAGCTTATCTCTTATTTCCTATTATTCCTTGCTCCATTTGAATACGAGTTCCATGTAAAAAACAATTGCCATCGCAGTTGTACCGTAGTCATTCTTGTCTGACGTTACCATTAACTTCAACTTCAACTGCATTATTTATCCTCAACGTCTTCTCTAGGATCTAGAAATGATACAAGATAAATTATAATCAATTCAATATTTACTACATTATTCTTAGGAATTTTAATTGCTCGTAGAATTTTAAGAGTACTCCCTTGTCGTTTCTATTCTATTCTATTTCTATAGAAATCACCAGCCACAATTACGTTTCCGAGCGAAATTATTGGATACTCTGTACCGTCGAATTATCTTTCATCATCACTATCGGCTGTCGCGTACGTGCAATTTCGAGTCATAAATTTAGGTTTAAGGATGCTGCATAATTTGCGTACAATTAATGGACGAGCGAGTGTAATCAGAGCGCGATAATTACGTGGCGATAATCGAAGCTGACGAGGCAACGCGTGCAAAGTAGAAGGTGTTTTTCGATTCTTATTCGCTTGATTTGCTAGGTTTGTATCTTGGGAGAAAAGTTTTGCCAACGTTCTA
Organism: Bombus hortorum; assembly: GCA_905332935.1. Classification (NCBI taxonomy): domain Eukaryota; kingdom Metazoa; phylum Arthropoda; class Insecta; order Hymenoptera; family Apidae; genus Bombus; species Bombus hortorum. The sequence continues at coordinate 11,409,972 of HG995199.1, forward strand.
TAAAATCGGTATTTCGTTGAACTTTTGAGATTTCCAACGACGCCGGTACTCCGATAAAGTGGAGCGCAAAGAGCCAAGGACGCGCACAAACGATCTCGGAACGAAAGCAGATATTAAAGTTCTCTCTTTCGAGCGCTCCTGAATCTTCTAAAAGATGCAGCAAATGCAAAGGAGGAAAGAGGGGTCTTGCACGAAGCAAGTACGGGAGTTTCAAAGACAGAAGGGTGGTTTTTCGGATACAAGGCTGGCACCCTTCAAAGGAAGAAGGGAAACTCGACGATTGCTCGGTCCAATTAAAGTGGCGCCTAGCGCTTGGCGATGAGTCGAGTAGTGCGTAGAAATAAAGCCAGCAGCGGGAAAAGAGAGTGGAGGAAGAAAAAGGAAAGGAAGGTGCTCTCCTTCCTTTTTTTTCCTCTCTTTTCCACTAACTTCCTATCCTTTTTCTTTCTTCTTCTCTTTTCTTCGCCCATTGGTCGAATAAGCAGCGTTGCCAGGCGACAGGAGCACTTGCCACCCTCGAGGATATCACGCAGGGTGCACGCAAAGAGAACGAACTTTTGACCTTTTAAGGGTTTCTCCTTGAACCGCAGCTCCACAACCTCTTCATGGCGATGGTTGTATGGACAGTTTCGGGGTTAATGTACCCAGTGGAGAGCACAAAATCTGATGGACGCGCATCAAGTAGGAATCTGCAATTTATTCTTATCAAAACAACGTGTAACACAGAAAGTAAAAAACAGATGTACGTCTAGTGCGTAAATTCTTTTTATTAATTCAATACAGCTGATATCTTCCGAGTGTCACAATCTTGCGAATCCTATCCGTGTCTTAAACAGTGCAATTTTATCATGACTATACCATAACTATAGACTCTATTGAACTACGCAAACACAGTGGCTGTGGACATACAACGACTAAAGATTATGTTTAGTTCTGTGAATTAGCTATGTAATGTAATGATTATATAATGAATCACTTTACGGTCTGATAAGTCCCTGCATCCTGTCCGCGGTGTTAGATTTTCGTTGTTCATTGATAAGATGCAGATATTCGGCATCGGCCGTTTGACAACTTCATTGACTGTCCTTATTGAGTTGATTTTTGTAACGCCATCCTTGCCTTGATGCATCTCGGTAATACGATTGCCATCCTGCTTGACCATCAGCATCCATAGTGCCGAGGCAAAAATGCTCCGGAGTAGCGATGCGAATAGCATCCACGAAATTTCCACGGTTGTTAGAACAAATGTCTCTAATTTATATAAAATAACTTCAAAATTTCTCTGCGTGCACTAAACCACTGCTCGGGTGTTGGTATGTTCGTTCAAAAAACTCCAAATTTATTAAAGTTTCCATGCGGCATTATAGTCGTCGTCGGTCACTGCCAATACTTCAAGCGCGTAAGTAGATCCTCCCCTTAATACAATATAATTTAATACAATATAAATAATGAAATCACTCTCAAGGATTCGTTTTGATTGATCAACGATTGGAAGCTATCGCAGAAGTTTTTTAATTACTTAATTCGCACTGTTAATAGCGAGTGGCCTTTCGACACATATAAAAATCTATAACCTTCTGAGCCTCGTTCATCAATTCATAGTAAAGTTCTTCAAAATTTTCCGTTAACGTAATGTGTTCTGCTTCCTCCCTACTTCCCTCGAAGAAGAAGGTACCAATTTGTTCCTGGATATACATATAGTCGTCAATCAGCAACGAACTTTTTACTAGCCACGCACAAATGGTTTCGATTGATGCTATTTTTCCATGCGTTCTCCAGAAAGCATAGAATCTCGTGAGATGTAAATTAATCAGACTACGATGACGTGTCAGTGAACCGAGGGTTGGCCTTCTCGGCGCCATCTTTATCGTTCAACGCAAAACAAGTAATGCACAAAACTCGAGTCACTGCAATGCAAGTTCGCGAAGATGTTTGTCAACCACTGCAGATTCTACACCTAGCTACTTCTTAGCACACTGTCACTATCACACCCAGTTTGAGAACTACGAAAAACTACGAAAAACTACGTGATTGCATCCGAACAAACTCTGGTTGTGAGACGGTTGACGGAGGAAAGAAGTTCTAGACGTTCAAGATTTTCAACCCCACTCCATAATCACTGGTTTTCCTAAGATGGAAAATAATAGTTATTGACGACTGATTTTCCCCATTAGCCCGGCTGCCGGTCGCTTAAAATGGGAGAAGGAGGAGGATAAAGATTTGCTTCATTTACCGAGTGGTTTATGACACTGTTTATGGTCTTGAACCTTCAAGAATTTTCAGGCCTACGTCCTTCTTAGGACCCCCAGCAGTGACATAAATCCTTTCCAAATGTCATGAACAGTTACCGTTAAATATTAGTCACGCAACGATAATTCCGTGATTTTCTTCAATTCATAAATCTCCTGAAGTATTTAAAGAAATTTCTTACTATATTAACACTTCGACGACTTCAAACTATTTTAGTTCTTTGTATTATACATATAAAATTTTTTTTTCTTTTACAACACAGCAGATCATATCGTACATTGTACAGCTTCCAAGACAAAATAACTTTTTAAAAATTGGACTCTAACGATTTGGATTCTTTGCGAGAAGTTAAAAGAATTAGTTTATTAGATGAGACGTAAACAAATTTTTGAAAAAATTGCAATTGGCTGAAATCACGAAGAGAAAAGTAAAGATTGCTTCTCACTTTGAAAATAATAATATTTTGATGATTTATACCTTTTATGTGAAATTTTATCGAAATAAGTTTATATACGAATAAGCGATAAACATTGAAAAAAGATCTTTAGATCATAAGGTTGGAAGTTGGAAAATACTGCGATTTTCATCATTTTTTACTGTTTCTAGCTCATGGCAATGTTAATTGATTTTAATGGAAATTTTAGCATGTACATAGCTAGCACAAATCTTCAAAATATGTTGTTTAAATTTTTATTACAGGTCCAGATAAAAAGCCACTTTTACTTTTTTCTTCGTAATTCCGACCAATTGCAATTTATTCAAAATTACATGCCATTCAGTAAATTAATCCTTCTATCTTCTAGAAACAACTTAAGTCGTGGTTCAATTTTAAAAAAGTTATTCTCTTTTCAAAGATGTACGAATACATTCGTTCGATACTGTATACTCAAAGAATAAAAGTTTTTTTACAAATTATTCTACTGTATCGCTTCGTGTTGTATTAAAACCTATCCGGTCCACTTGCTTGTTTAATTACGGAAAAACTATATATGGAAGGTGTTAATAATATAGTTACAGAAGTCAATCTTTCGTTAAACTCTCTAACAGTCAGAGTTAATCTAGTTATAAATATTTTTAAACAAATTTTTAATATAATTTTTAATTCAATTTTTATTAGAATTTTAATACAAATTTTTAATACGTATTGCGTATAACTCTAAATATGTAGCTTCCACAAAAACTTCAGTTACAGTAAGCTTTTATACAGATTGTCCTAGTAATCATACTACAATCTGCAAAGGCTCATCTTACTTGAGAAAAATATGTTGGAAATGTGGAATAAAATTTTTTCATTTTAAGTCTTGTTTATGAGAAAATGAAATTTGAAAATTTGTTGAGTACACGTACGTTAGTTTAATTCCTGATTACACATGTTCAAACATTGGATGAACAACTCCTTACTCATATCGCAACACGATATGATCTCTGTTTCCCCTTCCTGAATTATCTCGAACTTTCACCCTGTTTCCTCGTTATTCCTACCTGACCGTTGTACTCACCATATTACTTCATCCCCATTGTTAGTCTTCTCCATGAATGAACTAAAGAGTTACGAATAAAATTCTAACCTTTCAACGCGTGTTGTCAAATTCACAATCCGGAATCAAACACAATTATTTTCTTAAAGTTTTATTCAAAATTACATCTTCGAAATTAAAATTAAACGAAAAATTAGATTTCTCATTTTTTACTATTATTCATTCGTTTCGAGTTGCGAATTAGCCAAATTCACATGCATGTACTTGGTAAATTTTCAAATTCGATTTTATGAAAAACGAAAAATTACACGAATCCTATAAGTTTTTATTTAAATTTTTTATATAGAATAATTATCGAGACTCTGTGTGTTCATTGCACGGAATTACATATATTTAGACGAGCGAACCAATAAGGAAATATTCCATTTTCTATCTATCTGAAATAACTTCTCTTCTCAAATATTTTTGCATATAGATACTAAATAGTTCATATCGAATATAATTCTTCACTTTATCTTACATATGATTCCGTCTACATAAGTCGCAGCATCTACTTTAATAAAATCAAACATTTTGCATACATTAATGACAAACTTTAACGACCGCTAGTTCTGCAGAATTAAAACAGATAAAAACACTAAAACGAGGAGATTTATCAAAATTATAAATAATTAATAATTCCTATTAATTTTTGTCGAGAAAACCCAATACAGGCCTGCTTAGGTTCTTTTGTAGAAGGTTCGCTTGACACGCAGGTAAATTTTACCTGTCCCAAAATTTTATACTCAACAAGTATTACGTCGCGTAGAAATGAGAAAATTAGCACGCAATCCCTTATTGTCTGGCCGCCAAAGGCCCATTATTCAGACTCTGAGTAAACCTAACGGTCAAACATAAAACGTATAAACTTTGAGTTACCTTCACTTTTCTAAGGAAAAGCGTGAGCAACGAATCCGTTTTCTTCGTACCTAAAACATAGCGACCCCGAGCCTTCCTCCGTAATGACACGAGAACGAAGAGTCAGTTACAAACGGTCAATTTACAGAAGTGACAGTCAGAGTCAATGGACAGAAGTCAAATTTCAGCAGTCAGAGTCAAATCTCGACAACAGTCAAAGTCAAAACGCAGTCTCCAACACGAAAAGGGTCTCAGGCCGTACTCGTAGTTTGGCAGTCAATATACACACACAATTGTAGTTATTGAAGTTATTTAATTGTTGGAAATTTATATATTATAATCTGTTAAAATCAGCGTTATACTCACTCAACCACCCCTATTATCCTAATCGAAATAGGGAATCGATCTATTCGTGGCGTCGATTATTCGAATCGTAACGGGAATTTACGACTTCCGTTGACGCGCTTCTTCGAGATCGCGTCTCTCCGCGATCGGTTGGGACACAAGTTTTTGATATTATTTGTACATGGACACTGGTGTATTATTTTACGTATTTAAATACACCTTTACATTTTACATCTACATTTCATTTTACATTCATTAGGAAACTTTAACAAATTTCACATTATCCAGTATCTTATATCATGTGGCAAACATAAAACGAATTAAACTACAGATTTAAAAATAAATTAGATAAGAGAAAAGATGAAAAGCTAGTAACATTTACGGTAGACAAAAAAAAGTATAAAGGGTGTATCGAAAATCGTGGTACAAACCAAACGGGGGTGATTCCTCGTGCAAAACTCAATCGAAACGTTGTTTTTTTTATTTGGTAGACTATGTACACTCAATTCTCATAGAGAATTATAAGTAAATTATTTTGGCGTGGTACTGTATCTTGGATTAGAAGAGTTTATAGTACGTTTAATTCTAGTTGAATCTAATGCTTCAATCTAAAGGGTATTGTTTTTTTAGTCTGCGGATCTGATTCGTCGTGTCAAGTAATTGGGTAACTAATGGGTTTTGGTGGTTGTTAACTCTTGTATTATATCTGTTTCTGAACTTGGATATTTCTTCTTTGACTTGTCCAATTCATTTCTGGTCATACACATTAAACTATACATTTTTTAATACATTAACACTTTGACTGCTACGCCGAAATCACATGTTTCGTTCAGTACGCCACGGGAGTATTTTTATTATTCAAAGTATATAATTTATGAGAACGAGTATAATTATAAGCATTGGGCTCATTTTCCAAAACACATTGACCCAACAGCATCGAAGTTAAGACCGTCAAAACCTTGTAGAGTTTGCCAAAATAAATAAAAAACGTAGAAAAACAACGTGGGAGTGTAAAAAGTGCAAAGTTCCCTTACATCTACCACAATGTTTCAAATTGTATCACACCATTTTAGATTATTAATTTCGTATTAGTGATTTTTGTATAAATAAATTTTTTGTAGTACTTGCATCTACCCCAATTATTGCTTCAGATTGTAATTATTTATCAAATATTCCACAAATATTTATAACTTTAAGAGGGCGCCGCCGTTAATATTTATATGTGGCCCGATCATCGTACTACGCGCTATGCCCGTAGTTGTAGGTTAAGGGGTTAAGGATCTTAGAGTTTTTGATTGGAATCGTTGGAGAATTTCTATGTTGGAATTACTCGCTATTCCCCATAGTTGGATCCCATAGGTCCAAATAGGTTTCAATATGGCTTTATATAGCATTATTTTACTCTGCATGTTTAAGTTGGAGCGTCTGCCAATGAGCTAGTAGAATTTTTTTAGTTTTGATTTCAGTTTGGATTTATCTACGATGTGCCGTTTCCATGTCATTCTTCTGCCCAGAATCATGCCCAGATATCTAACTGTATCTGTGTTTGGAATTGGAATATTATTTATGGTCACCTGTGGGTAGGATTGTTTTCGCAGCGTGAGAATTATATGACTGGATTTATTGTCATTTATTTTAAAGCGTCATTTGTGGAACGGCTTTTCCATTCAGAGTCGAGACCTCGCTGGAGAGTTAAGGAGGCAATTATGGGTTTGAGTGGGATGCTAATAAAGCTGTATCATTAGCAAATGTCGCTGTGGTTACTTTGTTAAAGTTGGTAAATCGGTAGATATAAACCTTCCTAAAGTCAGCTCTCGGCATTCTCTGTTCTAACGCTCTGAACCGTCACTCTGTTTTGGATTTGTACAATAAATTTTACTACTGTTGCGGCACTCGGCGACAATGTATATCGCCGAAGCGAAGTGCCTAATGAGCCATCAATATCCCAACGATCCTTCCGTCGAATGTTCGAGAAGGAGGCGTGTGTGGCAACGGCCATGGATAGTGAGTATAATGAGGGGCAAGAAAAAGAAAAGAATTGAATCCGATCGACAATTAAGTTTGAACCAGGAAGCGAAAAAGTCGTGTTGTAGCCGGGCAGCGAGATTGACTAGCGAAACCGAGAGCGATAAGGCGACAGTATCAAAAGACACTTGTTAATAAATATATTGTTGATCTACACACCGAATGATTATTTAACGCACTACGCCCAATATCACCTCACTACTATATCTAAAGTTCAATTCTTTACCTTGTTTGTGAAACGTTCGGACTGCGACGCAAGGAGATCACCGGTGATCTGTCAATTCCGTGATTTCTTGTGTCTCCTACGTGACATCAGTGAGGGCGCGTTTCAACTCGCGAAAGGCATCTTCGTCCTGTTCTGATCACGTCACGTGCGCGTTGCCCTTCTTTATGCCTTTCAACATATCGTTAAGCGGATGGAGAATGTTCGCAGCCCCCGGTATGAAATGTCGTTACCGAGTGTTACGCCACGAGATTTGTTGTGGGCCGTGTTCCTAACTCAGTGTCGCGGACGGATCGTCCTCTGGGACAGACATAGTGTATACAGTGTGTCGGTACAGACAGTTTTTCATCAAAATATCGAGTCCTAGAAAGGTCGATTGCGATCCGCTATTTTGCTCATAAAAAGAAGGCGGCCTAGGTCATCATAGACGCAAATAATGGCGTGACCTGAGCGTAGTGGGGATCGTCTCCCGGCGAAACAAAGGAATCGTGGACAGTCGAACAGTATCACACTCGAAATCGCAGATAACGGTCGAATTCTAGGAAGTCGCATCTGAGAGTCTCCGAATCATTACTTTGTTCATTCTATACTTCACATCTATTATCACATTCATATTAACACTGTTAATAAAGTGTCAATTCATTAAACCACTTCTGTTGTCCTAACCGAAACAGGGGAACGACTAATTCGCGGCGTCGATTATCTAAATCGTAGCGAGAATTTACGCCTCTCGCTGACGCGTCTCCTCGCGATCGCGTCTCTCCGCGAACAGGTCGTAAGACCGAGGTATCTTCCAAGATGCTTAACAGTCGTAGACTTCGGAACTTTTATTATCACGTCCACGCGTTCGGCTAGCAGTTTTATTCCATCGGCATCTACCGTATACCCGAAAAATGTGATTTCACATGCGCCTAATTCACATTTCGCGAGGTTTATTACCATGCTGTAATCGTTTAGGCGATTAAATAGCGTTCGTAAGTGTTCGCGGTGTTGCCTCTCGTCTTCCGAGGCTACCAGCAAATCGTTGATGTACGCGTAAACGTAATCTGAACCGTGCGTAATTTCGTCGACGAATCTCTGACACGTTTGTGCAGCGTTGCCAAGTCCGAACATGGTATTTACCGCTTCGAATAGCCGGAGTCGCGATCGCTGTCATTTAGATGTCCTCGGGCGCGATCAGAATTTGATGGTACGTGCGAACGAGGTCGATTTTCGAGAAGATTCGCTTACCATGCAGTTGTTGCGCGACATCTTCGATATGCGGCGGCGAATACTTGTCGAGTGTGGTACGAGCATTCAACGCCAGATGTCGTCGCATCAAATAAATAAATGTTATTATGTGATCAAATAAATATATGTGAATGTTATAAGTCTGTGTTTTTACAAACAAATACTGCCACGCCTTTCTTTCAACCGATTCCGCTATATATACGGTCAAAGTAACGTTGAAGCTGTAATATAAAATTGATGTGAAATTGATTTTTTAAAGAAAGGGTGAAAATTTAAATTGATCCTATAAATATAAGGAAATATAAATGTAATCATGTAAATATAATTTGTTTTAAGTTTAAGTAAGAAGACGAATAATGATTTTATCGTCGTATAGTAAGATCGGTCATGTCACGAGCGTTGTAAGTGGCCGGGTATATGAAAAATGTTCAATTTTAATTTTCTCGAAAACGAAGCAGCAGATAGAAGATCGTTATATATTTTATATTTTCGTATTGAGGTGGTGTTTGGCGTACGGCGCACAAGAAATATTCTCGGTGTTCAACAATACAATTTATTTAACAATCAACAATCCTCGATTACCACTGACTTTCTCGCTTCTCGACTATGTTTGCTTCGCTGTCAGAACTTGACTCTTCGCACTTCGCTGTTCAAAACCCTATGAATTTTTGAACAGATTGTATTTTTCATAAGGAAAAACCACCCATGGTCGCTTGCAAATTATAGTTCATATTTTAACATTTATACATTGTCTTGAATCTCATAAGTATCATAACACTACAGTTAGTGGATGAAAATTTTGATTGGAAATTTTCAATGTCGCGTATTATACCAACGCATTTGATAAAAAAGTAAAGCCCACCTCGTACTCGCGATTTCAAAGTGCGCTGGGAGTGGTGTCTTTGATATTCTGGAAAATCTCCCAAAAGAAAAATTCCAAGTGATCGCAATTCCCTTTCCGATTCTCAACTTACGAACTCTCGTTTCCGTTTTACCGTTTTCTGCGGTGATCGCAACACGGCTTTCCCGATGAAGCCTAGTCCTTTCGTATGAAACGCCCTTTAACTTCTACCGCTTCGAGCGTAAAACTCGAATATCGTTACTCACGATACATCCTAATACCAGCAGCTCACAGTTCTACTTCGAGGAAACTTTATGCACGCTCACAGACACACCGACACATATGCGCATCGAGAGAAGAACTCAGCTAGTTGCAGCCCCGGCGCGATTGTATTCGTATTGGATGGCGTTCTACCAACTGCCAAGCTTTTACGACTTACGTGCTACGTTGCTCGCTTTACGTTTATGTTCTATACGTAACGTTATGTCCTCGTAACTTCGTCCAAGCGTGTCGATTGCACCGTCGAAACTTCCAGCTTCGAAGCATCGACGATATCCACAGGGAACGGCAGAGCGGCTTACACAATAGACAAAAGCAAGGGACAATGACCGGAAAGAAATAAGAATTAAGGGACCGGTAAAGACATCGATGAAAATACATTGACGGCAATGTAGATTCGGATACTTGTAATATGAAAGCCACAAATGAAAAATATGATCCGCCATACATTCCATTTCTGATGAAAGAGCAATTTCTAAATTTCATATACAATTGGGTCTCTTATTACGCGGCACATTTCTTATACGATACACTTTTGCACGGTTTTCTTTACGCAGTTTATTTACTTCTACACAGTTTTCTTACCACGTGCTTATTACCTTTTACATGGTTTTGGTTACAGATACGCGACTTTTTTAACACGTTCTTATTTGCACGATTTTCTTAATACGTTTTACTCATTTTTCTCTTCAAATCCAGGAAATCGACAGACGCTTTCGTCAAGATACAAATCATATTTTGTTATCGCTGTGATATAGACAAACAGGTGTTTTAGAATTAGAGTAGGAGTGTATGTTCAATACGCATCAGTTTGAACGTTCAGTATTTGAAGAAGTAAAGCGAATTTAATTTGATTTGATTTGATTTGAAGACAATTGAGATTATATTCTTTTAAATTTCTTAAATCTATATAAGATACAAAACATAATAAGGAGTGACGATGAATAAAATTTCGACTTTTGAAAAAAAAATATCTTCCTTATTCACCTAAACACGTTACCATTTCTCTCGTGTATTTATTGAATAAAATGTTGTTATCGAACGCATTTCTGTATGTTAAATTGCTTTTTTCACTGTTTGCTATAGTTTAGCACGAGTTTTATGCTTTGTTACAAATCAATCGTTTCAGGACCTTTTCTGCACGATACACGTACATCCTGTAAAAAGAGTCCTTGGTTTTTGGAACATTAAAAAGATGTTAATAATAATTGCACTAAAAGTAATTGATAATAGTAATAATTGCAAAACTGAACTAGTGATAATTAATATAGCTTTTTTGCAAAACATCGCAAATGTATCATTTATTCTCAAAAAATTTATATTTCATAGTAAAATATACATAGTACTTCCTTTTAGCCATTAAGCGACATAAAAGGAATTCAATAAAAATGGACTTTTCATATATTTCTGGTATGGTCTTCGTGTGTAATAGAATTTTGAGTTGAGAAATATGGTGTGTGAAAATAAGATTTTAAGAACAATAATTATTGTAATTGTAAGTTCCAATAATTTAACATGTAAAATAAACGTTGTGAATTGCTTTAAGTTGGTTTCCATAACCATTTAATTTATTAGAATTGCAAAATGAAACTTGGAACTTAAAAGAAAGAATTGTCTGTGTAAACTGATGAATTATCAAAAATATTCCAATGATACAAAAAATAATTTATTCATCTAATATGGTACGAATATTTGATCATTTTGATAAATGAAAATCTAAAAATCTAAAAATCAATAAATATCTGCAAAAGATAAATTTCTTCGAATCCAGCTCAATACTATGAATAATATAAAAGTCATATTACAAAAACTTTACGGAAATTTGATAGAAGAAAGGAATTAGGTATAAAGAAGATTCAGAAAATTCAAAAAGACACAAGGATAGAATACTTACCATTGTTCTATAATGCAATAGTATATAAGCTTTTTATATAATTGACAATATCCAAGAGCAAGCTTTGAATGTTTTAAACATGTATATATAAAGATATAACAACCCATCAAGGATCAAATAAAAACACGACGAAGTAGAATTGGATGATAAAATTGAGTAATAAAAAAGGAATTGGCACTAGACCAAAGGCAATAAAATGCACAATGATGATAAAGAAAGTAAAAGCAGCCCAATCAACTATTTGAAACAGTTAGGAAATTTAAACAGTTAGGAAACATAGGAAACAAGATTTCAAAAAGGGGAGTTATTTATAATTAGGCAAAGTCACATTGTCGATGTTATGTCACGTCTGTCTTATAAGAATATTATAGACTAATTATTTGTTCTATCGAAGAGTCAGCTATCATTTTGTATATCGAAGAATTAGTTATCGTTTTGTTTATCGAAGAGTCGGTTATCATTTTGCCTATCGAAGAATTAGTTACCATTTCGTCTACCGAAGAATCATCACTTGTCAACCGAAGAATTTCATATCCGTCAGTCAATTGTCAATATCGAAATCGAGTAAGATTCGAATAAGTCATTTTATATTGTTGATTTTCATTCGAACGACTTTAATCCTCTCCCGTGCCAGTGCCCGCACATGGCAGGTTAGCCGAAAATGGAGCTTATTGCCAGTTGCATTAAACGTCAGTTGACGCTACCTTTTCGTCGACGATCAAATATTTAGAACGTAACATCCATCCTTTGATCATTCACTACTTAACTTATACCTTATGTACCAGCGTAACCATCTTTTCTCTACACAGTTGTTGAAAATATATAACATCTTTGAACTGTTAATCAAGCATTATATTAATTAAACCATCTCTATTATGCTAATTGAAATAGAGGATCGATCTGTTCGTGTTGTCGATTGTCTAATCGTAACGGAAATTTACGACTCCCGTTGACGCGTTTCCTCGCGATCGCGTCTCTCTGCGATTGGTCAAATAAACAATAACATTTTCAAAATACTAAATACAAACATTAATAAAGACATTAATTCCTAAGAAGGATTTAAAGACGCATCCTTTTCAATGATAAACATAAAATAAAAGAACATGCGACTACCCATTTTCGGAACAGTATTTAGTACACATCTTTGTACACACACAAACAGTTCTTGTTAGAACCACTGTAATGTACAAAATCTGACAAATACATTGGACAGTGTCAATGTCATCGGCATATCGAGTTTGACATTTAATATCGGAGAATATCGAAATTACTGTACTATACTATACTATTATGAATTAAATAAAAATCAATAAATTGGCGGAACATCATCGAATATTAGAAAAGTAACCACGTCCAGTTTCGGTTGATACGTGTTATCGTGCCAATGATATTTATGTTATAGTATTGCGTAGTATTTTTCGTTTACGTTATTTTGTTGGACTGATTTTTGTATTTAGTTTTTAGTACAAGTGTTATTCTTTCTTTTTAACTTTCTTCTTATCGTCATGTTTATACTGAGGTGTAGTGTGTTGTTTTGTTGTAGTCTCCTTAGTTTCCTGGCCGCTATAGTAGTTGTGGATGATAGTGCGCTACTGCTAGTGTGTAGAATAAGATAGGTTCTATCGGGGTGTAGAAGATGTCGCTGTTGGGGTATTGCTGCTTTTCTTCTCATTTCTGTGTTGCGGAAGAAAAATCGATCTCCGGTCGCCGGGATTTGAACCCGAGTCCCGGGTTGTAATCTGAGGCGCTAACCACTGCGCTGCCGTCGTCCGACACTAGTTGGTGTCGAGTGCCACCACAATACTATGATCTTAATTTCTTTTTCTTTGTGAAAATAAACAGTACAAGTGAAAACTCGTTAAAGCGTTTTCCTTTAAGCGAAGATTTATCTTCAAATAAGAATGCGCTTGTTGCACAGACAAATTTATCTCCGATAACGGTAATCTTTCGTCTATGTATCTTAAATGATGCAGTAATTACTGCTGCAATTGATTCCCCAAAAAATTGTGACCCTGGCCAAAGTAAACAGAGAAACCCATATGTCAACGGTCTCCAAGCACCTCTAAACGAAATAATATAAAACCAAAAAGAAAAATTAATTCGAAAGGAATAGGAATGAAATCTGGACGAGCTGAAGCCTAAAAGTTTTCAACGCAAGGATCTCGTTTAATTTACTTATAATTCTCAATGAGAATTGATTAAAAAGTCTACCAAATTAAAAAAAGAAAAAAGAAATAAAGAAAAGATCTCATTGACTACATAATCGCTACGAAATGGGTGAATGTCAACCTAAAAGAGAAAGATTTGATAGCCAAATGAAATCTATCAATAAACTTTAACATTCAAAAGATTCTATCACGAGAGATCAATCCAATCTACAACAGAGAGATGCTCACAGTCAAGACTTGCCCTATAGTATAGACGAAAATCAGAACCACGATAATTCATTCACCTCAAACCCGAAATTAAAAGAAAATTCTCATTTTTGCACTACGTTTAATTTCAACTGAAACATCGTTTGCAACACCACGTCGCGGAAAACAACGTTGAATCGGAACTAGTTAAATCCAGTTTCAAGAGCACAACAAACAACTATCATCCGTCTCCGATAAACCCGAAACGTCCCTCTACTAACGATACAAAACCGATTTTGAAGGCTTTCGCAAGGATTAAAGTGCCAACAATCAAACAGCTCCTAAACAAATCTTGAATCCCTGACACACCAATAACGAGAGATCTAAATAACAAAATTCTGTTATTTTTAACAAATTGCTATCAAAGTTTTCAGAGACACCAACAATCTAATATTTAAAATATTCTCGCTCCATGTTCAAGACTTCCGCTTTAAAATTTCTTCTTTCTTCATTATTATTATTTAATTGTACTTTACAATTTGTCCAGCTGGACATTCGGCAAATTAAATTTTTTTAACTTTAAAGTAATCGCAAAAAATGTCTGCCTCGCCTACACTAAAGATTTGAATGATTTTTATATTATTAAAAAAATGTTAACAGATAAAAATATAGAATTTCATACATATACTTTCAAAGAAGGAAAGAAAACCGTGAGGTGGTATTAAACGTGTTAGTGCATTAAAGAGACGAGTGGTAAAATGTAATGGTCAGTGTATTTTAAATCGTCGGTCGCAAGCGTCTCCCACTCGATTCTATCGTAGAACTCGCTGTGATAATTTCCTATGCTGATCGCTATGAAAACTATCGTGATGATTCGCTATAAAGATACCCGATGATACTCGATGAGGATACTGATACTAGAGAGCACGTTCGTCTATTTATAACTGCAGTTGTTATTATAAAAAGTTCAAATGTAATCCCCGTTGGCGATTACAAATAACGGTGATGATGTCTTGATCCGGAGTTTGTTATTTCCTGAATCTATCAGATCGAAACAGCGTTAACAATGAGGCTCTAAGGCACAATAATATGAATCATTCCCGATTCGAATCGTCCGATGACTCACGTGCCGCTACAACTGTAATTCTTCTAAACAATCTTATCGATGGTTTTGAGTCTGTAGAAGTTTTACCCGAACTCAAGAAGGTTTCTATGAACAAACTCCAATTCATTTCTGTTCATACACATTGAACTATACATTTTTTAATACATTAACACTTTGACTGCCACACTGACAGCACATGTTTCGCTCAGGACGCCACGAGAGTCTTTTATTATTCAAAGCATATAATTTTTTTTTTTTTATTTGGTAGACTATTTACAATCAATTCTCATAGAGAATTATAAGTAAATTATTTTGGCGTGGTACTGTAACTTGGATTATAAGAGTTTATAGTATGTTTGATTCTAGTTGAATCTAATGCTTCGATCTAAAGGGTATTGTCTTTTTAGTCTGCGGATCTGATCCGTCGTGTCAAGTAATTGGGTAACTAATGGGTTTTGGTGGTTGTTAACTCTTGTATTATATCTGTTTCTGAACTTGGATATTTCTTCTTTGACTTGTCCAATTCATTTCTGGTCATACACATTAAACTATACATTTTTTAATACATTAACACTTTGACTGCCACGCCGAAATCACATGTTTCGTTCAGGACGCCACGGGAGTATTTTTATTATTCAAAGTATATAATTTTTTTTTTTATTTGGTAGACTATTTATAGTCATTCACATTCTTGGGTATCTTAAGGTCACGATGTATTGTTTCGTTGGTAACGTACCAAGGTGCATCTATTAAGGATCTTAGAGTAAAAGCATATAATGGCAAACTAATAATAAATTGACAATGTAAGACAACATTCTTCCTCAATGGACCATTTATCTTATTGTTGGTCACGGGTGACCATCGTGGCGCCTTGGTAACAGTTGATAGCGACATATTATAGCAAGGCTTCGTTTATTTCAACAAACCATTCGCATTCATTATTTCGTAGTATGCAAAACGTCCAGAATATGTTGTTGAAACGTGTGGAAGATATTAGTAAACAGTATTTGCTCATTCTATATATAATAGTAAGGTACGTGCACATTTCTAACTTCAATTATATGATTATAAAGCAGCATTTACGATTATTTTCTAAAATGTGTTTATAATAATATTCGTAGATCACCCCTTCAAGATATGGATGCAAACACAGTGCACCGTTAGATGCAAGATTTGTTCTCATTTTTTTTTCTTATTGATGTCCTAATAAAAATATTTAATTGTTCAATGGGACACTTTTTATTTCAAAGCATCTTCTATTTATATTCAAAGTGCCCTAACTGTCAATTTTCATACAATTTTTACAATTGTAAGAAGTTGAAGCGCTCTGGTCACTAATGACCACCGTAGCGTCACAGGAGAAACCGTGGTCGGTTCTATATGTCGGAGATGAAAGGACATCGGGGCCTTTCTTTTGGAATTTTTGGGAATTGTAATTACTTATTAAATATTCCACAAATATTTATAACTTTAGGAGGGCGCCGCCGTTAGTATTTATATTTGGCCCGATCATCGTACTACGGCTATGCCCGTAGTTGTAGGTAAAGGGGTTAATGAACAATTTACGAACAGTTTACGAATGACTCACAAACAATTCGCAAACAATTCTGACCAGTGTGAATGTAGCATAACACTATATCGAAAGCCATTTGCAATTGTTAGAAAATGGATGTGTGTACACGTGTATTGTACGAGCGAGGAATGAAACGCCACGAGACGTGCGCATCGCGTATGTGTTGAGTGAATGAATGTAATAATAAAACAAATTCATTCCTATTTGAGATGTATAAGAGAATAGGGCGGTATTTGTTAATACTTTAAGTTATTACGTTATACATAAAATAGTTATTTTGTTCTAAGTAAATTTTGTATTTAATAAAACGTTATATATTGTAGTATTACTTTAACAGCAATAGAAACCTTAACTTTGTCACAATATTGTTTCTTAAAACTACTAATAAATATAATGAATTTTTAAGAAATAGATGACCTTACACACAGGATTTCACAAAATACGTGGATATTTGCAGAGTCGGTGAGGCAAGTTCATGTATAAAAATGATTCAGGCTCATCTTTCGAGTTATAAACAATTACATTTTACGCTAAACATTTACTAGCATCAGCTGACAATCTTTTCATGTTTCTTACTTTAAGACTCACCAACTGACAAACAAATGACACAAGACACAGGAGATTTCGATTGTTACATTGCGGCTCCTCCTTCTGGATTCCTGATAAGTTCACCGCCTATTCCTATCCTTTCCTCAAAGACGTTCTCTAGGGAAACTACTCTATCTCTTTGAAACGCGTACCTGAATTACGAAAGTGTGCGAATCTTTGACTGTCTTGTGGCAAATACCTGGGGAAATCGATAACGATAAGATGACGAAGTAGTGATGGCTACGTGTGAAAGAACAGAATATACACAAATTTTATTCAAACTATACCCGGTATTTGAGGATAAGTTTTAACGAAAACTGATACGCCCGCGTATTACATTCACAATAGCAATGTTTGTAAAAGCAAAAACTTTTATTTCAATACGAAAGTTCGAACGATCAAAATACTTTGTAGCTGCACTTTACAGTAAACTTTCCAACGATTTCTGTCCCGTGGCTCGCTACACAAAGATCCTCAAAGTATATTTTCAACTAGCCTAAGTACCCGCAATAAATCTCAGAATTTATTTAGCTAAGGTTCTTCTAACGAACAAATAGTCTTCGTCTTAACAGTCCTCAAATCTATCACCTATTACGGGAAGATACAGAAAATCTGCTTTTCTCACGAAAGATGCTTCCCGCTAGCAACTTTCTCTCAAGGGCGGTTAGCATCCTTCTCCAACCACCAACATAGAAATTAACCAATTGATAGCAACGTCCATTTCCCTCACTTTCCGAATGAAGGCTTTCCTCGACGAATCCGATGATCTCGTATCCTTAGATAAACCCCATCATAATTTTTCTCTGCAGCATCATCGTGACGGAAAGTCAGTCGTTAGACGTCAGTCCGAGTCGATAGTTGGTAGTTAGCAGTAATAATTGATCCGAGTTTCTCGACATCTTAAGCAAACATCATTCGAACTTGCAATCGCGAACCGCTAATAGTAATTGCGAGTTCTACGCAAAGTGTACACATAGAGTATATGTTAAAAAATATATGTCGGAGATGAAAGTACATCCGGGCCTTTCTTTTAAAATGTTTGGGAAAGTCCCCAATACTTTAATCCAAACTTTTTATTATAGCCGTACTTAGACGATAAAACTGAGAAATAGCTGTTTATGAGTTAAGTCAATTATGACTGTCCGAGATTTGTGACAGTGGCCATGGGCTAGAAGTGACATGACGGGTCACTGAACGTAGCCACGGTCGCGGGAAGGACGTATACCTAACAGAGGTATAAAGTAATTAAATAACTTTGCTTAAAAACAAAGATTGACCCGAGGGATACAGAGAGGCATGGAGAGGATTGCATAAGGTCAGTTCCACTTAGACTGGGGTGCAATCAGAGAAGTTTGACTAGTCCAATGAACACGTACGTCGAGTTGCAAATCGCAATCGTCATTCCTTTGACCGTGTATTCTTTATCGAACCTAAATTCATCGTCATCGACATCTCGATTATTCAATCACCGATATCACCTGTTAACCTTTGTAATACATTCGCTTCAATAAGTATCATCTCGTATACAACAACGATGGCCAACTCACAAGAAGATTTTTTATACGCCTCGACTGACAACGTAACTCCGACATATATATTGTTAAATACACTCAAGTGTTTCTTCCGCACCTATCACGACCTATACACTTCAACTTGATTCAACTTGATTCAACTCAAAAATACGATAAATGAATACAATTAATAGATAAAGAACATATTTAGTTACTGACGGGGCATTAAAGCTATAAAAAAAATGTTTTAACAAAAGTTGTTTGGCTTAAAGGGAACATCATATAGCGTATGTGACTTTTCTGCAGATCCAGCAGTGCGAGGGATTTAAAAGCCAACTTCACTTTTTTAAATCGAACCATATATTTCTGCATGCACTTTGGCATTTCCTATAAAAAAGTATTAATCTATTCAAGTCAGGAAACTATTATTTTAATTTGTGAAATTTAATGTATTAACGCATTAAAATTATTAATGCATTAAAGAATATATGGTTCCATGCAAAAAGATGAAATTGACCTTAAAATCTCCGTCGCGACTAGTAGCAAAAAGTAATTTGCACCATATGATGTCCTAAAGATAAAGAAATATTTTGATAACTTTAATCGTTGATATCCTACCGTTCCTACTTAAACACTTTGTATATTTTTCATCTTATTTTTTAAAGTTTAAGTAATTATTCTAAAAGTTGTCTCGACAACTGTAAGGTAATTACTCTAAAATTATTCCTCAAAATGTCAGATAATTATCTAGTAAATATATACATACACTAAATACACTAAAATATTTGAAAGAAGAACGTTTAGCTGTACACCCATTGCTTCTTTAGAAAATATTAAGCGCAGTAAAACGTAAAAAACAACGATTGAAGAAAGCATGCAGATTCCGTGGAAATTAATTATTAATATAACGACTTCATTCTTTTCCGAAAAATCTAAAAATATATTATGTAGCAAACCTGTTATTACTATCGATATTTACAGCTATTAAAACTGACAGACGTTATTCAATAAATAAATATTATAACTATAAAAGATCTGATAAACCGATATTTGACAGCGTAACAATTAACAATCGCTAAACATATGATGAATTTTACTTTATAATTTCTTATATATCGTTTTGATTCTGCCAACTAATCGATTTATTTTTGACGAAAGGACACGATTGCGCAACACAAATCAACAAAGAGAGTTATTTAGTGGAAACCTCCGTCAATGTTGTTATCCTGTGAAATGGGCGCGCAATTCCGCGTCACCTTGCTCGACGGGAGTATCCCACCTCCACAGAGGATCCCGAGGGAATCAGAAGGACTCCGATCGTTAAAGAGACACTGTGAATCCTCTCCTGACCGCCTGATACG
Source organism: Bombus hortorum (assembly GCA_905332935.1). Classification (NCBI taxonomy): domain Eukaryota; kingdom Metazoa; phylum Arthropoda; class Insecta; order Hymenoptera; family Apidae; genus Bombus; species Bombus hortorum. The sequence goes on from HG995199.1 coordinate 11,429,926, forward strand.
GTAGTCCCGGATTTTCGGGCAAATCGGAAGTTTTTCTAGCTTCTAGTTAAGCCGAACAGCGTATTTTCCGATATCTTCGAATAGCAGCGTCGACAACCGATCCGGATTTAAGATTTTGTAAGATGCAAGAGTTTCCTAAAGAAGGATGATATCTTATCGATGAAAAACCGTTTCGTATTCAGAAACGATTTAAAGGGGTCGTCGAATGATTGAGCGAGCGAGTCCGTCGATTTCCAACGTCGATTTCTCTTTACCTTTCTACCGAATTGTCCTTCGATATTCTTGTCTTTCACAGTATCAATTATGCTAGCCCGTTGCGTCAAAAGCATTTTCATCGGTCTCCGCATACGTCGTTATAAACAGGAAGACATGTAACGAGTGGAGCACCCTTAGCCCACATCGATACTGCACTAACACAGAAATATTCATCGGCGCCGCGCCATCGCGACACAGTTTCACTGCGCACTGGTGCTAACATCCTTTTCCTAACACGTTGACTGCCACGACACCCGTATTCCGGTGTCGCTTATTTCACTACTTGCGAAGGATCGTCGTAGGTATTTGAAAAGATATTCCATAATAATAAAACTGTTGAATTGTTATAAAAATAATACGAAAATGGCTTACTAAAACAATTATTTAGAATGTAAAACTTTAAAGCATTCTATACATAGCTGAGGTTGGTGGGAACAATTTGGACAATAAGTTGTTGTTTTCTTTAAATTTTTTGTGTCTTTGTTCGGTCCATTCGACGTCTTTTATTTGCATAACATATTTTATTTGCATGCGCGTCTAATGCTTCTTCCGGAGTCATTTTTCCGAACGGCGATATTATGCTGATTCCGTCGAAGACAAGGATTTTTTGTATTTTCAGACAACTCTAATAATTTTGCAGCTAATAACTCTCTAAATATTCTAATATTTACATCCTTCCTTGTTGCAAGTTTGTAAACCGTCAAAGCGCTTACAACAGAAATTTCCAGAAGGAGTTGGACGCCAAGTTTTCTGTACCATTTGATTGCTTTTCTAAGTTTGGTGGCATAAGAAACCATTTGGTCGGAATAATCTATACCACACTTTCCTTCGTTATATTCAACAACAGCTAGTGATTTTAATATTGCGAGCAAACGAAACGAGAGATCATTCTTGAGACCACCGCTTGAGCGACTCGCATTACTAAAATATCGATGGGAGTACCTAGCAGAGAACGCTTGGTACTGCGGCACGCGTGGCCTGACGGAGATTTTCTTGAAAACACGCGTGGCAGTCAACGTGCTAATAACGACACGAATTCGCTTTGAACAAGATTTCCCGCATTAACACGTTTGTTGCTGATTGCATTCTCATTACATACGTTCTTTGTTTCAGACTTACTTCTATATCTTAAAATTGTATAAATATATTTAACATAAATCATATTTATTTTTACAAAATTTCGTCACTTTTAATGAAATCTGAAATATTTAATCGAAATCACACACATATAAAACTAAATGTCGGTTCAAAAAGTTTACAATAAATGAGTGTAACAGGGAAAAACTTATTACATGATCCTTACAATTGTTATGTCTCTGCAAGACGATTGTGATTTGCATGTAATTCATAAATTACAAAGAAGTTGAGCTCTGCAAACAATAGGATAAAAAGTAAATTTATAGCATGTACGTACATTGCAAATATTTATTTCCGTAAATATAAAGTGACATTGAAAAAGACATCCAGATGATGGTGTTCAAGAAAGATATTAATTTAAGGGTAAGGAGTATTAATATCCATAAATCGTTTTCAAATAATTGCACGTAATTAGAAACATTTAAATTTGCTATGATCTTTGGATTTTTATACATTAATCTTGTTCTCATTTTAGCAAACAAAATAGATTTCTGATATTCTAGGATGTTTAATGCAAAATTGGAACGAAAATTTTGTTCAAACTCCAGATATTTTTTAGTGTTGACAAAAAAAAAAAAAAAAATAGAAATTGGATCGAAAATAATTAAAAGAATATAGCAGAATGAAAACTGCAGCTAGACATTATAAAATCACAATTCAAATTCCTTTTAGTTCCTCGGCTTTCGTGTAAAATGACAAGACGTGGAAAGAGAACAGGAATTTAAACTAATTGTGAATCGACAAGATAATTACAATACCAAATGCAAGTACCATTGACATACTGTTGAATATAAAAGTTTCTGATTTGTGGTTAGTTCCGAATTGTGTTTGTACTTACGTGGAAAAATCACATCAAGATGAAAAAGAAAATACTGTGTTGGGTTTTAGGATACAAATCTCCTCTCTCGTTACAAAACAAATGGCTGCTATATAAAGTTACGATCATCCCAATATGAACGTGTGGTATCTAATTGGACTGTGTTAAGAAAAAATAATCTGAATCTTCTATAGAGATTTTAAAAACAAAGCCTTGAAGTATAATAATAGCCATCTTATAGTATGTCAGCGGAGAAATTCTCCATAAAGATCTAAGAATAAAGTTTAAAAATTTGTAACAACACACAATAACAAACATACGTCCTAACGAACTGGCTAAAAACTTGACACAAACTTCAAGAGTCAAAAGACTGAAAAACGAAGTCGTACGAGTTATTGCAATGAAAGGTAAGAAAATGTGAAAGATAAGAGTGGAAACGCCATTGAGTGTTATCCACACGCACACGATATCCACGCTATCAATTCGCAAAGCCACTCGTAAATGCAATATAAATATTAAAACAAAAAATTGTATTTGTAACATTTATTTCAAAGCTTTTTATGCATATTTATTTTCAATTATTTGATTTCAAGAAATTTGAAATATTTCATAAATCGAAGATACTGATAAAAATGTACAATATATAAAACGATACAATAAATTTAAAAATATTTAAAAAACTTAAAATTTAGTTTGACAAAATGTTTAATTTCCTTGTTTCACCGTAAAAATTTTTCCTATGGATATAATATAAAAGAAAATAAAAATGTCCCATAAAATGAAATGCAACGATTAATTCCTAGAAATACCTATGCGATTGAAGCATGGAAAAAGAGTCAATACTTTTACAAAGATTAGGGGAGTATAAACACAGGGAACGAGAATACGTTTTCCCATGGGAAAACTACTCGACGAAATAAAGTAAATGGAAAAGGAAAAAAAGTGTGAAGAGATCTTCAAGAAAAATGTTTGACTAGTCTGAAGTAATGAAAAGTGTTTGCCAAGGTTCCAAATGCAGTTTATTCTACCGATTTGAAAATTTTTTCAAAAAGATTGCTGCCATTTGTGTTATATCTCATGGCAATTAAGTATTGCTTAATAATAAACATGGAACAGTCACTTGAGATTATTTCATTTTATTTCATTCGTATTTAAATTCGTGTTCTAATTCCATTGTTGACATAGTGTAAGTAGCGTAGTCTAACATAGTAGCGTATATGGTATACGTTAAGGTGGTTCTTACTTTTTCACTTTTAATTTCTTTTTCTCGTAGCTTCTAAAATTATGACACTTGGTGAGAAAGTGATATCCGTATAATTTCAGAACGATGAACAAAGAGAAACCGTGCCGTAGTTGGATTAAAATTACATTAATTTTGGACAAAACACGATATTGTTCGATAAATTTGGTATATCTGCGATTTTTCTAAAAAAAAGACCCGTCGATCTGGGCAAATAAAACATCATAGATAACAGAATTACAAATGACAACTAATTTGCAAGTAATAAATGATACTGCAGAACGAAGTATAATGTTAACGACCGACTACAATCATTTATTAATAACTAATTGAAGTGAAAGCAACATTTTATTATAAGAGTACGATCAACGCTATCCTAGTGCAATCAAATCTGATTTCATAGAATAATATTGCTTACTCATGTATTAAGAATTATTCCCATTTTTTTTAATCTTTCTATTCTACTTTATTTATAAGTCAAATCTTTATAGTCTATTTATCACTATGTAAATAGCTATGCATTTCGCCAAAGAATGATAAACGATATTTTTCTAGAATATTAATAATAATATATAAATGTAATATAATAGTCCCTGATTCTCATAATCACATACTTTGTCTCAAAGACCTCATTATTTACTTTTGACGATTTTGCACGAATAAGCCCGAAATTAACCTGAGTTTCCTTCACCCAATCACTTTGAAATTGTGCACGTATTATGTTCTCAAGTACCATAATTTTAAAGGGAGCGATAGAAAAGGATGACAAAAGCTTAACTCCTATAGCTAAGGACACAAGTACCTATATATATATTTGTCTTTGGTTCTAGTTATGTATAGTATATTGAAAGAAGGTTGCAGAGATTTTTTTTATGCCGAATCAGTGGCATAACTTTTTAATATATCTTTCAATGAAAAGGTAGATAGTGATAAGAAGAAAAAATGATTTCAAGCAAAGAGGAATACTTCAATCCACATTTGTATGAATTTTCAATTAGATATAGAACAAGTTGAAAGACGCTAAATCATAGTATTCATTTCTGGACCAAACTAAAAGAAAATCTCATTACGTAGAAAATATCCCACAGGCAAAGTTCCTCCTGTGAACATGGCCTCCTAATCGTGAGGGAAATTCACCGCTCCGGTAGCAGGAATTTTCTCGTTTGCAAGCAGCTTTGCTCTCTACATCGCTAGGTTACTTTAAGTTAGGGAAAGCAGACATAGGACTCTGTTCTCTACTTTCCGAGATGTTAACTTTTCGTCCGAAAGATGTTGCTTTTCCACGCGGAAAACCTACACTCATCTAAATACGTAATCTTCGGTATTACCTGTAACGAAACCTCCTAATCTACCTGCTTTCCTGACACTGGCGTGTTTGAGTTTTTCGACAAAAGTCGGATTTTGGAAAAATAATTATCACGAGCCTACTACAAAATAAATCATCTACCATCTCATTATCGAGCTCGTCAACACAAAGCGTGTTATCTCAACTTAGAGAGAAACATATTTTCTGATAATAAATGAAATTAATACACACGAATGTGTGTATAAAAGATATTTAAACTCTAGCAAATGAATGGTGGTCATTGATTTTTATTAAAATTCGTCGACAACTATTTTGGAAAAGGATTAATTTTGCCTAATTTGATTTCTTGATACGCTGTCGGAGCCACGATTCTGAATATTTTTTAGAATAACTTTTCCGTACATATAATCCTCGCGCGGTCCTAGTTTTCAAGATATTTGCAACAACTGACGATACCACCACAGTGAATTCTACCTACAATTGTGTGTCCATAACAGCATACGCGTTAGAATCATATACGGACATGACTGTATTATATCTTCGTGCTACAATGTGTTTATATGAACCATTTATTACTATTTTGTTTAATCACATCTCAAAAGGGTAACCTTCATTCTGTTTTGTGCAGAAGCTCTGTAAGTATATCTTTATTAGTTTTCTAGTGGATAGCGGAATAAGTGGCAATCGTTCACTTATAAACTTTTTACTTTATCCCCCATTATCAAGTAATGAACTTTTTTGACTTACACTACTTTTGTATTAAGCGGCTCATATGTCTAACGTTTCAATCTGGAAACACAAAGGGATGAAAAAGAAATGCAGCTGCTATGTAAGTGATACAATGTTTGCTTACCCTACGAGACGTACGACTTGGTGACAAAGTAAAAATGCTATCAAGCACCAATCAGACCGATCATAACCTACGGTTGCCCAATCTGGTACAACATATCAGCTTCCCTAATGGAAAAAATTCGCATATTCGAAAGAAAATGCTTCAGGGCTTGCCTGAGTACTTACAGTTCCGAACACAGCGGATTCAAAAAATATGTAAAAAATAAAATAATCTACGACTTAGCCAACATTTACCGCATCGACTGTCACATCTTAAAACTAATAAGAAACCACTTCGCGCAAGCTGCAAAGATAAAAGAAAATAATTTAATCTTCGGTTACTTTTTCCAAACGATTTGTATTACAAAAATACACTGACAACAGGCTACATCCCCCCGAAGCCTTTTTATACCTAGACAAAAGAAACTACCTTCAAGACCAAAATAATATCTCAATAATCTACCATATAAAAAGAAAAATAGGGATTATAACAATACTTTACGAGGAAAACTTAAATGGACAGACTGTAGACTCTAGATAAATACATGTCCCTTCCCCAAAAAGATACAAAAGACAATTACAAAAAAAACATAAAAAAATATTGGTGAATACCGAAACCATAATAAAAAAAACAAGAGAAAGAACCACAAAGCGGCAACGCTCAAATCTCCCACCGTGTAAATAGTGTAACTATATAAACATTGTAAATATTGTAAATAATTCTACAGGACATCCCCTCTCCCCCTCCCCGTCCGCCCTCTTCCACCCTTTCCCAAAATCCTACAGCCCCACCGAAACCAAAAGCAAACTACCGAACTGCCCTGTTTTTGCCACCAGGTTTTCAGGACAGAGATAGGAAGAAAAAACAATATAGTATATAAGTACCGCTCTATAACCACTTAAACCCAATTACAAATTGTAACGCTAAAAAAAAAATGTAATTCTGACACACATAATATTGTATGGTTATGTCATATAACATACACATGTAATTCTCATCTTCTTGGACAATAAACGTACTTTTTTTTTTTATAAAGTATGATTTGGTGACGCAAATCTGGACACTGTCGATTTTTTGGTTACTACGTTAAACTGCCGTCGATCCTTCAGCAATCGTTAATGGACACCCCGTATATATTATAAACGAAAAGTAAGAGTTAAGTTTTGCATCCGGCTGCTCCGTGCTCGTAAGGCGTCCAATAACTAATATTGCACGCATGTTGCCGCGGACATACTCCATAGCGGTATCAACGATTTTTTGTTAATATCTCGGAAGTTAGAACCGTCCATGGATTATATGCAAGAAAGAAGTTGTCCGGGGCTCATCCGACAACATATTAAAAAATCAGTAAAATCATTATATGTTGGTATATCACATATCACCCTTAATTTTATTATACGTTATAGTTTATACCTTCAACATGTGTTACAATTTATAATTGTTATATATTCTGTTGTGCTTTAGCTTCATCAGCTTGATATTCGCCTAAAATAAACGCTTAATGAAATAATTTCTGATAAAAAGGTTGTAGAAGAAAGAGGTACTCTTTTAATCAGTATTTCGTAATAATAAAATTACTGAATAAAAAATAGTATAGTATAATTAAAAATAGCTTGTATAATCGTAAACATTAATGTAAAAAATTACTATAATGCTTGGGTGTAACATAATTTCCTAGAAAAGATAATTGCTATAAACAAATGTGAAATAACATTCACTCGATACTAAAATTTACACTGAATAAAATGACTTAAATCATTGAAGTACGATATATAAATAATTTGAAATAAAATATAACTTAATTAAGAAATACGTATTGAATTATGTATCATTATCATTCGTAAAAAATAATTCATCTTTTTTATGTTAGTATTTTCTAACATACATACGTATGTACATAGAAGGACTTTAAAACGTCAATGTCAAAGAAAAGAGAGTTAATAAAGATATCAATAAATATTAGAGACTTGTTAAGATATATCTCAATGTTCTTACATTACATTAAAAATGTTTGTATAATGTTTACTAGTACGTTATTGTTTCGTTATATCACAATATTTTCATATTATTTATTACAATTGATGTATTGTGTGTTAATAATTTATTGCATTATTTTGATAAAATAAGAAGAAATATTAGGGGTGTGGTTGATCGTAGTGTGTAGTAGCCGCTTGCCGTCGTCCGACGCTAGTTGGTGTCGAGTGGTGGTATTTGTTGTCGAGTGCCGCCACAGTACCTCCTTACCAGTGATAACGTTTCTTTCTATGTGTTGTAAAGCGTCAACTGTTTGTTGTCAAGCCCGTGCAGATGTTGCGCGAAGACTTCGATGTGGTGGTGGATACCTGTTGGTACGGTGCGGGGCGTTCCGCGTGCAGTTGTAGGCCTCTGTTCCTCTTCGGTATGACGGGTAGAGCAGAGATGATGCCCATGGACTTTGCACTGGCTACATCACTCCTGGCTCGGTCATCGTCTCGTATCCTGTCACCTGCTTCGCGCGTCGATCGGTGGTGAGGCGTCGAGGTTTGCTGAAGATGGAAGGGCCGTTCCGTGTTCGTCGTAGCGGTAAGTCCAGATTGCCACAGTCGTAGATTCGCGATGATGGAGTCTCTGTAGCGCTATTGTCGCGTCGATTCGAGATTATTTCACGTTCCACACGTAAGGTGAGAGATTCGTATTTCAATTATGATCGTTATTGCAAAATTTATTAGAAACTGACAGAGTAACGATACAGAATGTTATAACAGAACAGAATAGAATGTCGAGAATTGACTTGGGAGGGTGTTTATATCAAGGATTTGGTTCCTGTGGAGGGTTATCGCTGGATGCCGGTCACATAGGTATCCTGTTACTGCTTAGTTATTGTTTTGATGGCTAAGGTATGTGAAATATGATTATCCTATCGCTGTATTCCCGGGACCATCTTGACACTGTCACGGTCGCACCTCTTTTCACTGTCGATCGCATCAGGGTCACCAATTAGGGGTGTGGTTAATTGTAGTGTGTAGTAGCCGCTTGCCGTCGTCCGACGCTAGTTGGTGTCTCGAGTGATGGTGTCGAATGCCGCCACAAAACTATTAATAATAGTACAATTCAGACATATAAAAAGTATATTATATAGTTTCAATAAAATAGCGTTAATAAATTGATAGATGAAAGTAGGCGCAAGAAGAAGCCAATGGGCTTCCTAAAAGTACGAATATGATGAAACTACCATAGCTTGATTTAATAAAAATAATTAAATAACAAAATAAGATGATCAATATCAACCCGTGCTTAACCTATATTTTTGTGGTGGATACTATACGTAACGTCGGTGTAGGGTGTAGGTTACAATACAGCTATGCATGTTACAACGTACGCTTCTAATCGTCCTGAAATCCTGATAACATTGCTACAGAATTTTGAACTTTATTTTCTAGCTTTTTCGATTTTTGCAGAAGCTGCACTTCTCCTTTCGCTGCAAATCAAGTACACTACAAACTCCAACATTACAGATTATTTTATTTCCTGTCACCCGATGTAATCTCACCGAGGGTGTAACGTAAGTATTTATCAACAGTTCGTATTATGATAAACACCAACCGTGTGTCATTTATCGCTCCCTTACTATACCGCAGGTCCTTGCAAATTAAATGCAAGCGTGACATAGTGAGGTCGTACAAGGCAAGCAATCTCGCTGACACACATACTTCTTTATGACGGAAGGATATATGTATATTAATTGCAGCAACAAATTAATGAAATTTTTCGCTGTGTTCACTAGTAAAAATAATTAAATATTTTTAAAATAAAAATGGACACTGTATGGTGAGTATACAGGGTGTGAAGTGGGGGAACTGCTTACAAGATCGATTCTAGACTCCAAGGCAATAGTAAGAGTTCACGATATACTTATGTACATGATATCTTGGATTATGCTCACCTAAAATGCAATTAACAACGTAATATTTTTTTAATTTACTTTTGTACTTTTTTTCTAATTTTCATTTTTAAGGTACATTTTTGGACTTCACGGCTTTAACCCTTTCGCTCAAAAACGAATTGCTCTGTGGGCAGCCGGCCTGACAGTGGGAGATCGGTCGCACGGATGGCACGGTGCCCGTGTCACGTAGCAGACACAAGAAATCACGAAAATGATAGATCGCCGGTGATCTCCTCGCGTCGCAGCTCGAACGTTTCACAAATAAGGTGAAGAAATTAAACTTTGTACATGGTAATAGAATTTATCAAGAAAATCCAACAAGGTGACGGTTCAAAGTGTTACAACGGAAAAAGGTCTTGAGGGCTAATTTTTTTTTATTTGATAGACTATTTACAATCAATTCTCATAGAGAACCATAAGTAAATTATTTTGGCGTGGTATTGTAACTTGTATTATAAGAGTTTATAGTATGTTTGATTCTAGTTGAATCTAACGCTTCAATATAAAGGGTATTGTTTTTTTAGTCTGCGGATCTGATCCGTCGTGTCAAGTAACTGGGTAACTAATGGGTTTTGGTGGTTGTTAACTCTTGTATTATATCTGTTGCTGAATTTGGATATTTCTTCTTTAACTGTGGGTATCTTAAGGTCACGGTGTATTGTTTCGTTGGTAACGTACGAAGGTGCATCTATTAAGGATCTTAGAGTTTTTGATTGGAATCGTTGGAGAATTTCTATGTTGGAATTACTCGCAGTTCCCCATAGTTGGACCCCATTGGTCCAAACAGGTTTTAATATGGCTTTATATAGCATTATTTTACTCTGCATGTTTAAGTTGGAACGTTTGCCAATGAGCCAGTAGGATTTTTTTAGTTTTGATTTCAGTTGTTTGGATTTATCTACGATGTGCCGTTTCCATGCCATTCTTCTGTCCAGAATCATGCCAGATATCTGACTGTATCTGTGTTTGGAATTGGAATATTATTTATGGTCACCTGTGGGCAGGATTGTTTTCGCAGCGTGAGAGTTATATGACTGGATTTATTTTCATTTATTTTGAAGCGCTATTTGTGGAACCACTTCTCCATAGAATCGAGACCTCGCTGGAGAGTCGAGGAGGCAATTATCGGGTCTGAGTGGGATGCTAATAAAGCTGTATCATCAGCAAATGTCGCTGTGGTTATCTCTGTTAAGGTTGGCAAATCGGCAGTGTAGATGGTGAACAGCAGAGGCCCGAGGACACTGCCTTGGGGTATGCCAGCTTCTATTGGGAATGTTGCGGTTATAGCATCTAAGTATTTAATCATGAACAGCCTATTGGTTAGATATGATTTTAAGGTGGAGTAGTAGGCGTGAGAGCTAATTTGGGAGGGTTTTTATACTGAGGTTTTACCTCAGTAGGGGTTATCGTCTATTGTATATCAAGAGGCGGCATTCATAGGATATAACGCATACGCAGGACGAGAATCTTCTTGTCTTTCATGTTGATTTTTCACGACTTAATCTTCAGACGGTTTCTTCTATGCTTTCGGTATATAACTGTATATTCGGTATATAAATCTTTGTGATGGTTATGCGTTTGCGTAAATGAACACCACCATACAAAATCCCGCCGATTGTGAAGTACGAAGTATTACTTAATTCTTCAATGCTTCGGAAATGCAATCTGCCGATATTTACTATCAGTTAACTCTATAAACCTTACATTCACTGTTCTTTATATTTACACAATATTGAAAATAATTATATCTCTGATCAATGAGCTGAGTTTAGATTGAAGCATATAAAAATGCCACCGCCTCTCGACAATGAAGTGTAATCGTAATATAAATTGTACTGAAGCTTTCGCGTATAGCTCGGAAGACCTAGTAGCAGTAACGTGTATAGCAAAAAACGCCGATTGACAAGTTAATGGAATTATACAGGATATTCGGTTATAGGTGTAAATAAATTTAAGAGGTGAATCTTCAAGCTAAAATAAAATGAAAATCAAGAACAAAATATTGCGCTTTCGGCTTTGCTTTTCAGTTATTTACAATTCAAAATCAGCCGAAATACCACTGTACGCGAGCAAATCTCCTTACACGAACGAAAGTAGATCTGCCTAAGCAGCGATGTGCACAGGGATCCTCAAATCGAACGGTACATGGGCAGCAGCTTACCTCGTAAAAGTCGTAGAGAAGAAGATTATGACATCTGAAGACGTAAACCATCCTGTGCTATGTTTTGTAGGAAAAATCGTAGATTAAACATTATACCTGCCTACTAGATAAAATCCATAACAGCATATCGAAAACCACTTCATAGAATTTCCAAGTAAAAAGGTTAATGTTTTTTCTAATTCTTTGCCTCCATAAACAATCAATAAATAATAGCACATATAAACAATGTTTATACAAATTTCATACACTCACTGCGACTGTCCCGTCCGCGAGTGTCCAGACTGTTAATGGAAAAATCGTAACGAAAATAGCAATCGTTTTATATTACAGTAAATGTTCAACATAGCCTCTGTTTTTTCGCAAACAAAGTACACAATAATTACGATAAATACAACACGCACTATACACACTATACACATTACATATCCAAATCACTTGAGTTGGAATTAAATAAAAAAGATTTAGAAATTAACAGAAAATGCAAAGATACAGGAAATAACTTGTATATACTAGAGTTGAAACAGAGCAACAGCTGGCCGCTAGAGGCAGCACTTTTAGGGAGACCAATGCAATATACAAGCGTAAGCATTCTCATATACTCTTTGGTAAGTTATATATACTCCTTGGTCATGTACAGGATAAATCTATTGTATCACCACATGCAAGGAACAGGATAAACCTATCACCCAATATCTTTCTATGTTTCAGGATAAACGGGAATATAGAGTCCCTTACCATGCAGTGTCATTCCAAACTTTATCGATTGAGCATAGAATAAGATTACAGCGTTTGTAATGGTCGGAACTAGAATTAAATTTTAATATGAAATTACAACGAAAGTATAGGTCAGAACATCGTATTATTGATTAAGGATAGAATAAACTGTACATGTACTGCGAAAAACGTGTCCTAGGCTCAGCAGCTACTTAATCTCCCATACTATTTTAGTATCGAATGCGACATTATCGATTCAGAATAGAATAAGATACCAGCGTTGTTGGAATGGTAGGAATTATAATTAATTAAAAAATGATTTCTTAACTAATGGATCCTGGGTTTTTTGGTCCAATATGATAAGCTATGCAATTAATACATTTAATATGTACTAATTATACGTGATTATATTATGAATTCGAAGAACGGAAAAAAAGTTTTCTAAGTAATGAATATTGACACGCGATGTCACTAGAAACGTAATTCCTTCTTCTTTTAAATCGTTGCCCAACTGCAGAGCTCATTTCTATTCTAATCGTTTTTACACATGCATTAGTATAATTGTCACTTAAGAAGATGTTTTATTTATAAAGTAGTTCTATGACGATGCGCCATTAGCAACGTAAGATATTAAGTCACTATGTCATTAGTGTAGTATTGTGAAATAATCATGTGAGTTGACGATGAACTTATACGAAGTACGAACTACATAGTGAAAGTACAAGCAAAAGTGCTGATGGCAAATTTCCATAAAACATCGGGCCCAGCGACGCGTCCGTGGCCTTTTCGGAACAGGGGGTGCCTGAGAAGGCGAACATGACCATATTTGATCATGGACGAGTACAAAAAAAATACTTAACACTTAGCCGGCCGAATAGGGAGATCTCTCTTTTTAACTTTAGCAACGCCTTTTCTTTTTTTTTTTTTTGTTGTTATTTTTAGTTATTGTTTACCTGGAATTGTTCCCAATTAATTGCGCCACCTTTTTTGCTTTTATAAAGTACAATATATAATAAAATACATCAATTTAGTGGTTTTAAAATTAATTCAAAAGTTATGACTTTATCAGTTATGACTAAGTAAAGTTATAATCGAACGATACCACACTATAAAAAAATATTAAAATACATTATGAATTTTTAATTTTATTTATATTTTTTTTTATACTTTTAATATACACTTTTAATTTCATACTTTGCATAAACAATATGTGAAATCGTTTAATAAAATCATCACCGCAAAATATAATTGACTTATATTTTATAAAGATAATAGTCTAAATAATTTTTAGACTTCTTTGTGTTTTAAGTAGTGAATATTAATCCTCGATACTTGGAAAAAAGCGCGGTGGTCAGCGTATAGGTTGCTTAAGTGTTAAAAAGGGACGCCTTGGGGAACAGGAGGGGGAGGGGGAATCGTTAGTTGTCACGAGTTGTCATGAGTTGTGAGTTGTTAGTTGTTACGAGTTAATTGTATTGTTTTAGTTGCTTTAGTTGTAATTTATTAGTTTATATAGAAATAATTTTAGTGGATTAGTTATAGTTTTTCTGTTCTATCATTTATAAATAAATATATATGTCTAATTATTATTGGAGTTTTGCGTTAAATCATCTTTTGAGTTGTAAGCGCGTATTAATTCCTCAGTTGGATTTACCATTGTTCAATTTAATTAAATTATATTACACTTAAATTATTTATTATTTAACACTTTAAATTATTTAACACGAATAGATATAACTTTACAAGATTTAACATTAAACAATTTAACGAACGCTTTTAACAATATTCTTGGGTTCAAACGAATCCACGGTCAACGGGAAACTCTTTGTACAATAATCTGTATTTTCTCTCTATCGCAGAATACGTTAGCTGTATCGCTTGGTATCTTCTAGACTGACTCCCCGATATCCGTAAACTAGCCAAGGAGATGTCAATAAAAGACTGTCTGGATGTCATTTGTCAATTACATATTGATTAGAAATATCAACAACATTGCAGGCACCGTTGCTAGGCAATCCTGCATAGAGCCGACATTGCTCCTGGCCGGGGCTTGTCCGTTAATACAGTGTGTCCTTCAATATCGGAACTTCTTCTGCCAAGTTAAACGTTCATCCCGAGACCGTGGCTACGTTCAGCGACCAGTTGCGTCACCTCGAGCCCAAGTATTCCAAAGAAATGCTCGATGTCTCTACATCTCCGACATATATATATATAATAAAACCCCTGTATTAAGAAATTGTCAACATCAGTATACTTTTTAGAAATGCGTGCCACTGAATATTTTGCAAGGTATATTGTAAAAAGATGCGTTAAAAAAACGCAACGTAAAAAATGTCAGGACATATTTGTGTCTGCAGATCGTACTTTCTGTCGTAACGAGCAAATACTATTAAATATCTTTTCGCAGCGTATTGTTGAAGGTGATATGCATTTTGGACATCTGTATGTCCCGAGTAAAGAACTTTTGGATCGTCCATCGTTCTCGATTATTTCCCAATCTATGGAAGAAAAATATCCAAAGTGATTTAACTACGATGAAACGCGTTGCTTACTGTAAGAATATAGTATATTCAGCACTATCTATTAATTAAAATACACAAAGATGCAGTGTGACTCAGGCAACAGTTACCATTTACAATTTTAAGTATAAAAACGCGTTCAAGATTATCGTATTTGTAGAGCCTATAACCGGTTTCAATTTTTTAAACTCATCGTGCTTGTAAACTTACATTTGCTTTGTCTTTTTGCAACATGTGTATATGTGTTATTTAATAACGAGACGAATGAAAAAAAAAAAGAAAAATCACTGCAAGTACAGGATACAGAGTTAGTATATCACGTCTAATCGTCGCTCTTTAAATGCTAAATGCTGTGATGCTGCAGAGGAAAACTATGATGGGGTGTGTCTAAGGGCACGCGATCATCGGATTCGTCGAGGACAACCCTCGTTCAGAAAGTGAGAGAAATGGACGTTGCTGTTAATTGGTTAATTTCTATGTTGATGGTTAAAGAAAGATGCTAGCCACCCTTGAGAGAAAGTTGCTAGCGGGAAGCGTCGTTCGTGAGAAAAGCAGATTTCCCGTATCTTCCCGTAGTAGATGATGGATTTAGAGACTGTTAGGATGAAGACTGTTTGTCCGTTTGAAGGACCTTAGTTAACTAAATCCTAAGGATTTATAGCGGGTCCTCAGGCTAGCTGAACATGTACTGTGAAAATGCATCGACATTTGGTAATCATCTTGCCCGAAGAATAGGATCTGTGTATGGCGAGCCACGGGGTAGAAACCATTGGAATGTTTACTACCAAGTGTCGCTACAACTATTTCTTTTTAAGGAGAGCTATACAATTATATCGCTACATTAGGCGACTAGTTGTCGCCTCGAGCCCAAGCTCATTATCGCAAATCTCGGACAATTATAATCGGATTAATTTATGAAAATTTAAGTATTAGGAATTTTCCAAGGAATTCCAAAGGGAAGGTCCAGTGTCCTTTCATCTCCGACATCTACTTTTAATTTCATGTTTTGTATAAACAATGTGTGAAATCGTTAAACAAAATCATCTCCGGAAAATATAATTAACCACTTAAATAATGTCTAGACTTCTTTGTGTTTTAAGTAGTGAACATTAGTCCTCGATACTTAGAAAATAGCGCGTTGGAAACGTACAGCTGGCTGTGGCGCGCGAGGTTGGTTAAGTGTTAAGAACCATGAAGGCAATTTTTGTACCATCTTCTATGACAGTGATTCATTTGCGATTCATATTTCCTTTCAAGCTTATTCCTCGTAATAAATACTACAAGATGCAATAAGAATATTTTTCCTTGGAAGTCGCAGTCAAGGTCAACTTTTTCAACAGATCTGCGCTGATCCAAAACTCTAGACTGCACCTACGATAGCCGCGTCAAAAGATTTCTTAACACTCTATAGCATAACGATATGTTTAACATTTACATCATTTAATATTTATTTTATAAAACAACTTATGTTATGTTGAAGACTATAAGATTCTAGTATTTAATGCACTACCAACACTCGCTTTAAATTAATTTATGAGAAGAGCTATCGATATCAGATCTTATTCTTCAGCCATTCCTCTTTTATCATATCTGAACCTTTCTCTGCGATCATTATAATCGGCGCATTGGTATTACCACTAACTACATTTGGCATAATCGAACCATCTATGACTCGGAGTTGATTAACTCCGTAAACTCGAAGCCGAGGATCCACCACAGCTTCTGGGTCCCAATTGGGCCCCATTTTACAGGTACCCGTGGGATGATATAAAGTCATGGAGTACTCTCTAATCATGCATTCCCAGTATGGGTCGGTATACATGGAAATATTTTTGCAAGCAGGGAATGGTTTGGGATTCATTTTGCTGCCGTAACGTTGAAACGTGCCAGTTTTACTCATTTCGAACACAAATTTGACTCCTTCGACCAGCGTCGCCATATCTTCCGGTTGGTCGAAGTAGTTTGGATAAATTAACGGATAATCGAAAGGATTGCTGCTTCGAAGTGCGATAAAACCTTTACTTTTTGGTCTTAGTAGTATAGGAATCACGGTCCATAAGTGTTTATTATTAATTTCCCCATACACGGCATCGTAGAACTTCTTGGTCAGTCCATGAACCTTCCGAATACTTCTACCGCCGTCGGAGGACACCGCTCCTGCCAAAAAAAGCAGTTCTATATCTGGGAAATCGTCAGAACCGTTCACGAATTTGCTATTGATAAAAGCTATTCCTTCGATGCCTCCTGGCAATGTCAAAGGACCGTCTCCAAAAATCGCATATCCTAGTATATTCTGAATATTATATACCCTGCTCTCCACCAACGCAATTTCTTCCTTCATCAAGAACGAAACTCCCCCTACACCTACATGGTCTTGAAGATTATGACCCACTCTTAAATCCTGAATCACTGGTATGCCATGTTTTAATAATTGTTCTTTAGGTCCGATTCCCGACAACATCAGCAATTGAGGGCTATTGACAGTTCCCGCGGAAACGATCACCTCCTTTTTCGCACGAACGCGCATCATTTTTCCGTCTTTAACAAACTCTACGCCATAAGCACTTTTCGACGACGGATCTATTAAAATTTTCGTAACATGCGCTTCTATGACGACGTGTAAATTCTTCCGAGACCTGATTGGTCGTAAAAAAGCCTTCGCCGTGGAACACCGACTGCCACCCTTGATCGTCCCTTGAGCAACCATAAATCCAGCGTGTTGTTTTCCGTTAATATCTCTGTTTTCGTAACCCATTTCTAGACCTGCTTGAAGCCACGTAGTGGCCAAGGGAGTGTGCCATGGCGCTTCTTGAACGGTTAGATAACCTCCGGTCGAATGATACGGCGTCTCGGCGTGGAGAGGATTTTGATTATCTTCAGATTTTTTGAAATATTGTAGCACATCGTCGTAGGACCATCCGGTATTGCCTAGCTGTTCCCACATGTCGTAGTCTTTCTTGTTACCACGAATGTAGAGCATGTAGTTTAGCATGCTGGTCCCTCCGATGACTTTGCCACGTGGCCAGTTGCATTGACCTCCTTCCATCGCTGTGGGCATAATTTAAGGTGAAATAAAGCGAAGACATTGTCAAATATCCACGTTGATTGGTTATCGATTCGCGTTACTACCTCTTTCTGTTCGTCAATAGATTCATTTTCCGATTGAAATCGATTTACTTGCATTCTACATATACACTTATTCCAGTTAAAACGCGTGTATTCTGGCAGAGAAAAGAAAAAATCTGGATGAGAAAGAAACGCCTGCAGAAAGGCAATCATGCGAAGACATTTTCTTCGAACCTACAAAAGGATTACAGCAAGATGTTTGAAGAATGAGCAGACTCGCCGAGAAAAAATCATACGCAGTGTCCAGTACCCAAAAGATTTGAAAAGACAAAAAGGAGAGTACGAACGAACAGATATATAGGCACTTTGTGAGTGGCAATTGACGCAGAAGAGGAACCCAAAAATAGAGAACAACCTTTGTGTCGGCATATAAGGATAAGTGGAAAAATGCAATGGATGAGGAAATAGCTTGCATGTTGAATAATGAGAGAAATCGTGAGTTGTAGAAGAGGAGAAGGAAGAAAGCGAAAAGAGTTGCTCGACATTTCAAGAGGGCAACGAATGGAAAATAATTACGTGGACGATAAAATGAAACCTCGACGTTAATTGGATTTGCAGACGTAGAATGAACAAAGGACAAAGACAACAGAAGATCTAATAGTGGATATCTTTTCCAGTTTTCCACAGGTTCCGTGAGCTGGAGCTTTAGAAAATAACTTTGTATTGTCTTGTCATTACCAACGATTCTACATGAGAACAATCAGAGTTGTTTAAAAATGATTTGCAGTAAAGCGTTCATTCACCGCACGAAATATACAGAGTATCGCTAATGTCTATCATATCAGTGTTATCGTTGAGCAGGGATGTCAAATAGTTTCAACGATTCCACGCCTATGGTTTTTGTCTGTCGCGTCCGTCTTAATGTTCGACCTTTGTTTTTTCTCTTTTTTGCTCTGTCCCTATCGTCAGTCTAACTGAAACTTTGTACATTTACTGTAAAAATTAATTACCTCCTCGTTGAATGTATTAATTTATAGAGACTAGCACATATGCGGCACTTTGCATAATTGGGACAGCCGCTTAACACGTTGACGCCGGCGCGACCCACCGGTGGGACAGACGTGTATGTCCCGAGGGGCTGCGGTGGGTCACGCATGTATTTCACAAAATAAGTAGTATAAAATAGGTTTATATTATTTTATCTCAACATTATAAGCAGCATACAATAGTAAAAACATAACAATTCAATATTATAAACTTAACATAATTATTTCCTTTCTTCGTGCAATTTTTTAAAACAAGTTAGGCAGAGTGCCGGCTGGCTCTTACAACGATCGCAATATGTTGTTACTTTTTTCGTTCTTTTTGCGGCATACTCTCTACCTTTTATTCTAGAAATGCTTTTACAACTTTCTTTACACCACCGCGTCGTTTTGTTCGCGGGCCCTTGGTATGACTGCAGAAAATGTGATCGTTTTTTCGGCAGTACTTCATTTTCACTTGGCATTTCTTCTCTGTGGGGATACACTATATTTAAAAGGTGATAAATAATTTCTTCACGAAATTTTTAAATTTTAATACTTTTAGTACCCCATTTTCTATGTACATACCACGCATTTACGAGGCAAGTCCCACATATTAATTCCATAACAATTTTTTATACCATTTTATGGTTCTGCGCAAACAACTATAATAGGGTGACATCTGGTCGGATAGATCAACCCCTTTTTTAGCATCGTTATAAAAAAGAAAACAGTGTCTGGCTTTAATTTACTACTTTTCCCCTGAACAATAACGCACCTATGATTTTTGGAAGTAATTAGCATACATACTGACCTTTTGTCTGTCCATTTTACGTAACTTAACACGATTTTCCTCTTGCATGTTCTTTATCCGCGCCGTTGTTATCCGACGGACATGCATGACTATTCTTTTTTCCTGTAGGAAATTGAAAAGTTTTTTGATTCGCGCTATGAACGTCTCTTATAGAAAAATGTTCACAGAATTGTATGCGATGTTCAGAATTCGCGTCAGACCTCTACTTTTTTAGAAAAATCGAAAAGAGTACAAAATTAGGGCCAAAGCTGGTCCCGTCAGCTTTACTTAAAATTTATAGATATATGCAAATTGATATTGACAAACTATTGTATATCAATGTATTAGTCGAAGTCCACAGAATTTATTGAACTCAACAGGAATCGTATAGCTTTTGTAATTTTGCTATAAATTGAGGTCAAAGTTGAAAAATTGCGGTGTCGAACAGTCTAATGTGACCCACCACCGCTCCACGAAGCAGACAGTGAATTCGGGCGCCGCCCCACGGAAAAAACCATGAATATCGGCGCCGGCGTCAACGTGTTAATCGGATCTGTAGCGGCACTCGACAGCGAATATCACCACTCGACACTAACTAGTGTCGAACGACGGCAACGCAGTGGTCAGCGCCTTAAGTTACGAACGTTCGGGACCCGGGTTTTCAAATCCCGGCGACCGGAGTCCGCAGCAGAACCTGTCTCATCCTACATACTAGCAGTAGCGCACTCTGCCAAACCGGCCAGACGACTAACACACAACAAACAACACACTACAGCTCAGATCAAAGGATGCTAGTTCCAGTATGTCCCAAATAATCGAAATCCACTATAATGCATTCCAAGCGTGACAACACTATGTATCACCGTGTCATTTTAATTTACTTATTTCGACATACAAAGTAAAACATTGTCTTTAACTATTTCTTCTATAGTTAGATAGATGCTTATTATCGTGATAACAAGGCATTAATAAATGTTATTTACCTCGACAGAAATTCTTATTAGGTTCCGTCTTGTATTTCCAATCGATTTGGGTTAACTGCAGATTAGCAGCAAGAACAGGAATATCATAGATTTCTGATCCATCACCACCTGCTTCCAAAAGGAGCACGTTCCAATCTTCTATCTCGGACAAGCGATTCGCTAGGACGGATCCTATAGCCGTGTAAATTTCCATTATTAATATGCGTAGCACAGAAAGACTTACAAATACTGTGAAATCAAAAATTTGAAGATTCGTTGAAGATTCGAAATTTGTTGAAATTACGGCGCAGAATTTGCCACAAATCTAATATACGTTTCATCGACAGATTTGTCGAAAGAAAGAAATTGTCAAATTTTTGTGATAATTGATCATACGAGTTGTTACTCGTTGTTACGCACTCATTCTCGTTCGTAAATAACTCACAGATACACTTATCTTCGTTATATTTTTATTAGATTTATAATCGAAAACGTACCTGCAGAGCCACCGCCCACAATTATGAAATCGTAAGACGACATCAGTGCTTCGGAAGGAATATGCCTCGCAGCGTAATTGTCAACCGCATACTTGATATATAGAAACGTAGTTAGAAACATCCAGAACACCGATTGGGTCAGTCCTGGTGTCATTCCCCCCAAAGCAATGCTTGTCACATCCATTTTACTTCTATTCTTGCGATTTCTTTCTTATCGATCTGTAATATCAAGTTTTGCCATCTTATTTTATACGATACCTTAGTTTGCAATCTTATTCACAAGATAACATCAAGTAACTAACAGTTTTTAATAAACATATTTATCTGATGCTAATGTAACTGTAATCGTTTTTATTCTATATTTAATATATACATGGGCGTTACGTAATTGTTTATAAAGTTATAAGCTTCACCTATTTTTAAGACCTTGACATATAATCAAAATCAATGTTGTGAACAACTTTCCTCGTACATATAAATGCTGTCTTTAATTGCTGGCTTCAGTTTCCGAAATATTTGTAAAACTCTACATGTGGTATTTTGCTGTTTATAACATGTACGTTATTAGTCTGAGGTATTCTACAATACACATCATAGAGCTCTAACATTGTTTAATAACGATAATATAATATAGAGTTTAACATCGTCTTATTATTATTTATTTATTTATTTATTATTACTTAGTCCGTGCCTTTCGGCTTTGGACGAGTTTTCGGTTTTACATCTCTTTGCCTAATCTCGCTTTCTACATTCTTTTCTTATTTATCTATCCCCTCTCTTATCTACTTGTGGCGGCACTCGACAATAAATAATAACAGTCGATATTAACTAGTGTCGGACGACGGCAGCGCAGTGGTTAGCGCCTTAAGTTACGAACGTTCGGGACCCCGAGTTCAAATCCCGGCGACCGGAGTCCGATTTTTTTTCCGCGGTATCGGAAATGAGAAGAAAAATACAGCAGTACCCCAGCAGCCGACGCCAACCACCCACAGCAGAACCTGTCTCACTCTATCCACTAGGAGGAGTCAGCGCACTATCACCACAAGTATAGTGGCCAGACAACTAAGGAGATAAGTCTAAGGAGATAAGTTGTTGTGGTAAGCCACAATGGCAAGTGGCTACTACCAATTACAATTACGATGACTAACTACCCCACACCTCATGTATACTTCGAAAATGATGATTATACAGGGTAGAGCGGTAAATGTAGTAGAACCGAGCAGGTGATAATTTGACTTTCAGACCGGGATGCCTCCCCTATAAACAGCTGGGGGAAGACGACGAGGAGCGACTCCCCTGGTAGTAATTGTAAAAGAGCCCGAGGTCGCTTCTACCAAACGTCAGGACGACCACCGTGGAGTTTTAGTCGGTAAGAGTCCGACACTACTCTGCTGTTGCGTACAACAGCGCGAGTGTCCATGAGGATTTCTCCACGTATGAAAAAAAAAAGAAAAAAATAGTCTACCGATTACATGGACGCTTCTAGAAATTCATTTGCGTTGCCATTAGTTAGTATCTGAGAATGATGGCTTTCGGTATCAAAGTAAATGGGTGGAGTGCTTGATAAATAATATTTCATTGATGATCTATCGAAGCTCGAAATTCATAAATTATCCAGGTCTCCAAGGTTCTATATTGAATCTTGATCAATTATTGAACAATATTCTGGTTGACTTGAATTTTACTTGAAGTGACTGGAATTTATAAATTATCGTTGATCTCTCAATTGTTTCGAAATTACCATTCAGACATTTATTACTATCTACGATGTTATGACAGACGAAATGCCACAGACGAAATCCGACTAAACAAAGCGATAAGATAGCGAGATTCCAAGCGCCTTAGCATGGGTGACCATCGGGATAACATCCGGTCACGTTTAGAGCTCAGAAGTGTATTGCAAACAAGAAAAAAATAAAGTTTCTTTTTTTTCTTAAATTTCTTTTTTATTTTACATGATAATTTGACGGGAAAAAATAAGAAAAAGCAA
Source organism: Bombus hortorum (assembly GCA_905332935.1). NCBI lineage: Eukaryota > Metazoa > Arthropoda > Insecta > Hymenoptera > Apidae > Bombus > Bombus hortorum. The sequence goes on from HG995199.1 coordinate 11,453,159, forward strand.
AAGCAATTTGGTAGAAATTCAAAACACTGGCAAATAAAAAGGTACTGAATAAAACAAAAGACGTGAAAAATGCTATGAAAGACAACAATGATATGGAATTTTCGAAATATTTAGCCCTTTGCGGACTGCAGCAGACGAGAGGCTGAATATACACGATGAACGTTTGCGTTATTCATTGTCGAGGCTTCTATTATTTTCTTCGATATTTAGTTCATCATCACTGTCACTATCGCTAGAAATGTCGAAACGTCTGAACCGATTCCTCGTTGAACGCAGTCTTTTTCCACTGTCTGAAGCACCGTCGTCGTCTTCTATCTTGTCAGGTTCAAAGTAAAATTCGTCGTCACTACTATCACTATCAAACATGTTTTCTCTGGATTTTCTAGGCATCGTGTATAAAGTGTTATAAAAAGTATATGAAATATATAAAAAGGTTGCTTATTCGTCTGACAATGACATTGAAAGACTGAAATTCGCTCTGACTCGTCTATCATCCTACATCGCGAGTTTACGTTAAACGAAGGATACGACTTCATCACTAAAGATCTCTAATTTTCTTTCACGAAAAACAAAAACTGTTCAGTTTACTATACCAATGCGCATATAAATACGCATAAGATTGTCACTCAGAAAAATAGACATACGCCAGCCACTTAATAGTAAGTGTCTGCAACTGTGAACAGACTTGGGCTACTCGTCCGCAAAGGGCTAGAGACTCACTTTCATCCCACGTGGAAACCAATTATACATTGTGGAAAAACATTAAACGAATGAAAACGTTAACGAAACCGACTCTAGCAGTCAAAAAACCGGATAGGACCTGGTCAATGTGTACCAGAACATATTGTACATCGAAACATTTGTAAATCATTCATACGGAATATTCTTCTCATATCAAAATAATAAACACAGAGAGGTAATCAAACAAACACAGATAATACTGTCACAGCCGATAATAATTATTCTGTGCCATGTACAATTACAAAAGTAGTTAGAGGTATTATCTCGAATGTAAAAAGATCACCTGGTGTTCACCTTATTAATGGGAAAATCTTAAAAGAATTATAAACAAAAGTGATCATAGAACGCAGTGCTAATATCCAAGCAGGGTAAGGATCTGCAGATAGCGTCTTACAGATCAAACTCGCTTCTTCCAGTAATGGCAAAAATCATGAGAAAAGTAATCTACAATCGTCTGAAATGTATTATAGAAGATAAGAAACTAATAGTATAATAACAGATAATTAATAGTAATAATAACAGATCAACAATGTGGATTGAAGAATAAACATGTAAGCATTGGACAAAGCACAGAATAATCAATGAAATATATATATAAATGTATAGAAAATAAATTGTTTATGAATATAGAAAAGGTCTTTGACAAAGTATGCTGTAGTTACAAACTGTTAAGGCTCAATTCCTCGGAACCTGCGCTCACGAAAATGGGAATATTGCAACATAAACGCTTGCTACTGTAGTTTATATGTCTATGATTATTAGACGAAAACATAGAACGGTTTGGCTAACGATGAACTTTGAATTTGACGTCACGTTAGACAAAACGTGAAAAAGCGAGCTCGCATTTTTGCCCAATGATTTCATGTTCTTGCGCGTTCCTCAAGCTTCGAAGCAAGCAACCGAATCCGGTTCTAGTCTCGCATAGAGCTCGCTTTTCTCTTTTGTTTTGTTTTGTTTTTTCTTTTTTGTTTTTTTTTTTTTTTAATAACTGATTATGCTTATCTGAAATTTAATTAGAAATGCAATTCTTCTTTATTCAGAATACAGTCAACTGCCGGAATTATTAGTGAATTGCAGTGAAATTGTTCACGTTCTTACAAACACGGAGGCCCCTTTTTCTATTCCGTTCGATAATTTTCATTTTTAACGTATTGAACGTTTTCTTCTATGTCTATTATCTGATTCTGGATCGCTCTGTTGTGAATATGTCGAATCTAAGAACAAGGAGAGCAATTGAGATATAACAAGACACCTCACAAAATTCGTTTAGATAGAGCAGTTTGCAAAATAGAAATTATTATGACCCTCGTAGCAATGCTTGTATATGTGGACATATGATATAGCATTCTAAAGAATAGCCACATATCGTAGATGAAATCACAACAAGTGAGACGATATAGGTGAAACTATAAACAGAAACGAAGAAATTCGGGAAACCTGGAAGGTGCAACAATGTGTCAGAAAATGTGCAGCAATGTAGGGGATGTAGGGGAAGATGTGCAAGAATGTGGTAGAAGACATGCAACGATATAAAAAGATGCAGAAATAGAAGATCGGAAAGATTAGAATCGCAATACGTTTGAATCAGCTAGCAGTAAAAGAAGAAGAATAAAAACTTACTTGAAATAGTAACATGTAGATTAACTTTTTATTTATGTAGTAGGCTACATGGTCGCAATAATTTCGTTTCAAGATGAAGATGATTGAAACTGATAAAAAATCAAATATTAGTGGAAATATGACAATTTAAGGAATAAACACGCTCGATAACATTAAATGCGATGTAAAGTAGACGGTAGATGTTTTCTTGACGATAATCGGTTGGATACTGAATTATGAGTAGCTACTTCCAACACAGGGCATTAAATATGTTAAACACACGTATATATATATATATATATTATATATGTCGGAGAAACGTTGACGGTCGGGGCGTATAAAGAATGTTCTCGTAAGTTGACCATCGTGGTGGTATATCAGACGATATTTATTAGAGCGAATGTTGATTAAACAATCAGGATGTCGATGACGATGAACTATTCGATAATAAATCCACGATCAACGGGATGACGAATGCAATTTCTTCCACAATCCAAAGTCGAATTCAACTTACGGATCCATGATTTCGATTGTTACTCAACGTACTTGCTCACAGTACCAGTAGAACTTTTCTAACTGAATCCTCAGTCCAAGAGGAACTGCCTTATATATTCCTCTCTGTATCCCTCAGATCAATCCTTGTTTTTAAGGAAAGATATTTAATTATTTTATGCCTCTATTAGGTATACGCCCCTCCCGTGACCGTGGCTACGTTCAGTGACCTATTATGTCACTTCGAGCCCAAGCCCACTGTCATAGATCAGTCAATAGATCTCAGGCAATCATAATCTACTCAACTCATAAACAGCTATTTCTCAGTTTTATTGTTTAAGTACGGTTATAATAAAAAGTTTGGATTAAAGTATTGGGCATTTTCCCAAACATTCCAAAAGAAAGGCCCGGATGTCCTTTCATCTCCGACATATATAATCCATCTATAATTTGTCTGTGATTCAAGTTCGCTGTGTAAGATTCCTCCATGTTGTGTTTATATAATCATTTATTACATCATTAAGGACGTTGTTTATTCATTTTGATCTAATTGCTGATTAACTAGTCAATGTAATTACATATTTTATGAGGAAGCTTCTAACGAGCTATGACACCTCTGTTATTCAGAATGCAAGAAGACAGAGAACTTTGCACAGAAATTATTTCGACACACTTGGTGTAGAGTATGAATTTTACGTACCACGGGTATGTTTTTAAAAAAAATTAATTGAAAAAGTAGCGAAAGTGAACGACAACAGCAAAGATGTAACTTGTTATTCACGGAAATGTGACTTTGTAACAATAAATGTAGTTTTGACAATAACGGTAAGTGAAGGGGAAGACCAACAAGATTTTGTGTTTATTCTCAGTCTTTAAATTTTCTCGAACAAGAAAATAGATTTTACCAATCGTTTCTGTCTTTTTTTCATGTAATCCGAAATTACAAATAAAAGCAGAGTTTCTTTAAGTGCTATTTTAAGTTGCCGAAATAATGTGATTTTTCCATAAATTACATACGTTACATAAGTTTTCATACGTTCTCGCACGGTCGAGTCTGAACGCTGTCTGAAGCTCTCTGTCCGCTCGTCGCGAAAATGGTACAATTCTGTAATCGTTTTTCCATCTTTCATGACCATCCACACGTAACACAGATGATAAACTGTAAAACGACGACTGTTGAACCTCTTAATATTTAATAGTTTATTGTTGGCAATTTTTTGACGAAGAAATCCATCTTAGAGCGAATTGGTGCTCTTTTTTTTTCTCTTTTTTAAATTTCGTGCATTGATTCCTGAAATTGATAGAAAGTTAAGTTCCACTTTTGCATTTTGTTCATTTTGTTGCATTTTATAGAATTTTGCATTTTACAGTTAAGCAAAATGATCACTGCTGTATTTCAGCCAAGCGTCTAAATGAACAATTTTTTTCACTACAACATCAAAATCTAGATCTTTCGAAAAGCGTATAAGTTCGGAGGATAAGTTGAGATATTCATAAGTTGATAAATTGATCGTGCGTAAATTAAGGATTAATTCAGAATTGGCACATTATTTTGCGACGTATAACCAAAGTTGTGCACGAAAAACGGACTTCTTTGCACTTTTTACTAATTCACAATCTAACAATTGGGCTTGTCGTAACATCCTATGGACAATATATAATTATTACGTATATTGGTAGGGGCGTAATTTCTTACGTATCTTCTAAAAACCAATTCTGCAAAATCAATTTCATCATTTCTGCAATGTGCAATGTCCGATAAAGGCATTCTCGAAAACGCTTTTATAAATACAAACAATGTTTCATACATGGAATTCGTAAATACAAAGAATACAAATACTAGAAGTATACGCAGAGATGAGAATAACGTCGCATAACAAGATGTTAATTTATTTTACTACTTTACTACCGATACTTAAAACTTGTTTTTCACGCTGAATCACCTTTTACGCTTATCACTGTGTATCCATCTTTAAACTTGAGCAAATATGGATAATAAATGTTGCACTTAACAGAGATTTAATATACTTGAAAAAGAATGTATATAAGTATAACATTCTTTTATTTATTTTCATAACGTATTATACAATATTATACAATATTGTTATGTAACTTGTCCTTATAGCGCACACGTAGCGTGAAATATCGTAAAAACTCGATTATTCTAACTGTAGGTTATACATGACAAACATGAATTATATTTAAATAGAATTTGAATATATTAACATTTTGATTAGTCGACTATGACGCTGTGTATCAATACATTTTCAAATCATAATATATAGCTTTAAACGTGGAATAATCGATGAATTAGATAATGATGCAACCGAAATCCAAGAAATACCAATATCTTACGCTATTGGTAAATCAACTGTTTGTGATACAAAGAAGAGAAAGTGCGAAATTGTGAATCATAGTGAGAGTTCACGTAAGATATACACAGAAACGTATGAAAACTGCTAATAACAAAATTCTTGATATGGCAGTGTATGAATGGTTTTTATTAAAAGCGTGACAATGGAAAGCCTATATTTGACCCTACATTAAGCGAGGAGGTTTCGTAATGCAAGATTGAATGGCGATTCTAACTTTAAAGTATCATCGGGCTGAATTTTAAAACAGGTAACAGTGTTGGTGGATCGAATAAATTTGGCGAAAAATTATCGTCAAATAAATTTGCGGCTGAAATTTGAAAAAAATAATTTACAGGATTATTAAAATGAGAAAATTATATGTCGGAAAATGTCTATAATGCAGATGAAATAGGATTACTATGGAAATCATTTCCACGAAAGACTATTCTGTCAATATGAACACTCAACTGCGGGTCATAAAGTCAGTAAAGATAGAATTACGACTGTTGTATGGTTACGATTCTTGTATTGGTAATTGGAAAGAACAATAGACCTCGGTGCTTGAAACCTATGAATTTAATTGCTATGCCTGTTATGTATTTATCTCAGAGAAATACTTGGATGGATACGAAAATTTTTATGAAATGGTTTTCAACGATATTTGTACCAGCAGTCAAAGAACGACAATTAAGTACGGGCAGGCTAGAGAGAACGCGGAAAACATGAATTCATGAAAATGTTACGTCATTGACTGTCACAGCGATGCTATAAAAAGTACTTATTATGTAAATTTATTCCGAGATTTATTATAAATCTGAGAACGACGAAAACATCGTTGCGTACCGCGTGCCACGACCCGCGCGATCCGTAGAGCGAAAATAAAATTGATGAATTCTCCTAAACCAAGGTAATTTAAAACGTTTATTCGTAACCGTGTTTACAATATTTGAAGTGAAAGGCAGTTAAAACAACTAAAAACTATATCTTGCTAAACTCATCCAACTATGTTTTTATATTATGTTTTTATAACGATATTGAGACAATTTAAATTGTTAACGAAGTCGGCAGTTGAACAGACGTTGGAGATCTTCCCAGACATTTTCAAAAGAAAGATCCCGACGTTTTTTCATCTCCGACGGATATAAATGTAGCGACTCAGAGAAGTCAGAAAATCAATTACCGTTCGTCTATCGAATATTATAGATTAATTATTCGTTCTACCGAAGGATCATCACTTATCAACCGAAGAATTTCATATCCGTCAGTCAATTGTCAATATCGAAATCGAGTAAGATTTGAATAAATCATTTTATATTGCTAATTTACTTTCGAACAACTTTAATCCTCTCCCGTGTCAGTATTCCCGCACATAGCAGGTTAGCCGAAATTGGAGCTTATTGCCAGTTGCATTAAACGTCAGTTGACGCTACCTTCTCGTCGGCGATTAAATAGAACGTAACAGACATATCAAGTTTTACTTTGAAAAACGATTGGAATCAGTTATCAAACATTGAAGGTAACGACGAAATGTCCCAGATATCGTTGGTAACGTTAATGATGATGTCAATGCAATTCTAGTAGCTTTAAATAACGTATAATCATGTAGAAACTGTACAGGAAACGATGTAATAGAATGGTTCGAAAATGGTAATATGAATAACATAAATTATTGAAAGGATTGAAGAGATTTCTAACGAAGGGAGCAATAAGGACAAAGAATATAGGAATGACATTCCAACGCATTCTGAAGCTTTTACGACGTCGGAGAAAGTCCTGAGGTGGTATGAAGCACAAGAAGAAAGTACCCTATAGAAAGATGTACTATATATGCATACTTGTCAAGGTCGTTATTAAAGTCATATGTCGATAAAATGTAGACGAAAATACGAAACCTAGATAGAATTTTGTCATTAAGAGATCCTGAAAACGTGTTTCATACTGTACATAAATTCTACATTGCATATGTTTTGCGCACTCATATTACAAAATATGTACAAACATATTGCATATTTCAAGCATATGTAACTTAATTTTTATCTTTCGCAATTATATCAAAAGTCTCGTTCGAAGAAATTACACATGTGATATTCCTTCGCCTACTGAAAATCACAGCGCTTTAGAGCGAGACAGAACAAGAAACCCTTTTGTAGCGACACTCAACAGTAAACTTTCCAACGGTTTCTGCGCCTTGCCTCGCTACACCAAGACCCTAGTCTGCGCACAAGATGATTGCCCGATGCCGATACATCCTCACGAATATTTTCATAAATCTTAGGATATATTTTAGCTAAGGTCCTCCAAAGTGACAAACAGCCTTTCTCTGAACAGCCTCTAAACCTATCACCTCTTACGAGAAGATACGAGAAATCTGCCTTTCTTACGTACGATGCTTCCCGCTAACGACCTTCTTTCAAGGGCTGTTAGCATCCTTTTCCAAGCACCAACAAAAAGACTAGCCAATTAGCAACGACTTTAATTTCCCTCACTTTGCGAATCAAGGCTTTGATCAACGAATCCGATGATTCCGTTCCTTAGACACACCAGATGACAGTTTTCCTTCGCGGCATCATCGCGACGGAAAGTCAGTCGTTACGTATCAGTCCGAAGCAATAGCTAGCAATCTGAAATTGCTGATCAGAGTTCCTCGGCATCTCCGGCAATAATCATCGTCCGAACTTATATCGAGCATCAAAACACATCGACCCGAGTCGAACTTGCGATTGCGAAGTCGCGAACCGCTACTAACATAACCGCGAGCCGCTGATTTAATAATCGCGAATTCTACGCCGAGTGTACACTTTCAGTAGATTAGAATAAAAGTTATTGTTGAACATGCTCCAATGTTTCCTTCCCTCACTATAACCACCACCTCACCTCACTTTCATAGCACTGCCACGAATACAGCATTGCCGTTACTAATCATTTTTTCTGAGCTATATTTTGCAATTGCAGTAGATTTATTTATAAAGCAGAGGGATACCGTTGTTTGGAAGGGCTGTAATCTCTTAGAACGAGGTTCTATATATAATTGCGATCGAATTTCATTTACAGGTAAGTTCGTTTGATCGTTCGATCAATTTCGCGCTTATTTGTATGAAACGCAGGATTTTTAACACGCGTTGGTTTAGAACGAGTTAAATATTTTATTGAAAGTGACAAGTAATAATAATGAAAATAAGATATTTAATAAACATCGTTATGAGTGAATACTAATTAAAACTAATAGTCAAGGTAGCTGTACTTTTAAGTACATTTAAATCTGCTTTTTCAGCCATAGTTAATGACGTTGAGTCTGGCTTCTAAAAAAAACACGGATATACTACGGTTGTTATGAACTGACCATTCACATATTTTTCATTTTTTAAATTTAACTATATCTTTTGCAGCCATAGTTAATGACGTAGAGACTGGCTTCTAAAAAAAACACGGATATACTACGGTTGTTATGAACTGACCATTCATATATTTTTCATTTTTTAAATTTAACTATGGCTTTAGCAGCCATAGTTAATGACGTAGAGACTGGCTTCTAAAAAAAACACGGATATACTACGGTTGTTATGAACTGATCATTTACATATTTTTCATTTTTTAAATTTAACTATAGCTTTAGCAGCCATAGTTAATGACGTAGAGACTGGCTTCTAAAAAAAACACGGATATACTACGGTTGTTATGAACTGACCATTCACATATTTTTCATTTTTTAAATTTAACTATATCTTTTGCAGCCATAGTTAATGACGTAGAGACTGGCTTCTAAAAAAAACACGGATATACTACGGTTGTTATGAACTGACCATTCACATATTTTTCATTTTTTAAATTTAACTATATCTTTTGCAGCCATAGTTAATGACGTAGAGTCTGGCTTCTAAAAAAAACACGGATATACTACGGTTCTTATGAACTGACCATTTACATATTTTTAATTTTTTGTTACCTAATTACAGTAATAGTCGACATTTGCATGTATGTAATTACATAATGGTAATCCGAAGAACAAGGTTTTCTCTGACGTACCACCAGTTGATAGTTGACAACTTTCCGCAATCGAGTCGAAGATAATTTATCTAGCTATTACACTAATTCTTTTTTGCTCAAGGACCTTTTCAGTCAGTCGAAGTAGCAACTCGAGATGATCTAGTGCATATATGGCACGTGTCTTACTGAAAGCGTAAAATGATTTTATGTATAAATTACTTTACACAAACATATCTAATAATTTATCTATATTTACATCTTCCAAAATATGATTTTGTAATATTTATGGCGGCACTTGACAGCAAAGTACCACCACTCGGTACTAACTAGTGTCGGACCTCGGCCTTGCAGTGGTTAGCGCCTTAGATTACAAACGTTCGCGACCCGGGGTCTCAAATTCCGGCGACCGAAGTCCGGTTTTTCTTCCGCGGCATCAAAAATGAGAAGAAAAATACAGCGCAGTAAACCAACAGCGACACCGGCTGTCTCACTCTACACACTATGCAGGCTCGCACACTAACTAAGGAGACTACAACAACTACACCGGCCAGGCAACTAACACAACAAACAATACACTACACCTGTTTCGTTCACTCGCGGAGAGACACTATCGCGAGGAAGCACGTCAACGGGAGTTGTAAATTCCCGTTACGATTAGACAATCGACGCCGCGAAATGATCGATCTCCTATTTCGATTAGGATAATAGAGGTAATTAAATTGAATATGACACGATTATAACAAGTTCTAAGTTCCAATTTATTATAACAGCTGATGTATGAACTAAGTGTGAGTTATCAGAGAATACGTAGGATTTCAAGACCGAGTAGAGTACATAGCGTAGATTCAGATGGTGAACGATCGAAGACGGAAAGATGACTGACTGTCTATGAAGATGAGGCTGCTGAGGAAACTTGTGATGGGTGGGTCAAGGGACATGAGATGAGCTGATTCGTTAAGGACAAGGTTTCGTTCTGAGAGTGAGGGAAATAGACTTCGTTGTTAATTGGTTATTTGCGCTGGTGGTGGGTGAGGAAGGGTACTAACCGCCTTCAAGATGAAATTGCTAGTGGGCGGCCTCATACGTGAGAAAAATAAACTTTCCCGTATTAACCCGTGGCGAACAGTAAAGTTTAGAAACAATACAGCGAAAGAATGTTTGTTCGGTCTGAAGGACCTTAACTAAAAAAATGCCTGAGATTTATGGAGGGTACACGAGGCTATTGAGTTGCCATCTTGCCCGCATCGTGTGGCCTCGTCTAAGTAGAAAGTGGCCAGACGTAACAACACCTCGTATTAATTTCTGTATCTTTTTGTATGATAATTTATAAAGCATTCACCAAGATGCTTCCTTGGTTTGGCCAAAATTCTTCCTTGGTGACATTATGCCAAATTGAATGTGATAACAGTGTCCTCACCTTATTATTTTTACAACATAATTGTTTTTTCAGTTGTTGTTTGATTTATTAGCTCATCGACAAAAAATATCTTCAAAAAATCATTTCTTTCTTTTTTCTTACGTGAGGAAATCTTCATGGACACCCCACCACACTTCTGGGAAGCGGCGGGTAGTGTCGGACTCTTACCGACTAAAACCCCACGGTGGGTTAACAGGAATATCCCGGGACCTCTTTCGAATTGCTGCCGGAGCACTTCTGCATCTTCTCCCATTCTAAGGGAGTCATTCCTCAGGTCTAATTTGGGCGTTAAGAGGGACCACACCTCCTAAAGTCACCCCCTGGGCCATTGTGCAAGTCCGAGGAGGACCCAAATCCTCCTCGGCGTAACGACTCCTATGACAACCTAGGGTGGCGGCAAAGCCACCCTTCGGTGCGAGACCCCACAAGGGTGAGAAGCGATCTCCCTCTCCCCCTCTGCCCGCTCCTTTGCGAGCATTACTTCTTCGCGATAGGATCGGACGGCGAGAAACTCCTGTTGCCCGCTCAGCATCGCTTCTACGATTGACGAGGGGGCCAAATTCTCGCCAATGCCGAGTCGCAAGACACGGCAGGGGACTTCCCGCGCCGGACAAAACTCCAGCGTGTTTTAGGCCGTGTCCTCACCCTCTCCGCAATGGTGACAAGTGTTCGTCATCTCTCTTCCTATTTTCTGTAGACACCCACCGAATACTCCATGCCCAATGAGCATCTGCATCACCAGGAAGAATAATGGGAGCCCTTCACGGTTCCTCCAAACTTCCCAACTCGGGAGGACCGACTTAACGGCCCGGTGGCCCCGGACCTGATCTTCGGCAAAAAGGTCGGGGCGTCACCCTGCTTGGCCGCCTGTGCAGCGGGGCAGCAGTCCTCGCCCGAACCCAGGCCGCTCTAGTTTTCGTACACGCGCCGGAACGTCAAGGCCTGGAGCTCGAACGGAGGAGATGCCGCCAGGACAGACGCCGACGCATAGGATATCGTCCAGTATACCCTTACGATCCTTATGGCAGTCGTCCTATGCAGCCTCCTCAGCGAAAGCAGACGACGACTCTCCATCAGATATTTCATCTGAAGCTCCACCTTGATATGTTCCCCGTTTATATCCAAGCACAGGCCGGGCGGACGAGCCACAATACGCCACCAATCGTAAAACCTCAGAGTTGGCTAGGAACACCCTCAGGCCCAGCCTGCGTATGACACGCACCCCGCAAGCGACGGCGAGTTCGCCGAGACGCAGTGTCTGGGGCCAGCAACGTCGCCAGACCAGCACCAACGTGTCGTCGACATAATACACCGTGCCTGCGTCCGGGAACAGGGGACTGCGAAACACCGCGTCGTAGCTGACGATTCACAAAATTGATCCCAAGACAGAACCCTGTGGAACACCGCGCTCGACGGGTCGCCGCTCCTTTCGATCCTTGCCGGTGTACCCGAACCACCTGTCCCTCGGATAAGCTCGGATGACACGCATAAGATAGAGAAGCACCTGGAAGAATTCAATGGCCTCCACTATCGCATCCCAGGGTATGGTGTTGAACGTGTTGACTATGTCCAAAGAGATTGCCAACGCCACCCCACCATGGCCCCGACACGACTCGTATACGACTCACCGCGTCCACCATCGAGCAACCCTGCCAGAAGCCGTACTGGCTTTCGTGCCAACCGGGCACCCTCTCCAACATGTGGACCTCAAGACGGGCAGGAATAAGTCTTTCAAGGTGTTTGCCCACCTCGTTTAATAGGTTCACCGGCCGATACGCGGATGACAAGTCTATCGGTCGACCTTCTTTTAGAAGGAAGACCAACCTCGGCATATTCGGGGATAGGCTCCCTCCTTCAGACGCCGTGTAAATAGGTCTGCGTCCAATGGAGAAGGTAGGCTTGTAATTTCGAGAGTTGTGCACCCGAATGGACTACTGTAGAAGGCTGCGATCGAGAAATTAGGATTTTGTATATAATGGCATTCTTGACTGAAAGCATTGAAGGTAAAGAATATGAACTAAACCACTGAGTTTACTCAATGAATAAACTAAACTACCTTTCATAATATTTCACCGTTTATTTAAGGTAAACATATATACAGTATCATATTTTATACAGAAAAATATTATTTAAACGAAAATTAATTATGTATCATCATTGAATATGTGGTGGATATCTAACGTGTTGATTTATTTATAAATCATACTTATTGAAGCGAATATATTACAAAGGTTAACAAGTGATAGCGGTGATTGAATAATCGAGACGTCGATGACGATGAATTTAGGTTCGATAACGAATACACGGTCAACGGGATGACGATTGCGATTTGCAACTCGACGTACGTGTTCACTGGACTAGTCGAACTTATCGGATTGCACCCCAGTCCAAGTGGAACTGACGTAATACAATCCTCTCCGTACCTCTCTGTACCCCTCGGGTCAATCTTTGTTTTTAAGGAGAGTTATTTAATTACTTTATACCGTAGCTACGTTCAGTGACACGTTATGTCACTTCGAGCCCAAGCCCACTGTTATAAATCTCTGGCAATCATAATTGACTTGACTCATAAACAGTTATTTCTCAGTTTCATTGTTTAAGAATGGCTACAATAAATAGACTGGACTAAAGTATTGGGGAGCTTTACAAACATTCCAAAAGAAAGGCCCTGATGTCCTCTCATCTCCGACATATTTAATGACGAGACAAGTGAATACTTGTGATAGTCAGATATATTTCAAAATCGCTCTAAGTATAGAATACAGAGTTAATATATTACTCACTCCCTCGCTCACTCACTCACGCTCGTTCAATGCTACTCGTTATCATAATACTTGTTGATAATCGTCCTAGAGAGCATGTTCGTTTATTTACACTGGTCGGGGGTACCGGAAAGTTTGAATTCGATTCCGGTTGACGGTCACACGTAGCGGCGATATTGTTTTGTCCGGAGTTTGTTTACTTTTGAATCTCGTACATCGAAACGGCGTTGATACACCGAGGCAAAACAACAACATGAGTCACTCTCGATTCGAATCGTCCTATGACTTACTTTCAACAAAAATGTTGAACAAAATTACAATTTTCAAATCCAATAGTTTATATTTGACGCGTATGTTGGAAAGTGGCACTCTTTTAAGTTTCCTTTGATCTCTTAAAAATTGATTAACTATTAACACTATCTATGACGTATGTAAATAACATATCATATCCAAAATATTATTCATGATTGAAACATTTCAGTGTTATTAAATTTTTTATTGGAAAAGCAAAATAGTAGTATAATTTTAGAGTTTACAAAGCTTCTTAATAATGAAAAAATTATTTGTGTTATACAATATTTATTAGATATCAGTTACATACAAAATAATAATAATAATATGATCGTAGTAATCGTATAAGTAAAGCAAAAGTTGGTCTCTATTAGCGTTATCGCATCCTGAGTCGAGTATGCAGAGAAAGAAGCAGAGAAAAATGGTTTTGGTTAGTTTTACACGATGGCGCTATACAAGAAATCCTAACTTCCCAATTGAAGCGTCCTACTGCGAACAAATTGACCAACATTCGGTCACTAAGCCCTTACCCTCACTATAGAAATTTGCAAACCTGTGTATACGAGCGTGCGATGACCCATACTTTACGGTTATACAATGTTTTGCCCTATACTCTGTAATTTCCTATTAATCTCATTCGACGCTGCATCGGTAACATTGAGAATGACACTTACATGATAAAGGGCCTTAGAACTTCCCGCCTGTGACAAACTAAGTTCTTGTCTGCGCTACGGTGAAACTAGGTTCTTGTCTATGCTAGGATGGAACTGGGTTCTTGTCTATGCTAGTGTGGTACAAAACAGGGTAAATTTCCTACTTTTGCAACACGGAGCTTGGTGCAGCTCTTGTGCCATGGTACAATTCAACCTACAAACGTGAGTATTGTCGTTTCTTCTCTGGTATTGCCATTCGCGAAAAGGCATTTCTGCAGCACCACATCGAAAAAGGTTTGCCGAGTCAAACAGTGAAACAGAAAAATTTTCGTGCTAGGTGAGAGATAAAGCGGTGGAAGAAAGAGTTGTGGATATTAAGCGTGTTATTTTACATGACGAAACAAGTGAATGCTTGTGATAGTCAGATATATTTAAAATCGTTCTAAGTACAGAATACCGAGTTAGTATAATACGTCGCTCGTTCAATGCTACTCAATATAGTGATACTATAGATAGCGATTATCCTAGAATTCGTTTACTTATACTGATCGGGGGAGTACTGGAAATTTGAATTTGATACCGACTGACGGTTGCACGTAACGGTGATATTATTTTGTCCGGAGTTTCTTTACTTTTAAATCTCGTACATCGTAACGATGTCAATACCCCGAGGCAAAACAATAACATGAATCACTCTCGATTCGAATCGTCCTATAATTCATGCGCCGCTACAGAGTGAAAACTTCGGATGCTGAAATTTGCTTTACATATTGATTAAACATTTAGAAATAAATATGCAATATAGCAATCATGAAGCAGCGAATAAAAGCTTGACAGAAGTGGATGGAGAACTAATAAGCGAGCGGCCGTAGTGTTTAATGCTGCTGCGTTAATTTATCAATTTGAATTGATCGGATACCGTATAAGTGAAAAACAAATTTTCCCATTACTTCAGATACTCCATTTTTATCGCTTGACACATCGTCTAGATCTGAAAATGCTTTTTAGAATTCTTGAGATTCCAATAACAGTTTTAATGGTGCTTCTTGCCTTTTCGATAAAATGCTGGATTGTAATGTCAGCCAACGAAGGATTGCAATCCTTTACGGAGCAAATCTCCTTGTGATTCATAGAGTTTATTCACATTAATAAATCTTTGATTATTTGGATTCAAATCTTACATTTACTTTTGAGATTGGTCATGTTGCTCAACGTTATAACAAAAATGCCAGCATCTAAGCACTTAATGATAGTGCATTCTAATCCATGTTGCTGGTATGATACACAATTTTCATATCAACTTCTTCGTAATTTTGACAAATAAATTCCGTATTCATTGTACATATAACATTTCGATTGTGGGGAGCGTTGAATATGAGAGGATAATCGTGTAATAGACGAGATTACTCGTTATTGAAACCGTCAAATATATTTCAAATGATAAATTAGTATACAGATAATATTCGCACAGACGCTCGTACTAACCGATTCGCTAAGACAGTATATAAGTCGTAAAATAGGATCGCTAATGACTCGTTAATTAGATCGCTGATAATTCGCTGCTCACTGTTGACTGCTAACTGTCCTCGTGCGATCGCGATTATCTTATACTGGTCGGGGGGGAGTAAAGTCGGAAAATTCAAATTCGTCCTAGATCGAAGGTTGGCATTAAAGGCTACATTATCTTTTTTTTTTTTGCCTGGAGATAATCGAACGTTAATTTCTTGTGTGGAGGCGGTGTCCGTGTTCCGAAGCACAACAACAACATGAGTCTCTCTCGCTTACCTCGACCTATGACTCATGTGCCGCTACACGATTTTCAATTTTATGAATGTAAAATTGATTAGTTATTTCGATAACCAAGTGATTAATTATTAATTAATGTAATGAATAATCAAGTTAAGTATTTATATAATTAATAGTTTTAATCAATTAAATTAACACGTTGACGCCGGCGCCGATATTCATGGTTTTTTCCGTGGGGCGGCGCCCGAATTCACTGTTTGTTTCGTGGAGCATTATGGTGGGTCACATTAGACTGTTCGACACCGCAATTTTTCAACTTTGACCTCAATTTATAGCAAAATTACAAAAGCTATACGATTCCTGTTGAGTTCAATAAATTCCGTGGACTTCGACTAATACATTGATATACAATAGTTTGTCAATATCAATTTGCATATATCTATAAATTTTAAGTAAAGCTGACGGGACCAGCTTTGGCCCTAATTTTGTACTCTTTTCGATTTTTCTCAAAAAGTAGAGGTCTGACGCGAATTCTGAACATCGCATGCAATTCTGTGAACATTTTTCTATAAGAGACGTTCATAGCGCGAATCAAAAAACTTTTCAATTTCCTACAGGAAAAAAGAATAGTCATGCATGTCCGTCGGATAACAACGGCGCGGATAAAGAACATGCAAGAGGAAAATCGTGTTAAGTTACGTAAAATGGACAGACAAAAGGTCAGTATGTATGCTAATTACTTCCAAAAATCATAGGTGCGTTATTGTTCAGGGGAAAAGTAGTAAATTAAAGCCAGACACTGTTTTCTTTTTTATAACGATGCTAAAAAGAGGGTTGATCTATCCGATCAGATGTCATCCTATTATAGTTGTTTGCGCAGAACCATAAAATGGTATAAAAAAATTGTAATGGAATTAATATGTGGGACTTGCTTCGTAAATGCGTGGTATATACGTAGAAAATGGGGTACTAAAAGTATTAAAATTTTAAAATTTCGGGAAGAAATTATTTGTCACCTTTTAAATATAGTGAATCCCCACAGAGAAGAAATGCCAAGTGAAAATGAAGTACTGCCGAAAAAACGATCACATTTTCTGCAGTCGTACCAAGGGCCCGCGAGCAAAACGAAACGGCGGTGTAAAGAAAGTTGTAAACGCATGCTGGAATAAAAGGTAGAGAGTATGCCGCGAAAAGAACGAAAAAAGTAACAACATATTGCGATCGTTGTAAGAGCCAGCCGGCACTCTGCCTAACTTGCTTTAAAAAATTGCATGAAGAAAAGAAATAATTATGTTAAGTTTATAATATTGAATCGTTATGTTTTTACTATTGTATGTCTGCTTATAATGTTGAGATAAAATAATATAAACCTATTTTATACTACCTATTTTGTGAAATACATGTGTGACCCACCGCCGCCCGTCGAGAAAGACACGTCTAACACCACGGTGGGTCGTGCCAGCATCAACGTGTCAATTGACGTGTTTATTGGAGTGCTTACATCAAATGTAATTACCATGTAATTATTCGCATTCTTATAAACATCGTCTCCTCTTTCTATTTCGTTCGGTAATTTTCACCTTGAACGTATTAAACATTTCCTTCGACGTCGCAACTTTAAATTTGTTAACGTTTGCTATCTACGAATTGACCGCTATTGTCTGATTCCGGATCGCTTTGTCGTGAATGCGTTAAATATAAAGATAACGAACAAGGAAAGTAATTGGGAAGTAGCAAGACACCCCACAGAGTTCATATTTAGGAAGGCCAGTTTAAAATTATGGAAATTGACTTATTCCTTATACTGCAATGTTTGGGTCCGTTCGAACCCAAATACGTTACGATCAAATCCCGCTAGTCTGCAAGCTTAATTAATTTATGCGATAGCGTAGTTGTTTATGTTAGAGCGGCGAGCAGCCGAACGTATTATACTATATAACGTTATACGTTATACCATAATAGTATTTAACGTTACACGTCATGCTGGAATATTATATAACGTTGTACGTTATACTGTAATACTATACAAAGTAATACGTTATACCATAATAGTGTATCATGTTATACGTTATACCATAATACTACATCACGTTATACGGTATACCGTAATACTATATAACGTTATACATTATAACTTATTTATACGTGAAAGCAGCCAACCGAATATGCGGAGTTTCGTTGAATGGTTTGTTTACTTCTTTGAGTAGCGATTTCTTCAAAATTCTTGACTCGCGACTGTCACTGACGACCGCCACTGACGACTTCGTACTCACAACTGCTGTCTTGATTGCCTTGCTTCCCAGTGTCACCTTTAGATATGCCCACTATAATCGCCTTTATATCCGTCAGCGAAGATGGTATCGTACGCGATCTGCCCACTATATCAAGGAAGGACAAAACGTTATACAACACAACGTAACACAATAAAAACTAATATAATATAACGTAATACTACACACCGTAATACATTAGCATGCAATACTATATAATTTAATACTAAATACCGAAATAAAATATATCGTAATTCTATAAACCGTAACACGTTATAACGTAATACTATATATCGTAATACTATATAACGTAATTCTATATACCGTAATACGTTATAGGATAATACTATATAACGTAATACTGTATACCGTACTACGCTATAATGTAATTAATACCTTATAACGTAATACTGTATAGCGTAATACGTTATAACGTAATACAATATAAGACAATACATTATAACGTAATAAATAAACTGCTATGGTTTAGAATTGTTGCGATACATGGGCGATTAAGTATTTTCTGTTCTTACCAATAGCGAAATGAGTATATATCAAATCCATATAATATAATTTTTCACATGTCCTACGACATAGTTATTGTAGCGCATAGTCGTCTTAATCCACAGTGAAAGAATTAGTCCTCGGACGACGAAGGTTCTGACAATTGTGATAGTTACAGATATACAGACGTCTCACGTTCACTTTCTAAGCTACATTTATGTGTCAGTATTTTATCACACTGTACTAATTGAAGTAGGATCTTTGATAAGCACCTTAACAACGAATAACGTGGAAGAAAAACTTAAATCAGGATATGTTGTATCTTCTAAATTTTGTAACTTTTATTATTTATTTAATTATTTACTTATATTATTTATTATTTACGTTACATAATTTACTTTTAACATTCTTGTTTCATCTGCATTTGTGTTCGTATTTGCCATAAACATCTGCATTCTAGCCATCAAATTCGTAGCCTATTCGCGTATTCACACTTGCGGCGACTAGAAAGAGGTTCATAATTATGCAGAGGATGTATTTATTGAATTACCTTCATTGTTAAAGCATGTTGTCAGGAAAGAAATCTATGATTCGTTAATTGATTCACTAAATAATTCCCTAATTCGTGGTCCAAATGTTTGTCTTATTCTATAAATTCTGCAGACACGGATTGTAACCCAACTAAAAATACACATTACGATATAAATCAAGATTAGCAACGTGTTAGTAAGAACGTGTACATGTTAATAATTGAAAATATTCAATGTTAAATTTCCAACAATACATAATTCATCAGAGTTATTTCATTTTTATTATTTCGAACAAATAGCAAAATTTATGAGGCATAATTTTACAACTCAATAAAGCCATTCGTTTACAAGATTTGACCACAATCAACGAACCACTACATCGTGAATACTCTCAGTAAATCTTAACCGCATACGCATCATCGTCTGCACAAACAAACGCAACTTTTCTCTCATCAGTATTTTGAATTTTACGTCGTATGTGGGCGTTTTCCATCGCCTCGTCATTTTTCCGCACAACTAGACGAAGGAAGACAAAAGTCAAAAAGTCACAGCTAGACAACGAACTTTCTAATTCGACAACACCGGTTCGTCAAACATATGGGAGGATTAGCGTAGAGTATAATTGTCACGTAAAATAAAAAAGAAATTTAAGAAAAAAAAGAAACTTTATTTTTTTCTTGTTTGCAATATACTTCTGAGCTCTAAACGTGACTGTTCAAAACTGACTTGGATGATTTTAGGGGGAGTATTTAAATTCTTTTATTCGTGGGAGTGGGAAAAGGATTAGATCATACATTTCTGACAACGGATAGAGTGACCGGGTGTTATCCCGATGGTCACCAATGCTAAGGCGCTTGGAATCTCGCTATCTTATCGCTTTGTTTAGTCGGATTTCGTCTGTGGCATTTCGTCTGTCATAACATCGTAGATAGTAATAAATGTCTGAATGGTAATTTCGAAACAATTGAGAGATCAACGATACTTTACAAATTCCAGTCACTTCAAGTAAAATTCAAGTCAACCAGAATATTGTTCAACAATTGATCAAGATTCAATATAGAACCTTGGAGACCTGGATAATTTATGAATTTCGAGCTTCGATAGATCATCAATGAAATATTATTTATCAAGCACTCCACCCATTTACTTTGATACCGAAAGCCATCATTCTCAGATACTAACTAATGGCAACGCAAATGAATTTCTAGAAGCGTCCATATAATCGGTAGACTATTTTTTTTTTTTTTTTTCATACGTGGAAAAATCCTCATGGACACTCGCTGTTGTACGCAACAGCAGAGTAGTGTCGGACTCTTACCGACTAAAACTCCACGGTGGTCGTCCTGACGTTTGGTAGAAGCGACCTCGGGCTCTTTTACAAATACTACCAGGGGAGTCGCTCCTCGTCATCTTTTCCCAGCTGTTTATAGGGGAGGCATCCCGGTCTATGTTGGGCCGCTAGGGCGCGACCACACCCCCCAATGCCTCGTTCCTAGTTTGACGCTGCTAGGTCGGCGGCGGTGCCGCGCCCCTGCGGCGTACTGAAATTCTTTGGCGCGACAAGCTCGCAGGATCGCGCGTTCTTTCCCGGTTTCTTTCCGCTCGCTCCTTCGCCAGCATCACTTGCTCGCAGTAGGAGCGGACGGCGTTGAACACCTGGCGCCCCCTGAGCATGGCCTCAACGACCGCTTCGGGGGCTAATCTCTCACCAATGTCGAGCCGTTGGACGCGCCGCGGTTCTGCCCTCGCTGAACAAAACTCCAGCGTGTGTTGCGCCGTGTCCTCCTCTTCCTCGCAGTGGTGACAGATGGAGGTCACCTCCCGCCGAATCCTTAGCAGGTACTCGCCGAAAACTCCGTGGCCAGTGAGCACCTGTGTCATCCTAAAGGTCAGCGGGACTTCGCCTCGATCTCTCCAGTCTTCCCAGTTGGGAAGCACGACGAGAACAGCTCGGTGTGGCCGCGCAGCGTCCTCCTCGGTCAGCTGAGAGCGCCGCCGCTCCCAGATCTCCAGCTACGCCTCCACTCGGACGTCCAGGGCCGACCAGTCGTCGGACGACGGCGCCGTTGTACGTCCGTCCGCGCGCGGGGCCCTCAGGTGCGTGTACACCCGTCGCAGCTCGAACGGGGGGGATGCCGCCAGCACCATCGCCGACTCGTAGGACATGGCCCTGCATCCTCGGATGGCGGTCGTTCTTTGCAGCCTCCTCAGCAGGATCCGACTGCGGCGATTAGCTATCAGGTTCTCGGCCCATACGGGAGCCCCGTAGAGGACTCGGAACCGGACCACTCCCTCGTATAGTCGGCGGACTCCCAATCCTGCTCCGGCGATGTTCGGTAGTAGGCCACATAAGGCGTTGGCTGTGGCCGTCGCCCTCGGGACCAGGAGCTCAAAGTGCGGTCCAAACGTTCATCGGCTGTCGATGGTGAGACCCAGGTACTTCATCTGGTTCCCCACCGGAACAGCTTCTCCGTTGATGGTCACAGACAGTCCAGGAGGAGGGGGTCCTCTGTGACGATGGTCGAAGAACCCCAGGGCCTCGGATTTGGCCGGCGACACGCTCAAGCCGAGCCTCCGAATAGCGCGTACGGCGCAAGCCACGGCATCCCTCGCGAGGTCCGCGGCCTCGTGCCACCAGCGTCCCCTGGCCAGGACCAAGGTGTCGTCAGCGTAGCATACCATGTCCGTACCCGGGGGCATCGGACATCGGAGGACGGAGTCGTAGGCAGTGGTCCACAGTATGGGTCCCAACACCGAACCTTGCGGAACGCCACGCTCCACCGGTCTTCTTTCTTCCCCGCTCCTTCCGGTGTATGTGATCCACCGGTTGCTGAGGTACGCCCGGATGACCCTGACGAGGTACGTCGGTACCTCGAAGTACCGCAGGGCCTCCACGATCCTGGCCCAGGGGATGGCTTCGAAGGCGTTCGTGACGTCCAGGGAGACCGCCAGCGCCATCCCTCATCGGGAGACCATGTCTTCCGCCATGGACCTCACCCGCATTACCGCGTCCACCGTCGAGCGGCCCTGGCAAAATCCGAATTGGCTGTCGTGCCATCCGGGCACCCGCTTCGACATATGAGCTTCCAGGCGGGCAGCGATTATTCGCTCCAGCAACTTGCCCACTTCGTCTGGCAGGCATACTGGCCTGTACGCGGATGGCGAGTCCAGCGGACGACCTTCTTTCCGTAACAGGACCAATCTCGCCGTTCGCCACGTCCGGGGGTAGACGCCCTCCTTTAGGCATCTCGTAAAGAGATGTCGCAGACGGAGAGCCACGATATCCATCGACTCCGCCCAAGCTCGGCCCTGGATTCCATCCGGACCCGGCGCCACGTCCGGGGATGCCATCCTCTTTGTCGCCTCGAAAAGCTCCTCTTCGGTGACTCGCAGCTCTTCGCTCCACTCCGTCGTGACCTCTGTCTCGTGGCCGGAGGAGGCGGAGGATGGCCCTGGCTGCCTCGCGTCGCTATATTCCCGCTGAAACAGAGTCCCGATGACGTTGTCCAGCAGCACCGGATCCATGATTGCGGTCAGCGGGGGGGCCGAAGGTCGCAACTTCTTTGTCACCGCTTTGTACGGCCGCCCACACGGATCGGATTCGACCGCTTCGATCAGCTCCGACCAGGACCGAGCTTTCGCGATCTTGATCTCCCGCTGAAGAGTGCGTCTCGACTCACTGTAGGCCTCGTAACAGTGGGTGACCTCTTCCTCGTCGCGTGTCCTCCTACGACGACGGGCAAGGATGTGTAGACTGATATCGATTACGTATATCGGATTTGTAAATACGACTATATATAATGATATTAAATTATGTTGTATTATATTATATAGGGTATATAAAGTGATTAATATATCCGTGTTCTTAATACACAGGTACACGTGTATTAACATATTCATATTTCATTTCGAGTGATTATTAACGTATAACAAAATTCCCGAATATTTAAGAAAGTACAATAATTTGCGAAACAAATACACAGCGGTTCACGATAATATTCGAACACTTATTGTTCATTATACGGAACTTTCCGATATTTCATTAGCATTGTAACAAGACACAACGATTGTTATTGTAGTGTCAGGAAATACAAATAATAATGATTTATTTATAAATATATGGATTGTACAGATGTTCATTAAACAGAAGAACGATGGTTGTTTAACGTGAATTAATCACAATAACGTACTATACTTTAGACAACTCAATAGTTAATTTGCAACACTCGTCACAACGGATCCAGCGCTCTCTCTCTCTCTCTATCTCTCTCTCTCTCTCACGCGGACCACACTCTCTCGACAACGCTAGCAACTTTATCTCCACAACGCGATTCGCACTCTCTGACTTCTCGATTCACACTCTCTGACTTCTCAGCTGACACTGAACGTGAATTTGTCTTTCTACCTTAGCATCCCTTTTGTCCCTCCGACCTAGCCCCGCAACGCACGTGTTTCTAAACCACTCGTGGCCAGGGTCACGTAGGCCTCTCTTTCTACAAAACTCTTCAAGTGAAGAACCGACGGCATATTGATAGGCCTATCGGCACATCGGCTCGCGACAATGTTTATGGTTTACCCGTATCTTTTAGGCCCTTTGTCCACGATACTACATTATTATAATAATAAAATTTGAAACCAATCGGAAAATGTATGTTGCAGTTACAGCACTTACATTTGTAAACACTCACTCACAATAAAACGTTAATACACGGAATGAATATTAGTTTTAAACATTCAATTGATACCAAAGGTCCTCTCACTACTACACATTGTGACTTATTAATGTAGCGAATAATTGAATGTCCAAATACTTTGGTCAGCTTTGCAATCAATATTTTGCAAATTCTACATTTATTTTCAGATTCGTTTCAAATTTTACCAATACAGTAACGATAGTTGTGTCCTGTTACAGTGCTAATGAAATTTCAAAATGTTTAGTATAGTATATATTGCTTTCGTAGGCCATTGTATGTTGCAAATGTTGAGTTTGAAACACTAATGGTTAAGCCAGAATTACGCTTCGATTTGGATCTGTATAAGTGGCAAAAGGCAAAATAGATATCAATTTCAGAACTTGCTAAATAGTATCTAACTACACTAGCAACGTAGATTATGATAGAATGATGTGTTTCACTTGGGGAAACGTTGTTAGGACGAAAAGGAACCATCTACGCCTGTTGTAAGATGATGTAAACACAGTAGTCCTGTTCGTACCGGCGGGGCAGCCAGCTACGGTCGTTAAGGCCAATGCATAAAGACGGACGCCGTCGTCTCGAGTTCGAATCATGCTATGGGAGTATTTTCCCGAATAAAATGGGGATACTTCAAAATGGTGTAGTCACCATTGTAATATACTACACAGCAAGAAGAAGTGCCGTCCTTGCATATGTGTGTAGTTAGAGTACCTTCTGCGATGATGGTAAAAAAAGCTGCTTGGAAAAAAGCAGCACCCGCCCCACATCACACGCGCCAAACATTTCACACCAGGCTTAATGCCGAAAACATGACACTAGGCACAACTAATGTCCCGCCCGTGGAGGTTTTAGCCGGTAAGAATCCGGCACTACCTTCTGCCACCACCTGCCTGCCACTCCCTTCCAACAAGGTGGAAGGTGTCTATGAAGATTTCCTCCACGTAAAAAAAAAAAAAAAAATTTTTTTTATAGCAAAACAGATTACTTGATTAGTCTTTTTTAACCGAAATGATATATTTTTTACTATTATCTACAACCTTATATTACATCATACAAATATTCGTTTCTTATATATTGCTTCTTGCGTGAATGTATTTAAATATACGGGTATTTCGTTGTGCAGTATTAATCACACGAAATACATAAAATATAAATATGTTAGGAATTACTAGGATTAAAACCTGGATTTATTGATTATGGGTGTATTCTTAATACACGTTCAAAACCATAACTTCAAATTTCTATGTTTCCTATGGAGCTACTAATTTATACATGTAAAGTAGTGTCTATTGATAACATAGTAATAATATATTTTTCTCCTTTGTACGTATATTCCTACGTATATTTAAATTACTATAATCAACTATTTTTAAATATGACTTATGACTTATAAATACTCTATACTAAGAATACTCTATACTATCAAATATTGAATATCGTGCTAACATTAACATCCAAAGTCTCTCTATAAAATTGGAAGAACTTTTTAGTCTGCTAGAGTTATGTAATCAGTTAACAGTAATGTTCTATTTTTTTGTCAGTGGGTTTTTCCTGACGGTGGGCTTGCGTCAAAGCCGCCTCGCAGTAATCGCGTCGGCGTTGTCGTGCGTAATAGTCCTGTTAAAACTAGCATGCTGCACGATTTCTACACATTCGTATTTTCAGAAGCATAACTAGACCAAACAAATGTTAAATAGAGATCTTTTTAACCTCTAAATATTGTAACATATCGTCAAAAACTGACTGCACATTAAATAACTGATAGGAAATCACAAGGGAATAAGACAAAATCTTGAGAATTTGAATTTAGTATTTTTATCCTAAATTAAGTTATAAATCAATTTTTATTACTTGGAAAAATACAATAAATTTTCTACAACAATAAATGCAGAATATACTATTTTATGAAAAATAGCGATGAACTACCTTACGTCGTTATGATTCTTGATTTCCGAATAAATGGCAGTTTTTTAATATTCGAGATAAAATTCTTGCTTATTTGTTGCTGACAAGGAGGATTTGACGATCCAGAAATTAAAAAAACTACGAAAATCTGTGTACAAGTAAAGTATGCCATCTGTAATATAATCCCATTTTCCATTAATGTCATATTTCGGTGAATGTCATAATATTCGGTAATAGTTGGTAAACGGTGTTAAAAAAAATTGAAAATTCATCGTTTTCGAGTTACCCTTTCCTCCCGTTCCCACCTGAAAATATTTCTTTCCAAGAAGTTGATACGAATCGTATTTTAGTAGTAGTGTTATCGTATTTTCAAGAAGTTCAGCTGAAATATCTTTGGATACCTTCTGTCCGTATCTGTAAATGACTTTGTATCAACATTTTTTCTAAATAAATAAATAAAAACCATTATTATCAAATTTGAAGTCCATTTTAGTCCATTTTATGGCTAGTCCTAATCAAGATTCGTTACACGCCCCTAAATTTAACTATAACCCGACATATATATATTATAGGTAGTAGTTCAGTCTATAATACAATAATGGTCAGAAGAAAGTTTGAAATTTGAATCTGGATAGTAGTATTAGTAACATCATATTATATATTTTTCACGATATTAATAATGATTATCTATTTTGTTTACCAAAATTATAATGCAATAACTTTTAACCTTTCTTTTGTCCTTTGCGTATGTCTACAATATACAGTCTATTTGATTCAACGACAAAGGTCATACAACACTGAACAAAAGTGAATCAATAAATATTTATTATTTCTTTAGTTATTGCAAGCATTTAAAAAAACATGCACGACATTAAAAACTCGTTTATATTAGATCCGATCATGCAAAATGTTTCTGCTATTTATTTTGTATATACTGTGGTTTGTATATTTATTGGTTGAGTTATGTTCTTCACTGAATCTCATACGATTAAGTCAAATTAGATTAAATTAAATAAGGTTTTTACTATTAGATCAAATAAGACCTTCTTGAAAAGAACCTTGTTCGTGAATTCAAACTCGCGAAGCTCGAAAAATAGTGGTTTAAATGCGGGGAGCGAATAGGAAGGAAATTACGTGACTGTTCTAACTTCATCACGAGAGAAACTCTTTTAGTTTCGTCTATTCGGTTGCTGTGACGACTTCTTTACTAAAACTCAAGGTACAAAATTTTAATGGCGACATCACTCGTACCTTCCAACACAATTAATTTGATTTTTAAATTTGAAACTTTCACGTTGATTGAATGACGTATATTTCTTCGGGTTTTTATTGTGCTTTTATTAGTACGTTGTTGCACTGAACATTCTTAAATCTCCCTGAACAAGTAAACTTCTATGTTCACGAAAACTTACCAATGAAAATATAAACACGATTGAAACTCTAAGAATCACAAATATAATATCGATGTCAGCTATCTGTCCCTCCAGTTCCTCTGTGACCCTTTGGTCGTTGCCTTTTCTTTTTCATGCCCTCTTTTCTTTACAAATTCTTCTAATTTAGATAAAAATATAAAGAAACTGTTCTCAATACACAGAGTATATCTTACACGGGTTTGATACGCCATACAAGACCAAGTGGAAAATGTAAAGTGACAATTTTCGATGTTAGACTCTGTTTTCCAAGAAAAATCTACTATACAATTTAGTTAAGTTCGCGTGCGCTTGAAAGCCTGTTTGGCGGGACAAACCGAAAGGGTGTGATTGCCTGCACAAAGCA
The DNA here is from genome assembly GCA_905332935.1 of Bombus hortorum. Lineage (NCBI taxonomy): Eukaryota > Metazoa > Arthropoda > Insecta > Hymenoptera > Apidae > Bombus > Bombus hortorum. Next base: position 11,480,877 of record HG995199.1, read on the forward strand.
ATTTTTAATACAAGCTTTTTCAGAAAATCAATTATGAAGCTCCGTCCATTTGACTCTCGTTACTTTTCAAGTGCACGCGTACCTAGATGACGGAACTTTACAATTCATTTTCTTGGAAACGAAGCCAAAGTTTACGCATCTGGATGTACGTATACAAGTATCGTCTATTTTCACACACATTTGTATGCTTTTTTAAATATTTTTCTATAAATTAATATTAACACGTTGATTTCCACGACACCCGTATTCGGGTGTCATCAAGGTTTCTGGTAGGGTAGTGTAACCCGTATTCGGGTGTCGCTTATTTCACTACTTGCGCAAGGATCGTCGTAGGTATTTGAAAAGATATTCCATAATAATAAAACTATTGAATTGTTATAAAAGTAATACGAAAATAGTTTATTAACAAAATTATTTAGAATGTAAAGCTTTAAAGCATTCTATACATAGCTGAGGTTGGTCGAGACAATTTGGACAATTAATTGTTGTTTTCTTTAAATTTTTTGTGTCTTTGTTCGGTCCATTCGACGTCTTTTATTTGCATAACATATTTTATTTGCATGCGCGTCTTCCGAATTGATTTTTCCAAACGGCGATATTATGCTGATTCCGTCGAAGACAAGGATTTTTTGTATTTTCAGACAACCCTAATAATTTTTCAGCTAATAACTCTCTAAATATTCTAATATTCATACCCCTTCTTGTTACAATTTTGTAAACCGTTAAAGCGTTTTCAACAGAAATTCGCAGAAGGAGTTGGACGCCAAGTTTTCTGTACCATTTGATTCCTTTTCTAATTGTGGTGGCATAAGAAACCATTTGGTCGGAATAATCTATACCACACTTTCCTTCGTTATATTCAACAACAACTAGTGGTTTGAATATTGCGAACAAACGAAACGAGGGATCATTCTTGAGACCACCGCTTGAGCGACTCGCATTACTAAAATAACGATGGGTGTATCTAACAGAGAACGGAGATTTCCTTGGAAACACGCGTGACAGTCAATGTGTTAAATAACAAAACCAGCGACTGCAGCTAACGCTGATACCGCGTTGAGAGCACTCGTTCTCGTCCGATCACGAAAGTTAAGCAACGCTGGGCACGGATAGTACTTAGATCGATGACCACTTGGGAACTCCGTGTGGTTGTTAGCTTTTTTATTTTTCCACCTTTCTATACTTATTTTTAATATTCTATGATCGTACACACCGAGAAAAAAATATATTTCTAGTATTACGCGACTATTATTGTACGTTGTATCAAAGATAAGTTAGCACATGTTTTAAAACTGAAACAAGTCACGTTCCTTGACATGCAGAAATCTGATAACAGGCCAATGTCAAAAATTATTCTACATTTTCGAGTTTCTTTGCATGGGGAATTACCCCCACTCCACTTGTACCACCGAACGCAGTACCTAAGTGCGAAGAAAGAAATGTCGATTGTCCCTTTCACTTGCTCGCGTACTTGACGAAATTTCATCGTGAAGTTTCTTGAGAACCAAGTCTTGCATCAAAAAATATCACTCTACATTTTCTGCTTGTACCAAGATTATCTATACATCTTGCGTTTTCTCGTTTCGATTTTATAGTAAAAGGTGGTTCAGAGGCTTGTAAAAAGTAGAAACGGTGAGAAATTTATACAATGTGATTTAGAACGCAGTTGAAACTCGTTTCTGCAAGAATTTGATCGAACATTCCATTCTCACTTTTGATTCGATCGAGTCGCTATTTTCGACTAATTTTTCTCGTTCCAAAACGTTCCGCATTCTGAAGATTTAAACTTTTCTTCCCAATACGCTTCCAACGCGTAATCGTCAGAAGTGGAGTGGAAACATAACTGCTTTTCGTTTTTCCTTCTATTTATGGTTTATGCACAGATGGAATTTGACACAGCAGCAAAGCTTCCTTTCAGTTGCAAGATCTCACATCCATTCTAAAGAAACGTTAAAAACTTATTTCTGCGCAAAAACTCTGGAGTGTGTGACGCTACAACAACGAAGGAAACAAAAGTGTGAAATTCTCAGATTGTAGACCGCCTATGTTTCATATGATTGCGGTACTCACAAAAGAAATAGCGAAGAAATCGAACTTTTTACCAGATAAAAACAATGTTTACAAACTTCCTACAGTTAAATTCTAGAAAAATAATATTTTAGACACACCAACTTAATATTGTACACAGTTTGCCTGGATTTAAGAGCCAAACTCTGTCAGTATTATAGATACGTATATGATACGTGGATAGGTCGTGATAAGTGCGGTAGAAACACTTGAGTATATCTAACAATATATATTTATTAACATATACACTATATGTACACTATGCGTAGACCTGGCAATTATCATTAGCGGTTCGCGATTCGCGATTACAAGTTCGAATGATGATTGCTTAAAATGGATAGAAACTCGGATAAATTATTACTGCTGACTACCAACTATCGATTAGGACAGGCGTCTAACGACTGACTTTCCATCACGATGATGCTGCAGAGGAAAACTATGATGGGGTGTGTCTAAGGGCACGAGATCATCGGATACGTCAAAGAAAACATATGTTCGGAAAGTGAGGGAAATGGATGTTGCTGTTAATTGGTTAATTTCTATGTTGGTGGCTGTAGAAGGATGCTAACCGCCCTTGAGGGAAAGCTGCTAGCGGGAAGCATCGTTCGTGAGAAAAGCTGATTTCCCGTATCTTCCCGCAGTAGGTGATAGATTTAGGGACTGTTAAGACACAGACTATTTGTTCGTTAGAAGAACCTTAGTTAACTAAATCCTAATCCTCTCTCACTCTCTCTCTTTCTCTCACGCGGACCACACTCGCTCGACAACGCTAGCAATTCTATCTCGACAACGCATCTCGCACCCTCTGACTTCTCCACTGACACTGACTGTGAATTTGTCTTTCTGCTTTAGAATCCTTTTCGTCCCTCTGTCTTAGCCCCGCCACGCACAAGTTACCCTCCCACCCGTGGCCAGGGTCACGTAGGCCTCTCTTTCTACGAAACTCTTCGACCGAAGGACCGACCACATGTTGATGGACCTGTCGGCACCTGGGCTCCCGATAATGTTTACCCCTTATCTTTTAGGTCTTTTGTCCACCATACTACAGTATTATTATTATATATTATTATCATTCTATTATGTATATGCATAATATATATAGAATAAACTAATATATTATAATATATATTAGATACAATTTTAGTCTCATTTTTCAATTAGGCAATACATTTCAATTCAAAACTGCCACAACTTGTAGTACTATCCAATATTTTTTATTTCTTTCAACTTGCGTTTAAATTAACTAAAAAGAATAGATACAATGTGAAATAGGCAGGTTTTCAAATTTATTTAAAGCTGTTCAATTCAATAAATTAAAAAAAGGATTGTTACACATAAAATATACTATTTACATCGTATTCAATTTACTGCGGAGTATTTTTCATCACTTTTTAAATGAAATTTTATTTCAATATCTTGTATCGTTTGAAAGTTATACGAAAATGTCCCATAATTTTCCAATCTGGCTCATCGTGCACTAGGAAAACTACAATCCCTTGCTCATAAAGAGTTTTCATACTAGGTTCCAAGATTTCATCGAGTACTGGTGATAGGAAAACGGATGCGTAAACAAACGCTCAGGTGCACTGAAAATCCTGTAGAGTTTTCTTCTCATATCATATCATTTTATATTATTGTTATATTATTTATACCGCTACTATTATCCTGTCAAAACAGCTACAATTAAATGTGGATGCTGCAAGAAATCTTTACGTCTTAAACATTTCTTTGCCCAAGTACTACTACTCCAGCGATTGTACACGGTATATACACTCTATTATACATGCGCTTCTACGAATTTTAAATGTATAAAAAATACAAAATGTACCTCATATACATATACAAAATATCGAAAGTAAAATATACATATATATTCTTGACTGTTCTAACTCTATTTTAAAGAAGGATATAATTAAATAATCATATAGAATAGAATAGAAATTCATGATAATGATGAAAATCACTTACAAAGAACAAATATTCAAACCTTTTAAGTTGTAACTCAATTTTTGACGATATGTTACGATATTTAGAGGTTAAAAGGATCTCTCTTTAATATTTGTTTGGTCTGGTTATGCTTCTGAAAATATGAACCTGTAGCATGCTAGTTTTAACAGGACTATTACGCACGATAACGCCGACGCGATTACTGCAATCCAGCTTTCACGCAAGCTCACCCTCAGGAAAAAATACCTCACCTGACAAAAAAATAGAATATTTCTGTTAACCTATTACATAACTCTAGCAGACTAAAAAGTTCTTCCAAATTTATAGAGAGACTTTGGATGTTAATGTTAGCACGATATTCAATATTTGATACTTGATTCTTAGTATAGAGTATTTATAAGTCATAAGTCATATTTAAAAATAGTAGATTATAGTAGTTTAAATATACATAGGAATATACGTACAAAGGAGAAAAATATATTATTATTATGTTATAAATAGACACTACTTTAGATGTATAAATTAGTAGCTCCATAGGAAACATAGAAATTTGAAGTTATGGTTTTGAACGTGTATTAAGAATACAGCCATAATCAATAAATCCATGTTTTAATCCTAGTAATTCCCAACATATTTGTATTTTATGTATTTCGTGTGATTATTATTGCACAACGAAATACCCGCATATTTAAATACATTTACGCAAGTAGCAATATATAAGAAACGAATATTTATATGATGTAATATAAAATTCTAGATAATAGTAAAAAAATATATCATTTTGGTTAAAAAAGACTAATTAAGTAATCCGTTTTGCTATAAAAAAAATTTTTTTTTTTTTTTACGTGGAGGAAATCTTCATAGACACCTTTTCCGCGCCTCGCGGGAAGAAGAGCGAGGGGATGTGGCGGAAGGTAGTGCCGGATTCGTACCGGCTAAAACCTCCACGAGCGGGACAATAGTCCTTAAGCGTGATATCGTTAAAGCCCTGGTGAGAGGGTGGTGGCTTTTCCCGATCACCTATTAGTATTAGTAGCTTAAGGTACTAATTATTACAATTTCAAACGCAAGGACATCACCACCACTTGCTTGCTTCTTCCCTGTTGTAGTTACCTACATCTGTAACCTCCTTCTCAAATAATAGGCATTCAACGCGAGGATTCGAACTCGCAACGTCAGTCTTTAACAACGGGCCTTAACGAGCGTAGCTGGCTGCCCCGCCACTATGAAAAGGACTACTGTGTCTACATATACTGACAACAGGCGTAAATGGTTCCTTTTCCTCGTAACAATATTTCCTCAAGTGAAACACACCATTCTATCATAATCTACGTCACTAGTATAGTTAGATAATTTTTAGCAAGTTCTGAAATTGATATCTATTTTGCCTTTTGCCACTTATACAGATCCAAATCGAAACGTAATTCTGGCTCAACCATTTGTGATTCAAACTCAACATTTGCAACATACAGTGGTTCACCATAGCAATATGTACTATACTAAACATTTTGACATTCCCGATACTATAATAACGATCATCGTGTCTCGTTACAGTGCTAATGAAATATCAGAATGTTTCGTATAATGCACATAATGTATTGATAAAGGAATTCTATAGTAAGTGTTTGAATATTATCGTGAACCGCTGTGTATTTGTTTCGCAAATTATTATACTTTCTTAAATATTCGGGAATTTTGTTATACGTTAATAATCACTCGAAATGAAATATGAATATGTTAATACACGTGTACCTGTGTATTAAGAACACGGATATATTAATCACTTTATATACCCTATATAATATAATACAACATAATTTAATATCATTATATATAGTCGTATTTACAATTCCGATATATATAATCGATATCAGTCTACACATCCATATTGCGTATCCTCAACAATCTTAAGGACCGACCATAAATCTCAAGAATTTTCTAGTTAAAGTCCTTCAGACCAAACAAAGATCTTTTTACTAAAGCGTTTTCTAAAGTTTATTGTTTACTACGAGAAGACACGGAAAAGTTAAATAACAATAAAAGTTATATAATATAGATAATTTTGCAATATATATATGTCGGGTTAAGATCAGGAATGGAGCCAGGGGCGTTGAACGAATCTTCGCTGGCGCTATTCATTTTCGTTTCTCGCTCGATGTAAGATTTATTAGTGGATATGTATGTGATACAAGTGGCGACGATAATTAGACACTAACGATAAAGGCCTCAGGTTCGATAACGAATACGCGGTCAACGGGATGATAGGTGTACTTTGTCCCAAAGTCTAAATCGGACTCGGCGTACTAACTCTTTGTTAGAACGTAGAATATTCACTGATAGCGAAGACACTAAATAAGTGACTAATGAGAGCGCAGAAAAGAATGACTTTCCGCCACGGTGACGCTGTGAGGAAAACTATGATGGGGCGTGTCCAGGGACACGAGATCATCGGATTCGTCGAGGAAGGCCTTCGTTCGGGAAGTGAGTAAACACAGTAGTCCTTTTCACAGTGGCGGGACAGCCAGATACGATCGTTAAGGCCCGTGGTTAAAGACTGACGTCGCGAGTTCGAATCCTCGCGTTGGACTATTATTATTTGCGAAGGAAGTAGGAAGCTCAAAACTGTCTCACAAACGTAAGTCCCTATGCAACAGGGAAGAAGCAAGCAAGTGGTGGTGATATGTCCTTGCTTTTTTGTACCTGTAATTAGTACCTTAAACTAACTAACACCCCCTAATAGGTGATTGGGAAAAGCCACTACCCTCTCACCAGGGCTTTAACGATATCACACATTAGGCACACTAATGTCCCGCCCGTGGAGGTTTTAGCCGGTAAGAATCCGGCACTACCTTCTGCCATCACCTGCCTGCCACTTCTTCCAACAAGGTGGAAGGTGTCTATGAAGATTTCCTCCACGTAAAAAAAAAAAAAAATTTTTTTTTATAGCAAAACAGATGACTTGATTAGTCTTTTTTAACCGAAATGATATATTTTTTACTATTATCTACAACCTTATATTACATCATATAAATATTCGTTTCTTATATATTGCTTCTTGCGTGAATGTATTTAAATATACGGGTATTTCGTTGTGCAGTATTAATCACACGAAATACATAAAATATAAATATGTTAGGAATTACTAGGATTAAAACATGGATTTATTGATTATGGGTGTATTCTTAATACACGTTCAAAACCATAACTTCAAATTTCTATGTTTCCTATGGAGCTACTAATTTATACATCTAAAGTAGTGTCTATTTATAACATAATAATAATATATTTTTCTCCTTTGTACGTATATTCCTACGTATATTTAAATTACTATAATCAACTATTTTTAAATATGACTTATGACTTATAAATACTCTATACTAAGAATACTCTATACTATCAAATATTGAATATCGTGCTAACATTAACATCCAAAGTCTCTCTATAAAATTGGAAGAACTTTTTAGTCTGCTAGAGTTATGTTATCAGTTAACAGTAATATTCTATTTTTTTGTCAGTGGGTTTTTCCTGGCGTCGGCGTTATCGTGCGTAATAGTCCTGTTAAAACTAGCATGCTTCACGATTTCTACACGTTCATATTTTCAGAAGCATAACTAGACCAAACAAATGTTACATAGAGATCCTTTTAACCTCTAAATATTGTAACATATCGTCAAAAACTGAGTTTAAAGTTTATGAAGTTTGCGTAGTTACAACTTAAAAGGCTTGAATATTTGTTGCTTTGCGAGTGATTTTCATCATTATCATGAATTTCTACTCATTATACGAATGACATATATGATAATTTAATTATATCCTTTTTTTAAATGGAGTTGGGACAGTCAAGAATATATGTATATTTTACTCTCGATATTTTGTATATATATATCGGATAGACATTATGATTAAGGGCGCGTAACGAACCTCCGTTTGGTTGAGACATTGTTATTACGCAATGAAGAAGGCATTTACTAGTACGAATGTGAGGATTGCAGAATTTGACAAGTAGCCGTGGTAACTGAGTACTCGAGACGCTAATGACAATGATCTTAGGTTCAGTAACGAATTCGCGGTCAACGGGATAACAGATGTACTTTGTAGGGACTGGCGGTCCATCCCCGAACGGCCGTGGTCGCTAGATGACGACGCAGGTGGGCCCACTTTACTGCCCACGACTGCGCCGGTACTGGGGTATCCCTCCCCTGCACCGTAAACTGTATTCTTTTTACATTCACTATCCATGATCTTTGTTTTTCGCCTTGGTCGTCAACAAAGTCCCCATCCTGGTGCCACTCACTCTTTCGCACCCTACCCCGGTCAAAGCCGGTGCAGGGTGACGGGGAGCCCCACAAGAAGGTGAGGCGAGTGGTCTTGGCAGGTATGGGCCCACCAACTTCTCCGAAATTCTCCGCACTGGATCAGCAAACTGACGGGTGCTGCCAAAGGCACCGATCAGCCGTCGCCCGACTATGGTAGGATATCAGATCCATCGGGGTTTCTCAGGGCATGGTCCTACGCCCTGAGAACCCATCCTCGCCTCGCGCTCCCCATGTAATCGGTAGATTGAAGATTCTATCTGACATCTCGCGAATTCTTAGCTTTCTGTTAACAAACCGAACGAAAGTTAGAAAAGTCGATAGGTTGCAGATTTTTATGAATATAATTTAAAAAAATAATATCTAAATAAAGATTTGCTTCGCCATCTCAATTTTTTAACGAATACTTCACTTTGAATATTTTGGGCATTTTATAATATACTAATCAATACTGAATATCCAAATACGTGAAAATGATAATAGGTATATTTTCATCCTTATTGTAATCATTCCATGACCTATATACTATATTTTCAGAATTATGAATTTAAAGAACTATATTATCTGGATATCGTCAATTCGCAGAATTATTTAAAAACTCGTCACACAACTCCTATGATCACCTCAATGACCTATTATATCAGCCTAATCCCTTCCTGAAATTCTACCGGTTCGGTTGATCGAATTAATGTTAACTTAACTTAGATTTATCGTATTTTCGCTTAATTTGCAACGAGCCATGGATTGAACGCCGCACTCGTGAGACAAATTCGGTTAGACGCGTGGTAATTGAGAATGGTGGAAAGAGTGAAAGTTAATTAACTTACGAACGAATGTGGAATGTAAATAGTGGCAATTACTAAATATCCTTTAAAAGGTAATAATAAGTAAATTTTGACTACATAATTATGTAAAACTAATCGCGATCGCAGCCAATCAGCTCATATTATCATTTACCGACTCTCTATCTAGACGAGGCCACACGTCGCGGGCAATACGGCAACCAGATGTATTCACATCCTTACTGCGCACTCTCAACAGTCTCAAGTACCCTCCATAAATTACAGGAATTTCCTAGTTAAGGTCCTTCAGACCCTACAAACATTCTTTCACTGTGTTACGAAACGAGGCTTTTGTCACGTAAAATAAGAAGGAGAAATCGACGATGAAAATAAAACATAAAATTAAGATATGAAAGTGAGAATTTATTTCTTTACACTTGGTTTACAATTCACTTTCGAACGCTAGCCGTGACTTTTTAAGACTGAAGCTCTTACAACTTGACTTTCGGCGGAATCCGATTCCTTTTTCTTTGTCAACCCTCAATATCCCCACAATTCACGCGTTTATTAGGCGTCCACGACCTTTGCCCAGTATACCTTTTTCTCAAACGATAGGATATTGAGGGTTCATTAGGTACCTGGCTTCGGCGACACATGTTGTTGCCGATTGCCCCTACATCTTTATTTCCGTCATCAGCCCATCGGTTCCGAAGCGTAACTTTCTACAGATCGTAATCCTAACTGTCGCGCGCGGCACTACAATGTCGCGGACACATCATCTTATATGACCAGCGAAATCCATACAACGTCGCGGCGAGCGCATTTCGGACCGGTATCTTATATACACATAAAAAAAAAGCGGAATGCATGATCATAGCGCAAACGGTGGCGTGATCCGAGCCTGGTGGGGAGTCGTCTCCGGGAAGACAAAGAAAGGATCGAAGGGCGATCTGTCTCATCTGAAAACTCAAACGACATACATCGAGAGATATCACAAAGTCGGGTTGCATTTCTGTCATACTTCAATCGTATTCGACGCTACACAATCTGTAACATTCACGTTATTCTTTACATCATTTTTTAAAATATACATATTATATTAACCCTGTTAACACAGTGTTAAGTTCATTTAACCACCTCTATTATCCTAATCGAAATAGGGGATCGATCACTTCGCGGCGTCGATTGTCTAATGGTAACGGGAATTACGACTCCCGTTGACGTGCTTCCTCGCGATCGCGTCTCTCCGCGAGTGAACGAAACACTATACAATTCATAATTTATCATGGCTACTAATTACGTATTGATGCAATTAGAAATTATATATTAAATATTACTATGATTATACGGGTCTCACTGCGTGGAGGTTGCTGCGAATGGAAACCCATCTAAAACTAAAAATTGACTGTTTTTCCTATTTTTATCAGTAATTTTACACTTCTATTACCATTTTTAATTTCAAAACGACCTATCTATCACATAAATACAGAGACACTGTGCTTCCTAACATTATTAGGTTTTCTATCAAGTATGTACCTAATTCTGAGTTGGGATTTTAATTTCAGAATGACCAACCTAGCCATATATCTCATTCATAAAATTAATTCACAAATGCCTTACTTAACAGTAAAAATTAAATTTCAACTTCCTATCTGACTACAAATCTAATTCAACCAATCTCTCAAACATTAAAAGATTTTCACGGATCCTATCTACATAAATATCTCAATATAGTAAATCAAATTGGAGAGGAAATATTGCGTCTAAGTACGGAATGAATATATCTTCCACAACTGAATACGTTGATCTTGAATATGTTGAATATGTTGATTGTTCTTCTTTCCATTGGTCCTGTGGAGGTGCCAGAAATAAACTTAAATTGAAATTAGTTTCATCAAAACTTTAGATTTTTTGTCGTCTCTACTTACATAAAAATTACACGATTTCTGTGCAAGTTCTACCTATCAGAAGTCTAAAGATTTCTTTTTATAGACTTTTACCTGCAACCAACTTGAACAATTTCTTTGTAAACTCTGAGCATCAGACATCTAAATGTTTATTTATAGAATACTACCTAGATACAAATTTGAAGATTTATTATTCTATCTGCCTCGCAAGCTAAAGATTTGTCGATGGATCCTACTTGTCTAAAAATTAAAAAATTTTTTTGTGAATTCTACCCATCTAAGAATCTAAAAATTTGTTTGTGGACTCTACCTACCTAACAATCTAAATATGATAAAGGGGAAAGAATGGGGCATAATATGGGATACGTGTCTTTTTCTGGTGGCCTGGCGATGGATTTTGAAAGAAACTCACTCTCAAAAACTAAGTAAAACACTAAGTAAGCCCCCCGCGGTACCTCCAAGCCTACCACCAATGTGGCAGGACCGATCTAACGGCCCGGTGGCCACAGACCTGGGTCTTCAGCGACTAGGAAGGAGCGCCACCGCTTAAACACCTCTCGTCTAGCTTCTCACCGTACGTCTCGGACCCGCGGGGGGGAGAGTCCCCGCCTGAGCTCAGGCTCCCCAAGCAAGAAACCTGCAACAAAGTCATTTACTAGATTAGTACTTTGAAAGAATTTAACGCTGAAAACAAAACATATTATATATAAAAAGGAAATCAAATTATTAAAGCATTACTTTAGCTTCACAGCAATTTAAATTTGAATTTTGAATTTGAATTTTGAAACCCAAATTTGGATTTAAATTTGTATCAAATATAAAAAATTTATTACAAATACCAAGATGAAGGATGTGATTAAAGTCATACGCATTACTTCTTTTCTTTTAAGGACCAACAATCCTAAAGAGAAATAAAAATATAAATTTTATTATCAATAAAATGATAAATCCAAGCGCATCTGCTAAGATTTTATAGAAATATATTGTGAATGAATCTTGATATTTGCATAGCAAATTCAAACATTTATAAAATTACTTGAATGTTAAAAAAATTGTATATAATAAAATCAAGAGAACTATTAAAGAAGTATCAATTTAAGTAACGAACAATCACATTTTTTTTTTCCGTACGTGGAGAAATCCTCATGGACACTCGCTGTTGCAGGCAACAGCAGAGTAGTGTCGGACTCTTACCGACTAAAACTCCACGGTGGTCGTCCCGACGATTGGTAGAAGCGACCTCGGGCTCTTCTTACAATTGCTACCAGGGGAGTCGCTCCTCGTCGTCTTCTCCCAGCTGTTTATAGGAGAGGCATCCCGGTAACGAACAATCACTGATTTAAAAAGTTTTAAAAACATAAATTTTTTTACTATATTTCAAATAAGTTAATATTATGCAGAATGTTATCAATTAGATTATTTATTTCACATGTTTGGATTCTCTAGAAAATTTTCAAATTACATGCATGTACATATATTTAAAATATTTCATTAAAAGATTGTTTTTATTTTTCTTGAAATACAATATACCAAAAACTATTTAATAAAATCATTTTCAAATTAATTAATTTGTTTCACGCTACTAACACTAACAAATAAATATATCATTTAGCAGTATTTTCTGTAACAGACGCTCTGGTACTTTAAGGGAGCTGAAAAAGAAATCAGTCCGATTGCCAGAAAGGTCATTTACTAGACATAAACCCGGATAACAAACCATGAGTGAGATATCTTTGTATTTCGCAACACTAATTTTATTTACCAAATTCACTTGTTTTTACAGAGATCTCACAAAGAAAATCGCGATGTATGTTTTGTCATATTTGCAATACTATTTTATCATTAAAAAAAAAAAAGAAAAAAATAAAATTCCCGGAAGCAAGCACAATAGTACGATAATTTGATGAATTAGAATTATTTACGCAACACTAATAAATATTAATCTATTAATTCGTGTTTAAATGTAAGCAACACTAATGTCAAAGAGATCCTGTGCAATCAAAGTAATAAGAACTATAGGGTTAACTGAAGTATAAAATCTAATTTTCTATCTGGAAGTTCGTAACACTAAAATAAATGCAATTCTACTTCAATGCGATACGCGAGAGGATTTGTAACTCGCAACTCTAATTCACAACGCGAAAGGACTCGTAACTAGCAACTCTAATTCAAAACGCGAAATTTGAACTAGCAACACTAATTCCAACCGTAATTAATTATTCGCAACACTAATAGAAAACCGCGATTTGCCCCGCATTATGATGAAGCAATATGCGTCGGCTGAAAAAGAAACTACAAACTCTAAAGCGAGCATAGTGACGAAATAGTAACAAGAATAACTTTCCATGCTCTGGATGATCCAGAGGATGGAGAACCATTAGTAGTTGCCCTATTGAATGGCAGTCTACTGGGCCTCTTCGGTTCATAGCCTCTTCTTTCTTCGGGCGCGATGCCCGCTGAAACTTAAATCTAGGCTCGAGACTTTCTCTAATCGCAAACCAAAAAATAACTTATAAATGTAAAATAAAAAGATAAATCGCGAATGCTATTCCTAGAGCACATGGACGACCAACGATCATAGCGACCGCTGTCCGTTCACATATGCGTGCTCGAGCAATAAACGTTCGTTTCTGAACCAACTCCGTACTCGCGACCACGACCGCGATATTCGAAAAACCGATAGGCAAAGCTGAAGACAAACGGTATGTTCCATTCCTGATGCCTGCTTCACCGTCAATTTTTCAAATCAAATATCCTGAAACAGGTTGGACACGCGAAAACGCGCCTACCCGACGAGACACTGTGCCAACCTGCCCAGCCTTACCTACTTATGGTTAACACTCATACCGGAAAATATGCTACCTATCCCACCCGGAAATCTATATTTAAAATTTAAAAAATGGCAAAACAAGCACACCAACAAATTCACTCCACGGTTCTCACACATAACCCGGGCGCAAAGGCCTACACTAGAGAGACGTCTCAGGACGCCTCCGACACCCGAGTTTGACATACAACTTTCACACTCTAAAGTACGTACTACCATTTTTCTGAAATCGACTGACGATGGTTAGTGTTACGATCGTTTACGGAGAGACACGATCGCGAGGAAAATGCGTCAGCAAGAGGCGTAAATTCTCGCTACGATTCAGTTAATCGACGCCGCGAATTAGTCGATCGCCTGTTTCGATTAAGGCAACAGAGGTGGTTAAATGAAATTAACACTGTATTAACAGGGTTAATAACTTGTATTTTCAACAATGATGAAGGTAATAACAAATGGTTTAACGATAAATACGATTGATGTATTATAGATATCTCGATGAATTCGCAATGCTCTCTGTTCGTCTCCTCGAAATGGACTAACTGCCATTCGATCGTTTTTTTTGTCTTCTGGGAGACGACCCCCCACCAGGCTCGGTCACGCCACCGTTCGCACCATCATCATGCATGCCGCCTTTTTTGTATGTATAAGAAATCGAAGCTTCTAGAGCTCGACGCCTGACGATAAATATGCGCTCGCCGCGACATTGTATGGATTTCGCCGGTCCTGTAAAATGATCTGTCCGCGACATTGTAGTGTCGCGCGCGACGGTTAGGAATACGATCTATAGAAAGTCGTCAGACGTAACAGTTAGCGACCATTGCGTAAAAATATTCGGTATATTTCAACTTTAATTATCCAAATATATTATATTTAAATTTCAATTGTAATGAAATACTCATAATCGTGTATAATCATGTATATGTATATCATGTAAAGAAATAATTTGACTAGAATAAACCGTCGTATTTTAATCGATGTAATTATCACTGTAGTTTAAAACTGAGATTAATAATATTACTATTTATAAACCACTTATCAACCCCATTTATTAACACTGTTATTTTCAATGGTAATGGGATTTATATTTCCGAATCCATAACTATTTCAAGGTTATAATACATAGCAAAAGCGACGCAATTCCACAGCCTAATCAAATACACATATAATGGAAAATACGTCGTGCACGATACGCTAACGCAACGTCAGTCGCTGAAAAAATTGTTAAGCTTATAGACTACTCATCATGCCCATTGCCTTCCTCCCACCCTCCCAAGAAGTACCTGGGCACGTGAGTGAGATTCTGACAATGAACATGAAAGGGGTTAAACCCGAAAATCCTGTGCTAAAAATATGGTTAGTCTATCTATTATATTTTGTATCTAACGGGCTAATATTCTTTGATTTTGCAATCTAATTTCATTTCAAATTTTAACAAATCTATACTTTATTTTACTTTATTATTTTAATGAACAATTAACCATTAAACTGAATAAAGATAATTAATGAAGAATATACATATCTATTAAACATAAACTAAGATTCAATGCAAGTAATATTTATATCAATGAACAACAATGGACTCTAAATGAAATCTATTACTCGAAATATCCTCAGGCGACATCATTATCAAAACACATGTTTGAAAACGCAAAGGAACGTTCAAAATTTGTTTTGATTCTGAAACCAGCCTGTCGCAAAGTGTTTTCTTGCACGTGAAATTTGATAATGTTTATCATAGATGACAGACAAAGTTAGACTTTCACATATACTTTCATATTTCATATCTCGAATTTTACTGAAATTATACTATTAAGTATACCGTGTATACTCAAATAATAAAACTGCTCCATACCATCGTAATCAGAATTGAATTTCTATATTAACGAAGTCTGAGAATATCAGACTTCTTCCCTACAAAATACTTAAACGAAGTCATTTCGTCGTTTATTTCAATACTCATATATATGCTCACATGGATACTTGGTCTTTATAAATATATAGTAATATTGAATATAATTTGATTTTATAAATAATTATAATTAATATATTGCGTAATTTTCAATCATATGCATATATATACTAGTTATATCTAATAATATAATGTATAATTATATTATTATCAACATTATAGTACTTACACAAAATACTTTATATTGTAATATGTAAATATCATACTTATATATATTATATATATTATCATCAACATTTAAAAACGCGATGTACAAGAAAACCTATCCTAAGCTAATAAATAAAATATAGACAAAAATGTTACTACTCACAGGTATAATAAATACCCGCGGTCACTATGCTCGTCAAAAATTCTACGTATACAACCAATCACCCGTGTCGATTCGGACCTTTTATCCTTCGACATGATTGAGTGACCGGAGGAATAAAAACGCACGCGACTCAGGATTAGATGTATTTAAATAATGTTGTCCTCGATATTGTTCTGATCCAAAGGATTCGTCATCAAGTCGTCATCAAATTGGAATCGTCAAATTCGATGGAAGAAAACTGTAACAAAGCACAGAATATTTTAATTTACTCGTAATTTTTTAAATTATCTAATTATTATTTATTTTAATTATTGAATGAAATATAAGGAATCAACTTAAATAAAATAAAAAATACATAGTTACTTACATATTTGGCTTTTTAAACACCACCTTTTAAACAGTCCTTTCTAGAGAACAGGAAGAAGGGGAAGAAGTGACATACCTTTAACAAAATATGAATCATAACTTGTTTTGAGAAATGTGATGGTTGATCAAAAAATTTAACGTAATAAAATATGAAACTCTATGAGGACTTAAAACTTTAATAGCAAAGGAAATTAAAATTATAATAAACTCTAATTAAAATTGAAATTGAAAATCTAATATAAAAATTTAAAATCAGATTTTATTTCTTAATTAATAGTAATTACAGCGAAATACGAGGAATAAAGTTAATAAAATACAAAGTGTGAAGATTCTTACATGCTCAAATTTGAAACACCGCTACATCCTCCCCAAAGAAGAAAAAAATGGAGTTATGAAAAACCTGTAACAAAACATATTAAATATTATAATCTGTTCTTGAAAACGTACTTGTGATTGTTAGAAAACTTAAAACAATGAAAAATAGGACTCTATTCAAGCTTGAAATTTTAATAAAGTATAATTACTATATAAAAAGTGGAACTTTAATATTATAATGACTTAGAAATTGAGACTCTAGCGATTTCTGAACGATGTCGAACATTTTTATTGTGTATTTCAAGAGCAGAACTTTAAGATTTTAGTTCGATAAATAAATTAAAATACAATATACGACAATACTTACATTCTTGAGTTCCAGGAAAAGCTTTATCCTCTTGCGAAACTTTTTTTTTTTCCGTGGAGAAATTCTCATGGCCACTCGCTGTTGCAGGCAACAGCAGAGTAGTGTCGGACTCTTACCGACTAAAACACCACGGTGGTCATCCTGACGTTTAGTAGAAGTGACCCCGGGGTCTCTCGCGAAATACTACTGGGGCACTCCTCGTCGTCTTCTTCCTGCTGTTGGTAAGGGAGGCGTCCTTGTCTCAGTTGGGCCGCTAGGGGGGACGTTCTCTGACGCTCCTAGGCGTACGGAGTCTCTCTGGAGCGACATTTTCCTTGGATCGCGCGTTCTTTCCCGGTTTCTTTCCGCTCGCTCCTTCACCAGCATCACTTGCTCGCAGTAGGAGCGGACGGCGTTGAACACCTGGCGCCCCCTGAGCATGGCCTCAACGACCGCTTCGGGGGCTAATCTCTCACCAATGTCGAGCCGTAGGACGCGCCGCGGTTCTGCCCACGCTGAACAAAACTCCAGCGTGTGTTGCGCTGTGTCCTCCTCTTCCTCGCAGTGGTGACAGATGGAGGTCACCTCCCGCCGAATCCTTAGCAGGTACTCGCCGAAAACTCCGTGGCCAGTGAGCACCTGTGTCATCCTAAAGGTCAGCGAGACTTCGCCTCGATCTCTCCAGTCTTCCCAGTTGGGAAGCACGACGAGAAAAGCTCGGTGTGGCCGCGCAGCGTCCTCCTCGGTCAGCTGAGAGCGCCGCCGCTCCCAGATCTCCAGCTACGCCTCCACTCGGACGTCCAGGGCCGATCGGTGGCCGGACGACGGCGCCGTCGTACGTCCGTCCGCGCGCGGAGCCCTCAGGTGCGTGTACACCCGTCGGAGCGCAAGGGCCCGCAGCTCGAACGGAGGGGACACCGCCAGCACCGTCGCCGACTCGTAGGACATGGTCCTGTATCCCCGCTATGCGGATGGCGGTCGTCCTTTGCAGCCTCCTCAGCAGGATCCGGCTGCGGCGATTCGCCATCAGGTCCTCGGCCCATACGGGAGCCCCGTAGAGGACTCGGGACCGGACCACTCCCTCGTAGAGTCGGCGGACTCCCAATTCTGCTCCGCCGATGTTCGATAGTAGGCCGCATAAGGCGTTGGCTGCGGCCGTCGCCCTCGGGACCAGGAGCTCGAAGTGCGGTCCAAACGTCCATCGGCTGTCGATGGTGAGACCCAGGTACTTCGTCCAGTCTCCCACCGGGACAGCTTCTCCGTTGATGGTCACGGACAGTCCAGGAGGAGGGGGTCCTCTGTGACGGTGGTCGAAGAACCCCAGGGCCTCGGATTTGGCCGGCGACACGCTCAAGCCGAGCTTCTGAATGGCGCGTACGGCGCACGCCACGGCATCCCTCACGAGGTCCGCGGCCTCGTGCCACCAGCGTTCCTCGGCCAGGACCAAGGTGTCGTCAGCGTAGCATACCATGCCCGTGCCCGGGGGCATCGGACATCGGAGGACGGAGTCGTAGGCAGTGATCCACAGTGTGGGTCCAACACCGAAAGACAATGTAAACATACTGGCGCTTTTGACAAATACAAAATTTAACAAATTTTAATTTTGGAGACCACCAATATACGCCGCGGTCGCGTCTACCACCCGGAACGGAGCGCGGCATCGAGGCGTCACACGCCGCGCTCATGTATCTTCTGAGGTTTTCAGCCTCCTCGTCGACGCTTGTCCTTCGGGCATCGCAGCTCCAGGCAGAAATGATGACTGCCACCCGTAGCATCTCCTTGTCCCTTTCCTTGAGACGCCATCTTGGTGGTGGGCGGGAACGGTTCACTCCTCTTCAGGTGTTGTTGTTGGTATGCTCGAGGGAAACCTCCATCAGTATGTAGAGGTAGTCGGACAAGGTCTCGACCCCCTCGGCCACTGTTTGCTAGTAGGAGTCCGAGACCCGCAGTCCAGTAGGTCAGCCATCTTCCTCGGATGTTCATCCCAGCGTTCCCATTGTGTCGAGTGGGCTTTGAAATCCCCGAGGACGAGTACCTGGCGGGGAAGGCATCTTCTGATGCATTCGCCAACCCCGTCCAGGAAGTCCCCGAAAGCGGCCAAGCCGCAGTTAGGGGAAACATAGACCGTCACCACCGCTATTCCAGCCCACTCGACCGCGATATAGCCGTTGCCGCGGTCGAGCAGGACGCCGGAGGCACCCAAAGCTGGCGTTCAGGTAACAGCCGTCAATCCATCCAGGTTCCCGACCCAGTTGGGGACGTCGGGAACGCGATACGGCTCGGACACCACCGCAAGCAGATCTTGCGCCCGCTCTCGATCTTCCTAGGTTGCATTGGAGGAAGCGCTTGAACTTATTAGTTCAACTCCATGGCCTCCTCTCGGCCATCTACCGTTGTTTTGTCGGCGGTGCTTCCTTGGGTTCCTTCCGCGGCTGGCTCGCGGACGGGTCGCCTCCTCTTAACTTTCGGGGGAGCGCACGCCACTCCGCCCATCCTGTGGTTGGCGGACGCCCCGAGCGACTCGCACAGGAGGCACTTGGGAGCAGAGGCGGAACAGCCTCTGGCCCGATGTTCGGCTTCGCCGCACCTGTAGCACAGGTGCCCTCGATCCACGGTGGACGAGCAGGTTGCTCGCACGTGTCCCAGCTCAAGGCACCTGTAACATTGCAAGGGCCTCTTCGGGACGGCCTCGCAATGGACCAGCCCAGTGGAAGCTTTCCCGCCTGGGCCAATTTCCGTGCTCCAGCCGCCGGGCACTTTATCCAAGACGACCCAAGGCCGCCTCTGGCGATGACGACCTCTCCGACTTGCACCTCCGCGGCGCCGCATCCTGCAGCCAAGGCCAGTGCTGGCCGCAGCTCTTGCTTACCGATCGAGACGTCTATCCCGATCACTCTCAGCTCCCCGCCATCCTTCGTGGAGCCGCGACTCTTACCTCGGTCGGGTCCAGTACCTCGGCCAGACGCGTCGCCAGCAGTGACGCCTTTCCCCTGTCCTTGTCTCCAGGGACCCTTATGACGACAGCGCCTGTCATCGCCTTTTTCATATGGACGGACCCTACGCCGATCTCCGTAAGCGGAATCTTCTGTCTGGCCGTTGCAAGCACGTCGGTGTGCGACATCTTTGCTCCCTCGCTCAGCGTTAAAGTCACCGCGGATGTTCGCGGTGTGCGAGGGAGCGTGGCCATCTTCGATGCCCCAGTTCTGCCCGAGCAAAAATTAGCGATTAGAGATAGTGAGGAGAAGCCCAACAATGCAGTAACAGATACCAGCAATTAAAATTGCAACTAATGGTGAAAGATATTATATAAATAGGTCGGTAGACTTACCAGCCCTAAAACAACAACAACAAGTTAACAGTAATCAAAATATGGATATAGAAGAAATGAAGGAGCAGCGAAGACAGGAGGAGTACAGTCAAGATAACGAGAAACAATATCAGGATGAAAACTGGAAGATACCAAAAAACAACAAAAAGCGTAAAACAACTCCAAGCACAAGTGCCGCAGAAAACCCAGATACAGAAAAGCAGCGATGGCTGCAAGAATTACCACTAAGAAATTCCTTCAGCTCATTAACAGAAGAAACAGAAGATGATCCGACAAACAAAGTCACAACTCACTCAAGTCATATTACAAAACCACCACCAATATTTGTTGAGGCCCAAATAATAAACCCACTTATTGAATTACTAAATAATACAGTCGGGAATGACAATTATATAATTAAACAAATAAAATTAGACCAAGTAAAGATTCAAACAAACACCCCCGATATTTATAGAAATGTGATAAAAGCATTAAAAGAAAAAGATGCTATATACCACACGTATCAGTTAAAAATGGAAAGAAGCTACAAGATAGTTATAAGAGGATTGCATCCAAAAATCAGTACAAAAAAGCTGAGTGAAGAACTAGCAAAAATTGGACATCAAACTAGATCAATAAACAATATTACAAGATACGATACAAAACAACCATTACCATTATTCTTAATAGAACTTGAACCCAGAATCAACAACAAGGAAATTTACGAAATCAAAAAAATCCTAAACACAATAGTAACTGTAGAACCACCACGCTATAAAAAAGATATACCGCAATGCATGCGGTGTCAACAATACGGTCATACAAAAAACTATTGTAACAGAAGCCCGGCATGTGTTAAATGTGCAAAAAATCACTTAACAATACACTGCCCATACACAGGAAAAATAGAACAAGTTAAGTGCTATAACTGCAAGGGAAACCACCCAGCCAGCTACAAAGGATGCGTAATTAGGAAACAATTACAACGCAAACTGTTTCCACCACTTCGCAATAGAACAACCAATAACTACAAACCACAACAAGGTACAACGGAGAATGATACAACATTGATAGCACATAACGAACCAAACATCATAAGCGGAAACAGTAATCCTCAAGGTTACCGAAGCTATGCGCAAGTAACCCAAAACATTAGCCAAGCAACGCTCAACCAGAATCAAAGCAAAAATACCGAAGACGTTTCAGAAATCAAAGGATTGCTAAAACAATCCATTGAAAATACAGAGATGCTAGGAAAAATGATAAGTGAAATAAACGCAACATTAAGGCAACAAGTACAACAAACAACAATTATGTTACAACTACTCACAAACTTGCTAAATAAAAAATAGAGTGGAACATGCTGAAAATAGCAGCCTGGAACTCCAATGGCTTGCAACAGCGAGCCCACGAAACTAAAACATTCTTGTATAAAAATAATATTGATATACTACTTGTCTCAGAAACACATTTCACTCTAAAAAGTTACATGAAAATACCGTACTATACCATCTACGACACCAAACACCCCTCAGGTAAAGCACACGGAGGAACTGCAGTAATAATAAAAAATGACATCAAGCACCACCTACATAGTCAAACAAATCAAGAACACCTACAAGCAACCACTGTCACAATACAAACCAACGACAATTACTTTCAGATATCAGCAGTATATGCACCACCGAGACACAAAATGACGCTTAAAAAATGGGAAGAGTACTTCCAATCCATAGGCGACAAATATATCGCAGCAGGAGACTTTAATGCGAAGCACACGTTATGGGGTTCGAGAATTAACACACCGAGAGACAGAACACTAGAAAAATATATTAGAAATAGCAACCTCAACGTGCTATCTACAGGAAGACCAACGTACTGGCCGACAGACCTCAATAAAACACCTGACCTGTTGGATTTTGCAATAACAAAAGGATTAAATGTAAGTAAATTAAAAATAACAACCAGCCTTGAGCTTAACTCCGACCACACACCAATTATATTAGAATATACAGGCAAACCACTACATTATAACAAGTCAGAGTCGCTTTGCAACAAAACCACCAATTGGCAAATTTTTAAAGAGCTAATCGAAAACAAAATCAATTGCAATATCCCATTGAAGACACCTGAACACATTGAACAGGCAGTAGCAACTCTAACAGAAATAATACAGGAAGCAGCGTGGGCAACCACCGCTTATAAATTAAATAGCAGACAAACAAAAATTATTCCGCAGGACATCCTAGATAAAATTAGGGAAAAAAGAAAAGCGAAATCAAAATGGCAAAAACAGAGAACACGAGAAAACAAGAAAAACTTAAATAAACTTACAAAGGAATTAAAGAATAAAATAAGGGAACTTCACAATAGCGAATTCTCAAAATTCATCGAATCACTATCCGCGCATGAGAATACCAACTACTCCCTATGGAAAGTCACCAACAAAGTGAAGAAAACAATAAAATCAATCCCAGCAATCAAAAAAATGGACAACTCATGGGCCAGAAGTAACGAAGAGCAGGCAGAAGAATTTTCGAAGCACTTACAAAATACATTTTCACCGTATGAAACTAATAACGGCATTCCCGGAGGGCAAACACACGAAGAAATGGAAAATGCCAACAACACAATTGACAAACGCTGCACCATACTCAGCACAACAGCGCAAGAAGTTACAAACTTAATTAAGGCAACAAAGACAAGTAAAGCACCAGGACTTGACTTGATCAATGGAAAAATCTTAAAAAACCTCCCCCCAAAGGCAATAAGACTAACAACGATAATATTCAACGCAATTCTAAGAATACAGTATTTTCCTGCACTATGGAAAATAGCACAGATCGTAATGTTACCCAAACCAAACAAAAACCCACATTTAACTGCATCTTACAGGCCAATATCATTACTACCTGCGTTTTCCAAACTACTTGAAAAAATAATATACAACCGCCTAAAACCAATAATAGAAAAAGAAAAACTAATACCGGACCATCAATTTGGATTCAGGAATAAACACTCCACAATAGAACAAATGCATAGACTGGTCAATGAAATTTTGCAGGCATTGGAAACAAAACAATATTGCACGGCACTATTTATTGACATCGAAAAAGCATTTGACAAAGTTAACCACCAAAAACTTCTTGAAACTATCAAAAAGCAATTTCCAGAACAAATATACAAATTACTTAAATCTTACTTAAACAATAGAACTTTTGTAGTAAAAATAAACGATACATATTCTGAAATCAAGGATATCAAGGCAGGAGTACCGCAAGGAAGCGTCCTAGGACCAATATTATACACACTCTATACAGCAGACATACCAACAACTGTCAACAGCAAAACTCTAACGTTCGCGGACGATACGGTCTTACTAGCGAGACACGCAAATCCAGAAACGGCTGCCGCACTATTACAAGAACACATTATAAAAATAGAAAAGTGGCTGCAAAGTAAACAAATAAAAGTGAACACCAGTAAGTGCAATCACATAACATTTACGCTTAGAAAAGGAAAAACACCAGACATCCAACTAAATGGCGCCCACATAGCACAAACAAAGTATGTCAAATATCTAGGAATATATTTAGACACACGCCTTACATGGAAGCATCACATAAAATCAATAACAAACAGAATACGCGAGAAAATGAAGCAGATGTACTGATTAATCAATAGAAAATCTAAATTAAGCCTAATGAATAAACTATATATATACAAAACAATAATCAAACCAATCTGGACATACGGAGTTCCACTATGGGGGATGGCAGCAATGAGTCACATAAATAAAATAGAAACGGAGCAGGCAAAAATCTTAAGAACAATAGTTAACGCTCCATGGTACGTCAGAAATGAAGACATACGAAAAGACTTAAAAATTCCAACGGTTAAAGAGGAAATCGCCAGATATGCAAAAAAGTATAAAGAAAGACTTGAAACACACCCAAATCAGCTGGTTGCTGAAACGAATAAAACAATAATAGAAAGAAGACTGAAGAAGAAGCATCCTGCAGACCTCGTAATAGAACAATAAACAACCTGGAAGATGGAGTCCCGCTGGGGGTAACCATCCACATGCTATATTTTATCAAATATTAAATTATAATATTTTACCAAATGTCCTAATGGAGAAATTGTAAAATGTAAACAAACAATAAATAAAAAAAAAAAAAAAATTCGATGCCTGCGTCGGTCCCTTCTTCGTTGTAGGAGCGGCGCTCGGTTTCGGCACGCCTGTCGTCCTTGCCGGTGGAACCACAGTCGCCCCTTTCTTCGCCTCTTTTCCAGCGGCGACCGTCTTCCCCTTCTTCTTCCTTTCCACCACTCTCCATTCACCACCCTCCTGCTCCCTCGGGAGCATCCTCTTGCGAGTCCTGCGACATTGCTAACGAAAACAAAAGTTAAAAAAAGAAAAGAAAAATAGACTAACGCGTCCGTTATGTCAACTGACAATCGGCGAACACATTGACTCTAATTTCGCGTCTGATTATTAAAATTACATTTAATGAAAGTTATTATGCTCTAAATCAATATTAAATGTGATTTAACGCAGCGAACACTGATTCTACCGACCGCATTAAAATATTCCGAAAGAAAAACATTATTAAAGGTAGGGGATAGGGAAAGGAATTTTTTTTTTTTGTATCGAGTGTTTGTTTACGAAAAGACTGCTTTTTTAGAACTACGCGTTATTATTTATTTACCATAGGTAGAATCATATATAATATCAAGAGCACGAAAATATACATATAAATATTATACCAAGAATGCGAAAGAAAATATATCGTTAGTATATTTAAAATATTTTCAAAGTATTTTTTATTATTGTCAAATATATATGTCGGGTGAATATCAGGAATGAAGTTAGGGGCGTTTAATGAATCGTTGCTGCTATTATTCATTTTTGTTCCTCACTTGAAGTAATATTTATTAGCGGATATGTATACGGTACAAGTGGCGACGATAAATTAGACACTAACGACAATGGCCTCAGGATCGATAACGAATCCGCTGTCAACGGAACGACAGGTGTACTTTATCACAAAGTCTAAGTCTCACTCGGCGTACTCTCCGTAACACAAGGTTATTCACTGAAGGCACTAGCGAACTGGCTAATGAGAGCGCAGAAAAAAAGAATGACTTCCCATCACGGTGACGCTGTAGAGGAAAACTATGATGGGGTGTGTCCAGGAACACGAGGTCATCGGATTCATCAAAGAAGGTCCTCGTTCGGAAAGTGAGGGAAATGGACGTTGCTGTTAATTGGTAAATTTCAATGTCGGTGTTTAGGGAAAGATGCTAGCCGCCCTTTAGAGAGAGAGTTGCTAGCGGGAAGCGTCGTTCGTGAAAGAAGCAGATTTCCTTTATCTTCCCGCAGTAGGTGACAGATTTAGGATAAGGCAGTTTATCCGTTTGAAGGACCTTAGTTAACTAAATCCTGAGATTTATAGCGGGTCCTCAAGCTAGCCGAACATGTACTGTGGAGATGCATTGACATCCGGCAATCATCTCGCCGAAGAACAGGGTCTGTGTGCGGCGAGCCATGGGTCAAAGACCATTGAAATGTTTACTGTTACGTGCCGCTAGAACTATCTTCTTTCAAGGAGAGCTAAACAATTATTCTATACCTCTGTTAGATAAAACGTTCATCCTGTGACCGCGGCTACGTTCGGCGACTAGTTGTCGCCTCGAGCCCAAGCTCATTATCGCAAGTCTCGAACAATTATAATCGGGAAATTTATAAAGATCAAAGGGGAGTTTTCCAAAGAATTCCAAGGGGAAGGCCCGGTGTCCTTTCATCTCCGACATATATATATATGAATATTTCATAATACGATTGATTTGTAAAAGTTATCCGCCAAATTGAATGTTCGCCATTACAACTTCAAATATTTTATGCATTACGTGACTTCGTTCTAACGCAACATGGCGCACTTTTTCTGACCGTTAAACAAAGCTGCTCAATACGAAAAAAAAAACGCGATGTGCGGAAACTGTTCAAACTTCTCTGTAGTAACGTATTTTCTCGAATGTAATAAAAGTTATTGAGAAAGACGAAATTAATAGTCAATATTATATTACAGACAATTTACGAATAATGAAGCAAAATGAAAAAGTTATTTGAATTTCTTACTCAAATGAAACAGAATCAAGAGAATCTATGTTAAATTTATGTTAAACAGTCTATTCAATTTCTTCGGAAACATAATTTAATATATTCGCAAGAAAAAAATAATTTCTTTAATCTTGCATTTTTCATCTTGGTATTCTTAATAAACCGTGAATTTAGAATTTGTTATATTAGATATTTATTACGTTAATATCACGAAATATTTCTAAGAAATGGAGTTGATTTAATAGCGAATAAATATTACCTCATTTCGACGAAAAGTTATCAAATGTATCGTTGATCACCATGGCGTCCTTTTGATTTTCATCCCGTCCTTTCGAATTTCACAGTATCCCTCTAATACATAAAAGCTTCCCTCTGAATCAAATAATGGTAATCTGCCCAAAAAGGAGCGAAATATTAAAACAAATGTATAAAAAGGACAAATTATTTGAAAATGAAACAGTGATCATGGTCAAATTATGTTTCGAAAAGTCATTGTACGAGCTACCGGCAAATGGGGCAACCAAAAAAACAGTCGGAGAAACAAAGGTAATTAAATAATAGATTACAATTGAAGAAAAACGTATAATTAAATGAAAATAACAATAGTGTGAGTTTGAACGGTAGAAAAATGTCTACCAAAGCCACCTGTCGCGAAATGACACGATTGAATATACGTCTAATCCCTCTGATTGTCCACGCTAAACTGACACTCCGCACCGCGATTTCCCCAACGAGTTTGGGCTGGGGAGGAGCAGGGGGCTAGAGTTGTCGACTATCCGTACATACACGAATAGGATTCGTCCAATTCCTGGAACACTCAAGGATATGTTTTCAGTAATAAACATATCATGTTTCAAAACAAAAAACAATACGTTACAATACGTACTGAACAGTGAGATGGACGTTAAAGATATAGAAAGTAAACACAAATGACTTAATATCATTTTGACGAATAAAACTGTATCTGAAACAAAGATATCTGCGCTTATACGTTGTCACTTTATTAAACAAAATTGATTAATAGAGAGAAAGTTGAAAGATATAATTTTTTCAAATATAACGTGTAATAAAATATTATAAAAGCACGCCTTTGAAAACGTAAAAGTAAATCTAATCATAAAATATTAAATTATAAAAATATTACATAGCAAACACTGACTCTAAGACCGCATTACACCCGGTCACAAAAAATTTCCGAAAGTAAAACTGCATTAACAAAGAAGAATGGGAGAAGTGAGCGTTTTTCCAAAAAATATTGCTGTTCCTAATTAAATTATTCATTAATAAAAAAATATATTACGAAAATAGAATATATTTGAAATATTATTTGTGCTTTGTAAGATATTTCCTGATATTGACAAGTATTTATAAAGATTCTAAATGTAATACAATCTATCTGAAAGAATTATACTGCGCATGTTCGTTTCTTACTTATAAACAACATATTTGTATAAATATTCGAAAACGCTTGTGATAGACCAAAATTCTATACGTAAACATATCCGAGGATAGAGCGATAACAGTGTGAAAGTGCCTCGATTGTTAATGAATCGAAACGTGTTTGCACGTGTCTGGTATTGTAGAGCTCTCGTGAAAACAAAAAGTTGTTGTCAAAGATTTAGTGACGCTGCGATGTTGTTGTTAAAATAAAAAAGAGAGAAATCGAAGATGAAAATAAAAGGTAAAAATAAAAAAATAAAAAGGGAGAATTTATTTCTTAAAACTTGGTTTATACTAACTACAATTTACTTCTGAACTCCAGCCGCGACTTTTCAAGACTGAAGCTCTTACAATTTGACTTTCGATCGGATCTGTTTCTTTTTTCTCTGTCACCCCTCAATATTCCCACTATCCACGCGTTTTGTTAGGCGTCCGCGACCGTTGCCACGCACGCCTTCGTCTGGAACATTCGGCAGAAGGACCGTTGAGATATTGATGACTCATTAGGCACTTCGGCGATATACATTGTTGCCGAGTGCCGCCACATCTTTGTCTCCGTCATCAGTCCATCGGGTTTGAAGTGTGCCGCGATCGTGACAATGTTCTCGTCGAGAATTTACAATTCATATAATATATGAGATATTTCAATTTTTATTTTAATTTCAATTGAGAATGTAATAATTATTTTATCGAATTGTTCAAAACTCTATTTTGTAATACAGAGCGAGGAAAAAAATTATTTAAAATAAAAAAAAGTTGGATATTTGAACTCTCTCTAAAAGTAATGATTTTTTATTTAATTACATCTAGTTCCACCTTGGTATTTTTAAGAGAAACCATAGAATTGCGTATAACTTCGTCATATTACGTTAAATATTGCATGCTATGTGTATATTTATACGATTGATATATATGTCGGGTTAAGATTAGGAATTGAGTTAGGGGCGTTTAATTAATCGTCGCTGGTACTATTCATTTTCGTCTCACGCTCCAGGGAACGTTTATTAGAGGGTATGTATGTTACAACTGGCGGCGATAATTTAGTCACCACCGACAATAACGAATCCGCGGTCAACGGGATGACAGGTGTACTTTGTCCCAAAGTCTAAGTCGGACTCGGCGTACTTTCCGTAATACAAGATTATTTGACTAACTCGTAGAATATTCACTGATAGCGAAGGCACTAGATAACTAGTTAACGAGAGCGCAGAAAAAGAATGACTTTCCGTCACGGTGACGCTGTAGAGGAAAACTATCATGGGGTGTGTCCAGGGACACGAGATCATCGGATTCGTCGAGGAAGGCCTTCGTTCGGGAAGTGAGGGAAATGGACGTTGCTTTTAATTGGTTAATTTCAATGTTGGTGTTTAGAGAATGATGTTAGCCGCTCTTGAGAGGGAGGTGACCTCCATCAGCCACCACTGCGAGGAAGAGGAGGACATGGCGCAATACACGCTGGAGTTTTGTCCAGCGTGGGTAGAACCGCGCCGCGTCCTACGGCTCGACATCGGCGAGAGATTAGCCCCAGAAGCGGACGTCGAGGCCATGCTCAGGGGCCGTCAGGAGTTCAACGCCGTCCGCACCTACTGCGAGCAAGTGATGCTGGCGAAGGAGCGAGCGGA
The DNA here is from genome assembly GCA_905332935.1 of Bombus hortorum. Lineage (NCBI taxonomy): Eukaryota > Metazoa > Arthropoda > Insecta > Hymenoptera > Apidae > Bombus > Bombus hortorum. Next base: position 11,510,519 of record HG995199.1, read on the forward strand.
GAGAGATCGGAAGAGAACGCGCGATCCTGCGAGATCGTCGCGCCAAAGAAATTCCGTACGCCGCAGGGGCGCGGCACCGCCGCCGCCCTAGCAACGTCAAGACTAGGAACGAGGCGTTAGGGGCTGTGGCCCTACCTAGCGGCCCAACATAGACCGGGATGCCTCCCCTATAAACAGCTGGGAGAAGACGACGAGGAGCGACTCCCCTGGTAGTATTTGTAAGAGAGCCCGAGGTCGCTTCTACCAAACGTCAGGACGACCACCGTGGAGTTTTAGTCGGTAAGAGTCCGACACTACTCTGCCGTTGCGTGCAACAGCGAGTGTCCATGAGGATTTCTCCAGGTATGAAAAAAGAAAAAAGAAAGCCGCTCTTGAAAGAGAGAGAGAGAGGCTAGCGGGATGCGTCGATCGTGAGAAAAGCAGATTTCCCGTATCTTCCCGTAGTAGGAGATGGATTTAAAGACTGTTAGGATAAAGACTGTTTGTCCGTTTGAAGGACCTTAAGTCCTAACTAACTAACTATCTAACTAAACTTAGTAAGTTAACTTACTTCTAAGATTTATAGCGAGTCCTCAGGCTAGCTGAACATGTACTGTGTGGATGCATTGACATCTGGCAATCATCTTGCTCAAAGAATAGAGCTATGTGTGGCGAGCTACGGGGTACAGGCCATTGAAATGTTTACTGTTACGTGCCACTAGAACTATTTTCTTTCAGAAAGAGCTATACAGTTATTCTATACCTTTATTAAATAAAACGTGCATCCCGTGACCGCGGCTACGTTAGGCGACTAGTTGTCGCCACGAGCCTAAGCTCATTATTACAAATCTCAGACAATTATAATCGGATTAACTTATAAGAATTAAAGTATTGGGAGGTTTCCAAAGAATTCCAAAGGGAAGGCCCGGTGTCCTTTCATCTCCGACATATATATCTTCAGATTTTTGCTAATATAGCTATTGCAATCGCATTCGTTATGGTACTAGTGAAGTTTCAAAATGTTTTATGTAACACGTACAATACATACACATGAATGATTCTTACGAAATATGCGCGAGTACTTTTGCGAGCCTCTGTATATTAATTGCAAGTTTCGATTACACGACCTTTGTTTCTGATTGTGTTTGTACTCAGAAACATGGAAAATTATTATTTCTTCTTGCCGTTATTACTGTCATACTTTCTCTTGCTCTATACCATTAGGCTTTTTTCATAAATAAAAGCATAAGATTATTACTTTTTAATATCAATTTTAATAATATAGGAAATATGGATCGTGATATTGCATGCACAGTTGCGTTGCACCAACTAAATTGTTAAAGTGTATTAATTGTTAAAGTGTATTAAGTCGTCGCAGCGTATTATTTGCATTTTCAAATTTTTCGAAGAGGAAAACGATATTCCTTGATATTCCTGTCAACTCTAAAATATGCCCTTGATTTATTACAATCCTGCAAACACAAGTCCTTCAAGTTGAAACTTAAAGTCAACACACGTATATCGTGTTCGGTTTTCAAAAACATTTTTCTCAAAAACTTTACTCGACACCTTCGACTTATTTTTTCGTGAGAAATCATTTCCTCCCGGTAGCATTAGGATTGCGGAGACACCATATATAAGAAGGTCAGTTCCCCGCAACCTTTTTTTTTTTTTTTTTTTTTTTTTTTCGTACGTGGAGAAATCCTCATGGACACTCGCTGTTGCACGCAACAGCAGAGTAGTGTCGGACTCCTACCGACTAAAACTCCACGGTGGTCATCCGGACGATTGGTGGAAGCGACCTCGGGCTCTTGTTTACAATTGCTACCAGGAGAGTCGCTCCTCGTCGTCTTCTCCCAGCTGTTTATTGGGGAGGCATCCCGGTCTATGTTGGGCCGCTAGGGGGAGAACCACACCCCCTAACGTCTCGTTCCTAGTTTTGACGCTGCTAGGGCGGCGGCAGTGCCGCGTCCCTGTCGCGTATTCAGTTTCTTTGGCGCGACGATCTCGCAGGATCGCGCGTTCCCTTCCGATTTCTCTCCGCTCGCTCCTTCGCCAGCATCACTTGCTCGCCGTAGGTGCGGACGGCGTTGAACTCCTGATGGCCCCTGAGCATGACCTTGACGATCGCTTCTGGGGCTAATCTCTCGCCGATGTCGACCCGTAGGACGCGGCGCGGTTCTGCCCACGCTGGACAAAATTCCAGCGTGTGTTGCGCCGTGTCCTCATCTTCTTTGCAGTGGTGACAGATGGAGGTCACTTCCCGCCAAATCCTTAGCAGATACTCGCCGAAAACTTCGTCTCCCGTGAGCAGCTGCGTCATCCTGAAGGTCAGCGGGACCCCATCTTGATCTCTCCAGGCTTCCCAATTGGGAAGCACGGCGCGAACGGCACGGTGCGGCCGTGCGGCGCCCTCTTCGGCCAGTTGAGAGCGCTACCGCTCCCAGATCTCCAACTTCGCCTCCATTCGGACCGACCAGGGCCGATCGGTCGTCGGACGGCGGCGTCGTCGTACGTCCGTCTGCCAACAGCACATGGAATTTCCAAGCGGTCACCCATCCAAGTACTATCCATGCCCAACACAACTTAACTTTGGTGATCTGTCGAGTTCCCCGCAACCTGTGCAATCTCCAATCAGGTGTACGTGGCAGTGGTAGCTTTATCCAATATAACCTTAGATAGAAAAGACTAGTGGGCTATTTGTGAAATTGGCGGCTCCAAGAAACTGGATTCTACAGATTTCGTCAATGACACACGTCGAAGTAACGGAAACCTAAAATCGCACCATCGCATTTTCTTTCTTCAGTCTACACTTTGCTTCTGGTATGTGTTTCCGCTCATACGATCGATAACGGCTCACGAACATTTGAAAGCTTCAATTAATCAAAATAAATAATATGTGAATATTACCAATGTGTATGAAATTAATAGGGAATTAAATATTAAAAAACAGCAATTGTACCTCTCTGTTGGTGTTTAATCGACCATTCGCGGAGAGACGCGATCGCGAGGAAGCACGTCAACGGGAGTCGAAAATTCCCGTTACGATTAGATAATCGACGCCACGAACTGATCGATAATTACGATATATCGATATTACGATAATAGAGGTGGTTTAATTGAGTTTACACTGAATTAACACGTATAAAATAATGTTTATTACAACAACTTTGTAAAAGAGGATAGTTACGCTGTTGTTTGTGTACAAGTTAAGTAAGTGATTGATTTCAGAGTAGAGACCAGTTACAGATGTGTTGAATATTCTAACGAGGAAGAATAAGTGATGTTTTGTAACGATGCTGTGCCGAAGGAAAGCTAGTGATGGTTGTGTCTAGAGCACGGGACCATCGGATTTGTTGATAACAATTTTGGTTAGGAAAGTGACAGGTTATTTTCAATTTGAATACATAAAAAAGAAAATAAAATTCATTATATTATTCTTTTGATTATCGTTGCCAAAGTCATTACATCATTGCGGAGAAAAAATATAACACGAAGTAGGAATTTTAAAATAAAATTGTAAAACCAATCAATTTGACTGGTGTGGTAGTTCTAGTGTTAAACAAAACGCTACGAATAGCGGCGATGATGTCCTGCTGCTTCAATTATCCACGCTAGTCAACTTAATATTCTACCTTCGTATTGCAATTATTTATATTGACGTATAACTTTTTGAAATAAATACAAAAGATTGTTATTATTATTCCCATAAATAATATCATACCATCTTCATAGTCATCGTTTAACAAACTCCAATTTCACTAACATAGGTGACTAAGAACTACCCTTAACGGTCCGTGGTATTTTCGAAACTTCCGATGTGCATTGATTTCCTCAGTCAATGTGATCAAGTCCTTGTCCTAGTATTAAATATTTTCAAATATTTTCAGCAGTCAGCATAACGTATTTATATAGATGAATATACATATACAAATGTACATATCCATCCATATTATATATATGTCGGGTTATCATTATGATTAGACTTAGGGGCGTGTAATGAATATTCTAGAATCGACAAGTAACCGCGGTAATTAAATACTCGAGATACTAATGACAATAATCTTAGGTTCAATAACGAATCCGCGGTCAACGGAATAACAAATATACTTTCTTCGAAAGTCTAAATCGGACTCGTTGTTAAAAACGTGAAGTATCCACTGATCGTAAAGACGTTGTTTTACTCACCGATGATCGGTGTCCTTTCATCTCCGACATATATATCGACTGTATACATGTGAATACAGGCTGATCCACATAAAATGTGCAAAGCAGATATCGACTAATGGACTAATCTCGTACCGTTTTACTCAATGGCACGAGCCGATTGATTATTTGAGGAACAAGAGATTTTTCTGAGATGACTGCCAAGGGGCAAGGGAAGCCCCTTTCACTTTTCTTTAGATGGAATGCCATATTAATGTCTGTTTATTTAGATGGTTGTTACGAATCTGGATAACATTTAAACATTTTTCTTAAACGTTATTCTACATAATTAGTGAGTTATAAAAAAAGAAGATTTAAAGGGAGATGGAATGCAAGCTAATGGACGTAAGTAAATATTGATCAATTAATCTTCGATTGATAAAGCAAGCTTGTCTGCTTCTTATTTTTGAAGAATATCTTGAAACATATCCAATTCTGTTTTTCCCGGAGACCACGAGAGTGGAATATGCAAATTAGTTCGATCAACAAAAATATATATGTCAACTAAGTAGTGAATTATAGTCGCTACTTGGAAAAACATATTTTCTGTAAGATTATTCTCTTCGTCGATCTTTTTGCGATTCAAAGAAGTAAATTTAATAGAAGTTTTGGCGACGAATCCTAAGAAATTACCGAATACGCTGAATGAAAGGATTTGGAAAAAGATGTTTACATTTGAAAACAGAAAATGATTAACGAATGTTGCCTTGAAAGGTATATAAAAATAGTCACGTGTATTTGTTTTCCTAGAATACGCAATTAAAATTTGCGATATTATACAGAGTGAGTTATAAATGCATGTTCGTACTTTAGGGAATGAATTTGTATACTGAAAGTGTAAAGATTCTCTTATTGGCATATATGTCTTCTATACTTTAGTTTTCAAGGAGTGGATGAGTAAAGAAGAATACAAGTTTCAAATCTGAAACCCTCGCTTCGGTCTCAATTTACTACACGTTTTGTTATCGAATTCTATATTCGCTCGAAATTACGTACCAGGTATTCGTCAAATAATCTCGAATCCATCTTGTACCTGTAGCGGTTAGCTGCGTTAACGAAGAAAAAGCAGTCGTGCAAACGGCTAGCATGGTCCATGATAGCAAAACTATTTTTGAGAAAGCCGTTATTTTCAATAAACAACTTTCTACGATGCACGAATCCCCCATCAAATGCGCTGCCGAAAATACCCAAAGTTTCCACGGAAAAAATAGTCAAAGAGGGTAGAGTACCCATCGCGTATTGACCTAACCATTTTTGATAAAAATAAAGTGCTAGAAACTGACCTCACAATTTATTGGATACGTCTCTGACCTGCCCTTCGTGTTCTTCCTCACAGATCGCGTGCATTGTTCACTTATGTTGAATGCACAATAGATTATAAATGAAATGTTGTTTTTTTTTAAAAAACAAAAACGTAATAGATAAATTGTATAGAATTCATCTAATTGTTAGTTGTAGAATTCTAATTTTATTCAGTCCAATTTCTATTTAACTATTTTTTTCAACGATGTCTTCACCTTGAATATGACAGCATAGTATCCTTTAGCAACCCTGTTTAGTCAACCATTCGCGGAGAGACGCGATCCCGAGAAAGCACGTCAACGGGAGTCGTAAATTCCCGTTACGATTAGATAAGCGATGCCACGAACTGATCGATCCCCTTATTTCTGTTACGATAATAAGGGTAGTTGAATTGAGTTTACACTGAATTAACACGCATAAAATAATGTTTATTCCAACAACTTTGTAAAAGAGGATAGTTACGCTGTTGCGTGTATACAAGTTAAGTAAGTGATTTCGGGTTGGAGACCCGTTACAGATATTTGTTGACTATTCTAACGATGAAGAATAAGTGACCTCTTAGTGACGATGCTGTGTCGGAGGAAAGCTAGTGATGGGTGTGTCTAGCGCACGGGACCATCGGATTTGTTGATGACACTTTTGGTTAGGAAAGTGAGGGCAATAGATATTGTTTCTGATTGGATAATAAGAAGGTTGATGAACTAAGAAGGGTCTTAGCCGCTCTCGATAGAATGTTGCTAGTGGGAAGCATCGTACGTGAGAAAAACTAACTTTCCCGCGCCTTCTCGTAGTAAACAATAAACTTTAGAAAACGCTTTACTAAAAAGATTTTTGTTCGGTCTGAAGGGCTTCAGCTAGAAAATGCCTGAGATTTATGATCAGTCCTTAAGACTATTGAGGGTACGCAATAAGGATGTATAGACGGATATCGATTACGTATATCGGAATTGTAAATACGACTATATATAATGATATTAAATTATGTTGTATTATATTATATAGGGTATATAAAGTGATTAATATATCCGTGTTCTTAATACACAGGTACACATGTATTAACATATTCATATTTCATTTGAAGTGATTATTAACGTATAACAACATTCCCGAATATTTAAGAAAGTATAATAATTTGGGAAACAAATACACAGCGGTTCACGATAATATTCGAACACTTATTGTTCATTATACGAAACTTTCCGATATTTCATTAGCACTGTAACAAGACACAACGATTGTTATTGTAGTGTCAGGAAATACAAATAATAATGATTTATTTATAAATATATGGATTGTACAGATGTTCATTAAACAGAAGAACGATGGTTGTTTAACGTGAATTAATCACAATAACGTACTATACTTTAGACAACTCAATAGTTAATTTGCAACACTCGTCACAACGGATCCAGCGCTCTCTCTCTCTCTCTCTCTCTCGCGCGCGCGCGGACCACACTCTCTCGACAACGCTAGCAACTTTATCTCTACAACGCGACTCGCACTCTCTGACTTCTCGATTCACACTCTCTGACTTCTCTACTGACACTGACCGTGAATTTGTCTTTCTGCCTTAGCATTCCTTTTGTCCCTCCGTCATAGCCCCGCAGCGCACGTGTTCCACAACCGCTCGTGGCCAGGGTCACGTAGGCCTTTCTTTCTACAAAACTCTTCAAATGAAGAACCGACGGCATATTGATAGGCCTATCGACACCTCGGCTCGCGACAATGTTTATGGTTTACCCGATATCTTTTAAGCCCTTTGTCCACGATACTACATTATTATAATAATAAAATTTGAAACCAATCGGAAAATGTATATTGTAGTTACAGCACTTACATTTGTAAACACTCACTTACAATAAAACGTTAATACACGGAATGAATATTAGTTTTAAACATTCAATTGATACCAAAGGTCCTCTCACTACTACACATTGTGGCTTATTAATGTAGCGAATAATTGAATGTTCAAATACTTTGGTCAGCTTTGCAATGAATATTTTGCAAATTCTATAGTTATTTTCAGATTCGTTTCAAATTTTACCAATACAGTAACGATAGTTGTGTCCTGTTACAGTGCTAATGAAATTTCACAATGCTTAGTATAGTATATATTGCTTTGGGGAGCCACTGTATGGTGAAAATGTTGAGTTTGAAACACTAATGGTTAAGCCAGAATTACGCTTCGATTTGGATCTGTATAAGTGGCAAAAGGCAAAATAGATATCAATTTCTGAACTTGCTAAATAGTATCTAACTACACTAGCAACGTAGAATATGATAGAATGATGTGTTTCACTTGGGGAAACATTGTTAGGACGAAAAGGAACCATCTACGCCTGTTGTAAGAAAATGTAAACACAGTAGTCCTGTTCGTACCGGCGGGGCAGCTAGCTACGGTCGTTAAGGCCAACGCATAAAGACGGACGCCGTCGTCTCGAGTTCGAATCATGCTATGGGAGTATTTTCCCGAATAAAATTGGGGATACTTCAAAATGGGTGTAGTCACCATTGTAATATACTACACAGCAAGAAGAAGTGCCGTCCTTGCATATGTGTGTAGTTAGTACCTTCTGCGATGATGGTAAAAAAAGCTGCTTGGAAAAAAGCAGCACCCGCCCCACACCACACGCGCCAAACATTTCGCACCAGGCTTAATGCCGAAAACATGACACTAGGCACAACCAATGTCCCGCCCGTGGAGGTTTTAGCCGGTAAGAATCCGGCACTACCTTCTGCCACCTCATGCTAATTCTTCCCCAAAGGTTGGAAGGTGTCTATGAAGATTTCCTCCACGTTAAAAAAAAAAAAAAATTTTTTTTTATAGCAAAACAGATTACTTGATTAGTCTTCTTTAACCGAAATGATATATTTTTTTACTATTATCTAGAATCTTATATTACATCATATAAATATTCGTTTCTTATATATTGCTACTTGCGTAAATGTATTTAAATATGCGGGTATTTCGTTGTGCAGTAATAATCACACGAAATACATAAAATATAAATATGTTAGGAATTACTAAGATTAAAACATGGATTTATTGATTATGGGTGTATTCGTAATACACGTTCAAAACCATAACTTCAAATTTCTATGTTTCCTATGGAGCTACTAATTTATACATCTAAAGTAGTGTCTATTGATAACATAGTAATAATATATTTTTCTCCTTTGTACGTATATTCCTATGTATATTTAAACTACTATAATCAACTATTTTTAAATATGACTTATGACTTATAAATACTCTATACTAAGAATCAAGTATCAAATATTGAATATCGTGCTAACATTAACATCCAAAGTCTCTCTATAAAATTGGAAAAACTTTTTAGTCTGCTAGAGTTATGTAATCAGTTAACAGTAATATTCTATTTTTTTTTGTCAGTGGGTTTTTCCTGACGGTGGGCTTGCGTCAAAGCCGCCTCGCAGTAATGGCGTCGGCGTTGTCGTGCGTAATAGTCCTGTTAAAACTAGCATGCTGCACGATTTCTACACATTCGTATTTTCAGAAGCATAACTAGACCAAACAAATGTTAAATAGAGATCTTTTTAACCTCTAAATATTGTAACATATCGTCAAAAACTGACTGCACATTAAATAACTGATTGGAAATCACAAGGGAATAAGACAAAATCTTGAGAATTTGAATTTAGTATTTTTATCCTAAATTAAGTTATAAATCAATTTTTATTACTTGGAAAAATACAATAAATTTTCTACAACAATAAATGCAGAATATACTATTTTATGAAAAATAGCGATGAACTACCTTACGTCGTTATGATTCTTGATTTCCGAATAAATGGCAGTTTTTTAATATTCGAGATAAAATTCTTGCTTATTTGTTGCTGACAAGGAGGATTTGACGATCCAGAAATTAAAAAAACTACGAAACTCTGTGTACAAGTAAAGTATGCCATCTGTAATATAATCCCATTTTCCATTAATGTCATATTTCGGTGAATGTCATAATATTCGGTAATAGTTGGTAAACGGTGTTAAAAAAAATTGAAAATTCATCGTTTTCGAGTTACCCTTTCCTCCCGTTCCCACCTGAAAATATTTCTTTCCAAGAAGTTGATACGAATCGTATTTTAGTAGTAGTGTTATCGTATTTTCAAGAAGTTCAGCTGAAATATCTTTGGATACCTTCTGTCCGTATCTGTAAATGACTTTGTATCAACATTTTTTCTAAATAAATAAATAAAAACCATTATTATCAAATTTGAAGTCCATTTTAGTCCATTTTATGGCTAGTCCTAATCAAGATTCGTTACACGCCCCTAAATTTAACTATAACCCGACATATATATATTATAGGTAGTAGTTCAGTCTATAATACAATAATGGTCAGAAGAAAGTTTGAAATTAGAATCTGGATAGTAGTATTAGTAACATCATATTATATATTTTTCACGATATTAATAATGATTATCTATTTTGTTTACCAAAATTATAATGCAATAACTTTTAACCTTTCTTTTGTCCATTACGTATGTCTACAATATACAGTCTATTTGATTCAACGACAAAGGTCATACAACACTGAACAAAAGTGAATCAATAAATATTTATTATTTCTTTAGTTATTGCAAGCATTTAAAAAAACATGCAAGACATTAAAAACTCGTTTATATTAGATCCGATCATGCAAAATGTTTCTGCTATTTATTTTGTATATACTGTGGTTTGTATATTTATTGGTTGAGTTATGTTCTTCACTGAATCTCATACGATTAAGTCAAATTAGATTAAATTAAATAAGGTTTTTACTATTAGATCAAATAAGACCTTCTTGAAAAGAACCTTGTTCGTGAATTCAAACTCGCGAAGCTCGAAAAATAGTGGTTTAAATGCGGGGAGCGAATAGGAAGGAAATTACGTGACTGTTCTAACTTCATCACGAGAGAAACTCTTTTAGTTTCGTCTATTCGGTTGCTGTGACGACTTCTTTACTAAAACTCAAGGTACAAAATTTTAATGGCGACATCACTCGTACCTTCCAACACAATTAATTTGATTTTTAAATTTGAAACTTTCACGTTGATTGAATGACGTATATTTCTTCGGGTTTTTATTGTGCTTTTATTAGTACGTTGTTGCACTGAACATTCTTAAATCTCCCTGAACAAGTAAACTTCTATGTTCACGAAAACTTACCAATGAAAATATAAACACGATTGAAACTCTAAGAATCACAAATACAATATCGATGTCAGCTATCTGTCCCTCCAGTTCCTCTGTGACCCTTTGGTCGTTGCCTTTTCTTTTTCATGCCCTCTTTTCTTTACAAATTCTTCTAATTTAGATAAAAATATAAAGAAACTGTTCTCAATACACAGAGTATATCTTACACGGGTTTGATACGCCATACAAGACCAAGTGGAAAATGTAAAGTGACAATTTTCGATGTTAAACTCTGTTTTCCAAGAAAAATCTACTATACAATTTAGTTAAGTTCGCGTGCGCTTGAAAGCCTGTTTGGCGGGACAAACCGAAAGGGTGTGATTGCCTGCACAAAGCAATTTTTAATACAAGCTTTTTCAGAAAATCAATTATGAAGCTCCGTCCATTTGACTCTCGTTACTTTTCAAGTGCACGCGTACCTAGATGACGGAACTTTACAATTCATTTTCTTGGAAACGAAGCCAAAGTTTACGCATCTGGATGTACGTATACAAGTATCGTCTATTTTCACACACATTTGTATGCTTTTTTAAATATTTTTCTATAAATTAATATTAACACGTTGATTTCCACGACACCCGTATTCGGGTGTCATCAAGGTTTCTGGTAGGGTAGTGTAACCCGTATTCGGGTGTCGCTTATTTCACTACTTGCGCAAGGATCGTCGTAGGTATTTGAAAAGATATTCCATAATAATAAAACTATTGAATTGTTATAAAAGTAATACGAAAATGGTTTATTAACAAAATTATTTAGAATGTAAAGCTTTAAAGCATTCTATACATAGCTGAGGTTGGTCGAGACAATTTGGACAATTAATTGTTGTTTTCTTTAAATTTTTTGTGTCTTTGTTCGGTCCATTCGACGTCTTTTATTTGCATAACATATTTTATTTGCATGCGCGTCTTCCGAATTGATTTTTCCAAACGGCGATATTATGCTGATTCCGTCGAAGACAAGGATTTTTTGTATTTTCAGACAACCCTAATAATTTTTCAGCTAATAACTCTTTAAATATTCTAATATTCATACCCCTTCTTGTTACAATTTTGTAAACCGTTAAAGCGTTTTCAACAGAAATTCGCAGAAGGAGTTGGACGCCAAGTTTTCTGTACCATTTGATTCCTTTTCTAATTGTGGTGGCATAAGAAACCATTTGGTCGGAATAATCTATACCACACTTTCCTTCGTTATATTCAACAACAACTAGTGGTTTGAATATTGCGAACAAACGAAACGAGGGATCATTCTTGAGACCACCGCTTGAGCGACTCGCATTACTAAAATAACGATGGGTGTATCTAGCAGAGAACGGAGATTTCCTTGGAAACACGCGTGACAGTCAATGTGTTAAATAAGAAAACCAGCGACTGCAGCTAACGCTGATACCGCGTTGAGAGCACTCGTTCTCGTCCGATCACGAAAGTTAAGCAACGCTGGGCACTTAGATAGTACTTAGATCGATGACCACTTGGGAACTCCGTGTGGTTGTTAGCTTTTTTATTTTTCCACCTTTCTATACTTATTTTTAATATTCTATGATCGTACACACCGAGAAAAAAATATATTTCTAGTATTACGCGACTATTATTGTACGTTGTATCAAAGATAAGTTAGCACATGTTTTAAAACTGAAACAAGTCACGTTCCTTGACATGCAGAAATCTGATAACAGGCCAATGTCAAAAATTATTCTACATTTTCGAGTTTCTTTGCATGGGGAATTACCCCCACTCCACTTGTACCACCGAACGCAGTATCTAAGTGCGAAGAAAGAAATGTCGATTGTCCCTTTCAATTGCTCGCGTACTTGACGAAATTTCATCGTGAAGTTTCTTGAGAACCAAGTCTTGCATCAAAAAATATCACTCTACATTTTCTGCTTGTACCAAGATTATCTATACATCTTGCGTTTTCTCGTTTCGATTTTATAGTAAAAGGTGGTTCAGAGGCTTGTAAAAAGTAGAAACGGTGAGAAATTTATACAATGTGATTTAGAACGCAGTTGAAACTCGTTTCTGCAAGAATTTGATCGAACATTCCATTCTCACTTTTGATTCGATCGAGTCGCTATTTTCGACTAATTTTTCTCGTTCCAAAACGTTCCGCATTCTGAAGATTTAAACTTTTCTTCCCAATACGCTTCCAACGCGTAATCGTCAGAAGTGGAGTGGAAACATAACTGCTTTTCGTTTTTCCTTCTATTTATGATTTATGCACAGATGGAATTTGACACAGCAGCAAAGCTTCCTTTCAGTTGCAAGATCTCACATCCATTCTAAAGAAACGTTAAAAACTTATTTCTGCGCAAAAACTCTGGAGTGTGTGACGCTACAACAACGAAGGAAACAAAAGTGTGAAATTCTCAGATTGTAGACCGCCTATGTTTCATATGATTGCGGTACTCACAAAAGAAATAGCGAAGAAATCGAACTTTTTACCAGATAAAAACAATGTTTACAAACTTCCTACAGTTAAATTCTAGAAAAATAATATTTTAGACACACCAACTTAATATTGTACACAGTTTGCCTAGATTTAAGAGCCAAACTCTGTCAGTATTATAGATACGTATATGATACGTGGATAGGTCGTGATAAGTGCGGTAGAAACACTTGAGTATATCTAACAATATATATTTATTAACATATACACTATATGTACACTATGCGTAGACCTGGCAATTATCATTAGCGGTTCGCGATTCGCGATTACAAGTTCGAATGATGATTGCTTAAAATGGATAGAAACTCGGATAAATTATTACTGCTGACTACCAACTATCGATTAGGACAGGCGTCTAACGACTGACTTTCCATCACGATGATGCTGCAGAGGAAAACTATGATGGGGTGTGTCTAAGGGCACGAGATCATCGGATACGTCAAAGAAAACATATGTTCGGAAAGTGAGGGAAATGGATGTTGCTGTTAATTGGTTAATTTTTATGTTGGTGGCTGTAGAAGGATGCTAACCGCCCTTGAGAGAAAGCTGCTAGCGGGAAGCATCGTTCGTGAGAAAAGCTGATTTCCCGTATCTTCCCGCAGTAGGTGATAGATTTAGGGACTGTTAAGACACAGACTATTTGTTCGTTAGAAGAACCTTAGTTAACTAAATCCTAATCCTCTCTCACTCTCTCTCTTTCTCTCACGCGGACCACACTCGCTCGACAACGCTAGCAATTCTATCTCGACAACGCATCTCGCACCCTCTGACTTCTCCACTGACACTGACTGTGAATTTGTCTTTCTGCTTTAGAATCCTTTTCGTCCCTCTGTCTTAGCCCCGCCACGCACAAGTTACCCTCCCACCCGTGGCCAGGGTCACGTAGGCCTCTCTTTCTACGAAACTCTTCGACCGAAGGACCGACCACATGTTGATGGACCTGTCGGCACCTGGGCTCCCGATAATGTTTACCCCTTATCTTTTAGGTCTTTTGTCCACCATACTACAGTATTATTATTATATATTATTATCCTTCTATTATGTATATGCATAATATATATAGAATAAACTAATATATTATAATATATATTAGATACAATTTTAGTCTCATTTTTCAATTAGGCAATACATTTCAATTCAAAACTGCCACAACTTGTAGTACTATCCAATATTTTTTATTTCTTTCAACTTGCGTTTAAATTAACTAAAAAGAATAGATACAATGTGAAATAGGCAGGTTTTCAAATTTATTTAAAGCTGTTCAATTCAATAAATTAAAAAAAGGATTGTTACACATAAAATATACTATTTACATCGTATTCAATTTACTGCGGAGTATTTTTCATCACTTTTTAAATGAAATTTTATTTCAATATCTTGTATCGTTTGAAAGTTATACGAAAATGTCCCATAATTTTCCAATCTGGCTCATCGTGCACTAGGAAAACTACAATCCCTTGCTCATAAAGAGTTTTCATACTAGGTTCCAAGATTTCATCGAGTACTGGTGATAGGAAAACGGATGCGTAAACAAACGCTCAGGTGCACTGAAAATCCTGTAGAGTTTTCTTCTCATATCATATCATTTTATATTATTGTTATATTATTTATACCGCTACTATTATCCTGTCAAAACAGCTACAATTAAATGTGGATGGTGCAAGAAATCTTTACGTCTTAAACATTTCTTTGCCCAAGTACTACTACTCCAGCGATTGTACACGGTATATACACTCTATTATACATGCGCTTCTACGAATTCTAAATGTATAAAAAATACAAAATGTACCTCATATATATATACAAAATATCGAAAGTAAAATATACATATATTCTTGACTGTTCTAACTCTATTTTAAAGAAGGATATAATTAAGTAATCATATAGAATAGAATAGAAATTCATGATAATGATGAAAATCACTTACAAAGAACAAATATTCAAACCTTTTAAGTTGTAACTCAATTTTTGACGATATGTTACGATATTTAGAGGTTAAAAGGATCTCTGTTTAATATTTGTTTGGTCTGGTTATGCTTCTGAAAATATGAACCTGTAGCATGCTAGTTTTAACAGGACTATTACGCACGATAACGCCGACGCGATTACTGCAATCCGGCTTTCACGCAAGCTCACCCTCAGGAAAAAATACCTCACCTGACAAAAAAATAGGATATTTCTGTTAACCGATTACATAACTCTAGCAGACTAAAAAGTTCTTCCAAATTTATAGGGAGACTTTGGATGTTAATGTTAGCACGATATTCAATATTTGATACTTGATTCTTAGTATAGAGTATTTATAAGTCATAAGTCATATTTAAAAATAGTTGATTATAGTAGTTTAAATATACATAGGAATATACGTACAAAGGAGAAAAATATATTATTACTATGTTATCAATAGACACTACTTTAGATGTATAAATTAGTAGCTCCATAGGAAACATAGAAATTTGAAGTTATGGTTTTGAACGTGTATTAAGAATACACCCATAATCAATAAATCCATGTTTTAATCCTAGTAATTCCTAACATATTTATATTTTATGTATTTCGTGTGATTATTACTGCACAACGAAATACCCGCATATTTAAATACATTTACGCAAGTAGCAATATATAAGAAACGAATATTTATATGATGTAATATAAGATTCTAGATAATAGTAAAAAAATATATCATTTCGGTTAAAGAAGACTAATCAAGTAATTTGTTTTGCTATAAAAAAAAATTTTTTTTTTTTTTTTTAACGTGGAGGAAATCTTCATAGACATCCTTTCCGCCCCCTGGATGGTGTGACTGGGAGCCCAGGGCGGCAGAAGGTAGTGCCGGATTCTTACCGGCTAAAACCTCCACGGGCGGGACCCAGGTGTGATTTCTCGTCAGGATCCTTATGGTGGGTGCTTTCCTCAGCAGCTGTATTACAACACCCAAGCACTCCCAGAAAGTACTACAAACACACGGAAGGTAGAGGTACGGGCGCTGATTTGGCTTTCCTTTGTTGTAAATTTACTTTTAAGAGAGATTTTTTGGGCTTCCCTTCTTTGCAAGTATATCTTCCTCCTCCAGGCGAGGATTCGAACTCGCGCCGACGGCAACGTTGTCTTGTCATCCATCCCGAGGCCTTAACGAGCGTAGCTGGCTGCCCCGCCAGTATGTAAAGGACTAATATGTTTACATATTCTGACAACAGGCATAAATGGTTCCTTTCCGTCGTAACAATGTTTCCCCAATTGAAACACATCATTCTATCATAATCTACGTTGCTAGTATAGTTAGACACTTTTTAGCAAGTTCTGAGAAATTGATATCTATTTTGCCTTTTGCCACTTATACAGATCCAAATCGAAGCGTAATTCTGGCTTAACCATTAGTGTTTCAAACTCAACATTTTCACCATACAGTGGCTCCCCAAAGCAATATATACTATACTAAGCATTGTGAAATTTCATTAGCACTGTAACAGGACACAACTATCGTTACTGTATTGGTAAAATTTGAAACGAATCTGAAAATAACTATAGAATTTGCAAAATATTCATTGCAAAGCTGACCAAAGTATTTGAACATTCAATTATTCGCTACATTAATAAGCCACAATGTGTAGTAGTGAGAGGACCTTTGGTATCAATTGAATGTTTAAAACTAATATTCATTCCGTGTATTAACGTTTTATTGTAAGTGAGTGTTTACAAATGTAAGTGCTGTAACTACAATATACATTTTCCGATTGGTTTCAAATTTTATTATTATAATAATGTAGTATCGTGGACAAAGGGCCTAAAAGATATCGGGTAAACCATAGAAGCATAGAGTAATTCCAACATAGAAATTCTCCAACAATTCCAATGAAAAACTCTAAGATCCTTAATAGATGCACCTTGGTACGTTACCAACGAAACAATACATCGCGACCTTAAGATACCTACAGTCGAAGAAGAAATATCCAAGTTCAGAAATAGATATAATATAATAGTTAACAACCACCAAAACCCATTAGTTACCTAATTACTTGACACGACGAACCAGATCCGCAGACAAAAAAGCCAATACCCTTTAGATATGAAGCAGTAGATTCACCTAGAATCAAACTACTATACTATACTATACTATACTATATACTATATATAGTATATATATATATATATATATATATATATATATACTAGTATATATATATATACTATATATACTATATATACTATATACTATATACTATACTATACTATAAACTCTTATAATCCAAGTTACAGTACTACGCCAAAATAATTTACTTAAAATTCTGTATGAGAATTGATTGTAAATAGTCTATCAAATGAAAAAAAAAATTTTTTTATACTAGTTGTAAGTTTGCAGTAAACATCTTGCAACTGGTATATATATTGTCAGATCGCAATCGCGTGTCATTATAATGCAAATGAAATTTCTGAATGTTTATGTAACACGTACAGTATACACGTGAAAGATTTTTACGGTAAGCGTGCGAGTACCTTTCCGAGCCATCGTAAACATATAATTCACTCTAATTGTTCTTACTAAATGCTTGGAGCCTGTCTGCTTGGAGAAAAAGAAAAAGAGAAATACAGTCTTTTCAAATATCTTATAACAGCTTCTTTGTTAAGATCTTCGTCTATATAATAATCGTACTCATTTCTTTATTTCGACAAGAGTTTAGACAACCCACTTAACCGTGAGAAAGGAAACGTCTAGGGAATCACAGTCTCGTATTTCTGGAATGGGGGCTCGCTTACCACTAAAAGCTCGATAGACAGTGGATAAAAGGCTGGAAATCTGTGTAGAAGAAGGATAAAACGAAGATAATTAACATCAAGGCATCGTCAGCTTCTTCCATCTCTCCTATATCCTTCTTTATCCACCAGAATGGGAACGTTTCTTTTTTGCTTGATATCTCTTCTTGCGAAAAATGGTGAGGTTAATTTAGAAAATTATATCGTGTTCTTGAGCATTTTAAACAGGCTTAAACTGAACTACACGTTGAGTGCAAATTTTGTTACATAGAATTCCCTTTTTCCATCTTAAATAAAAACATTTGCAAAACATTTTTCCTTAGGATCCTTTATGCTTAAATTATATAAATGCACATGCAATAAGAAGTTAATTTGAAACAGTAAATTATCCTTGGTGGACAACAATTTTTTAAATTATAGTAATTAACTGAAAAGTTCCAAACTGCTGTGAATGCAATTGTGGTAAATGTATAATTAATTTATAATTCTTACACCATTTTATATTTATTTAACATGCAATAATGATTGTCGATTCATAGTTAATCTTACTGCAAAAATTATAAATTTGTGAAATTAACTAACTGGTAGAGAAAACATTACGTCTACCCGCATTTGAAACTTTTTCACAAGACGCTTCGCTTCTGAGAGAAATTGATTTGAAAATTGTGTACTGGGCCAATTCTCAATTTAAATACGTTCAGGCATTATTTTCTTGAAAATAATGACTTCAACGACAAAATTGTGTACTACGTTTTTTTACTTATTCTCGCGCGTAGAATAGCCTGCTGCTAATTTTCTGCTCGTATCTAGTCGGTAATTAGCCAAGTATACTTGACCAATTTTCAAATTCGATTTTCTCGAGAATTAAGCCTCGCGTGAACAAATATTATTCCATGTTTTCTTTTTATTTTTTCATATGCAATCGCGTTATGCTGGTTCGTACGTGTTATTCGGCAGAACTCTATATGTGCATAACGTAGCGCCTGAGTCAGCTACCTGAAATGAATATTTTTTATAATATTTGTTGATCCAGCTGGATGTTCTCTACAAACAAGTATAAACCTATCTATATCGAAAACCCGTTAATTTAGCAGATATTTTAAATTTAATTTGTCAAATATAATGTATAAAAGATGATGACAATGTAAACATTTTTTTTTTTTTTTTTTTTTCGTACGTGGAGAAATCCTCATGGACACTCGCTGTAGCACGCAACAGCAGAGTAGTGTCGGACTCTTACCGACTAAAACTCCACGGTGGTCGTCCCGACGATTGGTAGAAGCGACCTCGGGCTCTTTTTACAATTGCTACCAGGGGAGTCGCTCCTCGTCGTCTTCTCCCAGCTGTTTATAGGGGAGGCATCCCGGTCTATATTGGGCCGCTAGGGGGGACCATACCCCCTAATGCCTCGTTCCTAGTTTGACGCTACTAGGGCGGCGGCAATGCCGCGCCCTTGAGACGTATTGAATTTCTTTGGCGCGACGATCTCGCAGGATCGCGCGTTCTCTTCCGATCTCTCTCCGCTCGCTCCTTCGCCAGCATCACTTGCTCGCAGTAGGTGCGGCCGGCGTTGAACTCCTGGTGGCCCCTGAGCATGGCCTCGACGACCGCTTCTGGGGCTAATCTCTCGCCGATGTCGAGCCGTAGGACGCGGCGCGGCTCTGCCCACGCTAGACAAAACTCCAGCGTGTGTTGCGCCGTGTCCTCCTCTTCCTTGCAGTGGTGGCAGATGGAGGTCACCTCCCGCCGAATCCTTAGCAAACGTCATCCTGAAGGTCTGCGGGACCACACCTTGATCTCTCCAGGCTTCCCAGTTGGGAAGCACGGCGCGAACGGCACGGTGCGGCCGCGCGGCGTCCTCTTCGGCCAGCTGAGAGCGCCACCGCTCCCAGATCTCCAGCTTCGCCTCCACTCGGACGTCCAGGGCCGATCGGTGGCCGGACGACGGCGCCGTCGTACGTCCGTCCGCGCGCGGAGCCCTCAGGTGCGTGTACACCCGTCGGAGCGCAAGGGCCCGCAGCTCGAACGGAGGGGACGCCGCCAGCACCGTCGCCGACTCGTAGGATATGGTCCTGTATCCCCGCTATGCGGATGGCGGTCGTCCTTTGCAGCCTCCTCAGCAGGATCCGGCTGCGGCGATTCGCCATCAGGTCCTCGGACCATACGGGAGCCCCGTAGAGGACTCGGGACCGGACCACTCCCTCGTAGAGTCGGCGGACTCCCAATTCTGCTCCGCGATAGTAGGCCGCATAAGGCGTTGGCTGCGGCCGTCGCCCTCGGGACCAGGAGCTCGAAGTGCTGTCGATGGTGAGACCCAGGTACTTCATCCAGTCTCCCACCGGGACAGCTTCTCCGTTGATGGTCACGGACAGTCCAGGAGGAGGGGGTCCTCTGTGACGGTGGTCGAAGAACCCCAGGGCCTCGGATTTGGCCGGCGACACGCTCAAGCCGAGCCTCCGCTTCGATTTGAATCTGTATAAGTGGCGAAAGGCAAAATAGATATCAATTTCTCAGAACTTGCTAAAAAGTGTCTAACTATACTAGCAACGTAGATTATGATAGAATGATGTGTTTCAATTGGGGAAACATTGTTACGACGGAAAGGAACCATTTATGCCTGTTGTCAGAATATGTAAACATATTAGTCCTTTACATACTGGCGGGGCAGCCAGCTACGCTCGTTAAGGCCTCGGGATGGATGACGAGACAACGTCGCCGTCGGCGCGAGTTCGAATCTTCGCCTGGAGGAGGAGATATACTTGCAAAGAATGGAAACACCCAAAATCTCTCTTAAAAGTAACATACAACAAAAGGAAGCCAATCAGCGCCCGCCCCTCTCCCTTCCATGTTTCGTAGTTCTTTCTGGGAGTGCTTGGGTGAAGATGCTGTGGAAGCACCCACAACAAGGACCCTGACGATCACACCTGGTGTTGTCCCGCCCGTGGAGGTTTTAGCCGGTAAGAATCCGGCACTACCTTCTGCCGCCCTGGGCCCACCGCCTAATACCCAGGGGGCGGTAGGTTGTCTATGAAGATTTCCTCCACGTAAAAAAAAAAAAAAAATTTTTTTTTATAGCAAAACGGATTACTTAATTAGTCTTTTTTAACCAAAATGATATATTTTTTTACTATTATCTAGAATTTTATATTACATCATATAAATATTCGTTTCTTATATATTGCTACTTGCGTAAATGTATTTAAATATGCGGGTATTTCGTTGTGCAATAATAATCACACGAAATACATAAAATACAAATATGTTGGGAATTACTAGGATTAAAACATGGATTTATTGATTATGGCTGTATTCTTAATACACGTTCAAAACCATAACTTCAAATTTCTATGTTTCCTATGGAGCTACTAATTTATACATCTAAAGTAGTATCTATTTATAACATAATAATAATATATTTTTCTCCTTTGTACGTATATTCCTATGTATATTTAAACTACTATAATCTACTATTTTTAAATATGACTTATGACTTATAAATACTCTATACTAAGAATCAAGTATCAAATATTGAATATCGTGCTAACATTAACATCCAAAGTCTCTCTATAAATTTGGAAGAACTTTTTAGTCTGCTAGAGTTATGTAATCGGTTAACAGAAATATTCTATTTTTTTGTCAGGTGAGGTATTTTTTCCTGAGGGTGAGCTTGCGTGAAAGCCGGATTGCAGTAATCGCGTCGGCGTTATCGTGCGTAATAGTCCTGTTAAAACTAGCATGCTACAGGTTCATATTTTCAGAAGCATAACCAGACCAAACAAATATTAAAGAGAGATCCTTTTAACCTCTAAATGTCGTAACATATCGTCAAATACTGAGGTACAACTTAAAAGGTTTAAATATTTGTTCTTTGCAAGTGATTTTCATCATTATCATGAATTTCTATTCTATTCTATATGATTATTTAATTATATCCTTTTTTAAAATAGAGTTAGGACAGTCAGGAATATATGTATATTTTACTCTCGATATTTTGTATATATATATATGCGGTACATTTTGTATTTTTTATACATTTAGAATTCGTAGAAACGCATGTATAATAGAGTGTATATACCGTGTACAATCGCTGGAGTAGTAGTACTTGGGCAAAGAAATGTTTAAGACGTAAAGATTTCTTGCAGCATCCACATTTAATTGTAGCTGTTTTGACAGGATAATAGTAGCGGTATAAATAATGTAACAATAATATAAAATGACATGGTATAAGAAGAAAACTCTAGAGGGTTTTCAATGCACCTGATCTTTTGTTTACGCATCCGCCTTCCTATCACCAGTACTCGATGAAATCTTGGAACCTAATATGAAAACCGTTTATGAACACGGGATTGTAGTTTTCCTAGCGCACGGTGAGCCAGATCGGAAAATTATGGGACATTTTCGTATAACTTTCAAACGATACACGATATAAAAATAAAATTTCATTTAAAAAGTGTTGAAAAATAATCCGCAGTAAATTGAATACGATGTAAACAGTATATTTTATGCTTAACAATCCCTTTTTTTAATTTATTGGGTTGAATAGCTTCAAATAAATTTGAAAACCTGCTTATTTCACGTTGTATCTATTCTTTTTAGTTAATTTAAACGCAAGTTGAAAGGAATAAAAAATATTGGATAGTACTACAAATTGTGGCAGTTTTCAATTGAAATGTATTGCTTAATTGAAGAATAAGACTAAAATTGTATCTAATATATATTATAATATACTAGTTTATTTTATATATATATGGCGGGGTAACGTTGGAAGTCGGGGCGTGTAATGAATCTTCTTGTGAGTTGACCATCGTTGCTGTATACCAGATGATACTTTTTGAAGCGAACATATTACAAAGGTTAACTAGTGATAGCGGTGATTGAATAATCGAGACGTCGATGACGATGAATTTAGGTTCGATAAGGAATACACTGTCAACCAGATGACGATTGCGATTTGGAAATCGACGTACGTGTTCACTGGACTAGTCAAACTTCTCGGATTGCGCCCCAGTCCAAGTGAAACTGACCTAATACAATCCTCTCCGTACCTCTCTGTACCCCTCGGGTCAATCTTTGTTTTTAAGGAGAGTTATTTAATTACTTTATACCGTGGCTACGTTCAGTGATCCGTTATGTCACTTCGAGCCCAAGCCCACTGTCATAAATATCGGGCAATCATAATTGACTTAACTCATAAACAGCTATTTCTCAGTTTCATTGTTTAAGTATGGCTACAATAAAAAGCCTGGACTAAAGTATTGGGGAGCTTTACAAACATTCCAAAAGAAAGGCCCCGATGTCCTCTCATCTCCGACATATTTAATGACGAGACAAGTGAGTACTTGTGATAGTCAGATATATTTCAAAATCGCTCTAAGTATAGAATACAGAGTTAATATATTACTCACTCCCTCGCTCACCCACTCACGCTCGTTCAATGCTACTCGTTATCATAATACTTGTTGATAATCGTCCTAGAGAGCATGTTCGTTTATTTACACTGGTCGGGGGTACCGGAAAGTTTGAATTCGATTCCGGTTGACGGTCACACGTAGCGGCGATATTGTTTTGTCCGGAGTTTGTTTACTTTTGAATCTCGTACATCGAAACGGCGTTGATACTCCGAGGCAAAACAACAACATGAGTCACTCTCGATTCGAATCGTCCTATGACTTACTTTCAACAAAAATGTTGAACAAAATTACAATTTTCAAATCCAATAGTTTATATTTGACGCGTATGTTGGAAAGTGACACTCTTTTAAGTTTCCTTTGATCTCTTAAAAGTTGATTAACTATTAACACTATCTATGACGTATGTAAATAACATATCATATCCAAAATATTATTCATGATTGAAACATTTCAGTGTTATTACATTTTTTATTGGAAAAGCAAAATAGTATAATTTTAGAGTTTACAAAGCTTCTTAATAATGAAAAAATTATTTGTATTATACAATATTTATTAGACATCAGTTACATACAAAATAATAATAATAATATGATCGTAGTAATCGTATAAGCAAAACAAAAGGTGGTCTCTATTAGCGTTATCGCGTCCTGAGTCGAGTAAGCAGAGAAAGAAGCAGAGAAAAATGGTTTTGGTTATTTTTACACGATGGCGCTATACAAGGAATCCTAATTTCCCAATTGAAGCGTGCTAATACGGACTAATTGACCAACATTCGGTCACTAAGCCCTTACCCTCACTATAGAAATTTGCAAACCTGTGTATACGAGCGTGCGATGACCCATACTTTGTTTACGGTTATTCAATGTTTTGCCCTATACTCTGTAATTTCCTATTAATCTCATTCGACGCTACATCGATAACATTGAGAATGACACACGATAAAGGGCCTTAGAACTTCCCGCCTATGACAAACTAAGTTCTTGTCTGCGCTACGGTGAAACTAGATTCTTGTCTATGCTAGGATGGAACTAGGTTCTTGTCTATGCTAGTATGGTACAAAACAGGGTAAATTTCCTTCTTTTGCAACACGGATCCGCTTGGTGCAGCTCTTGTGCCATGGTACAATTCAACCTACGAACGTGTGTATTGTCGTTTCTTCTCTGGAATTGCCATTCTCGAAAAGGCATTTCTGCAGCGCCACACCGGAAACGGTTTACCTAGCCAAACAGTGAAACAGAAAAATTTTCGTAATTTTGACAAGTAAATTCCGTATTTATTGTACATATAACATTTCGATTTTCAATTTTACATTCGTAAAATTGATCAGTTATTTCAATAATCAAGTGATTAGTTATTTAATGAATGTAGTGAGGCATTATTTTAAAAAATTAAATATAACATATTTTATAAAATGATAGAATAATCAAGTTAAGTATCTATATAATTAATAGTTTTAATCAATTAAATTAATTGATTATTGGAGTGCTTACATCAAATGTAATTATCATGTAATTATTCGCATTCTTATAAACATCGTCTCCTCTTTCTATTTCGTTTGGTAATTTTCACTTTGAACGTATTAAACATTTCCTTCGACGTCGAAACTTCAAATATGTTAACGTTTGCTATCTACGAATTGACCGCTATTGTCTGATTCCGGATCGCTTTGACGTGAATGCGTTAAATATAAAGATAACGAACAAGGAAAGTAATGGGGAAGTAGCAAGACACCCCACAGAGTTCATATTTAGGAAGGCCAGTTTAAAATTATGGAAATTGTCTTATTCCTCGTACTGCAATGTCCGTTCGAACCCGAATGCGTTACGACCAAACCCCACTAGTCTGCAAGCAATTAATTTATGTGACAACCCTTTTTTTTTCCGTGGAGAAATTCTCATGGCCACTCGCTGTTGCAGGCAACAGCAGAGTAGTGTCGGACTTTTACCGACTAAAACACCACGGTGGTCATCCTGACGTTTAGTAGAAGTGACCCCGGGGTCTCTCGCGAAATACTACTGGGGCACTCCTCGTCGTCTTCTTCCTGCTGTTGGTAAGGGAGGCGTCCTTGTCTCAGTTGGGCCGCTAGGGGGGACGTTCTCTGACGCTCCTAGGCGTACGGAGTCTCTCTGGAGCGACATTTTCCTTGGATCGCGCGTTCTTTCCCGGTTTCTTTCCGCTCGCTCCTTCACCAGCATCACTTGCTCGCAGTAGGAGCGGACGGCGTTGAACACCTGGCGCCCCCTGAGCATGGCCTCGACGTCCGCTTCTGGGGCTAATCTCTCGCCGATGTCGAGCCGTAGGACGCGGCGCGGTTCTGCCCACGCTGGACAAAACTCCAGCGTGTGTTGCGTCGTGTCTTCCTCTTCCTCTTCCTTGCAGTGGTGGCAGATGGAGGTCACCTCCCGCCGAATCCTTAGCAGGTACTCGCCGAAAACTCCGTGTCTCGTGAGCAGCCGCGTCATCCTGAAGGTCAGGCCTGCCCCGCCAATTTATGTGACAACCTAGTTGTTTATGTTAGAGCGGCGAGCAGACGAACGTACCTCTGAAGTAAGGGATGCATTTAGCATCAGTGTTCGATATAATCTCACAATGTTTGACCTAGACACCATTTCCTGTGTAATTGATCGAACCGTCCACATTTCGAGGCTATAGCCATGTTTTATATCATTTTGTTCGCAAGAATTTTAACAATCCCACTAAAAACTCTTAAGTTAAGCTGTAGAAAAGCTCCTAGCTACGTTACAACAAAACATTTTTTACTGTCTCACATATGCACATTGCACACAGGGCTTTAATCCGAAGCATCAGCGGAATACCGAAACTTGCTCAATCCTCGTCTATATATGCTATAAAGAAAAAATTAGAGTTGGGTTTGTGTCGCAAGGCGACCGATAACCAAACAATAAACACTACCGATACAACGCATACGCTGCTGTAGACGCACATTTATAGACAGAATTCACTGTAGTGGTACCGATACTTTTTGGAGAATATCTCGTAAACTAGGATCGCCGGTTATATAAAGAAAGTTATAAGACAGAGTATAAAAGAAAGTTATCCAGACTGATAAACTCTGTGATATATTTCAAAATCATCGAAATCGGAGAGGATGTAACTTCACTCAAATTTTTCATAACAAAATAAAAAATATGAAACTTTATATCTCTTATTTCGGCGACTTATTAATAATTGCGTCATCGCCGAAACAGATCACTCATCATCGGCAACTGCTATATACAGCCATATTAAAACCTGTTTGGACCTGTGGGATCCAACTATGAAGAACAGCGAGTAATTCCAACATAGAAATTCTCCAACGATTCCAATCAAAAACTCGAAGATCCTTAATAGATGCACCTTAGTGCGTTATCAACGAAACGATACATCGCCACCTTAAGAAATTCACAGATAAAGAAGAAATATCCAAGTTCAGCAACAGACATAATACAGGAGTTAACAACCACCAAAACCCATTAGTTACCCAGTTACTTGACACGACGGATCAGATCCGCAGACTAAAAAGACAATACCCTTTAGATTGAAGATAGAATGGAATATACTATAAACTCTTATAATCCAAGTTACAGTACCACGCCAAAATAATTTACTTAAAATTCTCTATAAGAATTGATTGTAAATAGTATACTAAATAAAAAAAAAAAAAAAAAAAAGAAAGAAAACAGTGACCATAACAGGTAATATGTTTGGAAAGCATGCCGATTCTAAAAATATGTACATACATACGTGTTGACAGTGAAGGAACAGAGTCTAGAAACGTACTAATCCTTGGTAATGTATAAAGGCAAACCCAATGAGAATATTAATATTCGAAAGTGACAGTGACAGCGTCCGATAGATTCATGAACTTAATATTAGTGTTACTGACCGACTTATATTTATGGGCAGAGGGAGTGCATTGTTGCTCAATATCAATATATCAATGGCGAAACAGAAAGCAGAAAAATCAATCAATGTGATCGATGTGACTGAACGTAGAAGTAATGAAAAATATTATATAATCGAATTATAACAGATTTTTATTGATCGAAAGTTGGTCGAGATACATTTTAACGTGACCTAGGATAATTTATCGTTATTCGTAGCAATTTATCTCCTCAGAAATTTGTTGCGAGCGCAATTCTAGCGATCCCATTTTGTTATTAAACATTCCCGTTCAAAAGCTGAATTCCGTAACGAGCTGTCGACCCACTCGCTAATTCAAAAAGCAAATTGTTGTCGAACGTTGCGTAAACCATAAGCTGTTTTAACAGTAGAATCTGTTCGACCTTTCATTTGTTAAGAGTATTTTAAAAAATTTATCGGAAATTTTTCCGAAACGAAATTGTTGAATTACATACAGTCTAAACGTGTAGACCATTTGTTGAGAACTTTATCATCCCATCCTCCGGCGTATCGCGAAAGGTCAATAACGTTACATAGGAGGTTTTTATTGAATATGGGATTGTGTATACTAGCAAGCATCTGCTTCCGTCAGGAGATTTTTTTTATTTACTACAATGATAAACTTACCACGATATAGATGTCTCTCTGATGAAATGTTTAAAGCTGAAACAATTTTGGGAGCGAGAGTGATTTCATTATAAAAATTCACGAATTTCAAGTTTAAAAATTTATTATGACCAAATAGAAGTACAATTAAATTAAATAACAAATTATAATTTAATGAAACAAGTTTTACAAAAATACAGCTCAAGTAGAATACCAATTGCTTGATACGACGGATCAGATCCGGCAGGCTGAAAAGACAATACCCTTTAGATTGAAGATAGAATCAAACATAATATAAACTCTTATAATCCAAGTTACAGTACCACGCCAAAATAATTTACTTATAATTCTCAATGAGAAGTGATTGTAAATAGTCTACCAAATAAAAAAAGAGAATCTTCTCTTTATTGTGACGCCAGAAAGCTCTTTGGCGACAACCAAACCGCTCTGTTTTTTTTTTTTTTTTTTTTTATTTTGTTATTACATTTTACAATTTGTCCATTAGGACATTTGGTAAAATATTATAATTTAATTTGATAAAATATAGCATGTGGATGGTTACCCCCAGCGGGACTCCATCTTCCAGGTTGTTTATTGTTTTATTATGAGGTCTGCAGGATGCTTCTTCTTCAGTCTTTTTTCTATTATTGTTTTATTCGTTTCAGCAACCAGCTGATTTGGGTGTGTTTCAAGTCTTTCTTTATACTTTTTTGCATATCTGGCGATTTCCTCTTTAACCGTTGGAATTTTTAAGTCTTTTCGTATGTCTTCATTTCTGACGTACCATGGAGCGTTAACTATTGTTCTTAAGATTTTTGCCTGCTCCGTTTCTATTTTATTTATGTGACTCATTGCTGCCATCCCCCATAGTGGAACTCCGTATGTCCAGATTGGTTTGATTATTGTTTTGTATATATATAGTTTATTCATTAGGCTTAATTTAGATTTTCTATTGATTAATCAGTACATCTGCTTCATTTTCTCGCGTATTCTGTTTGTTATTGATTTTATGTGATGCTTCCATGTAAGGCGTGTGTCTAAATATATTCCTAGATATTTGACATACTTTGTTTGTGCTATGTGGGCGCCATTTAGTTGGATGTCTGGTGTTTTTCCTTTTCTAAGCGTAAATGTTATGTGATTGCACTTACTGGTGTTCACTTTTATTTGTTTACTTTGCAGCCACTTTTCTATTTTTATAATGTGTTCTTGTAATAGTGCGGCAGCCGTTTCTGGATTTGCGTGTCTCGCTAGTAAGACCGTATCGTCCGCGAACGTTAGAGTTTTGCTGTTGACAGTTGTTGGTATGTCTGCTGTATAGAGTGTGTATAATATTGGTCCTAGGACGCTTCCTTGCGGTACTCCTGCCTTGATATCCTTGATTTCAGAATATGTATCGTTTATTTTTACTACAAAAGTTCTATTGTTTAAGTAAGATTTAAGTAATTTGTATATTTGTTCTGGAAATTGCTTTTTGATAGTTTCAAGAAGTTTTTGGTGGTTAACTTTGTCAAATGCTTTTTCGATGTCAATAAATAGTGCCGTGCAATATTGTTTTGTTTCCAATGCCTGCAAAATTTCATTGACCAGTCTATGCATTTGTTCTATTGTGGAGTGTTTATTCCTGAATCCAAATTGATGGTCCGGTATTAGTTTTTCTTTTTCTATTATTGGTTTTAGGCGGTTGTATATTATTTTTTCAAGTAGTTTGGAAAACGCAGGTAGTAATGATATTGGCCTGTAAGATGCAGTTAAATGTGGGTTTTTGTTTGGTTTGGGTAACATTACGATCTGTGCTATTTTCCATAGTGCAGGAAAATACTGTATTCTTAGAATTGCGTTGAATATTATCGTTGTTAGTCTTATTGCCTTTGGGGGGAGGTTTTTTAAGATTTTTCCATTGATCAAGTCAAGTCCTGGTGCTTTACTTGTCTTTGTTGCCTTAATTAAGTTTGTAACTTCTTGCGCTGTTGTGCTGAGTATGGTGCAGCGTTTGTCAATTGTGTTGTTGGCATTTTCCATTTCTTCGTGTGTTTGCCCTCCGGGAATGCCGTTATTAGTTTCATACGGTGAA
This sequence comes from Bombus hortorum, assembly GCA_905332935.1. Taxonomy (NCBI): domain Eukaryota; kingdom Metazoa; phylum Arthropoda; class Insecta; order Hymenoptera; family Apidae; genus Bombus; species Bombus hortorum. The sequence continues at coordinate 11,540,394 of HG995199.1, forward strand.
AATGTATTTTGTAAGTGCTTCGAAAATTCTTCTGCCTGCTCTTCGTTACTTCTGGCCCATGAGTTGTCCATTTTTTTGATTGCTGGGATTGATTTTATTGTTTTCTTCACTTTGTTGGTGACTTTCCATAGGGAGTAGTTGGTATTCTCATGCGCGGATAGTGATTCGATGAATTTTGAGAATTCGCTATTGTGAAGTTCCCTTATTTTATTCTTTAATTCCTTTGTAAGTTTATTTAAGTTTTTCTTGTTTTCTCGTGTTCTCTGTTTTTGCCATTTTGATTTCGCTTTTCTTTTTTCCCTAATTTTATCTAGGATGTCCTGCGGAATAATTTTTGTTTGTCTGCTATTTAATTTATAAGCGGTGGTTGCCCACGCTGCTTCCTGTATTATTTCTGTTAGAGTTGCTACTGCCTGTTCAATGTGTTCAGGTGTCTTCAATGGGATATTGCAATTGATTTTGTTTTCGATTAGCTCTTTAAAAATTTGCCAATTGGTGGTTTTGTTGCAAAGCGACTCTGACTTGTTATAATGTAGTGGTTTGCCTGTATATTCTAATATAATTGGTGTGTGGTCGGAGTTAAGCTCAAGGCTGGTTGTTATTTTTAATTTACTTACATTTAATCCTTTTGTTATTGCAAAATCCAACAGGTCAGGTGTTTTATTGAGGTCTGTCGGCCAGTACGTTGGTCTTCCTGTAGATAGCACGTTGAGGTTGCTATTTCTAATATATTTTTCTAGTGTTCTGTCTCTCGGTGTGTTAATTCTCGAACCCCATAACGTGTGCTTCGCATTAAAGTCTCCTGCTGCGATATATTTGTCGCCTATGGATTGGAAGTACTCTTCCCATTTTTTAAGCGTCATTTTGTGTCTCGGTGGTGCATATACTGCTGATATCTGAAAGTAATTGTCGTTGGTTTGTATTGTGACAGTGGTTGCTTGTAGGTGTTCTTGATTTGTTTGACTATGTAGGTGGTGCTTGATGTCATTTTTTATTATTACTGCAGTTCCTCCGTGTGCTTTACCTGAGGGGTGTTTGGTGTCGTAGATGGTATAGTACGGTATTTTCATGTAACTTTTTAGAGTGAAATGTGTTTCTGAGACAAGTAGTATATCAATATTATTTTTATACAAGAATGTTTTAGTTTCGTGGGCTCGCTGTTGCAAGCCATTGGAGTTCCAGGCTGCTATTTTCAGCATGTTCCACTCTATTTTTTATTTAGCAAGTTTGTGAGTAGTTGTAACATAATTGTTGTTTGTTGTACTTGTTGCCTTAATGTTGCGTTTATTTCACTTATCATTTTTCCTAGCATCTCTGTATTTTCAATGGATTGTTTTAGCAATCCTTTGATTTCTGAAACGTCTTCGGTATTTTTGCTTTGATTCTGGTTGAGCGTTGCTTGGCTAATGTTTTGGGTTACTTGCGCATAGCTTCGGTAACCTTGAGGATTACTGTTTCCGCTTATGATGTTTGGTTCGTTATGTGCTATCAATGTTGTATCATTCTCCGTTGTACCTTGTTGTGGTTTGTAGTTATTGGTTGTTCTATTGCGAAGTGGTGGAAACAGTTTGCGTTGTAATTGTTTCCTAATTACGCATCCTTTGTAGCTGGCTGGGTGGTTTCCCTTGCAGTTATAGCACTTAACTTGTTCTATTTTTCCTGTGTATGGGCAGTGTATTGTTAAGTGATTTTTTGCACATTTAACACATGCCGGGCTTCTGTTACAATAGTTTTTTGTATGACCGTATTGTTGACACCGCATGCATTGCGGTATATCTTTTTTATAGCGTGGTGGTTCTACAGTTACTATTGTGTTTAGGATCTTTTTGATTTCGTAAATTTCCTTGTTGTTGATTCTGGGTTCAAGTTCTATTAAGAATAATGGTAATGGTTGTTTTGTATCGTATCTTGTAATATTGTTTATTGATCTAGTTTGATGTCCAATTTTTGCTAGTTCTTCACTCAGCTTTTTTGTACTGATTTTTGGATGCAATCCTCTTATAACTATCTTGTAGCTTCTTTCCATTTTTAACTGATACGTGTGGTATATAGCATCTTTTTCTTTTAATGCTTTTATCACATTTCTATAAATATCGGGGGTGTTTGTTTGAATCTTTACTTGGTCTAATTTTATTTGTTTAATTATATAATTGTCATTCCCGACTGTATTATTTAGTAATTCAATAAGTGGGTTTATTATTTGGGCCTCAACAAATATTGGTGGTGGTTTTGTAATATGACTTGAGTGAGTTGTGACTTTGTTTGTCGGATCATCTTCTGTTTCTTCTGTTAATGAGCTGAAGGAATTTCTTAGTGGTAATTCTTGCAGCCATCGCTGCTTTTCTGTATCTGGGTTTTCTGCGGCACTTGTGCTTGGAGTTGTTTTACGCTTTTTGTTGTTTTTTGGTATCTTCCAGTTTTCATCCTGATATTGTTTCTCGTTATCTTGACTGTACTCCTCCTGTCTTCGCTGCTCCTTCATTTCTTCTATGTCCATATTTTGATTACTATTAACTTGTTGTTGTTGTTTTAGGGCTGGTAAATCTACCGACCTATTTATATAATATCTTTCACCATTATTTGCAATTTTAATTGCTGGTATCTGTTGCTGCATTGTTGGGCTTCTCCTCACTATCACTAATCGTTAATTTTTACTTAGCACTGTGATATTTCTCAAGTCACTACCCCGGAGCACACGTCTGTTTGCCTCGGTTGCCCGGGCAGAACTGGGTTTGTAGAACATGTAAATAAAATCGTTAAATTTTGGGTTTCTGTCAAACATTAGCAAACAAACGTATGAGCAGTGTTTTACGATAGAAAATTTCTTCCTCATTATAATATTAATTATTGTTGAGGTTATTTGATGTGTAAACAAAGGAACGCGTGGATAAATTGTAAGGTAGAAAATATAGAAGTTTAAATACAAAGAAGGAATATAATTTGAGCTGGTCCAGATCCGCGCGCTAGCAGTGTTACCTCATGACTGAAAGCCCTGAAGCCATCGTCGCCTGTCTACTGTTTATGGTCCGCCTTCGTCCCAGTCTTTTGTCTATATGCTGTCGATAGCTACAGTGCTTGAGAAAACTGAAAAGACCAGATGTAAAGTTTTCTTAGAGGTGGTGATCACTTCAACAATTATTTATGTCAATATGATAGTTTGGAGAGAATTTTGATCTGTCCGATCGACGTGCAAACTTTTTGATTAGCTGTTATTATCGGGGGTGGTTTGAAAGGCGAGAATACCTGATCGAGTATAGGGGTGCAAAAATGCCCGAGTGACTAAAAATTCTGTACGCTGTTTTTTGATAAAGATAACGCATCACAGTACGCGACTTTTTCAAAATATCATCGGAACAACAAAATCAAGTAACGAGTCACAGCGCACAGTAACAAGACATCGACCACATTTGTTACCATTGGCTAGGTAACAGATTGCTCAACGAAACGCGACTAGCAGGGGGATGGCGCCAGGGGCAATGGCCCCCATTGGTTCGATCAAGAGAACGCGGGGAATGCACCGATAGCAATTCGCAAAGAACGAGATCACGGAGCATTCTTATCATATGCGCAGCCAGGCCATCGTGGAGTTTCAGTCGGTAAGAGTCCGACACTGCTCTGCTGCTGCCCACAGCGGCGGAATGACCATGAGGATTTCTCCACGTGAAGAAAAGAGAAGGTAACAGATTACGGTAACAAGGCAAGCTGTGGTAACAAATGTGTTCCCGGCTTGAGTAAATTGTCTCTGCATAGAACTGCGTTACCAGAAACTACTACGTACTAAAGAGAGTGTCACGTCGGAGACACAAGAAATCACGAAACCGATAGATCGCCGGTAATCTCCTCGCGTCGCAGTTCGAACGTTTCAGGAATAAAGTGAAGAAATTGAACTTTGTATATTATAATAAAATTTATTATACAAATCCAATCCAGTGGCGATTCAAAGTGTTACAGAATGATTCAAAGTATTACAAGAGACTGATTCAAGATGTTTTAACACTAGAACTACTATCTATATAGTTAGCTCAATAGTTAACTCAATAGAATAGTTAACTCAAAGCTATTTCTACCAGAACCAGTCAAAATGGAAGACGGTTGTCTCTGGAGAAGAGGCGAAGAAAGGCCGGCAGGAAAGGACGACAGGCACGCCGAAACCGAGAGCCGCCGCCCCCACAACGAGGAAGGGACCGACGCAGGCACCGAGAATGGCCACGATCCCCCGCGCTCCGCGAACATCCGCGGAGTCTATAACACTGAACAAGGGAGCAAAGACGTCGTACGCCGAGGTGCTCGCAACGGCCAGACAGACGATCCTGCTTGCGGAGATCGGCACAACGGCCGTCCGCATGAAAAAGTCGATGACGGGCGCCATCGTCATAAGGGTCCCCAAAGATAAGGACAGTGGAAAGGCGTCGCAGCTGGCGACGCGCCTGGCCGAGGTACTGGACCCGACCAAGGTAAGAGTCGCGGCTCCACGAAGCGGAGCTAAGAGTGGTCGGGATAGACGTCTCGATCGGTAAGGAAGAGCTGCGGCAAGCACTGGCCTCTCTTCGACTGAAGGACCGACAACACGTTGATGGACCTGTCGGCACCTGGGCTCCCGACGATGTTTACCCCTTATCTTTTAGGCCTTTTGTCCATGATACTAAAGTATTATTATTATATATTATTATCATTCTATTATGTATATGCATAATATATATAGAATAAACTAATATATTATAATATATATTAGATACAATTTTAGTCTCATTTTTCAATTAGGCAATACATTTCAATTCAAAACTGCCACAACTTGTAGTACTATCCAATATTTTTTATTTTTTTCAACTTGCGTTTAAATTAACTAAAAAGAATAGATACAATGTGAAATAGGCAGGTTTTCAAATTTATTTAAAGCTGTTCAATTCAATAAATTAAAAAAAGGATTGTTACACATAAAATATACTATTTACATCGTATTCAATTTACTGCGGAGTATTTTTCATCACTTTTTAAATGAAATTTTATTTCAATATCTTGTATCGTTTGAAAGTTATACGAAAATGTCCCATAATTTTCCTATCTGGCTCATCGTGCACTAGGAAAACTACAATCCCTTGCTCATAAAGAGTTTTCATACTAGGTTCCAAGATTTCATCGAGTACTGGTGATAGGAAAACGGATGCGTAAACAAACGCTCAGGTGCACTGAAAATCCTGTAGAGTTTTCTTCTCATATCATGTCATTTTATATTATTGTTATATTATTTATACCGCTACTATTATCCTGTCAAAACAGCTACAATTAAATGTGGATGCTGCAAGAAATCTTTACGTCTTAAACATTTCTTTGTCCAAGTACTACTACTCCAGCGATTGTACACGGTATATACACTCTATTATACATGCGCTTCTACGAATTCTAAATGTATAAAAAATACAAAATGTACCTCATATATATATACAAAATATCGAAAGTAAAATATACATATATTCTTGACTGTTCTAACTCTATTTTAAAGAAGGATATAATTAAATAATCATATAGAATAGAATAGAAATTCATGATAATGATGAAAATCACTTACAAAGAACAAATATTCAAACCTTTTAAGTTGTAACTCAATTTTTGACGATATGTTACGATATTTAGAGGTTAAAAGGATCTCTGTTTAATATTTGTTTGGTCTGGTTATGCTTCTGAAAATATGAACCTGTAGCATGCTAGTTTTAACAGGACTATTACGCACGATAACGCCGACGCGATTACTGCAATCCGGCTTTCACGCAAGCTCACCCTCAGGAAAAAATACCTCACCTGACAAAGAAATAGAATATTTCTGTTAACCGATTACATAACTCTAGCAGACTAAAAAGTTCTTCCAAATTTATAGAGAGACTTTGGATGTTAATGTTAGCACGATATTCAATATTTGATACTTGATTCTTAGTATAGAGTATTTATAAGTCATAAGTCATATTTAAAAATAGTAGATTATAGTAGTTTAAATATACATAGGAATATAGGTACAAAGGAGAAAAATATATTATTACTATGTTATCAATAGACACTACTTTAGATGTATAAATTAGTAGCTCCATAGGAAACATAGAAAATTGAAGCTATGGTTCTGAACGTGTATTAAAAATACACCCACAATCAATAAATCCATGTTTTAATCCTAGTAATTCCTAACATATTTATATTTTATGTATTTCGTGTGATTAATACTGCACAACGAAATACCCGTATATTTAAATACATTCACGCAAGAAGCAATATATAAGAAACGAATATTTATATGATGTAATATAAGATTGTACATAATAGTAAAAAATATATCATTTCGGTTAAAAAAGACTAATCAAGTAATCTGCTTTGCTATAAAAAAAATTTTTTTTTTTTTTTTTTACGTGGAGGAAATCTTCATAGACACCTTCCGCGCCTCGCGGGAAGAATAGCGAGGGAGGTGGCGGAAGGTAGTGCCGGATTCTTACCGGCTAAAACCTCCACGGGCGGGACATTAGTGTGCCTAATGTGTGATATCGTTAAAGCCCTGGTGAGAGGATGGTGGCTTTTCCCAATCACCTATTTCTTCGGTTGGTTCACAGTTTAAGGTACTAATTACAGGTACAAAGCAAGGCAAATCACCACCACTTGCTTGCTTCTTCCCTGTTGTATAAGTTACTTACATTTCTAATAATAGTCTTGAGAGTTTCCTATATACACATTCTTTGCAGATAATACTAGTCCATCCAGTCCAACGGCAGGATTCGAACTTGCATCGACGTCGGCGTCACAGTCTTTAACAACGGGCCTTAACGAGCGTAGCTGGCTGCCCCGCCACTATGAAAAGGACTACTGTGTCTACATATACTGACAGCAGGCGTAAATGGTTCCTTTTCGTCGTAACAATATTTCCTCAAGTGAAACACACCATTCTAACACAATCTACGTTACTAGTATAGTTAGATACTTTTTAGCAAGTTCTGAAATTGATATCTATTTTGCCTTTTGCCACTTATACAGATCCAAATCGAAACGTAATCCTGGCTCAACCATTTGTGATTCAAACTCAACATTTGCAACATACAGTGGCTCACCATAGCAATATATACTATACAAAACATTTTGACATTCCCGATACTATAATAACGATCATCGTGTCTCGTTACAGTGCTAATGAAATATCAGAATGTTTCGTATATTGCACATAATGTATTGATAAAGGAATTCTATAGTAAGTGTTTGAATATTATCGTGAACCGCTGTGTATTTGTTTCGCAAATTATTATACTTTCTTAAATATTCGGGAATTTTGTTATACGTTAATAATCACTCGAAATGAAATATGAATATGTTAATACACGTGTACCTGTGTATTAAGAACACGGATATATTAATCACTTTATATACCCTATATAATATAATACAACATAATTTAATATCATTATATATAGTCGTATTTACAAATCCGATATACGTAATCGATATCAGTCTACACATCCTTGCCGTCGTCGTAGGAGGACAAGCGACGAGGAAGAGGTCACCCACTGCTACGAGGCCTACAGTGAGTCGAGACGCACTCTTCAGCGGGAGATCAAGATCGCGAAAGCTCGGTCCTGGACGGAGCTGATCGAAGCGGTCGAATCCGATCCGTGGGGGCGGCCGTACAAAGCGGTGACAAAGAAGTTGCGACCTTCGGCCGCCCCGCTGACCGCAAACATGGATCCAGTGCTGCTGGACAACGTCATCGGGAATCTGTTTCCGCGGGAAGATAGCGACGCAAGGCAGCCAGGGCCATCCTCCGCCTCCTCCGGCCATGAGACGGTGGCCACGACGGAGTGGAGCGAAGAGCTGCGAGTCACCGAAGAGGAGCTCTTCGAGGCGACAAAGAGGATGGCATCCCCGGACGTGGCGCCGGGTCCGGATGAAATCCAGGGCCGAGCTTGGGCGGAGTCGATGGACATCGTGGCTCCCCGTCTGCGACATCTCTTTACGAGATGTCTAAAGGAGGGCGTCTACCCCCGGACGTGGCGAACGGCGAGATTGGTCCTGTTACGGAAAGAAGGTCGTCCGCTGGACTCACCGTCCGCGTACAGGCCGGTATGCCTGCCAGACGAAGTGGGCAAGTTGCTGGAGCGGATAATCGCTGCCCGCCTGGAAGCTCATATGTCAAAGCGGGTGCCCGGATGGCACGACAACCAATTCGGATTTCGTCAGGGCCGCTCGACGGTGGACGCGGTGATGCGGGTGAGGTCCATGGCGGAAGACATGGTCTCCCGATGAGGGATGGCGCTGGCGGTCTCCCTGGACGTCACGAACGCCTTCAACGCCATCCCCTGGGTTAGGATCGTGGAGGCCCTGCGGTACTTCGAGGTACCAACGTACCTCGTCAGGGTCATCTAGGCGTACCTCAGCGACCGGTGGATCACATACACCGGAAGGAGCAGGGAAGAAAGAAGACCGGTGGAGCGTGGCGTTCCGCAGGGTTCGGTGTTGGGACCCATACTGTGGATCACTGCCTACGACTCCGTCCTCCGATGTCCGATGCCCCCGGGCACGGACATGGTATGCTACGCTGACGACACCTTGGTCCTGGCCGGGGGACGCTGGTGGCACGAGGCCGCGGACCTCGCGAGGGATGCCGTGGCTTGCGCCGTACGCGCCATTCGGAGGCTCGGCTTGAGCGTGTCGTCGGCCAAATCCGAGGCCCTGGAGTTCTTCGACCACCGTCGCAGAGGACCGCCTCCTCCTGGACTGACCGTGACCATCAACGGTGAAGCTGACCCGGTGGGGGACTGGATGAAGTACCTGGGTCTCATCATCGACAGCCGATGAATGTTTGGACCGCACTTCGAGCTCCTGATCCCGAGGGCGACAAGAACAACGAGTGTCCGTAACAAGATTAAGTAACAAATGTGTACTCGGCTTAAGAATGGCAACAGAGTACCATGAATGCTTACTGCTAGAATCAAATGCTGCGAGCCATCTATGAGTTGAATACTGATTACTCGTGTTAAATCCGTCGTTTAGTTTGGAAATACGTTCGGCTTCTTATCGTTCTAGCACAAATAATATCCGCTGTTTGCCGAGTAGTACGAACGAACCCAAACACTACAGTACAAGAGTTAAATTTTATTTTCTTTCTTTTTTTATTATTTAATTTGTACTTTACAATTTGTCCAGCTGGACATTTGGTAAATTTTTCTAAGTTAATTGCTAAATAATATGTGGATAGCTACCCCCAGCGGGATACCATCTTCGAATTTGACTATTTTATTTCTTCAGTGATGTCAGTGAGCTGTTTTCTTTTTAGTCTTCCTTCTATGAGAGTTTTGCCCGCTTCAGCAGCTAGCTGGTTTGGATGTGTTGCCGTTCTTCCCTTGTATTTTTCTGTGTATCTACCGACTTCTTCTTTGACCGTTGGTATAAGTGTTAAATGAGTTCATTGAACTAGTCTGTCTAAATATAAATTTTGTTAGGTACCTTGTTGTTTTTTAATTGCTTTCTTTGTTCCTTATTCTTACATTCGACGTGTTCACAGCAGAACGAACCAAAATCAGATACTAGCTGACAACAACTACAATTTCTAGAAAGTGACCGTTAGCAAATTTTAAAGTACGGCGTGGAAGAAAGTATTTAATAGGTTAAAAATGAAAATTACCGAGTGGAATAGAAAAAGGGTCTCGATGTGTGTAAGAACGTGAACAATTGCATTATAATTCGCTGATAACTTTGCTACTTGAATGCGATTTTAAATATAAAAAAGTTACGTTGTAATTACATTTCAGGTAAGTATAATCCAAGATACCAGTTACTAAAAAAAAAAAAAAATTGAGCTACATGTGAGATCAAAATCGAGCGCGTTTGTTTGTGTGATGCCAACCACATTAGAGACCAGGTCGCGCTTCGGAAGCGATGGGGTGATGACGGAAATAAAGATGTGGCAGCACTTAGCGACAATGTATGTATACGAAGCGAGGTGTCTAATGAACCATCAATATCCCAGCGGTCCTTTCGTCGAATCTTCGAGAAGAAGGCGTGCATGGCAAAGGTCGCGGACGCATAACAAACGCGTGGATAGTGGGGATATGGAAGGGTGACGAAGAAAAAGAATCGAATTCCACCGAAAGTCAAGTTGTAAGAGCTTCAGACTTAAAAAGTTGCGGCTAGAGTTCGGAAACAGATTGTAGATACTGTAAAACACATGTTAACACGTTCGTCGCCCAGCGTGATTCGGCTAAGTTTCTTGCGGAGCCCAAATCCGACCGTTGGTACGCAGAACGTAAATAGGGCGACAAGCGGGAATTCATCGTTTATCGCCTTCGATTCATTGTAAAGAAAAGATTATTTATTTCTGAAATGGAGAAAGCGATAAGCTTTCCAGCTAGAGTATTCCGAGGGATCTCGTGGCAGATATCTCGGATCTTTCATTTAGTCGTGAAGCATACTTGTGAGACGTACATCAGTGATTTTTTTCATCCTCAAAATGTTCGGTAAACAGCGTGAAAATATATTTGAAAGTGAGGAGAGTAGCGACGACGGAATCTACAACTATTGTTCGATGTGCCCAAAATCACGCCAAATGTGTTTGGAATGTTTTAACGAATACCATGCGATATAGAATAATGTAATATATTATGCAGAATATAAATTAATAAAAAGTATGGTATAATGTGTTTTTAATATTTTTATGTTGTATATCCTATATATAATATCGTATATTTAATTAACTGGAACAAGAAGAGCGTCACCATACTTTGGTAACGGAACCCCCATGGAAGTATACCCGTCACATAGATACGTACGATGTGACGACAAATGTGTTAAGAAATAAATTCCCTATTTTTTATTTTTTTTTTATTTTTATCTTTTATTTACATCTTCGATTTCTCTTTTTTATTTTACGTGACACTTGTTTCGAAGCTTTCGCAAGGACGTGAAATCGTCGGGTGAAAACACGAGGTTCGCTGTCTCAGCGATCCTCGATTGTGGTGTCAAATTTAAAGTGTTTCGACGCCAACCAAACCGTTCTGAGGCATAGAACGTGAAAGATGCCAAATGAATACTCGGTGTTTTATTCAACAGTTTGTTTCTTAACTCGCGATTCCTACTGACGACTGCTTGCTGACAACTCATCTGTTGCTGACAACTCATCTGTTACTCCACTTTCTTCCCTTTGGCATCTTTCGATATCTCCACTACGCACGTATTCGTTACCGTCTGCGATGGTGGTCACGTACGCCTTCTTCCGAGTATTTGATGGAAGGACTAAAGGGATATCGATGGCCCATTAGGCCTGTCGACACTTACGCTTTATCACGACATTGTATATGTTTCATCGGTCTTTCATAAACAGTCTTCCAGCGATGGCATACTGTGTGCCGAAGAAAACGTTAAAAAAAGAATTGCTCTTTGCGCCCTGGTGCTGCTATAGCCAATGCTCTCGCCTAATTATACCTTTATCAACGGTTCACATATGGTTCGCGACATTTGACTGCAATAGCAAACATATATGTAAACTCTCTAGAGTTCAAGGGTAATAGGGACTCTATCTGTTTACGGACAGCGCGACTTTCTTTTGTTTTACGGACAACCATTTTGAGAGACAGGCATTTCTCAAACAGACGAACAGAGAGCAACATCAGAGATAGACGAGATCCCAGAAGAAAGAATTGTTTAAAACTTTGAAAATTGACGGAGAAAGATCAGGACGTTGAAAATCGATTCTCGATTTTCAGGTAGACATTGCACAGAACTTGTTATTTCCTGTTTACTGTTATAGATTGGTATTAATTGTTGTTTACTCCTGTATTTCATTTAAGTATTTTCACAATAAAGTCGATTTTCAAACTTCAGAATCGATCACCTGAATTACCCCGAGATTTACGATATTACATACATATATATATATATATATATATATATATATATATATCTGTTTTATTTTTATTGTTTCGAGTTTTCAATACAATAAATTTAAAAAATAGTCTCCCTTTAGCATTCTAGAGCGTAAATCAATATTTGTTACCAGGCTAACGTACGTGTTAGGTATAGAAGTGTAGTTATGATTTATGGTGTCAATACTATGTATTTTGTAAATTTCTGATAAATTTAAAACGATTGATTTGATCATGATTGTAAGTATCGATGTTTTAAATAAATGTAGCAAAATGTAAGGTAACTAGATATGAAATTTGCCACTTAAAAAAGAGCAATTTGAAAGGATTATTATAACGGTAAATGTCCCACGTTTATTAATCATGACATATAACTTTCATGAAAACAAGTTAACACTTAATTACATATATGTTACATTGTTGCCATTCCCAATGTTGGTGCGAGTGTAACGTCACCCAAAAGCCAGGCATTTGTCAACACCGGATATATTGAACAGTTAGCCATGCGATAACGATAAGAAAAGACAATAGCCGGACTCTCACCCATAAGATATGTGAATCATCCCTAAGGGATAAAAACCCCAGTCCTTTAGTCAGCACAACCAGTCTGTACTCTGCAGTTAATAAAGCATACGAATGGACTATTGCTCATTCGTCTTTTTTTTTTTAATACCTCGTCATTTATTACGTGACACGAGCACAGTTCCGAGTTAACACTAAACCTACCAGCAGCGGTCAAATTGACAGTTCTCGAACTTATACACAAATTTTACCATATTTAAACTTTATCATATCGCTTCATAATTTCTCACTTTTCCTAAAACATGCATACAGTATATTTTTCGGTATTTATTTTTAGTTTGCTCTTTTATTTTCTAAGAAAAATTTGTACTCTGCTTTGCCTATCGCGAGCTGTCACAAAATATTTTCGTTATTCTTAAAATACATGCAATCAGTACAAAGAAAAGTCTATCTCAAAGTCAGATGACAAACAAAATCAATAATAACAAATAATAATAGCTGTTACATCCGTAATCTAATCATAAAACGTAATCCATCCCTCGATCAAGGTGGCCACCAACTGTCAAGACATATCAACTCAGGCCCATAATAATCCTAAGGAACCGCCATAAAATTTAGCATTTTTTACAGTCCATTGTTGCAAATGTTTTAAAAATCGAGAAGTTTCTTAGGATTATTGCTCATTGCGATAAAACACGAGAATAACTTTCCCAACTCCTCTCTCGAATAATCGTTGGTGGAGAACGGCAAATACTCGTCAATATTTTCGTGTAAACATCGCCGTCACAGACCATATTCCTACTTACTATTGTCTTTTCGACTAGAATACATCTCAGTTTGTTAGTCAATCAGTCGACATCTAAACTTGTTATCCCTAAAACTCAGGCAGGAAGCATCTCAGAGAGTTTTGTGTAAAGTTGTCATAAAAGGAAAAGTAAAGCATATCAAATTTGATAATAATTTTGTATTCCGTACATGGTATTATTCTGTGATAAATATTTATGAGGTGGTTGTTAGTGACCCCTGGTAGTATTTGTAAGAGAGTCCGAGGTCGCTTCTACCAAACGTCAGGACGACCACCATGGAGTTTTAGTCGGTAAGAGTCCGACACTACTCTGCTGTTGCGTGCACTAGCGAGTGTCCATGAGGATTTCTCCACGTATGAAAAAAAAAAAAAAAAAAAAAAAGGTGGTTGTTAGTGAAGGTACCCACAAGAAATACTCTTGATGTTCAAGAAGAAAGGTTTATTAAACTATTAACAGTCAACAATTTATGATCAGCAATTAACGATTAACTATCAACTATCAACGATCAACGATTAAAAATCAAGAGTTAATAATAATCACGTATCTCGAATTGTGTTTGCCTCGCTATGAAGCTAAAAGCTTTCGCACTTCGCAGCTCGGGGCAGAATGAATCTTTCGCTTGAAACCAAACTGATTCTTTTCTTTGTTGCCCCTCGATATCCCCACTACGCACACGTTTATTAGATGCCCGCGACAGTTGCCGCGTATGCATTCTTTTGAATATTCGGCGAAAAAACCGTAGGGATATCGATGGTACATTAGACATGTCGGCCGTATGCTTTAAAGGTATAGCGCTTTGTGTCGCGAAGCCGTTGGAAAGTTCCGTGGTCGAGTGCCACCACATTTACCCTAGAAATGTCAAGACTTCAAAAAAAAAAATTAAAAAGAAAAAAATAACGAACATAGAAGACTGTTCAGTGTGCGATGAACAATCAACTTCAGTAACTGAAAACGATATGGAAACGCATGAAAAGCTATTTACTCCCAAATTAGAATTGCATATTATAAATAAGCGTTTACGTAAGGGCAAAAAGGAAAGAAATTACCGTTGACAGTGTCACGTAAAATCACAAGTCACAACTCAGATTATAAAAAAAATACAAGAAGGTTGAGCCGAAACACAACTATTAGAATTATTTGGCTTTTTTTTTTCGTACGTAGAGAAATCCTCATGGACACTCGCTGTTGCACGCAACAGCAGAGTAGTGTCGGACTCTTACCGACTAAAACTCCACGGTGGTCGTCCCGACGATTGGTAGAAGCGACCTCGGACTCTTTTTACAATTGCTACCAGGGGAGTCGCTCCTCGTCGTCTTCTCCCAGCTGTTTATAGGGGAGGCATCCCGGTCTATATTGGGCCGCTAGGGGGGGACCACACCCCCTCACGCCTCGTTCCTAGTTTGACGCTGCTAGGGCGGCGGCAGTGCCGCGTCCCTGCGGCGTATAGAATTATTTGGGACTACGGTCATCCGCAGCAACAAAGTAGTTATCACAAACCAAGTAAAGTAACAATAAAAGGTGAACTGGATTCCTTTGTACGTTACCGTGAAAGAAAGTCTAGCTTCAGTAGCCAAGACTCGTCTTCGTCCGAAAATAGCAAGATCAGCGTAATAATACCTAAGATAGAAGAACCTCAAACCTCTACCTCGTCTGACCCAATGTTGCGAGCAATATTGGATTCAAAAACAGAATGAGAATATTGCTCGTTTACGAGAGGATATGTTACGTTTGTCTATACAAAGTGACGAATAAAATAGACACAAGGCAGTAGAAAACGAGAGTCTTGGAAAGTCACGGCTGGAGTTCAGAAGTAAATTGTATTTAGTGTAAACCAAGTGTTAAGAAATAAATTCTCTCTTTTTTATTTTTTACTTTTATCTTTTATTTTCATCTTCGATTTATCTTTTTTATTTTACGTGACAACAGCAAAGGGCGAGACTGATGTAGAGAACCAACGTATCGAAATTGGGCCCGACGAGACAGTTCGGAGAGAAATAGATGCAAGTCCCATACCTGGCAGGACGTCAGTTCATAATATTTTTAGGGATATGCTAAACGGCATATAATGAGAGGACAGGTAAGGACGGTATTTTATCTCATCATTGATCACCGTATAAGGGATAATATAATAAAATGTACGGAAGAAGAAGCATTTAGAGTATTGGGGACTAAGAGGAAGCTAGATGCAACAAAACTAGATGCATTTATTGCTCTGCTATATGCTATATGCTATGTAAAATATTTAGATGTCTCGTATTTGTGGAATAAAATTTGGAGACCTGCATTTTTATCAAAAACAATGAGCAGGAATGACTTTGCTGAGATTATGAGGTTTATACGATTTGATAAGAAGAGCGAAGGAAGCCAACGTTTACGAACCAATAAATTTGCAATGGTATCTACACTATGGGGCCAATTTACAGAGAATTCACAAATTGTTATAAACCCGGTGCATACATTACTTTTATATAAAGAATCGTGGGAAAGACACCACGTAATAAAACTATCAACAAGATCAGATTCATTACTGCAAAAATCTTGTCAAGTAAAAAATTGTAAAGGTTACAAAATTACGAAAATTTGTTTAAGACGCGGGAAATGTACGTTTGATAATAAGATAATTTGTAAAAAATGCAGCAAAGTTGAATAAGATATATCTCTATATAAATAAAAGTGTAATTCTATTTAAGACTATAATTAAAATTAAACAAAAGTAAATTTGGACGAAATTTTATGAAAGTTAATCATTTTATATATATTTAGTTATAAATTAATTATTATTTAAGTTAAATCATAAAAACTATTACTTTTTTAATCACCGGTCATTTTGACCGCACACGGTAGGAACAGGTATACACGAAGTGTCGTTAATTTTAGTGTTAAGTGGATAACCCTATATATGGGATATAGAAGCAGCGGCCTACAAAAGCAACGAAGTAAAAACGGAGAAGCCTGGAAACGGATTTGCAGAAAAGCACGAAATCCGTGGATTACGTTCTAATTCTGTTAATACCGAACGACAGAACGTTCGTCGGGTGGCATAACGAAACCTATAAATTTCTTGCCTCTCGAAGGTTTTGGGATAAGTGCCGTGTCGTCCCGTTATTTCTTTTAAATGTGTCAACTCCGGCGGGAAGGAACAAGAGTATTACCAACTAATCCTTAGGATCCTTGAATTCCACTTAGGTTCGTTTAATTATCTAATTATATTTCGCGCCTTTCCCTCAAGATCAATTGGTGGACGTTTAAAGCATCTAACGACAACCAGAAATTCAGAAAAACGAGCACAAACTCAAGTATTGCAAGAGAAGAAAAATTGCCATTTATTTGTTATGCTTAATCACAAAAGGAGAAATTAACCTCTTAGGTACGATACGCCAGTACAGTGGCTTTCGCGGATGTCATCTTATATTACGACGCGCCACTAAAAGCGTTCTAACTTATCATCCTATCATCAATTCGGCTTTCGGAAGCAACATTCTACGATAGAGCAAATTCATCGTCTAACTCGTAAAATCAGCCAAGATTTAGAAAAGAAAAAATATTGCTCTGCGGTATTTCTGGACATTCAGCAGGCGTTCGACAAAGTGTGGCACGAAGGACTTTTGTTCAAACTAAAGAAAATCCTACCACACACCTACTGCTCTATCTTAAAATCATATCTAACCAAGAGGCTATTCATGATTAAATACTTGGACGCTATAACCGCAACATTGCATATAGAAGCTGGTATACCCAAGGCAGTGTCCTCGGACCTCTGCTATTCACCATCTACACTGCCGATTTACCAACCTTAACAGAGATAACCACAGCGACATTTGCTAATGACACAGCTTTATTAGCATCCCACTCAGACCCGATAATTGCCTCCTCGACTCTCCAGCGAGGTCTCGATTCTATGGAAAAGTGGTTCCACAAATAGCGCTTCAAAATAAATGAAAATAAATCCAGTCATATAACTTTCACGCTGCGAAAACAATCCTGCCCACAGGTGACCATAAATAATATTCCAATTCCAAACAAAGATACAGTCAGATATCTGGGCATGATTCTGGGCAGAAGAATGACACGGAAACGACACATCGTAGATAAATCAAAACAACTGAAATCAAAACTAAAAAAATTCTACTGGCTCATTGGCAGACGCTCCAACTTAAACATGCAGAGTAAAATGCTATATAAAGCCACATTAAATCCTGTTTCGACCTATTGGATCCCACTATGGGGAACAGCGAGTAATTCCAACATAGAAATTCTCCGACGATTCCAATCAAAAACTCTAAGATCCTTAATAGATGCACCTTAGTATGTTACCAACGAAACAATACACCGCGAACTTAAGATACCCACAGTTAAAGAAGAAATATCCAAGTTCAGAAACAGATATAATATAAGAGTTAACAATCACCAAAACTCATTAAATGCCCAATTACTTGACACAGCGGATCAGATCCGCAGACTAAAAAGACCATACCCTTTAGATTGAAGCATTAGATTCAACTAGAATCAAACATACTATAAACGCTTATAATCCAAGTTGCAGTACCACGCCAAAATAATTTACTTATAACTCTCAATGAGAATTGAATTTAAAAAGTCTAACAAATAAAAAAAAAAACTTATCATCCTATGTTATATAAAGTAAGTTCCAAATTGCATATATGATTGCTAGGTCATAAAATTGGACGAATGTCTTTGAATCTTCCATCCATTCAGTTGCCCTACGAATAACATCAATATTAATATCTTTGTACTTGGTAGTAGAAGTCGAAGCATTCGACTATCTTGGACATAGAACCCTTTATGTCAATATTACCATGTACTCTCCAAGGCGTGTTTGATTTGGACGAAATGGTTCTCTCTTGAACTTCAAAGTTGTTACGCTCGAATTAAAAAACTATCTCAAATTAAAATAACGCAAACTTTTTTTCTTTCTTATATGGGGCTATAGTGAGTAAAGATTGTTTTCTATTTAATGCATAAGTCTTTACCTTATCAGATATTCTTATTTCCAACGAATCGCATTTTCTACCAATTCTCGAGCTTTATAAGTCTGTAATCTGATAAAATCTGAATACGGAGATCAGTGATGAAGGCAAGTAGAGAAACTGTTTTCAAGGATAATATTTCTAAAGATAAAGGATCATTTGAATTAGCTAAGAGAGCTAAAATATTAAGGACTACTTTTGGACTTTATACCTGGTTATATGCCTGATTTGGATTCCATAGTCTTATCTTCACTACACCTTTGAAAAATCTTCTTATTTTTTCACCATATTCTGCTTCTGCTTCTGCTTCTGCTTCTGCTTCTGCTTCTGCTTCTGCTTCTGCTTCTGCTTCTGCTTCTGCTTCTGCTTCTGCTTCTGCTTCTTCTGCTTCTGCTTCTGCTTCTGCTTCTGCTTCTGCTTCTGCTTCTGCTTCTGCTTCTGCTTCTGCTTCTGCTTCTGCTTCTGCTTCTGCTTCTGCTTCTGCTTCTTCTGCTTCTGCTTCTGCTTCTGCTTCTGCTTCTGCTTCTGCTTCTGCTTCTGCTTCTGCTTCTGCTTCTGCTTCTGCTTCTGCTTCTGCTTCTGCTTCTGCTTCTGCTTCTGCTTCTGCTTCTGCTTCTGCTTCTGCTTCTGCTTCTGCTTCTGCTTCTGCTTCTGCTTCTGCTTCTGCTTCTGCTTCTGCTTCTGCTTCTGCTTCTGCTTCTGCTTCTGCTTCTGCTTCTGCTTCTGCTTCTGCTTCTGCTTCTGCTTCTGCTTCTGCTTCTGCTTCTGCTTCTGCTTCTGCTTCTGCTTCTGCTTCTGCTTCTGCTTCTGCTTCTGCTTCTGCTTCTGCTTCTGCTTCTGCTTCTGCTTCTGCTTCTGCTTCTGCTTCTGCTTCTGCTTCTGCTTCTGCTTCTGCTTCTGCTTCTGCTTCTGCTTCTGCTTCTGCTTCTGCTTCTGCTTCTGCTTCTGCTTCTGCTTCTGCTTCTGCTTCTGCTTCTGCTTCTGCTTCTGCTTCTGCTTCTGCTTCTGCTTCTGCTTCTGCTTCTGCTTCTGCTTCTGCTTCTAATAAAAGGGAGATTATCGACCGAAGACTGTCGAGTGAGTCGTATTTAGCACCTCTCTCAAACTTTTAATACAGACATTCAAGAACATCCGAGTTGGAACTTCCAAACTGATCTATAGATTTTCCTGGCAAAAGTTCCACCATTAACCCTTAGACTACTGTTGACGCCTAAGGCGTTTAGAAAACTTTCGCTTGTGACGCTGTAGGCGTCTGTAGGCGCTCAACACTTTGACTGTCACGTTGGTCATATATGAAATTGTATGAAAATTGACAGTTAGAGCATTTTGAATATAACCGATAAATAGAAGATACTTTGAAATAAAAACTGCCCCATTGAACACAAACATTTTTATTAAAACATCAATAAGAAAAAAAAAAATGAGAACAAATCTTGCATCTAACGGTGCACTGTGTTTGCATCAATATCTTTGAGGGCTAATCTACGAATATTATTATAAACACACCTTAGAAAATAATCGTAAATCCTGCTTTATAATCATATAATTTTTTTCTCTTTTGTTTATTTGGTAGAATATTTACAATCAATTCTCATAGAGAATTATAAATAAATATAATCATATAATTGAAGTTAGAAATGTGCACGTACCTTACTATTATATATAGAATGAGCAAATACTGTTTAATAATATCTTCTACACGTTTCAACAACATATTCTGGACATTTTGTTTACGACGAAATAACGACTGCGAATGGTTTGTTGAAATAAATGAAACCTTGTTACAATATGTCGCTATCAACTGTCACCAAGGCGCCACGATGGTCACCTGTGACCAACAATAAGATAAACGGTCCATTGGGGAAGAATGTTGTCTTACATCGTGAATTTATTATTGTTTTGCCATTATATGCTTTTACTCTAAGATCCTTAATAGATGCACCTTGGTATGTTACCAACGAAACAATACCTTAAGATACCCAAGAATATGAATGATTGTAAATAGTCTACCAAATAAAAAAAAAAATTATATACTTTGAATAATAAAAATACTCCCGTGGCGTCCTGAACGAAACATGTGATTTCGGCGTGGCAGTCAAAGTGTTAACCAAGTTCCAAGACCGGAAAATTTGATCGATCACAATTCCGGCAGATCTTATTTCAGTCAGACGTAAGTGAATGCCAATTACATATTCCGTTAATCATATATTATTTAAATATGTTTATTTATATTTTGCAGTTATTTTTTGTTTTATCTTTAAAATGACAAATTGGGATAAGAAAATGGTCAGAAAAAGTGCATGCAAACATGATACAACAGATGATTCTTTTACAAGCACATGATTAAAAAACGTCTTTTAACCTCTTCATCAGAATCAGAAGAGTAATGCAGAGAAAGAAGGTAAAAATAAATTTTCCAAGACACAAGGAGATTACCAATCTATAATTCACGAATTTGATGACGAGAATAGTGAAATCAAAGCAGGTGGAAAGAGCAATCATCTACTCTCGATATTTTTCAAATTCTCTTTTTGGAAGAACTCGCAGAATTCATTGTTGAGCAAACTAACAAATATTCTGAAAATAGTACAAGAGGCGATGTACATAATTCTAATGCAACTACTGTTCCCGAAATGTATAATTTTTTGGCCATTACCGTGCTCGTGGCACGAATACATAAGACATCTATATCAGAATATTGGCGTAAGGATAAACTGATAAGAACAGTATCGTTTGGAGAAATAATGTCAAAGGTTCGATATACATTATTACGAAAGAAACCGCATTTTTGTGATAACAACATTAAAAATCACGATCCAATTATGAAAATACGCTATATTCCGGAACAACTAAGAACATACTTTAAAACTGTATTTTATCCATATGAAAAATTATGTATAGATGAAAATTTCTTATTTTTCAAACAATATATACCGTTAAAAAAAACAGGTTTGGGATTAAATCCTTCGTCTTGTGTGATAGCGTGACAGGCTATACTCAAGATTTAATTGTATATTCCGGCGCAAACATGATAATATCTGAAGATATACCACCAAATTCGATAGGAAAGTCTAGACAAATAGTAATGACACTTTTTGAACCATATCTTGGAAAGGGTCACGCACTCGTGACCGATAATTGATACAGCAACCCCAGTTTATTCTCCGAGTTACATAAAAACTTAACCAACGCATATGGAATGATAAAAAGAAACAGATTGGGTATACCGGAATTGAATAAAAACATACACAAAGAAGAATGTGTATTTTGTTCAACAAAAAATATATTATCGTTGAAATGGATGGACAAAAGGAAAGTGTGGATGATTTCTACCTATCATTGTTCCAATATGATTGATACAAACAAGATACATTACCTAATAGAAGAAAATCTAATCAAACTACAATGTATAATTGATTACAATAACACAATGGGTGCGGTTAACAAAGTTGATCAGATTTTTTATATTCTGAATTCTAGCAGAAAAAGTTTAAAATGACACATAATGCATTTATTTTATTATAAATTTCATTTATATTTAACACGTTGACTGCCTCGCGTGTTTTCAAGGAAATCTCCGTCAGGCCACGCGTGCCGCAATACCAAGCGTTCTTTGCTAAATACTTCCATCCATATTTTAGTAATGCGAGTCCCTCAAGGGTGGTCTCAAGAATGATCTCTCGTTTCGTTTCTTCGCAATATTCAAACCACTAGCTGTTGTTGAATATAACGAAGGAAAGTGTGGTATAGATTATTCCGACCAAATAGTTTCTTATGCCATCAAAATCAGAAAAGAAATCAAATGTTACAGAAAACTTGGCGTCCAACTCCTTCTCGGAATTTCTGTTGAGAACGCTTTGACGGTTTACAAAATTGTAACAAGAAAGGATATAAATATTAGAATATTTAGAGAGTTATTAGTTGCAAAATTATTAGGGTTGTCTGAAAATACAAAAAACCCTTGTCTTCGATGGAATCAGCATAATATCGCCGTTCGGAAAAAGTGATTCCGGAAGAAACATTAGACGCGCATACAAATAAAATATGTTATGCAAATAAAAGACGTTGAATGGACCGAACAAAAACACAAAAGAATTTAAAGAAAACAACAACTTATCGTCCAAATTGTCCCGACCAACCTCAGCTATGTATAGAATGCTTTAAAGTTTTACATTCTAAATAATTTTTTTAGTAAGCCATTTTCGTATTACTTTTATAACAATTCAACAGTTTTATATCTTTTCAAATACTTACGACGATCCTTCGCAAGTAGTGAAATAAGTGACATCCGAATATGGGTTACGCGGCCCGACCAGAAACTTTGCTGTCAACGTGTTAACAAAACAAGTTTTTCAAAAATACAGTTCAAGTAGAATACCAATTACTTGACACGACAGGTCAGATGCGCAGACTAAAAGAACAATACCCTTTAGATTGAAGCATTAGATTCAACTAGAATCAAACGTACTATAAACTCTTATAATCCAAGTTACAATACCACGCCAAAATAATTTACTTATAACTCTCTATGAGAATTGATTTAACTAGTCTACCAAATAAAAAAAAAAAAAGAAGTAGAATACATGAAAGCAAATCAAACGGTAGAAGTGCTGACAATGAGTCTTTTCGTTCGACACAAAGGCATTTTATGTCTGCATACGTAAAACATGCAGCAATTCGGTAAAACGCGCTCTGCAAATGTGTAGTGTGTAGAAAACATAACAGAAGAAGTGAGATACGTTACGAATGTTTCAAATTGTACCACACTTTACTTAGATGATTAAAGATATCGTGAAAAAAGCTTAATGTTAGTGTTAAATTTTTTGTATGTACGCTAACAATTGAACGCAGAATGCAAACAAGTAAATAATATTGTTTTAACGTAGTGGGATTCTGTATTTTGATTATTTGAATATTCTTTCTTAAAGATGCTCGCCTTGCGACTGATTCGTAATCAAAGCTTAAGGCTTTATCATACTGCTTGATTGAAGAATCACTCGAAGAAGATATAATTTCTAATGTTTATTGGAAGCACTGCTTACACCGAAGCCTTCCAAATAACATCGTGGAAACCAGAGAAAGTTTCTGCCATGATGAATGGAGATTCCTACTCGAAAAGATTAATTTACTGCTTGACGTAAAAATTAACGGCTCTTTCATACCAGCCCGGGATTACTATAATTCCCGTCGCTCTTAAAATCATAAGAAATGGAGAAAACGCGTACAAAAGTTACTTCGATTTAATGCGAGTGCGTCTATCTTACATTTTGCGTTTGTACGATTAGTAAATAGATCGATCTCAAACTTGTCAAGATAATTTCCGATATTTGTTAAAACTTTATCTGGTCTACGAGATTCTCTATCAACTTCTGTATTTTCTCCGGATCTTATATTTTTTATTTATTTTATTTTTACTTAGTCCGTGCCTTTCGGCTTTGGACGAGTTTTCGGTTTTACATCTCTTTTTTTACCTATCACGCTTTTTACATTTTCTCATTCTTATGGCGTTATCACCTTATTGCCTCCTCCCTTATATCCATCTAACTAAACTCTAAACTCTTTTCCTTGTCTATATCAATCTAAACTCTTTCTTTATGTATCTATCTCCCCTCTTATCCACTCTATAATATTGCACTCCGTTGTATAATCTATCTCTAAGACTATTGCAATTTTTGGGCTTTTGCCTCCTTGCCGTGCTTCCTTATTGTCGTTCCTCCCCGTCTTGTATTGCCCTTCTCTTCTCCATTGTTGCTTTCAGCTCCCTTATTCCTTCTCCCGTCTCGTTTAATATTTTCTCGGTTTCCTTTGTCTCTCCCGTTATTTCGCATTCTTCTATCACGTGTCTCAAGTCTTCCTCTTTCCTTTTGCATAGTCTGCATCTTTTTTCTCCCTCTTCTTTCCAGTATTCCCTTGCCTTGGTCTCGTTTCCACATCTGAATCTTGCCAGTATTTTTCTGCCCTTCCACTTCATCCTCCCTTCTAAGTATTTTGGTAACTCTTTTTTGGCGATTTTCTATAATGTTTATTATATTTTGACTCCCTTATCCTTTTCCCCCTCTCTTTTGCTTCTCTCTTTCTCCTTTTTTCTATCATTTGGTCTACTGTCGCCCGACCTTGTTCTTCTCTTTCTTCCCTTTGTGTCCCTCCATTTCTCACTTCTTCTAGTTCCTTCTTTCTCTTTCTTACTCTTTTCCCTTCTTGGCCATTTCCCCAGTTTCTCACTCTTTCCTTTATGCACCCTTGTACAAGTTCCTTTTTAGACTCTCTGGCTTTCCCTTAATACCTTGCTGCTCTTCTTAGTGCTTTTTCTTTGATTTCTACTGGTTTGCATTCCTGTGTCAATATGTAGTTCGGTGTTGTCATATCTAAACCTGAGATCCATTTCACATATCTTCTTTGTATTCTATCCAGCCTTTCTTCTATGTTTCAGCCCAAAACTTCTGCTCCAAACAGCGCCACGCTCTTTATCAGTGCTCCAAACATCTTCATTCTCCTCTTGTAGTCCTGTTTGAAGATTCTTTCTCCCACGCTCCATGTTTTCTTCATTGCTATTGTCCCTTTTTCCTGTCCTGTACGTGTATCTCATCACTGCCGTTTTTCTGTAGTATGTACCCTAGGTATCTTATCTCTCCCACTTCTTCTAATTCTCGCTCTCTCCATTTCCATTTTCTTTGTCTTCTCTTGTTCTTTCTTTTTTCGAAAACTACCATTTTGATCTTTTTTGTGCTCAGTTCCAATTCGGTTCTCCGGATCTTATATACGAAGCGTAAATGTAAATATCTCTCTCTTCGTACCAAGATTAAATTAAACGCGATAGGTTATTGACATTCTGAAAATGAACTCGCCTCATTCTATTAACATATTATAGTAATGTAATGATGGCTACCGTATTATCAAGTCGTAGTAAAGTATCGCAGTTTCTCAAGTCATTAATAAAACATTGTGACCCAAAACAGGCTTCCTTTAACTGGAGATCACTTGTTGGCAATTCACGCTCCTCCGTCCAAAAAGCATGAGATCTCTCGTATCGATACGCTGCAGCCTATTCGGATAACGAGAAGTCGGGATCAATTTTGAGTGAAAATTCTGTAAATTTCGAGGATCTATGTGCACAAGAAATATTTCGAAACCAGCATTGCAAGTCGGAATTCAAATCTGACAATTTCATACTTCTATCATAGTCATTATCGATCAACTCTAGAGTTAAACATTTTTCTCGTTCCAACCTTTTTGTGTGCACGTGACTGTATTTTTCAGCGGGTCAACACGATACCAAATATCCAATAAATTCCGCAAAGTCCCGAATCTTGGAGGTTTTAATATTTAAAAATCTCTTTACTAATTTTTGTGTATATACGCCTTTCTCTAAATTTATGGTCAAACTTAGTCGCTGTGAACTATTACACGTCAATTCAACAAATCTTTCACATTGCTCGAACGAATCGACTAGAATTAAAAATTCGTCTAAATATATCACGAAACGAATACCATTATTTCTTAAGTACGACCGGAAATATTTCGGTGCTGTCGTAAAAACGAGAGATGCGATGTTTAATTCAAACGGTAGACGGATGAACTCATAACATGTTATTCAAATTAAATCTGAAGAATTTAGTATTTTTAGTAGAACTTTGTTATGGGAATTAATATTAATAGACGTGTTTAAGGCCAACTGTACTCATAAAATACTCAGCACTTTTGATGAGAATTTTGATGCTTCTCGCTGGGCCTCTAACTCGATATGAATAAATTCGTTTTACTTTTTTGGGTTTAAAATTAGTCGGCAACCTCCCGCAGATTTAGGTGTTAAAAATATATCCGAAATAAATTGACTCTGGGAAAAAGTACGTTCAAAAATAGCACCTTGACTTGCTAAATAACTAATAATATCTATACGTATATTAAATTCCTTGTTTGAACAATTTCTATTTGGCTGTCTATAATTTCGAAGAACTTCAGTATTTTTCAAAAACTGTGCCAATTTTTTCCATTCATGAATATAGTTTTTAAGTCGACCGGATGCAGAATTTACTGGAGTTATGTGCAACCCTTTTTTAATGTTCACACGTTAAAAGACAGTACCAAGGGGATGTCGAATCAGCGAGGGGCGTAAATCTTCTGCATTTATGTCGACATCGCAAGGTAGCGTGGTTGCCTATAACATCTTATGGCGATACGAGGGATGTCTACGTTGAAATGTGCATGATTACAGCGAAAACAGAATATGTGCGCTAATAGATAATACATATAAATATATATAAACAATGATAACTATAATTTGAGAAAAAACAGATAACGCGTAACGGGCGTGAGTTGCGTGTGAACGTAAAAGTACGTGTGAAATGCAAAGTATTGAGTGAACGTTTGTATGACATCGAAATTTTTTGATAGATGATGGGTTTGTTCGCGAAATAATTTCGAAGTGAGTCATCTTCAAATTGTAGGAATCTGTCAATTTGGAGGTAATAATGGAGACAACCGCTTTATTCTTATTTTACTGAATTTTGTAAGGAAGAGAATTACACTGTAATCAATACTCAATTGACGTCGCGTAATAAATTCTATATATTTCCAATAGTCACCGTTATTTGGACCTATGGGATCCAATTATGGGGAACAGCGAGTAATTCCAACATAGATATTCTCCAACGATTCCAATCGAAAACTCTAGGATCCTTAATAGACGCACCTTGGTATATTACACATAACACACAGTCAAAGAAGAAATATTCAATTTCAGAAACAGATATAATACAAGAGTTGACAACCACCAAAATCCATTAGTTGCCCAATTACTTGACACGACGGGTCAGATCCGTAGACTAAAAAGACAATACCCCTTAGATTGAAGCATTAGATTAAATTAGATTATTGTTACTGGCCGACTTACATTTATAGACAGAGGGAGTGTATTGTTGTTCAATATCAATATATCAATAGAGAAACAGGAGCAGAAAAGTCAATCAAATGTGGTCGATGTGACTGAACGTAGAAGTAATGAAAAATATTATATAATCGAATTATAACAGATTTTTATTGATCGAAAGTTGGTCGAGGTACATTTTAACGTGACCTAGGTTAATTTATCGTTATTCGTAGTAATTTATCTCCTCAGAAATTTGTTACGAGCGCAATTCTAGCGATCCCATTTTGTTATTAAACATTCCCGTTCAAAAGCTGAATTCCGTAACGAGCTGTCGACCACTCGCTAATTCAAAAAGCAAATTGTTGTCGAACGTTGCGTAAACCATAAGCTGTTTTAACAATAGAATCTGTTCGACCTTTCATTTGTTAAGAGAATTTAAAAAATTTATCGGAAATTTTTCCGGAACGAAACTTTTGAGTTATATACAGCCTAAACATCATAACGTAATATGTAATCGTGTAATACTATATAACGTTATACGTATTCCTGTAATACTATATTACGTTATACCTTACACCATAATACTATATAACGTCATACGTTACAACGTAATACTATATATCGTTATACATTAAAACGTAATACTATATAACGGCATACGCTATAACGTTACACTATATAACGTTATACGTTATAAAGCAAAACGATATAACGTTATACGTTATAAAGCAAAACGATATAACGTTATACGTTATGCTGTAGTACTATATAACGTAGAACGTTATAGCGTAATACTATATAACGTTATACATCATGCTGTAATACTATAAAACGTTATACGCTATAACGTAATACGCTATACGTTATAAAGTAATGCAATACAACGTTATACGTTATATCATTATACAATAATATGTTACACGTTATAACGTAATACTATATAACGTTGTACGTTGTAACGTAATACTATATGACGTTATACGTTACAACGTAATACTATATAACGTTATATGTTATACCATAAAACTATATAACTATCATCCCTTGCTCCATCGTATCGCGAAAAATCAATAGCGTTACATAGGAGGTTTTTATTGAATATGATATTGTGTATACTAACAGCATCTGCTTCCGTCAGGAGATTTTTTTTATTTACTGTTGTTGAGAATTTCGGATCTACATAATGGTGTATAAACACTAAATTTACACTTGGAATTCATATTGGAATAGTTATATATTTATTTTATAAATGATTCCAATGGTATTCATCGATACACACTTGCGCACGTCTGAACACTTTCTTCCATACCCGACTGTTGACCGACTGGACAGTTTACATTCATTTGTTTTCGAGACGCCGCGCACACTTGCTTCTACACACTGATATTCACATACAAGTAGTACCATTACGCATCTAACCGATTCTAGCACATAAAATTTTACACATCTCAATAACTACAATGATAAACTTACCACGATATAGATGTCTCTCTGACGAAATGTTTAAAGCAGAAACAATTTTGGGAGCGAGCGTGATTACATTATAAAAATTCACGAATTTCAAGTTTAAAAATTTATCATGGCCAAATAGAACTATAATTAAATTAAATAACAAATTATTTGAAAATGATTTATTTGTATTTCCCACGAAGGATGTTGATATAATATAATGATATAATATAACACACTACAGTACATTTAATATATATTTAATACTATAGTACACTTAATAATATAGTAGTATAATAATAATTTAATAATTATAGTAATTTCGATCATTTCCTAATCAGTTTTCCAATTTTTTTAAGTTTTTATAAGTGCCCTCATGAATGTAGATACATATAGTGCAGTATCACGATTTGTCCTCGAACATAGAATTGGAAAAATGTCTACTAAACGTGACAAATGGATTTCAATCAACCTGTAACTAACTGAATTGCATTCGCCGAATGAACATTAGAGACAAAACATGAGGCACAAGAGACGCATATGGAGATCCCGAAGAAAACTGCCAGTAAACATAAAAAGTGAGTACATTGTATTATGCGATAAGTGAGAAAGAAAGCAATGAATTTCTCGTGAAGAAACTCCATATGAGACACCTACGAGTTTAAATCGAAATATTTTCTATACTATTAACTATATCGAAAAATGTTTCAAAGAAAAGTTGTATGGCTTCAAGGGAAGCATATTCTGATGTTATTAGTTTTTCTGTTTTTTTTTTTTTTTTTTTTTTTTTTTTACAATTTGGTAAAGTGTTATATCTTATTGAGTATAAAAAAAAAAAATAAAAAAATAAATGCAGCATGTGTGTGGCTACCCCCAGCGGGGTGCCATCTTAGGTTATATCTTTATGAGGTCTATTGGGTGTTTCCTTTTTAGTCTTCTTGTAATGTTTGCTGTGTTGTTTGTTTGTTTCCGCTGCTAGCTGGTTCGGGTGTGTTTCTGTGGGTGCACGCGTAAACGTCGTGTGAAGGTTGACTTTGCTTTTTTCAATTTTTTGAAAATCATGTACCTTCAACACGTTTTGGGCCACGCGCTGCCACACGTACGTGACCGCGTTTCCCACACAATATCAGGAAGTAAACATCGATTCCGAAACTGCAGCGCAAGGTACTTCATAAGTGTGACGAGTATTTTTAGGAATATTATCGTTATATATCGTTAAAGTGGTCATCATTTCTAAGAAAATTCTACATTTGGTCTTTTAGTTTTCTCAAGCACTGAAGCCATGGACAGCGTATAGACAAAAGACTGGGACGAAGGCAGACCATAAACAGTTTTTTTTTATAACGTTTATTGACCAAGAATAAGTGTATTACATGTATATGTTATTCACAATAAACAATGAATTTCGGTTGTGGGGTGGTTTAGGCAAAAGTACCGATACGTGACGGTACGTTATAGCCATACAATATTGTGTGTGTCGGAATTACATTTTTTTAGCGTTACAATTTATAATTGGATTTAAGTCGCTGTAGGGCTGTGCTTATATACTATTTTGTTTATTTTCTTACCATCCCTGTCCTGAAACCCTGGTTGTAAAAACAGAGCAGTTCGGTGGTCTACTAGACCATAAACAGTAGACAGGCGACGATAGCTTCAGGGCTTTCAGTCATAGAGTAACACTGCTAGCGTGCGGATCTGGACCAGCTCAAATTATATTCCGACTTGTATTTACACTTCTGTATCAAAATATATTTTCTACCTTACAATTTATCCACGCGTTCCTTTGTTCATACATCAAATAACCTCAACATATACGATAACTAAAACAATTTATGAAAGATGTTTATCACCCTTAACGATGCTCGATACAACTGAAAACTTTATGAACAAGAAGGGTGAATTCACGTTTCATAAACAAAAGACGATGATTCATACTTCTTGTTGACACTTCATAATAAAAAGACGACGATTCGCAACCGCGGACATTAACGTTTGGTAAACACAAGCGAACATTCAGATCTTCTGCCAAAAAATGATAGTACGTTAATGATTAATCGATACGGCTCGACGTCCTCTGTAAATAATTGTTAGTCTACTGATGTATGTCGAAAAACTATTACTTTGATAGGTACTTTACCTTTTATTTCATTTAGCATTCATTCAGCATGAAGACACGGAAAGATGTAAGGCACTACCTGTGTATCTGTTTTAACGAAAACGAACATAAATTTGGATTTGGTAACTCGTAATGGTATACAACATTTAATCTAAATTTATCGTGTTTGATACGTAGTAGGAGATTGCTGATTTCACGATTCTCATTATCAATATTAAAGTCATTATTTTTAATACTAATTTATTGATGCAATAATTTAAGTTATTATTTACACATATAATTGTAAAATAAAAAAGATGGTATCCCGCTGGGGGTAGCTATCCACATGTTATTTAGCAATTAAACTAGAAAAATTTACCGAATGTCCAGCTGGACAAATTGTAAAGTACAAATTAAATAATAATAAATGTATATTAAGAAAAATGAGACAAATTGGATTGCTGCAGCGTTTGAATGGTTTTTAGCGTAATCATTCTCGCTTTACAATTATTATAATTTCAGGACAAAGAAACAAAAGAAGGAAAAGGTAGAAAAGACAATTTTTGAGATTTTGAAACAATTTAATGCAAAACCTTCTTAAAAAAACAGAATTATTTTTGATCTTATTTAACTAATTAATTTCAAAGAAAAAAATTAAATATATACTTTGATTTTCCGATTCTTTTGTTATATAATACATTCTATTATTTTTGATTACTTGATTTATTGAATGATTAATAAAATGTAATTTCCTATGAATGGAATATTGCAACAAACTAAGCATTAAACATTTGTTTTATTATATTCTAACACAAGTTTCTAACTCAAGCACCTTTATATTTCACAGCACGTGTAGAGCTTAAAATATCTGAGACATAGATTAATAAGCCTGAATTCGTGTTTCTGACAGATAAGATTGAACGGGCGATTCTTCTCTTTCTTTATTCCTCCCTTGTTTTAGCGCATAGGTACATTTCTCTTTTATTCAAACTTAATCCAAGCTGTATCCATTGCAAGATTACGAAGGAAATTGTAACAAACATTCTTAACGTTTAAATTTTTTATTAATATTAAAACAGATATTTTTATTTCTATAAAATGGTAAAGATAAATTTTATATGAAAGTTAGAAATTGAAACAACATATGTATAAATATTGCAGAACACATATAAAACTCCTTTTCATTTATATAAGTACCTGTTATTAAGACATTATTTGCAGAGAGCAAGCATAGCAAATAATATTAAACTGAAGGAAATAAGGAAATAAGAAGGAAATATTTACACATTATTATTCCCTAATTTTTGCTAACCATATTTGTCATTTACTATGTTTTCATATATAACACGTATCGTATTTATGTAGAGAAATTAAAATAGAGGAGAAAATCTTGATCTTATTTTCATTCACTTAAGAAATAATGGAAGCTAATAGAAAATATTTGTTTCATTCAAAAACTAAAGACAAATTATTCAATGTTACATTAACCAAAATCACAAATTACATTTAACAATTATATTTTGAAATATGAATATTTATATTACGGTAGCTTGTATCCACTTCAACTTACCATTACGATAAACATAACGATGTATTATAATAATCATGTGGAAAATAACGATAACCAAAACGCTATAGAGCTACACTGCGCACAAGCTACACTCGATCGATTATAGCTAAATTTTTGTAATCAATATTTCGATTAACTGGTTGCACACGATATACTTGTGCATACTCTGAGAAGCTTTAAAGATTGAAGACCAAGAAAAGTATTGCTGATAATGAACAAGAGAGATTGATAACTCGAGTTCATATACGAGTATATTTATAAAATATTAGATTGCGCGTTATACACGAAACAAAGAAATTATGCTTATTCAACACAGTTTGCATGTTATGAAATTACATTGTTATAATGTTGAAGTGGTCATCACTTCTAAGAAAACTCTTCATCTGGTCTTTTAGTTTTCTCAAGCACTGAAGCCACCGACAGCGTATAGACAAAAGATTGGGAAGAAGGTAAAACATAAACTGTAAACAGGCGACTATGGCTTCAGGGTTTTCAGTCACAGCCGATTTGTATTTACACTTCAGCATTAAAATATATATTTTCTACCTTACAATTTATCTACGCGTTGCTTTGTATTCACATACATCTAATAAGCTCAACATATAATAAACATTTTGTTTATTAGATAGACCGATGCTTATCATATTCTATAAATATAATTTGCAATCGGTTTAGAATTCGTCTTGGATACATGCATTATACAGAGTGATTCATAAATGCAAGTTCCATTCTTCCGGGGTTAAATTTACCGAATCCGTTCTTACTATAATGAGGAAACGGAGCAATAACTTTGAACATTTTCTTTAATCATCCACAATTCGAAAACTAAGGTATGTAAAACATATGTTCATACGTCATTTTTTATTTGTTTTAGTATGTAGGTACGATGAATTATTTATGACTCAGCTTTATATATTGTTATGTAAATTTGTTATATAAATAGAAATTTCAAGAACATATTGGGAATAAATTTTCATCATTTCTTACTTTTAGACATTCATGAATGCATTACATACTCTTCTTTTTACGAAATTAGGATATGATTTTTACGCAGGTAATTTTCTTACTTGAAACACTCTGCTGTAGTCATTTATGCGAACGTGAATTTTATGGAGAAATTAGTCGGGCGAACCTCGAATTATTACTCGAATCGCTATAATTCGAAAAACTTTGCATTGTTCAATATACTAATAAATCACAATATTTAATAAAGTCATCTTTGGCACTAATGATATGTTTAGATCACTGTGTATGTTTTATAGTATTTTTTCACTATGCTTGTAACAAATATCTTGTAATTTCGACAATGATTACAAAACGTATTTGCACACTACTGCTTTTATTTTAACACTTGCATATCTATTAATCAAGTCCATGTGCACCAAATTTCGCATCATTTTGCAGTACTTTCATATGAGTATAAAAATTTGACAATATGGAAACGAAGATACACATACACATTATACACTACCGTACATCAATATTTAAAAACTTGACGCAATACAATCAAAGCATTGATATTTTTATTGTACTTTTAATACTATAATAGAAGACTTTTTGCCATAACTGGGGTTCAATGTTCTGCTAAACTGAAGTTGAAACAAGGAATATAAATAGCCTTTTTTACACGAGCAGGGAAAAATGGCTTTATGCATATCCACTAGCCACACTGCCAGGTTGTATGGGACTCAAAATGGTAATGCTCGTATGATGGATATTCGTCACTCCACGGTACGGCAAACGGAATACTTTGGGAATCTAATAAATAGCTGGTACTACATAAAATCAATAGAAACTTTAAGAATGCGATCGAGAACACATTTTAATCAGTTTAAAATCTTAACATTTAACAAGTTACGTTTGACATTTAAAGTCGCATAACTCAGATATTTGTGGACACAATTTTCACCCACTTTCAATTGTGGTTCTTTTATTTATACTAAATATCAATTATTGTTTTTATCGATATCTACTAACTATATATAGTTGCTTAAGATAGGATCAGAAGTGAAAATAATATTAAAGTGTTGTATTTGAAGCGTATCTTATTTATATATTTACAATTGTTTGGAAGTATCCAAATACTCATGCACGATAGTATACATGTAAATAAAACTTGATAAAAAGACGCATCATTAGGAGATTAAGATATGTACCAATACCTTTTGTTGTTACGGTGGTGTGTTGCGGTTTTTCAAATTCATTTCAGATTTTATCAATATAATCACGATAATCTTATCTCATAACAGTCTTAATGAAATTTCAAAAAGTTTCGTACAACACACGATGATATATTTATATAAATTTTCTACGCCTGGAGTGCGGATACTCTCGTGGACCACTATCACGTATAGTAAAATGCTATTTTTTTTTTTTATTTATTGTTTGTTTACATTTTACAATTTGTCCATTAGGACATTTGGTAAAATATTATAATTTAATATTTGATAAAATATAGCATGTGGATGGTTACCCCCAGCGGGACTCCGTCTTCCAGGTTGTTTATTGTTCTATTATGAGGTCTGCAGGATGCTTCTTCTTCAGTCGGTAAAATGCTATGACGCGATTACGTTGATTTTTAAAAGTCAATATGCAAGATGTGAATGAATTTATAGTGAATTTGTCAAGCCTTGTAAGGCTATACTGTTTTCCTACAAGCTTTATATTTTTAGATTCATTGACATCGAAATTATAAACTACTAACCTGCATGTTTATTTCTCCTGCCTTGAGAATTCTACGCATGTTTACATAAACAATGCGAATATTTTTGAAGGAAATAGCTAATGTTACAGCGACATCTATATTTAATGATCAACAACTTCACTACATGGATTAAATAAATACGGTAGCGGACAAAAGTTTGTTTGTCTCCTTGGAATAACATAGCTGTATGTTTGACCTTCGTAACCTCAGACCGACAGTTGTTAAATACAAACAATGTAGGAGTTACAACAATTAGTCACCGCTTAGTACTTGTAAACAGTGGACATTAGTTTAAGACGATCTGTGTAAAACGTGAGTATGAGTACAGTTTTTGAACATTTTGATTCTGCAATGTCAAAATCATTGTTTGGTGTGCCTTTTATTGCTTAAAATTCATTTAGGTAAGAACAGGCTATGAGTAAATCAAAGATTTGAAAACGAAAGGGAACAAATCGTAAGGTTGTGAAAGCAAAGTGAAACCTTCACCGAAATAGCAAATATAGCGAACAGGTCAGAAACGGCTTGTAAGCAAGCTTGGTATACATTTTTAAAGGCAGGCATGTATTGCGATCAACCGAAAAACGGAAGACCGCGGAAAACAACGCCGAAAATGGATCGCCGGATTCATCGATCGAGCGAAAACTCTTAATCATGGTGGTGGGAACGTTATGGTGTGAGCGTGTTTTTCTCGAGGCGGCCCTGGTCCGATATGTCCTATCAATGGAATTATGGACCGTTTTCGATACATGGACATACTAAAGTATATATAAAGTATATATAAAAAGTATACAATGTTGCCTTTTGCACGCAACGATATGAGCGATGATTTTATTTTTCAAAATGATAACGATCCGAAGCACACGGCTCGGGTTGTGAAACAGTGTTTTGAAGAAGAAAATGTTACCGTGCTGCCGTGGTCGTCGTAATCACCAGACATTAAATTAATCGATAATTTATGGAGCATCGTAAAAAAGACAATACAAGGTTATAAACGGAAAAATTTCAATGAACTTTACTCTACAATTGAAACAGCTTGGAGTAATATTACGGTAGATCAATGTAAGAAATGAATAGATTCTATGCCAAGAAAATGTACCGAAGTGATAAGACATAACGGATATTGGACAAAATATTGAATTGAAAGAAAAATTGTGTATATCTTCTTACCAAAAATTAATATTTTGTGTGTAGTCTTAAACTTTTGACCGACGAAATACTATACAGATTTCGTTCCTTTTTTATAACTTAGTTACTGTGCAAAATATCAAAATCAAACTTTGTTTGTAAGTGTACAAACAAATGTCTAATTAGTTAATACCAAAAGTAGAACACTGTATTTATATTTTTATGAGAAGCAAATCAATTATTTATTTCTTCCATTTTGGTCTTAAACTTTTGTCCGCTACTGTATCATTTCTATTTATTTTTCAAAATATGTTGAAATATTTGAAGTTCCGTTTTACCTCTCAAAAATCATAATACTCTACATGCTTTGTAAACATTTAGAAACAATCTAATTTATTTGCCCTAATTATTTATCATATCTTTTCGCAACTAAATTTTTAACGAATTTTTCGAAATTTTTGCTTTTATCCTTTCGGTATTTCTCTCTCACTTTTTTCTAAGTCTGCTTGAACATTCTTCGAATAGGAAAGCAAAGGTGTTTGATTTGAATGTTTTTGAATTTAGTGTGCAAGAGAAGTGTAATAATTGTAAAAGAGAACTATAATAAAAACAATCTGCAATCTGAAGAGACTATAAATGCGTACAAATTACGTAAAATCAGTAGCGTAAGAAAGATATATTGGATCTCGAAATTAATATAAAATTGGGTGTTAAATATCAAACAAATTGGTTAATTTGAAATCTTATTTTTCATCGGTTGTTAATAGCCGTATCAGCTATTGTGATATGTTATTGGCGACTTAGTAATTATATTTTATTAAAATTTCTTCAGTTATGTTTTAAAGAAGAAGAATTAATATAAATAAGTGCATGAATGAAATTTATTTGTACTACTACAAGGAGGTTGTTACATTCTCATTTCAAGTTTCTTACACTTTATTTCTTACACTTACACAATATATATTCTCACATTGAGTTCTTAACTTCTATATTACATTGCTATGAAGAGAAATTAATATTAAAGTATGATCTAGTAACAAAACATTTGTTTCGGATAAGATGAAGTGATGCACAATTTTTTTCGTATTATACCTATGACATAATGAACCTTTTTTTTCAAGGAGTGATTTAATTTTGTGTGATTTATCTTGATTCTTGAAATTACCTACATCTGCCTTGAAAGGCAATTAAGTGTTAACTTGTTTTCATGAAAGTTATATGTCATGATTAATAAACGTGGGACATTTACCGTTATAATAATCCTTTCAAATTGCTCTCTTTTAAGTGGCAAATTTCATATCTAGTTATCCTACATTTTGCTACATTTATTTAAAACATCGATATTTACAATCATGATCAAATCAATCGTTTTAAATTTATCAGAAATTTACAAAATACATAGTATTGACACCATAAATCATAACTACACTTCTATACCTAACACGTACGTTAGCCTGGTAACAAATATTGATTTACGCTCTAGAATGCTAATGGGAGACTATTGTTTAAATTTATTGTATTGAAAACTCGAAACAATAAAAATAAAACAGATATATATGTCGGGTTGGCGCTGGGATCAGGGTTGTGGGCGTCAAATAAATCTCCACGGGAATTAGCCATGGATGCGGTACAACACAGGTGTAGTTTATTACTGCGATGGGGTTGTTACACTCTTGGCGATTATCCGTGACGGTCGACTCTCTCCTGGTTTTCGTGTATTCTTCCTCTGCTCCAATTTGAGTCTCTTGCGGCACTCCGTCGGACCATGTCCGTAGTGTCCACAGTGGTTGCATCTAGTCCGGGGTTCCGATAGCTTGCGTCGTCTAGTCCCAGGGTCCGCCGGCGGGGTTCCCGGCGGAATCGCCGGCTCCGTTTCGTAGAAGACTCGCATTTCCGTCAGGAATTGGTCTTCCGTCTTGAGGTTACTCGTGAGTGCTAGCCTCTTGATGCGTGGGTCTCGCGAGCTTGCCATGTATAGAGCGATGGCATTAATTACTTCGGTCATCGATAAATGTTGCAACCTCGTCTCCAAGAAATACTCGTTTTGGAAAACTACCACAGGCTGAAAACACCTATCATACTTTTTTTTTTTTTTTTTTTTTTTTTCGTACGTGGAGAAATCCTCATGGACACTCGCTGTTGCACGCAACAGCAGAGTAGTGTCGGACTCCTACCGACTAAAACTCCACGGTGGTCATCCGGACGATTGGTGGAAGCGACCTCGGGCTCTTGTTTACAATTGCTACCAGGAGAGTCGCTCCTCGTCGTCTTCTCCCAGCTGTTTATTGGGGAGGCATCCTGGTCTATGTTGGGCCGCTAGGGGGAGAACCACACCCCCTAACGTCTCGTTCCTAGTTTTGACGCTGCTAGGGCGGCGGCAGTGCCGCGTCCCTGTCGCGTATTGAGTTTCTTTGGCGCGACGATCTCGCAGGATCGCGCGTTCCCTTCCGATTTCTCTCCGCTCGCTCCTTCGCCAGCATCACTTGCTCGCTGTAGGTGCGGACGGCGTTGAACTCCTGATGGCCCCTGAGCATGACCTTGACGATCGCTTCTGGGGCTAATCTCTCGCCGATGTCGACCCTGGACAAAATTCCAGCGTGTGTTGCGCCGTGTCCTCATCTTCTTTGCAGTGGTGACAGATGGAGGTCACTTCCCGCCAAATCCTTAGCAGATACTCGCCGAAAACTCCGTCTCCCGTGAGCAGCTGCGTCATCCTGAAGGTCAGCGGGACCCCATCTTGATCTCTCCAGGCTTCCCAATTGGGAAGCAACCTATCATACTACTACCATCTGTAAGGAAAGCTGGCGGCTTGTGGGCAAAAAGTTCACGAGAAGAAGGCACTACCTTCGTCGAATATCTATATAAAATATTTCAAACCAAGGAATCAAATACACTCGCAAATAACATAATTACGACCCTACTCGCGGAAACAACTCCAGAAGATTCACAAGACATAAAAAGTACTACAGTAAAAGAAGTTAAGAAAATGATCGCAGACATTAAAATTAGAAACATCTCCGCTTGGACTTAATTAACGATAAAATTATTAAAGAACTTTCTTCGAAAGCAATCAGGATGCTTATAATGTAATCAAATTTAATGCTATACTTGGAATTAAATATTTCCCTATCTACCCTACGTTGCCCTATGCCATATACGCAACATAAGAAGAATGTTAACTTGGCTGTATCGTACTCACCTATCTCGTTACTTCCAATAATGTTCCAATAATGTCAAAAATGTTTGAGAGGATAATATTATCTAGAATATTGGATATCATTTCATAAAAAGGTCTTTTTACGCACCAATTTGGCTTCTAGAGAAATCATTCTACGATCAAACAAGGTAGGTAATAGAAACAAGATCACTGAAGCTACAGAACAGAAACAATATTCCACCGCTATATTTTTCGACATCGAAACAACGTTTGATAAAGTATGACATGGAGGCCTACTATATAAAATAAAACTAAACCTTCTTATCGCCTTTTATCATGTAATAAAGTCTTATCTCAAGATTAGAATATTTTTGGTGAAAATACAAGGCAGTATCTCTGACATTCACAAAATTTGACCTGGCGTTCCTCAGGATAGCGTCTTAGGCTTATTCTGTATACCTCCCTACACTATTCACATTTGCAAACGACACAGCCATAATAACCACTCACGATAATCCCGTGGCGGCTTCTCATTGTTAATCAATAAGTTTTTAGAGTTGGTATTTATTGATTCACTCAGATTAGATTTGTATATTCTATATTTCAGCACCAAGTACAAACATGCGAACACACTGGATACACTGAGATAATTAACACGTGGCCGACGTCTAAGACAAAAGAGCGCCGTTAAAAGTCGTACCAACTTAGCTTGTAGAAACTAGCGATCATACCAACCCACTATTTCCTCAACACTCATTTACTTCATAAACACATCGAAACTATGAACTTTGGCTAAACCAACGGAGAATAATATTAATCCTAAACAAATTCAATCATATTAATTTCACGTTAAAGAAAGCCAGTATACTTCCCATTATGCTCAACCATACTACGTACCATACTACAAACTAAAATAGCCATTTAGGTCCACATCTGAACTCCAAATTTACCTAGAAAAAAACACATTCACGAAAAGATAGGACAAACTCAGACTAAAAAGGAAAGTATGCGCTGGTTTATTAGTAAACATTTCAAACTCGATTAAGCATTCCACACACGAAAACACACTGTTGCTATACAAATCAATTATAAAGCCTTCAATCTATAATTCTTAAAACAGTAGTCAGTGCTCCATGGTATATTCGCAAAGACCTACATAATAAAATCGGTTTTCGAAAAAATAAGGCGACTACGTCCACTAATCACTAATCACCACAATACGATAACCAAGTAACTTCATGTATCTGATCAACTCAGGTGATTATAGAAAAGACACTCGATTGATCTTCTCCGATTACGCATTAAATCTTTACAAATTCCACAATGTTTAATTACAACAATGCGGTAACACAATTGATATTGACTTTTTTAAATGGGATAATGTGTCCGTTTACGTGTTAAATGAACCTACGCCAATAAGCCAATTTACCAAATGTCTGAAACAAGTTATAAAACTTTTACGGGGAAAAAGGAAAGAAAAATATACCAACGTTCATTAAACTTTCATTAAACTTTACAATTCTCATTTTTTTAATGGCTAACAATTCCGTAGAACTACTATCTCCATTTGTCAAGTGCACACGATAGATTGAAATTCTGAGAGCAGACTGGAATTTATTGGTGCGAAACGTAACTCGATCCACTAATTCCTGGAAACACAAACAAACACGATTTCTTATATACCGTTTACGTAATTGCTTGAAAACCTAACCCCAATCTGTTAACTCGTAAAGCACGGGAAAGTTTAGTTTAGCAAAATTATACGTAAACATTCGTTTCTTATAAATCGAGAATTAAACAGATTTATAAATTATAACATGAACTTTTGTTCATAACAACACATGTATATGTATGTACATCGAGTAAACGTGATGAAATTTTATAAAAATATAAAAATTTATTTACAGATAGTACTTCATATAACACGTTTTTATATATATTTATATATTTAACAAGTATTATATGAATACATATGAGAATCATACGAGAAAATTATAAGATCACTTTTGTTGATTTCCTAACTTCTTATGAAATAGTTGAAGAAGAGAATAATGTGATAGATAAAAAGATACAAAAGATGTAAACCTTTTGAAAATATGTGATACGAATAGAAATTTTGAAACAATGTTTTTGTTTGTAACAAAAATAGTTATTAGAGTATATGTTCGGTTGCATTAGTTGAATATTTGGCGGCGACAGACTAGAAAAATCAAAACAGTCATAAGTTTTATATTTTTTTATAGAATATAAATAAGTTCTCCTCGGACTTCCATCGATCAAACAGGTATATATTCCAGTAATGTTTTGTGTATTTGTTTACTATTTTCTACTGCAGAATCTTTCTTCTTATGTTTATTTCATATAATACCGATTTAAATTTTCCATGTTATTTACAAATATGTATATTGTTGCGTCAGGGCCATTCAATGCACGACGTGGTTTTTATATATTATTTATTTACAAACATTAATATGGTACAGTAATGAAATCAACAACACGATCTATACGCATATACATTTATACACACACATACATATACACAATATACATTTTTGTATAGAACGAGACGGGCTCCTTGAAGCTCGGGGATCAATTCTCTTTTTAAATATTCACAATCGTTAGCGACACGAACGCTTGATCGAACAATCGATATATTTCGCTTCCAGAGACATCTTCAGTACGACTGAAGTTGTACGCAGCAACCTCGTACCGTTGCAACAGCGTCATTTTATTTATATCTCAAAATTATTTTTATCTCAAAATTTTATATCTCAAAAACTGTAATATCTTTAGCTATATTATAGTACTATTGCGTTTGGTTATAAACTCTTTATCGGAGGTGAAATC
Source organism: Bombus hortorum (assembly GCA_905332935.1). Classification (NCBI taxonomy): domain Eukaryota; kingdom Metazoa; phylum Arthropoda; class Insecta; order Hymenoptera; family Apidae; genus Bombus; species Bombus hortorum. The sequence continues at coordinate 11,582,405 of HG995199.1, forward strand.
TACCTGTGAAAATTTTCCTGTTGGTGTTTCTTTCATACCTGCAGCTTTGACATAAACATAACAAGCCCTACTCTGTGTAAGTACATCATTCTTGAAGATCATGATATCTAAGGGAGCTGTGAAAATGACATTCTTACTACTAAAATTGCTACTACCTACTTAGGAAAATACGAATATTTTTAAAACAAGTGATATACGTTGATACACCAGTGATACTGTGATACACCAATACATATATAGTTAGGCAGATATGGAATTCCTTTCACACTTCATTCCTTCCATAGCGATGGAATCTTTTAATATCGCGATGCTTTCATATAGCGATTATTCTGTTATTCAAACGCATAATTCTCAATCCCTGTTACGAAGTGCAAAGGTAAACGCTTTTAATTTTAGACAAATCAGTTTTCAAATTGATGTTCTATAAATAAGTTAATAAATAGGAAACTGTTTATGTTTAATACTAGGTTTACGGAACTCGTCAATTTGACGGATTTCAAACTTCGAAATGAAATACCCCAAGAAACCATAGCATTAATTTTAACCATTTTGCATCGTAAATTAATCATTTCATCCAAAGAATTTATACACACAATTATTTCTTTTTAAGCTTTGAGGTGATCGTTGGTGAAGGTGCCCACAAGAAATACTCTTGATTTCCAACAAAAAGTTTATCAATCTATCAACAAGCGACAGTCAACAATTTACGATCAACAACTAACGATTAACGATGAACTAACAATTAATGATTAACGATAAACTAACAAGAATCGCTAATCTCTAATTGTGTTTGCTAACTATGACAACCATTCGCACTTCGTAGCTCAGGGCAGAGTGAATCTTTGGTTCGAAACCAAACGGATCCTTTCTTTGCTGCCCCTCGATATCCCCACTACGCACGCCTTTATTAGATGTCCGCGACGGTTACCGCGAATGCATTCTTCAGAATATTCGGCGAAAGAACCGTAGGGATATCGATGGTACATTAGGCTTGTCGGCCTTACGTTTTGAAGGTATAGCGCTTTGTGTCGCGAAGCCGTTGGAAAGTTCCGTGGTCGAATGCCGCCACAGCTTTTTAATTTTTGAAATTTGTTCGCTTAAATTTACTTATTTACTTTGTGGCTGGACGCTTTCGAAGAATTACAGTCGGTAACAACGAAGAATTCTCGTCCATGTAAATAATGACGGAAATGTTTAACGGCGTTTACGACTGCCAATGTCTCTAGTTCATACGAATGGTACCTGGATTCCGCGGAACTAGTTTTCTTACTATAGTATTCCATCACTCTATTTCTACCGTCGATCTTGTGCGTTAAATTAGCTCCATATCCATCCGAGCTGGCGTCCGTATGTAACTGATATTCCACAGCAGCGGGCCCAACACCGTACTTTTATTTAACTCTCGGAAATCTACACACAATCGATCTGAGTCGTCGTTCTTCTTCACGAGTAACATAGGGCTCGCGAACGGTGAATTACTAGGCCTTATGATTTTTGCTCTAATCAATTCGCTTATTCGCTCACGTACTATGCCTCGCTCCTTCTCGCTAAGTCTATAGGGACGTTTTTGTACGGTGACGTTAGGATCGATTAAACGTATTTCTAACTTTTGCCCCCCAATTTGGAAATCGCGGTAGTTCGAGGAGCGACGTGAAAGACTCGACCGTGCAGGCGTGCAAATCCGAGGTGAATTATAAAATAACGCACCACGAACCTACACGCGCAATCGGGAGCCGACACAAGCTACTTGAAGCGACCACGTGACAACACCCACTGAGCAGATCTGCTTATTTCTAACGTAGCGATCAATGTTCAGTTGTGCCATCACTAGCACACACACTTCCAAACGTATTTCTAACTAGCCCGCATTTACACGTGTACGTGGAAAACCCGTAATGAATGAATCTTTGAATTCTTCGAGAACAGAAATCAATCGGTTTTTATCGTTACCAAGCACTTCAGTGTCGACTTCCTTAATATCGATCTTGTTTTCGGTGGTCTTATTACAAACATTGATCGCCCTCGTTTTACAAATAGTGAGACTATTTTGAGTAATATTTATGTCAAAACCTTGGCTTAAAATTTCACGACCAATCATGATATCATATTTTAGGTAGCTATCGGCAAGGATATGGAAAATTATCTCCAATGTAAAACCATTATACTATGGACAAAATTTGGGATGTACATTTAATACACGTGTTTCCTATTCCTCGCATTACTACTACCTCAGTCATTCTTTTGCCGGAAAATTTTGAGGCTATGGACTCTCAAATGAGTGAACATTCAGCTCCGGAATCGAAACAAAGTGCAAAAACGACTCACCCTAATGACTTAATTAACAACTGGAGACTCCAGCACGCAAGAGTCGACTCGACGTTCTTTATTAGAATCACGGTCCCCCTTCTTCGATAACGGACAGTTTGGCGCGATGTGACCCTCCTCACGATACTTGAAACAGGAAACCTTGGACGATGCGGCTGGTTGGCTTCCCTTTGGGCGTCGCGTATTCTTCTGGTTCTCGATCCTTATCCTCACGCGGCATTCCGCTGCTTTATGTCCAAGGACTCCACAGTAGCGGCACTTAATCCGGGAGTCAAACGGCTTGTATCGTTTGGCTTCGGGGTTTGCTTGTGTGTTATCTGGTGTTGGCGCCGGCCTCTTGAAAGAGAAGGCTCTCAACTCCTTTAAAAATTGCTCCTCGGTTTTGACATCATTCCCAAGCGCTATTTGTTCAATGCGCTGATCGTGTGGACTCACATGACAAAGAACGATGGCGTTAAGTAATTCAGCCATAGTTGCATTTTGCAACTTCGACTTTAGGAGAGAACGGATATGAATAGCGTAAGCTGCCATGTTTTCGTCCTTCGCTGGTGGTTCCCTGAGTATCTTCAGTAGCGTCGAGGTTGTTGTTTCTTTGCCGCCATAACGCATAATGAAAAGTTCCCTAAACGTTGGCCAGGTCATCCTTTTATCGTTCACCATCTGCACGAGCCAATGCGCTGCGGAACCCCTTAAAGCACTATTTAACGCAGACAATAACGTGCTGTCCCGTAGAGGGTTGTCCTTCATAAGCAGATTAACATCGTTACACCACGTACCCGGATCGGCGCCCGCGATTTCGGGATTAAAACGTGGTAGCAATAGGTTCTTAGGTTCCGCATTCGATTTTTGTTCTCGCGACCGAGTTAACTCGCGCACAATGGCCATGAGCTGTGGCATTGTTACAACCGGCACTGCTCCCACTTCTGATGTCCGGTCAAGATCACAGGATTAGAATTAGAGGCGTTTAATGAATCGTCACTGGTACTATTCATTATCGTCTCACGCTCGAAGGAACGTTTATTAGCGAGTATATATGTTACAAGTGGCGACGATAATTAGACACTAACGATAATGGCCTCAAGTTCGATAACGAATACGCGGTCAACGGGATGATAGGTGTACTTTGTCCCAAAGTCTAAATCAGACTCGGCGTACTAACTCTTTGTTAGAACGTAGAATATTCACTGATAGCGAAGACACTAGATAAGTGGCTAATGAGAGCGCAGAAAAGAATGACTTTCCGCCACGGTGACGCTGTAGAGGAAAACTATGATGGGGCGTGTCCAGGGACACGAGATCATCGGATTCCTTGAGGAAGGCCTTCGTTCGGGAAGTGAGTAAACACAGTAGTCCTTTTCACAGTGGCGGGGCAGCCAGATACGATCGTTAAGGCCCGTGGTTAAAGACTGACGTTGCGAGTTCGAATCCTCGCGTTCGATGACTATTATTTGAGAAGGAGGTTACAACAGTTGTAGGTAACTACAACAGAGAAGAAGCAAGCAAGTGGGTGGTTGATGTCCTTGCGTTTGAAACTGTAATAATTAGTACCTTAAGCAAACAACCTTAATAGGTGATTGGGAAAAGCCACCACCCTCTCACCAGGGCTTTAACGATATCACGCTTAAGGACTAGTGTCCCGCCCGTGGAGGTTTTAGCCGGTAAGAATCCGGCACTACCTTCTGCCATCACCTGCCTGCCACTTCTTCCAACAAGGTGGAAGGTGTCTATGAAGATTTCCTCCACGTTAAAAAAAAAAAAAAAAATTTTTTTTTATAGCAAAACAAATTACTTGATTAGTCTTCTTTAACCGAAATGATATATTTTTTTACTATTATCTAGAATCTTATATTACATCATATAAATATTCGTTTCTTATATATTGCTACTTGCGTAAATGTATTTAAATATGCGGGTATTTCGTTGTGCAGTAATAATCACACGAAATACATAAAATATAAATATGTTAGGAATTACTAGGATTAAAACATGGATTTATTGATTATGGGTGTATTCTTAATACACGTTCAAAACCATAACTTCAAATTTCTATGTTTCCTATGGAGCTACTAATTTATACATCTAAAGTAGTGTCTATTGATAACATAGTAATAATATATTTTTCTCCTTTGTACGTATATTCCTATGTATATTTAAACTACTATAATCAACTATTTTTAAATATGACTTACGACTTATAAATACTCTATACTAAGAATCAAGTATCAAATATTGAATATCGTGCTAACATTAACATCCAAAGTCTCTCTATAAATTTGGAAGAACTTTTTAGTCTGCTAGAGTTATGTAATCAGTTAACAGAAATATTCTATTTTTTTGTCAGTGGGTTTTTCCTGGCGTCGGCGTTATCGTGCGTAATAGTCTTGTTAAAACTAGCATGCTTCACGATTTCTACACGTTCATATTTTCAGAAGCATAACTAGACCAAACAAATGTTACGTAGAGATCCTTTTAACCTGTAAATATTGTAACATATCGCCAAAAACTGAGTTTAAAGTTTATGAAGTTTGCGTAGTTACAACTTAAAAGGCTTGAATATTTGTTGCTTTGCGAGTGATTTTCATCATTATCATGAATTTCTATTCATTATGCGAATGACATATATGATAATTTAATTATATCCTTTTTTTAAATGGAGTTGGGACAGTCAAGAATATATGTATATTTTACTCTCGATATTTTGTATATATATATATATATATATATATATATATATATATATATATATATATATATATATGTCGGAGTACACATTACGATTAAGGGCGTGTAAGAAACCTCCATGGGGTTTAGACATTGTTATTACGCAATAGAGAAGGCATTTACTAGTAGGAATATGATGATAGCAGAATTTGACAAGTAGCCGTGGTAACTAAGTACTCAAGACGATAATGACAATGATCTTAGGTTCAGTAACGAATCCACGGTCAACGGGATAACAGATGTACTTTGTCCCAAAGTCTAAATCGGACTCCTTATTCAAACGTGAGGTATGCACCGATCGTAAAGACGTGATTCTCGTGATGAGGTCGCACGAGAGAGTGTCCATCTCCGTCGCGGTGATGCTGCAGAGGAAAACTATATGGGGTGTGTCTCAGGGCACGAGATCATCGGATTCGTCGAAGACAACCCTCGTTTGGAAAGTGAGGGAAATGGGTTGCTGTTAATTGGTTAATTTCAATGTTGGTGTTTAGGGAAAGATGCTAGCCGTCTTTGTGAGAGAGAGAGAGAGAGAGAGAGAGAGAGAGAGAGAGAGAGTTGCTAGCGGGAAGCGTCGTTCGTGAAAGAAGCAGATTTCCTTTGTTTTCTCGCAGTAGGTGACAGATTTAGCGACTGTCAGATCCTATGATTTATAGCGGGTCCTCAAGTTATCTGAATATATACTGTGGCTACGTTATTATATATATAATGCTACATTCGGCGACTAGTTGTCGCCTCGAGCCCAAGCTCATTATCGCCAGTCTCGAACAATTATAATCGGGAAATTTATAAAAATCAAAGTGTCAGGGAGTTTCCAAAGAATTCCAAGGGGAAGGCCCGGTGCCCTTTGATCTCCGACATATATAAAGAGTGCACCGGATCGAAAATATCCAGAAAGGAGTTTATATTTTGTTTAACCGAGGGATTAGCTGGAGAAAACAAGGAGAACATTTGCCAAAGATCAGACGCTTCATTTCTATCACCTTCGTCATCTGGAGTGCGAAAAAGTTGCCAAATGGGCTTCTGCAAAAAAAATAGAAGCAATAATTGTTGTATATATTGCGAAAAGATCGTATGCGTAAAGTGCACAACCAAAATTCAGTATATTCGCAAAAAATGTGCTGAATAAATATAATTACCCTATACCGTTAATATTATTGTTATCATTTCCGATATTATTAATTTTGTATTAGTGATTTTTGTATAAATAAACTTTTTGTAGTACTTGCATCTACCACAATTATTGAATCAGGTTGTAATTACTTATCAAATATTCCACAAATATTTACAACTTTTGGAGGGCACCGCCGCTAATATTTATATTTGGCCCGATCATCTACTACGGGCTATGCCCGTAATATTTACCTTTGACCCGATCATCTACTACGGTCTATGCCAGTAATATTTACGTTTGGCCCGATTATCTATTACGGGCTATGCCCGTAGTTGTAAGTTAAGAGGTTAATAATTTATTTAAACATGAAGCCTAATATTGTTCAATTCAGACTTAATTTGAATAAATCGATTTTTAAAAGAATATGCGTGTTTTCGTTTACCCGTTAATTTGATGGGAGCTCGTAGAGATACACCCTTGGACAAAAAGATAGCACATGTGTGCTATCATTAATTTCTCATAGATAGAGTCCGAATTTCCCAAGTTTGACGAATGGCATATAAACAGTACCTTGTAGTAATAAGGTATATGAGCTTGAAACTGTATCTTCGCTATTCCTCTTGTATTTATCAACAATGATTGTGAAATCCGGTCGGCGAAATGATAGCACACCAAGCATTTTGTTTCCATTCCTTAGTATTTCTGTGTATTCTGAGTGGTGTAGACGTAGTGAAAAGTAGAAGAATTTCATTAGAAACCTTACAAATTTCGATTCAAACAATGGGACGTGGAAAACAGCTAAATAGTGAAGAGATTCAAACAGTTTTGAAATTAAAGAAAGAAAACTTTACTATTTCTAAAATTGCAAAAGTTCTCAGTAGAAGTCGGAAAGTCATTTATAATTTACTGAAAGATGTAAATAATTATGGAACAAAAAAAAGCAGTGGGAGACCTTCCGCGATTAGTACTCGTGAAAAACGTGCAATTTTACGTGCCGCGTCAAATTCGCTTCTCACGTCACGTGAAATTGCAGAAAAAGTTGGCGTAAAAACTAATCCTCGGAATGTCAGACGTGTACTACAACAATCCGCGCACATAAAGCGGATGAAATTAAAACGAAGACCAGCTCTAAAGCAGATTCACAAGGAGCATCGATTATATTTTGCAAAAGAACATATACGGTGGAACAAGAAGTGGAGGAAAGTTATATTTACAGATAAAAAAAGATTTAATTTAGATGGCCCAGATGGATTCAATTTTTACTATCATGATGTAAGAAAAAAAAAATTGTCACAAATACGGCGTCAAATGGGTGGAGGTAGCATTATGCTTTGGGCAGGTATTGGGTATAACGGAAAGACTGATTTAATATCAATTCGCAGCAAGATGAATGCTATAACCTATCGTAATTTGATACAAAATCAAATTGCAAAGTACGCAACACATATTGCGAGACAAGATTTTATTTTTCAGCAAGATAATGCTGCAGTTCACACCGCTAAGGTTGTGAAAGAATATTTTTCAACAGAAAATATTGCAGTTTTGGACTGGCCTGCATGCTCCCCCGATTTAAACATAATCGAAAACTGTTGGAGTAAATTAAGCAATGCCGTTTATAGAGAAAATAGGCAATTTGAAAGTATTAATCAGTTAAAAAAGTGCCTTGAAGAGGAATGGAGAAATATATCGCTGGATTATATTAGAAAACTATATCGTTCTTTGCCGAAACGAATGCTGGAGGTGGTGGAGAATAAGGGAGGATCCACACATTATTAAATTTTAAAAGGTTTTTTATTTTTGTACAATTTAGTAGATAATAAACACTACAACTTTTGAAAGTGTGCTATCATTTCGCCGACCGGATTTCACAATCATTGTTGATAAATACAAGAGGAATAGCGAAGATACAGTTTCAAGCTCATATACCTTATTACTACAAGGTACTGTTTATATGCCATTCGTCAAACTTGGGAAATTCGGACTCTATCTATGAGAAATTAATGATAGCACACATGTGCTATCTTTTTGTCCAAGGGTGTAGGTATATAAGTAACGTCCGTAAACTCTGTGTTAATAAAGAAGCTAAAAATACACAAAATTACAATTACACAAATTACAAAATTACAGTTACGGTATGGACGACAATTAGGTATATAGCGGTTCATAAAAGTTTTATCGTGTATTATATAACAACAACAACAATGATAATAATATATTTTACTATTTACTATATATGCTACTTTATATGTTTACTATTTTTGGTAAACATTCATAGAAAAGGTCACGTGTAAATCTCAATATTTTGAATAATTGCGTCCTTAATTGTTTTCAGACTCAAGTTTTCAGGCTGAGTTTGGTTAGTAATAATATTGATGCAACGCTTTGTGCATCTTATCGATATTATCGACATTAATTATAATATGTTGATATCACTGGCAAAGGTGTTAATATAAAAACGAGCGCATAAACAGGTCTCGATACTTGTTAGGGAAAATCGTTCGAAAATTAGGTCGCGTAAGATCAACATAGAGATCAATAAAGTTCTCATTCTGCGAGACAGACAGAGATGAGTAGAGTATCTCTGTCTTTTCTGACTGTTTCTTCTATGCTTTCGATATGAGTTTCGAGATCTGTTTATATGATCGTGAATATAAATAATGTTGACCGGATTAATATTACTACTGACCCAATCCAGTTTGGAAACTAACGCCGAGCGATATTTCGGCATATAAATCGAAATCGATGAAGAGTCTTCTCTTATCAGCTTGCAAGAAAATTCTTAGCTTATAATTTAGAAAATGACTTATAATTTAGAAATGAATAAATCTGAAAATATAGAAGTTGTCAAATAAAACAGTTTTACAAAGTTTGACTATTCTATTGTCGGTTCATTATTGTTTCATATTTACTACTAAGAGTCAATTTAATTGCGTCGTAGCATTCTACTATACGTTTTGTGGTCCACGATTGGCTTTGTTGCGTATGAGCCTTCAGTCAGTGTTATTGATCATTAGGCATAACAAGAAAGGAAGGAATGCTACATTCTGCAATGATGCAAATATCCATACACAGCAAAACACTTACTTCATTCTTCCTTTGCCTCTTTCATTCCGTTCAAACTTCCAGATTGTGCTATAAAAATAAAGAAAGAAAAATGCTTCCACAATTTTATACTCTGATCATGGCTCATCTTTTATGTAATCAACACATATTTTTAACTTTAACCCATTAAAGCATGATGAGTAATAATAATACATAATACGTAATAATGAATAATACATTGCAGCAGTGCAATATAAATTGAAAATAGAAAAGAGATGTTTCTCCGGAATATATACACATTTCAATATTTTCAAACTTTATAAGGTTATAGCATCTAGATGAAAGAAGGAATAGTAACGAACAAAGGATCAGATTTTCTTTTTATAATCACAATATAAATTCAATAGAATTCAATTATGTGATTTAACTAAAAAGAAATTGCAAATAAAATGTTTATTATAAAAATCTTTGTTACCTTGAGCAGATCCTCATTCCTCATTATAATTGAGACAGAATTAAACAATAAGGCACCTATTAACTTTCTCTTTAATAAATCATATTATATCTCATTCCGGCTGAACTATAGTATATTATAGTATATATATACTCTCCAATGTGATAAATATCATTATCTGAAAATAACTAAAACATTTTCTTCGTCCTTTCTTTACCTTTTCGATTCGATTCGAATTCTGTTACGAATATAAAAGATTTCTTTTTTATTTTTTAATTCGTACTTTACAATTTGTCTAGCTGGACATTTGGTAAATTTTTCTAAGTTAATTGCTAAATAACATGTGGATGGCTACCCCCAGCGGGATACCATCTTCGAGTTTGACTATTTTATTTCTTCAGTGATGTCAGTGAGCTGTTTTCTCATTTGTCTTCTTTTTATGAGTTTTGCTCGCTTCAGCAGCCAGCTGGTTCGGATGCGTTGCCGTTTTTCCCTTGTATTTTTCTGTGTACCTGCCGATTTCTTCTTTGACCGTTGGTATTTTTAAGTCTGCGTATATCCTCGTTTCTGACATAACATGGGGCGTCTCAGTATCTTCGATTGTAGCTACTTTACTTTATTTATGTGTCTCATTGCTGCTGTCCCTCATAGCGGTATTCCGTACGTCAAAATTGGTTTTATTACCGTTTTGTAGATTTTTAGTTTATTTTCCATGCTGAGTTTAGAGTTTCGACTAGTTAGCCAGTACATCTGTCTTCTTTTTATTCGCTATAAAAGATGAGTATTTCTATCACTTTTTTCATATTCATTCACTTTCAGCGCGATTTATTAACTGATATTAGATCTTTTAATTACTGAATCCTAGTGTGCAGAACTTCCTGTGTCAAGTTTGATAACTATGGTACAATAGGACATTCTACTCTACAATGTGAGAGTTTCGTATTATATCAATTCAGTGTTATACATAAAATAAACTGTGTAAACTATTTTAAAATTTCATTAACACTGTAAAGAGACGTGATTATCGTGATTACATTGGTGAAATTTGAAACGAATCTAACGCTGTATATGCAAGGAAGGTACAAGATACTTATTCGAAATATCGCAGACTTCGCAAACATCATCGAAGTGTTTGAACAATCAACTATTACATATTATACATATATGGTTTGCACATGTGAAGAAACTATATACGTAAAGAACGTTTACCTACAATTATCGCCGATCTCGTGGTATTGTTTAACTATGATGTTGATTTACGTGCACGAAGTAATACCATTAATCTTTCTTCTTTTCTTGTAATATTATTAAATTCTGCGGATCACTCATAAATGGTTCTGGCTTACCTTTTATTTATACTTTGCTGCAATTGTCTTTCGTTTTTCATAGCTCAGCTATTCTGTAACAACGAAATGTTATGACATTCGCCGTTTCTCACTGTAAACTATTTAATTGTTCTGATTTAAAAGGATACTTCAAAATTAGCATATGTCATATGGCAACAGAGGCGTTTGAGGATATTGGTAATCACGCAAACCAAATTTCGGAGATTTATTAATTTTCAAGAATATTCCACTGCAAAAGTATCCTTTTATAAGAAATGTTGAGGAAGACTTTTTAAGGATAAGTCAACGCTTTTAAGAGGTAACAAGAACTGAATGCTGCTGCTGCTAAGAGCAATTATTAACATAATACATTGGAGATTAAAATATACCTTACTACACCATGACATTTTCCTCGAGGCGTGCGGATTTCTCACGAGGACCACTTATAAGAGATAGTATGGACATCTTTTAAGCAATGAAACACATTTGAATGCGAAAAAAGATGCAATTTTTTAAGTATAACAGTAAATATGTATGTTGCAAAGCAAAAAATACTGATTACCAATATAATAATATCGTGTTTCGTCTCATTTTAATCAAGAAAATTTTAACAATTAATGGAATGTTTATTAACGAAGAAATTTTAAATAAAAAGATTTCGTCGTTGTATTAGTTTTTTATTTCACTGATACAAGAGCGAAATGTACGACTCTGCCGTGTGACCCTTTCAAGTGACCGAGATAAAGTCACGGGAACAGGGATGATACAATGACACAATGGTACAATGGTGAAGACTGATGACATTCACAAAACAGTCTTATCGTATCCTGCCGGAGACGGGAGACCGAAAGTATCCACGAGGCCGGATAGTATCTCGCCGACAAATAAACAAAAGATAGCCGACCTGTCGCAACGCAACCTGTCGCTCTAATCCAGCAACGTTCGACCCGCTTTCCTGGGTTTATACGAGGTCCGCGCGAAAAATAATGAGAATGAAATAACTACACTCCGTTGGGTTAAATAGGGGAGCGGATGAACAATTCTTAGGTGTGCTCTGATCTTCACCCAATCCATATGGGTGTTTTTGTGTGACTCTTTTTTTAGTGCTTCGTCGCGAATTACACGATAATGCACCAAGCCCTCAATGCATAGTTATAATATAAGAGATTTCCTTGTTAAAAAATCCATTGCAATCCTCCAACACCCACTGTAAATCCCGTCCTGGCACCTTGCCACTCTTTTTTATCCCCAAAATTAAAATCTGAATTTCGGCACCATGCTAAACGCCCAAAGAGCTGTGACGAAAGATCTGAACATGGTAACACGGGAAGACTTTAAGCATTGTTACGAAGAATAACAGAACATTGTGTGCGTTCTCAAGAAACATACTTAGAAGAGGATTACACGGTGTTACGCCACGAGGCTTACTATAGGCCGTATTCCTAACCGTCGCTCGCGGTACTACGGGCTAAATGTATACAATGTAGCGGCAAGGGCATATTTGTCATCAAGCATCGAGTTCTAGAAACGTCGATTTCGGTCCGTTATTTTCTCCACATAAAGAAGATGGCATACGTGATTTTGGGCGCGAACGGTGGCGTGACCCGAGCGTAGTGGGGGTCGTCTCCCAGAGAAGACAAAGAAAAGATCGAAGTGCAATCAATCTCATGTGAAGATTCAAACGACGTGCATCGAGAGGTTCCGACGAATAAAATTAATATCGCTTAGTCTAACGAATTCATCGAGAGATATCGTAAAGTCGGATCGAATTTCTGTAACACATTAATTGTATTCATCCCTAAATAATTTGTGACGTCTGCATTACAATATTGAATATTGTTAAATATACAAGTTTATGTTAACCCTGTTAATTCAGTGTTAAACTCATTTCAACTACCTCTGTTATCTTAACCGAAACAGGGGAACGACTAATTTGTGGCGTCGATTCTCCGAATCGTAGCGAGAATTTATTAGAATTAGCGTCTCTCCGCGAACGGTCGTAACACATAGCTTTTTTTATATTTTTTAGTAAATACTGTTTTGTGGTGGATGATTTAACGTGTTGATTTAAATAATGACGAGACAAATTGATATTTGATATTCTCAAATGTATTTAAAATTATTTTAAGTGCAGAGTTAGTCGTCGCTCGCTCAATGACGCTCGATATACGTATATTAGGCAATGCTTACGTTCGATCGATAATGACTGTCCTTATTTATTTACTGTCGTTTATTTATACTGGTCGGGGAAATACCAGAAAGTTTAAAATCGACTTGAGTTGACGGTTGCACGTAACAGCGATATTGTTTTGTCCGGAGTTTGTTTACCGTAAAGTTTCGTACGTCAATGACCTGAGGCAAAACAACATGAGACTCTCGATTCGCCTCGTTCTATGACTCACGTGCCGCTACAATTTTATAAAATAATCCTTATCGCTTCCCAGACAGACCTTGTATCCATAATCAGTATTAAGAAATCTATCTCGATCTGCCGGACGTCATTCAGCCACAACTTCCCGAGAGATCATAAACTAATTGACATTTTACGGGCAGCTACCTACATCGTCGAGTACTACAAGGTCATAATTTAGGTTTCAATTAGAATTCATGATTCCTATTTTTTGAATGAAAAGGTCTGCTTTACCTCTGACTGCCGCAAACACGAGGCAGATCAGTTTGAGGTAGTGTTTGGCGTAAGCTGCCCAAGAAATACTCGGTGTTATTCAACAATATAATTTATTTAACAATAAAAAATCTTCGCCTTCAACTGGTTTCGTACAATCCTCGATTACCACTGACTTTCTCGCTTCTCGACTATTCTTGCTTCCCCACTACGCACGCGTTCATTAGACGTCCGCGATCATTGCCGTGTCACGGAAAATAATAAAAAAAAAAAGGAAATCGAAGATGAAAAATAATAATAAAATAAAGAGAATTTATTTCTTAACGCTTTGTTTACACTGACTACAATTCACTTCCGAACTGCAGCCGCGACTTTTCAACACTGAAGCTCTTACAACTTGAATTTCGGTGCAATCCGATTCTTTTTCTTTGTCACCCCTCAATATCCCCACTATCCACGCGTTTGTTAGGCGTCCGCGACTTTTGCCACACACGCCTGGATTGAGATGTGGTTGATGTTACAGCCGCGTACGCCATCTTCCAAATATTCGGTGGAAGGACCGTAGGGATATCGATGGCTCATTAGGCATGTCGGCCTTAAGCTTCGGTGATGCTTTGTGTCGCGAAGCCGTCGGGAAGTTTCGTCGTCGAGTGTCGCCACAAGTTCTTCAATATGCACGAAACTTTACCTATTTGCATACTTTGACTAAAAATAATGGTTAATGTATTTTACACTATTATAAACATATTATATATATACACATATTTCTTTTTATTAATGGCGATGTGTATTAATATGTCTGTTGAATTAATTTTACAATTTGCATTCAAAATGTGCCAAAATATCTGTACATTTTCTAAAATGTGCCGTGACTAAAACTAATTTAGAAACTATTGCTACAGATTCAGTGCCCGCAGTTTGTCGGGGCAGCCTGGAACACCCTGTATAAAAACATTATATTTCTCCTATTCTTCTAATTCATTTCCAGTTCTTTTCATTTTCCAGTCGAATCACGTTAAAACCTGATTCTTCGAGTTTCTAGTTGATGGTGCGTTATTAACCCCTTGGCCTACACGCTGTCTGCCGATCGCGGGAGCCATAGTAAGCAAAAAGTTCGGTCGCGCGCCGTACAATTCATCTGTTCTGCCGTGTGCCCGAACTGGCGCAAAATGTACACTTCTTATGACATGTATATTTAGGGGCTGCAAAAGAAATTGTGAAATAATAAACAATGTTTGGGGATAAATACTGTTTTTAAGACGTCTAGGGCGTAATCATGATCAATTGATCAGTTAACAAAAACAATTTATTATTTCAAAGTGAATAATGAATCATTAGCAATTTGGAAATTACCACGAGTCAGACTCGTGGGTTCCGTTTATGGCAAACTCTTTACGAGTCTCGCTCCTGGTTATAAGCCAAGGGGGGTAACCCCTTAACCTACAACTACGGGTATAGTCCGTAGTACGATGATCGGGCCAAATATAAATGTTAGCAGCGGCGCCTTCCTAAAGTTAGAAATATTTGTGGAATATTTGATAAGTAATTACAACCTGAAGCAATAATTGTGGTAGGTGCAAGTACTACAGAAAGTTTATTTATACAAAAATCACTAATACAAAATTAATAATCTGCAATGTTTGTCGTACCACGAGCGATGCCCGTAATATTTACGATTAACCCGATCATCGTACTATACAAGTCGTGCGAATGGCTCGAAGGCTGCGCGAGCTTGTTTACGTTTTCGGCCCAAAATTCTCGAACGTAAATCGTAGGTTAAGGGATTAAGGGATTGAGAACAAAGTACGAAAATGTAAAAGTTTTACTATGAACAACTAATTGCTGTCGATAATGTGAAATCAAGAAAAGGGACGTTACACCCAAAAACTAATTATTCCAATAACTGTGCCGATACGCAGTGGAAAGTTTCAGTCTTCGTAATTTTGTCTAGTAACTAAATACCCCAGTGTAATTATCAAGCGTTCTTCAGCACTTACATCGTTTCTATTCGGACATAATTTAAAAATCTTTTGGCTCGTTTTGTACAAATTCTTTTAATAATGCTACATACGAAAATGTATCTCTTGCCATCAGCCAATTTTTTGACCAGTTTCTCTTTTTACATAGAACCTAGTTTCCTTTAATGCACGTAGCTACCGCTATACCAATCGCAATCATTTCCTTTTTTTTTTTTTTTTTTTTTTCAGAAACTAATTTTCTAACGCCATTTCATTTCGAAGTTAGAACAGATACTGGCTGTGAGTAAGTTTCGTGAGGTTTCAGTAGGTCTCGTGAGAATTGGCTCGCTTCGTATAAAATCTTGTCTCGAAGCACGTCTCAAAAATCTCACCGTGTAGGGGCCGCTTTAACAGTAGCAATAATAAAAGGAAAAAATAATGGAAGAAATGCATAAAATTTCTATGCTTTGAGTATATTTCATATGTGTTTTGCATTCTTTAATACGTTAAAATTGTACTGAATCTGATTATGCGGAATCGTTTATGTAAGCTTAGTTTATAATTGGATGGTATCCCACTTAAAACGGTCCCAGAAAACACCTTCGAAACTGTTTATGATACTGGAAAATCTCTCAAACGAAAGTTAAATGATTTGAAATGGAACATAATTTGATGTCAATAGCTTTTTCGTAGATAGGTAAAAACGTAGGAGACATATGAAGATCAACTTACCTTTTCTTTTAATGCAACTATACACGTATATTTATTAAGATATTAATCAATTCATCTGGACATTTCTTATAAAAAGTTAATTACGTTGCAAAACCATTAGTTTACAGCGGATATTTTAAGAGTTATTTTATAAAATCTATTCTATCGAAGGTAAGGAAAACGAATATGAAAGCAGTCACTTTCGTATCTTCTTATGACTTCCGTATATGCACATGCCGGGGTAAAGTTGGAAGTCGGGGCGTGTAATGAATCTTCTTGTGAGTTGACCATCGTTGTTGTATACCAGATCATACTTATTGAAGCGAATGTATTACAAAGGTTAACAAGTGATAGCGGTGATTGAATAATCGAGATGTCGATGACGATGAGTTTAGGTTCGATAACGAATACATGGTGAACGGGATGACGTTTGCGATTTGCGACTCGACGTACGTGTTCACTGGACTAGTCGAACTTATCGGATTGATCCCCAGTCCAAGTGGAACTGCCCTTATTTAATTTATTTATTTAATTACTTTATACCGTGGCTACGTTCAGTGACCGATTATGTCACTTCGAGCCCAAGTCCACTGTCATAGATCTCGGGCAATCATAATTGACTTAACTCATAAACACCTATTTCTCAGTTTTATTGTTTAAATACGGCTATAATAAAAAGTCTGGACTAAAGTATTGGGGACCTTCCCAAACATTGCAAAAGAAAGGCCCTGATGTCCTTTCATCTCCGACATACATATTGTATAGTCACTCCTGTTAATATTCGCATTAGTTTACTAGATGAGACGTAAAAAGATTTGCAAAAAATTGCAATTTTACTTTCTTCTTCGCCATTCCTACCAATTGCAATTCTTTCAAAACTGTTTTTATGCGTCATCTAATAAATTAATTTTTCATCTAATAAATTAATAATTCTTAAGAAGCTCAACAAGTCAAACAAGTCGTTTGACTCAAGTTTAAAAATATCATCTGTCTTAAAGGGTCATAACGTGAATCTACACCTCTGGATCGGTAAAAACTTGCTTAAAAAAGTACCGCAAAATTGATCTCGGCCTTGAAATTCAAGGACCAATTTCTTTGCTTGCATCGTATTCTACTCGCAACAAAGATCAGCTTTCTCAAAGGAACCGTGGGTCGGAACTCAACCGTTCTCTTGACAAACGATAAAGGTTCAATAATTTTTGCAGCTATTTTCTTTACAATAAAATATATTTATGAACAAGATATACAATGTATATAGCTTGTTATTGACGAAGCAACAAAATAGTAGGCATTAGATCTGCAAATTCATGGCAATTGAATGAGAAGTAATGGCCTGATGGAAGGTCACTATTAAACAGAAATTCCAGATTGGCGCGGTTTTCAGCGGCGAAACCAATAATTTGGTGATCAAGTATTAATATTGTGTACGTAATTTCATTGCGTGACGGGTGCACATCGATCTCGCGTCCATTAGCATAAACGAAAACATGTTATCGTTCTCGCTCTTGCTGTTCCATCAATGGGCACGCATAATACAATTCGATGAGTAGGCAGACTAGTGAAATTACATTATTCCTTACTGAATTTCTATAGATTACCCGAAATAATGTGTAATTTCCTGCTGTTTCATAGCACGAAGCATGTGACGAATGTCTTTATATTTCACCAGGAACAAAAATGAACAAAAATTTCGCTACCGTGTGTGACAGTAAACCGAGAAGAAAGCTATTGGCTATTTGCGTCACGTCGTTTAAATGTAAACAATTCGCATTATAACACTAGGCGGTTGATAGCGCGGTTATCAGCAACAGAACAACATATGACTACTGAGGTATTATTTACGAGCTGCAATATGTTATCAGAGAAACGACGATCTATGAAAGAAAGCACACTGTAAATAAAATAGCCGCAGGAACTATTGAAAATTTAACATCATTTGTCAAAAGAACGGTTGAGTTCAGATCCACGGTTTCTCTGATAAAGTTGGTCTTCGTGGCGAGTAGAATACGACGCAAGCAAAAATATTTTACCTTGAATTTCAGAGCTGAGATCAATTTTGCGGTACCTTTTTTAAACAAATCCTCACCGTTCCACGCTATTGTCACGACCGGCACACTTCAAACTCAATGGTCTGACGACGGAGATAAAGATATGGGGGCACTCGGAGACAATGTATATCGCTCAAGTGCCTAATGAGACACCAATATCCCAACGGTCCTTCCGCCGAATGTTGGAGAAGAAGGCGTGCGTGTCAACGGTCCTGGATGCCTAATAAAACGCGTGGATAGTGGGGATATTGAGGGGTGACAAAGAAAAAAGAAACAGATCCGATCGAAAGTAAAATTAAGAGCCTCAGTCTTAGAAAGTCACGGCTGGAGATCAGAAGTAAATTGTAGTTAGTATTAAGAAATAAACTCTCTCTTTTTGTTTTTTACCTTTTATTTTCATCTTCGATTTCTCTCTTTTTATTTTACATGACACTATGATGGCTGTGACATATAGTTTTCTTCCAGCCTGTACAGTGTAAAGCAGAATTTATCAAATTTTATTTTTTTGATAGACGAAAATTGTATTGTATATATACGTAAATATTCAATTCTACTAATTTTACTGTATTGCAAAGTATTTATCATATAAATTGATTTCATTAAATTGTATATTTATGATATTTTAAAATTGTTTTACGCCTTTTGATAATTGTGTAGAATAGAGGACCTCAATTCCAATTTTGTTAAACTTTGAACATGTTGTAGAGAGAAGGGTCTTGAGTAACATGCACTTTGTCCGAGGCGCGGGATGTCTGTGGTTCAAAGGTTACGAAAAAATGTCACTGAAAACCTTCTCCTGTACAACACACCTCAGGCCGACTTTTGATGAAATTCATATGAAAAATACCGGAATCTAATCCTTCGTTTCATTTACTGTTCCTTCGGAAGAAACGAAAACGTAAGGATTTTCCTACGTAATTTTATGACATACATTTTCGAAGACAAGAAGCTATTTTTTAATCAACACATTAGCATTCAGAACGACTTCTTTTCAATAACTGTGATCATGCTCTTTTCTTCCGTTTTTCGGTGTTGTTGGACGCTCGGTAGAGACCAGCAAAGCCACTTCCATTTGAATTCTGGAATAGAACGCATCTCTCAGCAGTCGGAGAGTAAAGTCTTGTTTGTACCTTTCATTCGATAATATTTTTCAACACTTGGAAAGAATAAACGTTTGAAAATTGCTTATCCTTCGGAAGAGAACACTCCTTTCTGTCGGAATATCCGCTATTCTCACTCGTGAATCAGTTAGTCGAGGTAAATTCGGCGGCTAACGAGTTCAATGTTACCGTTCAGAGATGGAAAGAAGTCCTCTGGAAGAAGTATCGCTCTGGTTGCTTATTTTTAACAAACCTAATACGATTGTAAAGTTAAGCACGCGTATTGGTTGAAAGTGTAATATAGATACCGAACAATGTAGCAGTGCATGTCGGTGAGAGAAGGAGAATACAACTTTGTCATAACTTTCCATCTGCAGATAGTTAGCTTTCGCATGAGACATTTCTTTTATAGAACTGATATAACTAAATAAATAAATAATGATATAAATAAATAATGAAAACACTTTCACTTTGTTTATTCTCTTACGATTTGCTTCATGACATTCTTTCAAATGTATCGTGTCAATTGTTTCTAATAGTACGCAGAATCGTAAGTTCCAGTTCCCCTATCTAAAACCATCGTTAAGTCAATAGATTTGGTACGCCATGGAATCAATCATTAATGATGTTGTAAACCCCAGAGATTTTTGTTGAGGAGAATTGTTTCCTCCAATTCACGCAGAAGATAGCATTTGGTTCTTTTATTTCCACAGTTTGAGTTTGCACGTTTCACGAGGTTGGACAAATAATTTTCATTGCCATCATCGCAGCGTTTTGATATAGAAATATTATTTTCGAAACTAGCGAACTATTCAATTTCTCTTATAATTAATTGAAATACTGTATCTACAATAGCGGACAAAAGTTTAACCCCTTAGTTTAACCTACAACTACGAGCGTGGCTCGTAGTACGATAATCGGGCCAAATATAAATGTTAGCGGCGGCGCCTTCCTAAAATTAGAAATATTTGTGGAATATTTGATAAGTAATTACAACCTGAAGCAATAATTGTGGTAGAAGCAAGTACTACAAAGAGTTTATTTATACAAAAATCACTAATACAAAATTAATAATCTGCAATGGTGTGATACAATTCGAAACATTGTGGTAGATGTAAGGGAACTTCTTACACTCCCACGTTGTTTCTCTACGTTTTTTTATTCTTTTGGCAAACTCTACAAGGTTTTGACGGTCTTAATTTTGATGCTGTTGGGTCAATGTGTTTTGGAAAATGAGTATGAAGAGATAATAAGAATATATCAGGAGCCTTGTCTGTGCTATTTGTGGTGAGGCAAATTACAAACCCCGACCGTCGTACCACGAGCGATGCCCGTAATATTTACGATTGACCCCGATCAGCGTACTACACAAGTCGTGCGAATGGCTCGAAGGCTGCGCGAGCTTGTTTACGTTTTCGACCCAAAATTCTCGCACGTAAATAATAGGACTTCTTATTACGGATGTCGCCTCGAGCCCAAGCTCATTATTGCAAGTCTCCAACAATTATAATCGGCATATTTATAAAGATCAAAGTGTCGGGGAGTTTCCAAAAAATTCCAAGGGGAAGGCTCGTTGTCCTTTCATCTCCGACATGTATATATATATATATATATATATATATATATATATATATATATATACACAAAATATCGAGAGTAAAATATACATATATTCTTGACTGTCCAAACTCCATTTAAAAAAAGGATATCATTAAATTATCATATATGTCATTCGTATAATGAATAGAAATTCATGATAATGATGAAAATCACTCGCAAAGCAACAAATATTCAAGCCTTTTAAGTTGTAACTACGCAAACTTCATAAACTTTAAACTCAGTTTTTGACGATATGTTACAATATTTAGAGGTTAAAAGGATCTCTATGTAACATTTGTTTGGTCTAGTTATGCTTCTGAAAATATGAACGTGTAGAAATCGTGAAGCATGCTAGTTTTAACAGGACTATTACGCACGATAACGCCGACGCCAGGAAAAACCCACTGACAAAAAAATAGAATATTTCTGTTAACCCATTACATAACTCTAGCAGACTAAAAAGTTCTTCCAAATTTATAGAGAGACTTTGGATGTTAATGTTAGCACGATATTCAATATTTGATACTTGATTCTTAGTATAGAGCATTTATAAGTCATAAGTCATATTTAAAAATAATAGATTATAGTAGTTTAAATATACATAGGAATATACGTACAAAGGAGAAAAATATATTATTATTATGTTATAAATAGACACTACTTTAGATGTATAAATTAGTAGCTCCATAGGAAACATAGAAATTTGAAGTTATGGTTTTGAACGTGTATTAAGAATACACCCATAATCAATAAATCCATGTTTTAATCCTAGTAATTCCTAACATATTCATATTTTATGTATTTCGTGTGATTATTACTGCACAACGAAATACCCGTATATTTAAATACATTCACGCAAGAAGCAATATATAAGAAACGAATATTTATATGATGTAATATAAGGTTGTAGATAATAGTAAAAAATATATCATTTCGGTTAAAAAAGACTAATCAAGTAATCTGTTTTGCTATAAAAAAAAATTTTTTTTTTTTTTTTTTACGTGGAGGAAATCTTCATAGACACCTTCCACCTTGTTGGAAGAAGTGGCAGGCAGGTGATGGCAGAAGGTAGTGCCGGATTCTTACCGGCTAAAACCTCCACGGGCGGGACACTAGTCCTTAAGCGTGATATCGTTAAAGCCCTGGTGAGAGGGTGGTGGCTTTTCCCAATCACCTATTAAGGTTGTTTGCTTAAGGTACTAATTATTACAGTTTCAAACGCAAGGACATCAACCACCCACTTGCTTGCTTCTTCCCTGTTGTAGTTACCTACAACTGTTGTAACCTCCTTCTCAAATAATAGTCATCGAACGCGAGGATTCGAACTCGCAACGTCAGTCTTTAACCACGGGCCTTAACGATCGTATCTGGCTGTCCCGCCACTGTGAAAAGGACTACTGTGTTTACTCACTTCCCGAACGAAGGCCTTCCTCAACGAATCCGATGATCTCGTGTCCCTGGACACGCCCCATCATAGTTTTCCTCACAGCGTCACCGTGGCGGAAAGTCATTCTTTTCTGCGCTCTCATTAGTCACTTATTTAGTGTCTTCGCTATCAGTGAATATTCTACGTTCTAACAAAGAGTTAGTACGCCGAGTCCGATTTAGACTTTGGGACAAAGTACACCTATCATCCCGTTGACCGCGTATTCGTTATCGAACCTGAGGCCTTTATCGTTAGTGTCTAATTATCGTCGCCACTTGTATCACATACATATCCACTAATAAATCTTACATCGAGCGAGAGACGAAAATGAATAGCGCCAGCGAAGATTCGTTCAACGCCCCTGGCTCCATTCCTGATCTTAACCCGACATATATATATTGCAAAACTATCTATATTATATAACTTTTATTGTTATTTAACTTTTCCGTGTCTTCTCGTAGTAAACAATAAACTTTAGAAAACGCTTTAGTAAAAAGATCTTTGTTTGGTCTGAAAGACTTTAACTAGAAAATTCTTGAGATTTATGGTCGGTCCTTAAGATTATTGAGTATACGCAATAAGGATGTGTAGACTGATATCGATTATATATATCGGAATTGTAAATACGACTATATATAATGATATTAAATTATGTTGTATTATATTATATAGGGTATATAAAGTGATTAATATATCCGTGTTCTTAATACACAGGTACACGTGTATTAACATATTCATATTTCATTTCGAGTGATTATTAACGTATAACAGAATTCCCGAATATTTAAGAAAGTATAATAATTTGCGAAACAAATACACAGCGGTTTACGATAATATTCAAACACTTACTATAGAATTCCTTTATCAATACATTATGTGCATTATACGAAACATTCTGATATTTCATTAGCACTGTAACGAGACACGATGATCGTTACTATAGTATCGGGAATGTCAAAATGTTTTGTATAGTATATATTTGGATCTGTATAAGTGGCAAAAGGCAAAATAGATATCAATTTCAGAACTTGCTAAAAATTATCTAACTATACTAGTGACGTAGATTATGATAGAATGGTGTGTTTCACTTGAGGAAATATTGTTACGACGAAAAGGAACCATCTACGCCTGTTGTAAGAAGATGTAAACACAGTAGTCCTGTTCGTACCGGCGGGGCAGCCAGCTACGGTCGTTAAGGCCAATGCATAAAGACGGACGCCGTCGTCTCGAGTTCGAATCCATGCTATGGGAGTATTTTCCCGAATAAAATGGGATACTCCAAAATGGTGTTAGTCACCATTGTAATATACAATAATAGCAAGGAGGGGCAAGTGCCGTCATTGCGTATGTGTGTAGTTAATAACTTATGCGATGATAGTAAAAAAAGCTGCTTGGAAAAAAGCAGCACACCGCCCCTCCACCACACGCGCCAAACATTTCTTAGCAGGCTTGATGCCGAAATCATGAAACTAGGCACAACTAATGTCCCGCCCGTGGAGGTTTTAGCCGGTAAGAATCCGGCACTACCTTCTGCCACCACCTGCCTGCCACTCCCTTCCAACAAGGTGGAAGGTGTCTATGAAGATTTCCTCCACGTAAAAAAAAAAAAAAAAATTTTTTATAGCAAAACAGATTACTTGATTAGTTTTTTTAACCGAAATGATATATTTTTTACTATTATCTACAATCTTATATTACATCATATGAATATTTGTTTCTTATATATTGCTACTTGCGTGAATGTATTTAAATATACGGGTATTTCTTTGTGCAGTATTAATCACACGAAATACATAAAATATAAATATGTTAGGAATTACTAGGATTAAAACATAGATTTATTGATTATGGGTATATTTTTATTACACGTTCAAAACCATAGCTTCAATTTTCTATGTTTCCTATGGAGCTACTGACTTATACATCTAAAGTAGTGTCTATTGATAACATAGTAATAATATATTTTTCTCCTTTGTACGTATATTCCTACGTATATTTAAGCTACTATAATCTACTATTTTTAAATATGACTTATGACTTATAAATACTCTATACTAAGAATCAAGTATCAAATATTGAATATCGTGCTAACATTAACATCCAAAGTCTCTCTATAAATTTGGAAGAACTTTTTAGTCTGCTAGAATTATGTAATCGGTTAACAGAAATATTCTATTTTTTTGTCAGGTGAGGTATTTTTTTCCTGAGGGTGAGCTTGCGTGAAAGCCGGCTTGCAGTAATCGCGTCGGTGTTATCGTGCGTAATAGTCCTGTTGAAACTAGTATGCTTCACGATTTCTACACGTTCATATTTTCAGAAGCATAACTAGACCAAGAGGGTGCGAGATGCGTTGCCGAGATAGAGTTGCTAGCCTTGTGATCCGCGTGGGAGAGAGAGAGAGAGAGAGAGAGAGAGAGAGAGAGAGAGAGAGAGAGAGAGAGAGAGAGAGAGAGAGAGAGAGAGAGAGAGAGAGAGAGAGCGTTGGATCCGTTGTGAGAGTTGCAAGTTAATTATTGAGTTGTCTAAAGTATAATACGTTATTGCGATTAGTTCATGTTAAACAACCATCGTTTCCTGTCTAATCAACATCTGTACAATCCATTTATTGTAAATAAATCACCATCATTAATTAGTATTTCCCGATACTACAATACATGGTAATATAATATATAATCATCCAAAGAAATATGAAATGAAATATGAAGAAAGCATTTATCAGAAATATTATGCAATATGAACCTACATAATATATGAGGACTGATGAATCGTGAAATTCCATCATTTTATTCATGTATGAGTTCTATAGCTTCAGCAACTAGTATTTTATGATTCTTGCTATATGATTTTAGTCTCATTGCTGACATATATGGATCAGAAGCTAGGAACATTGCATAAAATGTATCTGTATTAACAGCGATCCTTGAAACATTTTTGCTATTCTTATACCTACAGTTCTTGAAATCCTTGTGTCTCGCTGTTTTCGCCTCTTCTGAAAATTAACCGATTGAAAGTAAAGCATGTTGTATTATATCTGTCCCATGTATAACAATGAGGATAACTGAATTAGAATCACTGAAATCTAATTCCAACCATTCTTTACTACGCTTAAAGAGTAATGATTTTGTATACTGGCATTGAACGCAGACAAAATATCCATTTTTCTTTCTTTTTTCGCGTATTTTATTCCACTTATTGCAATATCGAAGAATCTTAAATTTTTACTGTCAAATATAGTTTACTTTACTTTTTGATTCTGCAATGTCAAAATCATTGTTTGGTGTGCCTTTTACTTCTTAAAATTGAATGATGTGTAGATGTGATTAGAATGATTTGTTTCAATTGGGGAAACATTGTTACGACGAAAAGGAACCATTTACGCCTGTTGTCAGTATATGTAGACACAGTAGTCCTTTTCATAGTGGCGGGGCAGCCAGCTACGCTCGTTAAAGCCCGTTGTTAAAGACTGTGATGCCGACGTCGATGCAAGTTCGAATCCTGCCGTTGGACTGGATGGACTAGTATTATCTGCAAAGAATGTATATATAGGAAACTCTCAAGACTATTATTAGAAATGTAAGTAACTTATACAACAGGGAAGAAGCAAGAAAGTGGTGGTGATTTGTCCTTGCTTTGTACCTGTAATTAGTACCTTTTAAACTGACACCTACGAAAATAGGTGATTGGGAAAAGCCACCACCCTCTCACTAGGGCTTTAACGATATCACACATTAGGCACACTAATGTCCCGCCCGTGGAGGTTTTAGCCGGTAAGAATCCGGCACTACCTTCTGCCATCACCTGCCTGCCACTTCTTCCAACAAGGTGGAAGGTGTCTATGAAGATTTCCTCCACGTAAAAAAAAAAAAAAAAAAATTTTTTTTTATAGCAAAACAGATTACTTAATTAATCTTTTTGAACCAAAATGATATATTTTTTTACTATTATCTAGAATTTTATATTACATCATATAAATATTTGTTTCTTATATATTGCTACTTGCGTGAATGTATTTAAATTTTTTTTTTTTTTTTTTTTTATTAGTTCATTGGTTTTTACAATTTGTCCAGTAGGACATTTGGTAAAGTGTTATATCCTGTTGAGTATAAAAAAAAAAAAAATAAAAATAAATGCAGCATGTGTGTGGCTACCCCCAGCGGGGTGCCATCATAGGTTATATCTTTATGAGGTCTATTGGGTGCTTCCTTTTTAGTCTTCTTGTAGTGTTTGCTGTGTTGTTTGTTTCCGCTGCTAACTGGTTCGGGTGTGTTTCCATTCTTTCTTTGTGTTTTTTTGCCATTTTGATTATCTCTTCCTTGACCGTTGGTATTCCCAGGTCTTTCCTGATGTCCTCGTTTCTGACGTACCATGGGGCGTTTACTATCGTTCTGAGTATTTTTGATTGTAGTGTTTCTATTTTTGTTATATGGCTCTTTGCTGCTGTTCCCCATAGTGGAATTCCGTATGTCCATATCGGTTTTATTATTATTTTGTATATTTTTAGTTTGTTTTCCATGCTTAGTTTGGATTTTCGGCTTGTTAGCCAGTGCATTTGTCTCCTTGCTGTCTGTATTTTGTTTATTGTTGCTTTAATATGCTGTTTCCATGTGAGGTGTGCATCTATGTGTAGTCCAAGGTATTTGACTTGCTTTGTTTGTGTTATTTGCGTCCCGTTCAGGAAGATGTTTGGTGTTGTCTGTTTTCGCAATGTGAATGTGATGTGGTTGCATTTGTTCGGGTTAGCTTTAATTTGTTTGTCTTTTAGCCACTTTTCTATTTTTGTTACGTGATTTTGTAGTATTGTGGCTGCTGTTTCAGGGTTGGTGTGCCTGACTAGTACGGCTGTGTCGTCCGCAAATGTTAATATTTTGCTATTGGTAGTTGTTGGTATGTTGGCCGTGTATAGTGTGTATAATATAGGTCCTAGGACGCTTCCTTGCGGAACCCCTGCTTTGATGTCTTTGACTTCGGAGTATGCGTCCTTGATTTTTATTGTGAAGGTTCTGTTGGTTAGATATGATTTTACTAATTTGTATATTTGTTCCGGGAATTGTTTTTTAATTGTTTTTAGTAGTCTTTCGTGGTTTATTTTATCGAATGCTTTTTCTATGTCCATGAATAGGGCTGTACAAT
Source organism: Bombus hortorum (assembly GCA_905332935.1). Lineage (NCBI taxonomy): Eukaryota > Metazoa > Arthropoda > Insecta > Hymenoptera > Apidae > Bombus > Bombus hortorum. Next base: position 11,609,978 of record HG995199.1, read on the forward strand.
ATTGCTTGTTTTCTATTGCGTGTATTATTTCGTTGACCAGCCTGTGCGTTTGTTCTATGGTGGAGTGTTTGTTTCTGAATCCAAATTGGTGGTCCGGTATTATTTTTCCCTTCTCTATTATTGGTTTTAATCGGGCGTATATTACTTTTTCTAATATTTTGGAGAGCGCAGGTAGCAGTGATATTGGTCTGTATGATGTTGTTTCATGTGGGTCTTTGCCTGGTTTGGGTAACATTATGATTTGTGCTAGTTTCCATGGTTTAGGATAGTATTGGATTCTTAATATTGCATTGAATATTATAGCGATTAGTCGTATCGCTTTTGGTGGAAGGTTTTTCAAGATTTTGCCATTGATTAGATCGATTCCTGGTGCTTTGTTGTTTTTTGTTTTTTCGATTATGTTTCTGATTTCTTGTGCTGTTGTTTTTGGTATGGTGTATTGCTTGTCAGTTGCGGTGCTAGTGGTTGACTCGTCGTCGTCTGTATGTCGATTGTGGTTGCTGTTGTTGATGTTGTGTGGTGTAAATGTGTTGCATAAGTGATTAGAAAACTCTTCGGCTTGCTCTTCGTTGCTTTTTGCCCATGTGTTGTCTTCTTTTCTGATTGTTGGGGCTGGTTTTGTTGTTTTCTTTATTTTTTTTGTGGCTTTCCATAGTGAGTAGTTGTAGTTCTCGTGTGCAGATAGTGATTCTATGAACTTTGTGAATTCGTTGTTGTTGTGTTCTTTTATTTTGTTTTTTATTTCCTTTGCAAGTTTGTTTAGTTGTTTTTTGTTTTCTTTTGTTCTATGTTTTTGCCATTTTGCTTTCGCTTTCCTTTTTTCTCTAATTTTCTCGAGAATGTCTGGTGGGATTAGTTTTGATTGTCCAACGTTAGGTTCGGGTTTAGTGGTTGCCCGCGCTGCTTCTTGTATGATTTCTGTTATTGTTTTTACTGCTTGCTCAATTTGTTCGGGCGTTTTCAATGGGATGTTGCAGTTGATTTTGCTCTCAATTATTTCTTTGAAGGTTTGCCATTTGGTGGATTTGTTACATAGTGTCTCTGGGGTGTTGTAATGTATTGGCTTATTACTGTATGTAATTATTATAGGTGTATGGTCGGAGCTTAGCTCGAGACTGGGTGCTATATTTATTTTATTTCTGTTTAGTCCCTTTGTGACTGCAAAATCAAGTAGGTCAGGGGTTTTGCTCAGGTCTGTCGGCCAGTATGTCGGTCTTCCTGTGGATAGTATATTGAGGTTGTTTTTTCTAATGTGTTTTTCCAGGATTCTACCTCGAGGTGTGATGATTCTTGATCCCCATGTTATGTGCTTTGCGTTGTAGTCTCCTGCTGCGATGTACTTGTCGCCTAATTGTTGGAAGTATTCTTCCCACATTTGTGTTGTTATTTTGTGTCGCGGTGGTGCATATACTGCTGACAGCTGTAGATGGTTGTTGCTGGTTTGCACGGTAACGGTGGTTGCTTGTACATGTTCTTTATTGACTTGACTGTGTAGGTGGTGTTTGATTTCGTTCTTTATTATTATTGCGGTCCCTCCGTGAGCTTTTCCTGAGGGGTGCTTGGTATCGTATATGGTGTAGTACGGTATTTTTATATAGCTTTTTGTTGTGAAGTGCGTTTCTGATACGAGTAGTATGTCTATGTTGTTGTGGTATAAGAATGTTTTAGTTTCTAGGGCCCTTTTTTGTAGGCCGTTAGAGTTCCATGCTGCTATTTTAAGTATATCCGTTATTACTTTTTACTTAGCATGTTTGATAGCAGTTGTAGCATGGCTGTGATTTGTTGGGATTGTTGTATGATTGCTGCGTTTTGTTCACTTATCAGTTTCGTTATCATTTCGGTGTTTTTGATGGATTGTTTTAGTAGTTCTTTGATTTCTGTGTCTTCGTTGATGTTATTGTTCTGGTTTTGGTTGACTGCGGGTGTTATTTGCTTGGTTGCTTGCGCGTAGCTCCGACCACCAGTGGTAATGATGTTGTTGTGATTGTTATTTATTGTGTGTTGTGTGTTTGTTGGTGTCTCTGTTTCTGCACTGTTTTGTTGAGTGTGTTGGATGTTGATTGTTCTGCTTCGAGGCGGCGGAAATAGTTTTCGTTGAATTATTTTTCTGGCTGGGCATCCTTTGTAACTAGCTGGGTGATTTCCGCTGCAGTTGTAGCACTTTACTTCTTTTATTTTTCCCTTGTATGGGCAGTTAGTTGTTATGTGTTTTTCTGCGCATTTAACACACACCGGGTTTCTATTGCAATAATTTTTTGTGTGCCCATATTGTTGGCACCGCATGCATTGTGGTATGTCTTTTTTGTGTCTTGATGGTTCAATTGTTATTATTGTATTTAGGATTTGTTTTACTTCGAATATTGACTTGTTGTTTATATTCGGTTCTAGTTCCACTAGGAATAGCGGTAGTGGTTGTTTGGTGTCATATTTTGTGATGTTATTTATTAGTCTTACCTGGTGGCCAAGTTTGGCTAGTTCTTCTTCTATGTATCTTGTATTTGTCCTTGGGTGTAATCCTCTGATTACTACCTTGTAGCTTTTATCGGTTTTTAATTGGTATGTGTGGTATCCGGCGTTTTTATCTTTTAGTATTTTTACTACTTTTCTATAAGTTTCTGGTGTGTTGGTTAGTACTTTTACTTGGTCCAGTGTTAATTGTTTAATTCTATAGTTCTCTTTGCCTGCCGTGGTGTTTAGCAGTTCCAAGAGGGGGTCTATTATTTGCGCGTCGATATATATTGGTGGTGGTTTGGGATTGTGTGTTATTGGTTTGTCAATTTGGTCTGTTTCTTTCTCTAGTGGCAGTGCGCTGAATGAGTTTTGCAGGGGAATTTCTTGTAGCCATTGTTGTCTTTCTGTTTTGTTTGTGGTTATTCTTCTTTTTTTGTTGGGGGTTACAGTCTTCCAATTTTCGTTCTGTTGTGTTAGCTCGTTGTTGGTGGTGTTTATTTCGTCACTCGTTTGTGAGATTTCCATATCTGTCTCGTTTGTGACTGTGCTTTCGCGAACATCAGTGGCTTTGTTTATGGCATATGTTTCGCCGTAGTTCGATATCCTGAGTGGTGGTACCCGTTGCATTGTTTTTGCTTTCCCCGCTTGTTGCACTTGCGGGGACAATGGTTTTCTCGGCCGGTTTCTCCGGGCGGTCGTCACTTTTCTTTAACCTCACTGGTCACTAGGGACACGTCTGTACTCTTCGGTGGTCGAAAGGGAACTATGAATCTTCAGAATGCGGAACGTTTTGGAACGAGAAAAATTAGTCGAAAATAGCGACTCGATCGAATCAAAAGTGAGAATGGAATGTTCGATCAAATTCTTGCAGAAACGAGTTTCAACTGCGTTCTAAATCACATTGTATAAATTTCTCACCGTTTCTACTTTTTACAAGCCTCTGAACCACCTTTTACTATAAAATCGAAACGAGAAAACGCAAGATGTATAGATAATCTTGGTACAAGCAGAAAATGTAGAGTGATATTTTTTGATGCAAGACTTGGTTCTCAAGAAACTCCACGATGAAATTTCGTCAAGTACGCGAGCAATTGAAAGGGACAATCGACATTTCTTTCTTCGCACTTAGGTACTGCGTTCGGTGGTACAAGTGGAGTGGGGGTAATTCCCCATGCAAAGAAACTCGAAATGCGAAAAAACTGTAGAATAATTTTTGACATTGGCCTGTTATCAGATTTCTGCATGTCAAGGAACGTGACTTGTTTCAGTTTTAAAACATGTGCTAACTTATCTTTGATACAACGTACAATAATAGTCGCGTAATACTAGAAATATATTTTTTTCTCGGTGTGTACGATCATAGAATATTAAAAATAAGTATAGAAAGGTGGAAAAATAAAAAAGCTAACAACCACACGGAGTTCCCAAGCGGTCACCCATCTAAGTACTATCCGTGCCCAGCGTTGCTTAACTTTCGTGATCGGACGAGAACGAGTGCTCTCAACGCGGTATCAGCGTTAGCTGCAGTCGCTGCTTTTGTTATTTAACACATTGACTGTCACGCGTGTTTCCAAGGAAATCTCCGTTCTCTGTTAGATACACCCATCGTTATTTTAGTAATGCGAGTCGCTCAAGCGGTGGTCTCAAGAATGATCTCTCGTTTCGTTTGTTCGCAATATTCAAACCACTAGTTGTTGTTGAATATAACGAAGGAAAGTGTGGTATAGATTATTCCGACCAAATGGTTTCTTATGCCACCACAATTAGAAAAGGAATCAAATGGTACAGAAAACTTGGCGTCCAACTCCTTCTGCGAATTTCTGTTGAAAACGCTTTAACGGTATACAAAATTGTAACAAGAAGGGGTATGAATATTAGAATATTTAGAGAGTTATTAGCTGAAAAATTATTAGGGTTGTCTGAAAATACAAAAAATCCTTGTCTTCGACGGAATCAGCATAATATCGCCGTTTGGAAAAATCAATTCGGAAGACGCGCATGCAAATAAAATACGTTATGCAAATAAAAGACGTCGAATGGACCGAACAAAGACACAAAAAATTTAAAGAAAACAACAATTAATTGTCCAAATTGTCTCGACCAACCTCAGCTATGTATAGAATGCTTTAAAGCTTTACATTCTAAATAATTTTGTTAATAAACCATTTTCGTATTACTTTTATAACAATTCAATAGTTTTATTATTATGGAATATCTTTTCAAATACCTACGACGATCCTTGCGCAAGTAGTGAAATAAGCGACACCCGAATACGGGTTACACTACCCTACCAGAAACCTTGATGACACCCGAATACGGGTGTCGTGGAAATCAACGTGTTAATATTAATTTATAGAAAAATATTTAAAAAAGCATACAAATGTGTGTGAAAATAGACGATACTTGTATACGTACATCCAGATGCGTAAACTTTGGCTTCGTTTCCAAGAAAATGAATTGTAAAGTTCCGTCATCTAGGTACGCGTGCACTTGAAAAGTAACGAGAGTCAAATGGACGGAGCTTCATAATTGATTTTCTGAAAAAGCTTGTATTAAAAATTGCTTTGTGCAGGCAATCACACCCTTTCGGTTTGTCCCGCCAAACAGGCTTTCAAGCGCACGCGAACTTAACTAAATTGTATAGTAGATTTTTCTTGGAAAACAGAGTCTAACATCGAAAATTGTCACTTTACATTTTCCACTTGGTCTTGTATGGCGTATCAAACCCGTGTAAGATATACTCTGTGTATTGAGAACAGTTTCTTTATATTTTTATCTAAATTAGAAGAATTTGTAAAGAAAAGAGGGCATGAAAAAGAAAAGGCAACGACCAAAGGGTCACAGAGGAACTGGAGGGACAGATAGCTGACATCGATATTATATTTGTGATTCTTAGAGTTTCAATCGTGTTTATATTTTCATTGGTAAGTTTTCGTGAACATAGAAGTTTACTTGTTCAGGGAGATTTAAGAATGTTCAGTGCAACAACGTACTAATAAAAGCACAATAAAAACCCGAAGAAATATACGTCATTCAATCAACGTGAAAGTTTCAAATTTAAAAATCAAATTAATTGTTTTGGAAGGTACGAGTGATGTCGCCATTAAAATTTTGTACCTTGAGTTTTAGTAAAGAAGTCGTCACAGCAACCGAATAGACGAAACTAAAAGAGTTTCTCTCGTGATGAAGTTAGAACAGTCACGTAATTTCCTTCCTATTCGCTCCCCGCATTTAAACCACTATTTTTCGAGCTTCGCGAGTTTGAATTCACGAACAAGGTTCTTTTCAAGAAGGTCTTATTTGATCTAATAGTAAAAACCTTATTTAATTTAATCTAATTTGACTTAATCGTATGAGATTCAGTGAAGAACATAACTCAACCAATAAATATACAAACCACAGTATATACAAAATAAATAGCAGAAACATTTTGCATGATCGGATCTAATATAAACGAGTTTTTAATGTCGTGCATGTTTTTTTAATTGCTTGCAATAACTAAAGAAATAATAAATATTTATTGATTCACTTTTGTTCAGTGTTGTATGACCTTTGTCGTTGAATCAAATAGACTGTATATTGTAGACATACGTAATGGACAAAAGAAAGGTTAAAAGTTATTGCATTATAATTTTGGTAAACAAAATAGATAATCATTATTAATATCGTGAAAAATATATAATATGATGTTACTAATACTACTATCCAGATTCTAATTTCAAACTTTCTTCTGACCATTACTGTATTATAGACTGAACTACTACCTATAATATATATATGTCGGGTTATAGTTAAATTTAGGGGCGTGTAAAGAATCTTGATTAGGACTAGCCATAAAATGGACTAAAATGGACTTCAAATTTGATAATAATGGCTTTTATTTATTTATTTACAAAAAACGTTGGTACAAAGTCATTTACAAATACGGACAGAAGGTATCCAAAGATATTTCAGCTGAACTTCCTGAAAATACGATAACACTACTACTAAAATACGACTCGTATCAACTTCTTGGAAAGAAATATTTTTAGGTGGGAACGGGAGGAAAGGGTAACTCGAAAACGATGAATTTTTAATTTTTTTTAACACCGTTTACCAACTATTACCGAATATTATGACATTCACCGAAATATGACATTAATGGAAAATGGGATTATATTACAGATGGCATACTTTACTTGTACACAGAGTTTCGTAGTTTTCTTAATTTCTGGATCGTCAAATCCTCCTTGTCAGCAACAAATAAGCAAGAATTTTATCTCGAATATTAAAAAACTGCCATTTATTCGGAAATCAAGAATCATAACGACGTAAGGTAGTTCATCGCTATTTTTCATAAATATAGTATATTCTGCATTTATTGTTGTAGAAAATTTATTGTATTTTTCCAAGTAATAAAAATTGATTTATAACTTAATTTAGGATAAAAATACTAAATTCAAATTCTCAAGATTTTGTCTTATTCCCTTGTGATTTCCAATCAGTTATTTAATGTGCAGTCAGTTTTCGACGATATGTTACAATATTTAGAGGTTAAAAAGATCTCTATTTAACATTTGTTTGGTCTAGTTATGCTTCTGAAAATACGAATGTGTAGAAATCGTGCAGCATGCTAGTTTTAACAGGACTATTACGCACGACAACGCCGACGCGATTACTGCGAGGCGGCTTTGACGCAAGCCCACCGTCAGGAAAAACCCACTGACAAAAAAAATAGAATATTACTGTTAACTGATTACATAACTCTAGCAGACTAAAAAGTTCTTCCAATTTTATAGAGAGACTTTGGATGTTAATGTTAGCATGATATTCAATATTTGATACTTGATTCTTAGTATAGAGTATTTATAAGTCATAAGTCATATTTAAAAATAGTTGATTATAGTAATTTAAATATACGTAGGAATATACGTACAAAGGAGAAAAATATATTATTACTATGTTATCAATAGACACTACTTTACATGTATAAATTAGTAGCTCCATAGGAAACATAGAAATTTGAAGTTATGGATTTGAACGTGTATTAAAAATACACCCATAAGCAATAATTGTCTTAATCCTAGTAATTCTTAACATATTTATATTTTATGTATTTCGTGTGATTATTACTGCACAACGAAATACCCGTATATTTAAATACATTTACGCAAGTAGCATATATAAGAAACGAATATTTATATGATGTAATCTAAGATTCTAGATAATAGTAAAAAATATATCATCTCGGTTAAAAAAGACTAATCAAGTAATCTGTTTTGTTATAAAAAAAAATTTTTTTTTTTTTTTTAACGTGGAGGAAATCTTCATAGACACCTTCCACCTTGTTGGAAGGGAGTGGCAGGCAGGTGGTGGCAGAAGGTAGTGCCGGATTCTTACCGGCTAAAACCTCCACGGGCGGGACATTAGTTGTGCCTAGTTTCATGATTTCGGCATCAAGCCTGCTGAGAAATGTTTGGCGCGTGTGGTGGGGGGCGGTGTTGTGCTGCTTTTTTCCAAGCACCTTTTTTTACCATCATCGCATAAGGTATTAACTACAACACATACGCAATGACGGCACTTGCCCCTCCTTGCTATTATTGTATATTACAATGGTGACTAAAACACCATTTTGGAGTATCCCATTTTATTCGGGAAAATACTCCCATAGCATGATTCGAACTCGAGACGACGGCGTCCGTCTTTATGCATTGGCCTTAACGACCGTAGCTGGCTGCCCCGCCGGTACGAACAGGACTACTGTGTTTACATCTTCTTACAACAGGCGTAGATGGTTCCTTTTCGTCCTAACAATGTTTCCCCAAGTGAAACACATCATTCTATCATAATCTACGTTGCTAGTGTAGTTAGATACTATTTAGCAAGTTCTGAAATTGATATCTATTTTGCCTTTTGCCACTTATACAGATCCAAATCGAAGCGTAATTCTGGCTTAACCATTAGTGTTTCAAACTCAACATTTGCAACATACAATGGCCTACGAAAGCAATATATACTATACTAAACATTTTGAAATTTCATTAGCACTGTAACAGGACACAACTATCGTTACTGTATTGGTAAAATTTGAAACGAATCTGAAAATAAATGTAGAATTTGCAAAATATTGATTGCAAAGCTGACCAAAGTATTTGGACATTCAATTATTCGCTACATTAATAAGTCACAATGTGTAGTAGTGAGAGGACCTTTGGTGTCAATTGAATGTTTAAAACTAATATTCATTCCGTGTATTAACGTTTTATTGTGAGTGAGTGTTTACAAATGTAAGTGCTGTAACTGCAATATACATTTTCCGATTGGTTTCAAATTTTATTATTATAATAATGTAGTATCGTGGACAAAGGGCCTAAAAGATATCGGGTAAACCATAAACATTGTCGCGAGCCGATGTGCCGATAGGCTTATCAATATGCCGTCGATCCTTCACTTGAAGAGTTTCGTAGAAAGAAAGGCCTACGTGACCCTGGCCACGAGCGGTTGTGGAACACGTGCGGGTTGGGGCTAACACGAAGGGTCAAAGGGGATGCTAAGGCAAAAATACAAATTCACAGTCCGTGTCAGTGGAGAAGTCAGAGAGTGCGAATCGCGTTGTGAAGATAAAGTTGCTAGCGTTGTCGAGAGAGTGTTCCGCGTGAGAGAGAGAGAGAGAGAGAGAGAGAGAGAGAGAGAGAGAGAGAGAGGAGAGAGAGAGAGAGCGTTGGATCCGTTGTGACGAGTGTTGCAAATTAACTATTGAGTTGTCTAAAGTATAGTATGTTATTGTTATTAGTTCTCGTTAAACAACCATCGTTCTTCTGTTTAACGAACATCTGTACAATCCATATATTTATAAATAAATCATTATTATTAGTATTTCCTGACACTACAATAACAATCGTTGTGTTTTGTTACAGTGCTAATGAAATATCGGAAAGTTTCGTATAATGCACATAATGTATTGATAAAGGAATTCTATAGTAAGTGTTTGAATATTATCGTGAACCGCTGTGTATTTGTTTCGCAAATTATTATACTTTCTTAAATATTCGGGAATTTTGTTATACGTTAATAATCACTCGAAATGAAATATGAATATGTTAATACACGTGTACCTGTGTATTAACACGTTCGTCGCCCAGCGTGATTCGACTAAGTTTCCTGCGGGGCCCAAATCCCACCGCCGGTACGTAGAATGTAAATAGTGCAACAAGCAGGAGTTTATCGTTTATCGCCGTCGATTCTTTGTTTATCCCCTTCGATTCATTGTAAAGAAAAGATCATTTATTTCTGAAATGGAGAAAGCGATAAGCTTTCCAGCTAGAGTGTTCTGAGGGATCTCATGGCAGATATTTGAAAGTATACGTGAAAGTGAGGAGAGTAGTGATAACGGAACTACAACTATTGTTCGAAGTTCCCAAAATCACCCCAAGCGTGTTTGGAATGTTTTAACGAATACCATGCGATATAGAATAATGTAATATATTATGCAGAATATAAATTAATAAAAAGTATGGTATAATGTGTTTTTAATATTTTTATGTTGTATATCCTATATATAATATCGTATATTTAATTAACTCGAACAAGAAGAGCGTCACCATATTTTGGTGACGGGGCCCCCACGGAAGTATACCTGTCACATAGATATGTGCGACGTGGCGATGAACATGTTAATACAAGTTTAAGAAAAACAATCAATGTTATGAGATACGAAGAACGTGAATTACTGAAACCGGGAAATAGGAAATAGAATATTAAATAAAACTGCAAAGGTGTTTCAATGTTCCGCTAAAGAAATTCAGCGGAAAATTTATAACATAAATAATCAAATAAAGTACATATTATAAAGTAAATAAAGTTAAATATATAGACATGTTATTTAAATATTAAAATTGTATATGTCACAAAAACTAAAAATGTGTAAAAGAACGAAAAGATGACAACGGAATAGATGAGGTAAAGGTTTCCAATTGGCCTTACTTTGGTGCCTTGAAATTTTTAATATTAAATATTTAACAGAATCGTCATACATAGAGGCATCGATGACTATTGTAAGTAAAATAGTTCATACATTATTTTTTCACTCGTTTGTTGGATGCATTATAAAGAAATGTCAATTACACATGTCTATATTGCCATGAGCCTTTGCCATATGATGCCATAAAAAATTCTTTGAATTATCTTTTACCTCTTTTTACGAATATGTGTAATTATTCCGCTTTCCACGATTCAACAGAAGAGAAACATTTTCAGAAATGCTTTCGGTTCGCAAAAGCCTGGTATTATTTAATGATAATGTTGATCTTCATAATCGATCAATGTTGGATTCAAGTAATGTGTATGTGAGGAACTTGAGTTCAATAAAAATTTGTGAAACGTACATATCGCTAGATCAATATTTGTTACAATTTCTGCCTCGACGTTCATATTCATATTCATTCATTTTCGTAAAACCCAATATTTGTTAGCAATTATTTCAAAGGAATTTTCGCTATACGACGTACTGTAGATAATATGTAGTTAAAAATACGGTTTAGTGCGAGTTTATTTCAAAATGGACAAGGTTTTATTATATACGACTTCGTTGTCAACGCGATGTCAATGACAAAACAATACGAAACAGTAAGGATTCTGCATTAGGAAGATGTATAGTGCTTTGTTCCTGTCACGTCCCGCGATCCGTAGCGAAAGTAAAATTGATAAATTCTCCTAAACCTAAAATTCTCATAAATTCCCGAATATTTAAGAAAGTATAATAATTTGCGAAACAAATACACAGCGGTTCACGATAATATTCGAACACTTACAAGAGAATTATTATGTGCATTATGTGGAAACATTATTACGAAACATTTTGATATTTCATTAGCACTGTAAGGAGACACGATGATCGTTATTGTAGTACCGGGAATTTCAAAATGTTTTGTATGGTATATATTGCTTTGGTCAGCCACTGTATGTTGCAAATGTTGAGTTTGAAACACAAATGGTTAAGCCAGAATTACGCTTCGATTTGGATCTGTATAAGTGGCAAAAGGCAAAATAAATATCAATTTCAGAACTTGCTAAAAAGTATCTAACTATACTAGCAACGTAGATTATGATAGAATGATGTGTTTCAATTGGGGAAACATTGTTAGGACGAAAAGGAACCATTTACGCCTGTTGTAAGAAGATGTAAACACAGTAGTCCTGTTCATATCGGCGGGGCAGCCAGCTACGGTCGTTAAGGCCAATGGATAGAGACGGACACACCGTCGTCGCGAGTTCGAATCCTCGCCCAAGGAGATCTATTTGCAAAAGGAGGAAAAACAAAATATCTCTTAAAAGTAACATACAACAGGAGCAAGCAGCCGCCTTTCTCTCCTTGCGTGTTGTAGTACTTTCTGGGAGTGCTTTGTAAAAAAAGAAGGAGGAGGTGCTTGGGAAGCAACCACCGGAGGTGCTTGGGAAGCAACCACCACAACAAAAGGGCCTCTGACGATCACACCTGGTACCACTTGATGTCCCGCCCGTGGAGGTTTTAGCCGGTAAGAATCCGGCACTACCTCTGCCGCCCTGGGCCCACCCCCGTCAGCCTACGGGGCGGTAAGGTGTCTATGAAGATTTCCTCCACGTAAAAAAAAAAAAAAAATTTTTTTTATAGCAAAACGGATTATTTGATTTTTTTTAACCGAAATGATATATTTTTTTACTATTATCTAGAACCTTATGTTACATCATATAAATATTCGTTTCTTATATATGCTACTTGCGTAAATGTATTTAAATATACGGGTATTTCGTTGTGCAGTAATAATCACACGAAATACATAAAATATAAATATGTTAAGAATTACTAGGATTAAGACAATTATTGATTATGGGTGTATTTTTAATACACGTTCAAAACCATAACTTCAAATTTCTATGTTTCCTATGGAGCTACTAATTTATACATGTAAAGTAGTGTCTATTGATAACATAGTAATAATATATTTTTCTCCTTTGTACGTATATTCCTACGTATATTTAAATTACTATAATCAACTATTTTTAAATATGACTTATGACTTATAAATACTCTATACTAAGAATACTCTATACTATCAAATATTGAATATCGTGCTAACATTAACATCCAAAGTCTCTCTATAAAATTGGAAGAACTTTTTAGTCTGCTAGAGTTATGTAATCAGTTAACAGTAATATTCTATTTTTTTGTCAGTTGGTTTTTCCTGACGGTGGGCTTGCGTCAAAGCCGCCTCGCAGTAATCGCGTCGGCGTTGTCGTGCGTAATAGTCCTGTTAAAACTAGCATGCTACAGGTTCATATTTTCAGAAGCATAACTAGACCAAGAGGGTGCGAGATGCGTTGCCGAGATAGAGTTGCTAGCCTTGTGATCCGCGTGGGAGAGAGAGAGAGAGAGAGAGAGAGAGAGAGAGAGAGAGCGTTGGATCCGTTGTGATAGTTGCAAGTTAATTATTGAGTTGTCTAAAGTATAATACGTTATTGCGATTAGTTCATGTTAAACAACCATCGTTTCCTGTCTAATCAACATCTGTACAATCCATTTATTGTAAATAAATCACCATCATTAATTAGTATTTCCCGATACTACAATACATGGTAATATAATATATAATCATCCAAAGAAATATGAAATGAAATATGAAGAAAGCATTTATCAGAAATATTATGCGTGTATGCATCATTTTATTCGTGTATGAGTTCTATAGCTTCAGCATCTAGTATTTTATAATTCTTGCTATATGATTTTAGTCTCATTGCTGACATATATGGATCAGAAGCTAGGAACATTGCATAACATGTATCTGTATTAACAGCGATCCTTGAAACATTTTTGCTGTTCTTATACCTACAGTTCTTGAAATCCTTGTGTCTCGCTGTTTTCGCCTCTTCTGAAAATTAACCGATTGAAAGTAAAGCATGTTGTATTATATCTGTCCCATGTATAACAATGAGGATAACTGAATTAGAATCACTGAAATCTAATTCCAACTATTCTTTACTACGCTTAAAGAGTAATGATTTTGTATACTGGCATTGAACGCAGACAAAATATCCATTTTTCTTTCTTTTTTCGCGTATTTTATTCCACTTATTGCAATATCGAAGAATCTTAAATTTTTACTGTCAAATATAGTTTACTTTACTTTTTGATTCTGCAATGTCAAAATCATTGTTTGGTGTGCCTTTTACTTCTTAAAATTGAATGATGTGTAGATGTGATTAGAATGATTTGTTTCAATTGGGGAAACATTGTTACGACGAAAAGGAACCATTTACGCCTGTTGTCAGTATATGTAGACACAGTAGTCCTTTTCATAGTGGCGGGGCAGCCAGCTACGCTCGTTAAAGCCCGTTGTTAAAGACTGTGATGCCGACGTCGATGCAAGTTCGAATCCTGCCGTTGGACTGGATGGACTAGTATTATCTGCAAAGAATGTGTATATAGGAAACTCTCAAGACTATTATTAGAAATGTAAGTAACTTATACAACAGGGAAGAAGCAAGAAAGTGGTGGTGATTTGTCCTTGCTTTGTACCTGTAATTAGTACCTTTTAAACTGACACCTACGAAAATAGGTGATTGGGAAAAGCCACCACCCTCTCACTAGGGCTTTAACGATATCACACATTAGGCACACTAATGTCCCGCCCGTGGAGGTTTTAGCCGGTAAGAATCCGGCACTACCTTCTGCCATCACCTGCCTGCCACTTCTTCCAACAAGGTGGAAGGTGTCTATGAAGATTTCCTCCACGAAAAAAAAAAAAAAAAAAAATTTTTTTTTATAGCAAAACAGATTACTTAATTAATCTTTTTGAACCAAAATGATATATTTTTTTACTATTATCTAGAATTTTATATTACATCATATAAATATTTGTTTCTTATATATTGCTACTTGCGTGAATGTATTTAAATTTTTTTTTTTTTTTTTTTTTATTAGTTCATTGGTTTTTACAATTTGTCCAGTAGGACATTTGGTAAAGTGTTATATCCTGTTGAGTATAAAAAAAAAAAAAATAAAAATAAATGCAGCATGTGTGTGGCTACCCCCAGCGGGGTGCCATCATAGGTTATATCTTTATGAGGTCTATTGGGTGCTTCCTTTTTAGTCTTCTTGTAGTGTTTGCTGTGTTGTTTGTTTCCGCTGCTAACTGGTTCGGGTGTGTTTCCATTCTTTCTTTGTGTTTTTTTGCCATTTTGATTATCTCTTCCTTGACCGTTGGTATTCCCAGGTCTTTCCTGATGTCCTCGTTTCTGACGTACCATGGGGCGTTTACTATCGTTCTGAGTATTTTTGATTGTAGTGTTTCTATTTTTGTTATATGGCTCTTTGCTGCTGTTCCCCATAGTGGAATTCCGTATGTCCATATCGGTTTTATTATTATTTTGTATATTTTTAGTTTGTTTTCCATGCTTAGTTTGGATTTTCGGCTTGTTGTTCCAAACAATTGTTTGGAAGTATCCAAATACTCATGCACGATAGTATACATGTAAATAAAACTTGATAAAAAGACGCATCATTAGGAGATTAAGATATGTACCAATACCTTTTGTTGTTACGGTGGTGTGTTGCGGTTTTTCAAATTCATTTCAGATTTTATCAATATAATCACGATAATCTTATCTCATAACAGTCTTAATGAAATTTCAAAAAGTTTCGTACAACACACGATGATATATTTATATAAATTTTCTACGCCTGGAGTGCGGATACTCTCGTGGACCACTATCACGTATAGTAAAATGCTATTTTTTTTTTTTTTTATTTATTGTTTGTTTACATTTTACAATTTGTCCATTAGGACATTTGGTAAAATATTATAATTTAATATTTGATAAAATATAGCATGTGGATGGTTACCCCCAGCGGGACTCCATCTTCCAGGTTGTTTATTGTTCTATTATGAGGTCTGCAGGATGCTTCTTCTTCAGTCGGTAAAATGCTATGACGCGATTACGTTGATTTTTAAAAGTCAATATGCAAGATGTGAATGAATTTATAGTGAATTTGTCAAGCCTTGTAAGGCTATACTGTTTTCCTACAAGCTTTATATTTTTAGATTCATTGACATCGAAATTATAAACTACTAACCTGCATGTTTATTTCTCCTGCCTTGAGAATTCTACGCATGTTTACATAAACAATGCGAATATTTTTGAAGGAAATAGCTAATGTTACAGCGACATCTATATTTAATGATCAACAACTTCACTACATGGATTAAATAAATACGGTAGCGGACAAAAGTTTAAGTTTGTCTCCTTGGAATAACATAGCTGTATGTTTGTCCTTCGTAACCTCAGACCGACAGTTGTTAAATACAAACAATGTAGGAGTTACAACAATTAGTCACCGCTTAGTACTTGTAAACAGTGGACATTAGTTTAAGACGATCTGTGTAAAACGTGAGTATGAGTACAGTTTTTGAACATTTTGATTCTGCAATGTCAAAATCATTGTTTGGTGTGCCTTTTATTGCTTAAAATTCATTTAGGTAAGAACAGGCTATGAGTAAATCAAAGATTTGAAAACGAAAGGGAACAAATCGTAAGGTTGTGAAAGCAAAGTGAAACCTTCACCGAAATAGCAAATATAGCGAACAGGTCAGAAACGGCTTGTAAGCAAGCTTGGTATACATTTTTAAAGGCAGGCATGTATTGCGATCAACCGAAAAACGGAAGACCACGGAAAACAACGCCGAAAATGGATCGCCGGATTCATCGATCGAGCGAAAACTCTTAATCATGGTGGTGGGAACGTTATGGTGTGAGCGTGTTTTTCTCGAGGCGGCCCTGGTCCGATATGTCCTATCAATGGAATTATGGACCGTTTTCGATACATGGACATACTCAAGTATATATAAAGTATATATAAAAAGTATACAATGTTGCCTTTTGCACGCAACGATATGAGCGATGATTTTATTTTTCAAAATGATAACGATCCGAAGCACACGGCTCGGGTTGTGAAACAGTGTTTTGAAGAAGAAAATGTTACCGTGCTGCCGTGGTCGTCGTAATCACCAGACATTAAATTAATCGATAATTTATGGAGCATCGTAAAAAAGACAATACAAGGTTATAAACGGAAAAATTTCAATGAACTTTACTCTACAATTGAAACAGCTTGGAGTAATATTACGGTAGATCAATGTAAGAAATGAATAGATTCTATGCCAAGAAAATGTACCGAAGTGATAAGACATAACGGATATTGGACAAAATATTGAATTGAAAGAAAAATTGTGTATATCTTCTTACCAAAAATTAATATTTTGTGTGTAGTCTTAAACTTTTCACCGACGAAATACTATACAGATTTCGTTCCTTTTTTATAACTTAGTTACTGTGCAAAATATCAAAATCAAACTTTGTTTGTAAGTGTACAAACAAATGTCTAATTAGTTAATACCAAAAGTAGAACACTGTATTTATATTTTTTATGAGAAGCAAATCAATTATTTATTTCTTCCATTTTGGTCTTAAACTTTTGTCCGCTACTGTATCATTTCTATTTATTTATCAAAATATGTTGAAATATTTGAAGTTCCGTTTTACCTCTCAAAAATCATAATACTCTACATGCTTTGTAAACATTTAGAAACAATCTAATTTATTTGCCCTAATTATTTATCATATCTTTTCGCAACTAAATTTTTAACGAATTTTTCGAAATTTTTGCTTTTATCCTTTCGGTATTTCTCTCTCACTTTTTTCTAAGTCTGCTTGAACATTCTTCGAATAGGAAAGCAAAGGTGTTTGATTTGAATGTTTTTGAATTTAGTGTGCAAGAGAAGTGTAAAATACACATTTGTGAAATGAATATTAACTTATATATGATCATACTTCTCAATATTAATTTTAATAAAGTTAGACCCATCTTTATGATCTTGTGTTTGTATTTGTATCTAAGGATTAGTATCTAAGGATGCAAAGGATCCCAAAATATAAAAATACTGAATGTAAAGGATTAAATTTTTTTAATGGAGGTGTATTTAAAAACCTATTACCGAAACCAATGAATTTCAATGGAAAAGGAGAAAACTTAATTACGAAATTGAAGTATATCATCTTGTCTCATGAAAATCATTAAAAGTGTCTAATAATAATAAATTATTACGTTTATAAATTGTCTAAAATTGTTATATAATTATACAATTAGGTTGTTGTAATGAGAAAAGATATGTCTCATCTATCACGTTGATCTTGCTACGAAAATAAGCTGTTTTCGATATTTTTATTAACATCATTTATTGTGCATTCGATAGCGGAAAATTTTGGCTCAAATACTTTTTTCGTTATATCGCCGCAAGTGGTTGAAAAACTACGTCGCATTAGACGGAACACCCTGTATATTAATCGTTATAAAACTAATACCAGAATAAGTGTCAGGATAACTATGGAAAAGGCTACTGAACTGCTATAATATTTCCATGTCCCATTTTCTTTCTCCCGATTCTTTGATTATATCTTTTTAAACATGAGTATTATAATTTAATATACAATGTTATTGAGATTTCTGAGAGTATCAGGTATGTGCCAATGTAGCTATAGCGTAACGCTTCATGCGTTTATAGTTTCATTTATGTGTTCTATTAATTATTATTATTATTACGTGTTCCTTTTTCTTTGCTTCTACACGAGTCAATAATAAACTCGTTTTTTACCAAGTTTATTGTTAATAAAAAAATTCAGCGCCAAAGCATCGAACAATTTCGTCATAGGAATTTATACTTGAAATCGTTTGAATGTTTATAAAAATGTTAGGTGGAAGAATAAAATGGATATTGCTGATACACAGATTTCCAAAGTTTATAGTACAATACTTATTTGCAATTGAATGTAAGACACTTTGAAAAATTCTTTACGACAGTAACAAATTATTTCATTGCTTTCTGGCGAATAAAGACAACTACTCGTGCTTCACACAATCAACATTTAGCAAGCTTCGAGAGATGAGAATTTAGTGGAATTGCAGTATAGCACAAAGCAAACCAGTCTTACTATGCTATCTCATACAGTTACGTTCAGCATGTTCATATATTGTATATACAGCCGTTATATGGTTTATGTCATATAGAGATTATGATTTTAATGGCCTCATAAATATTGGTAAGACAAGGAACGAACAACAACAAAACAAGGAAAATGTAGAATGAACGAATTTAGTTATAAAATTAAAGAAAAGACTGCTATTACGAAACAAAGTGTTTAATTCCTTCCTAAGGCGTCATAAATGACGATAATAGGAGAAAAACATAATAACTACACTTTTGTTGATTTCCTAATTTTAACGTCGCTTTATGACTATGCATTAATATGATATAATTGAAAATGAAAGTAACTTGATAGATATAACGACGTGACTTTTAAAGATAGCTGGTGAGTTGATGAAATTTCATGGAAATTAAAATCACAATTTTTAAGAAAAGAAATATTTTCGCATTTTCGATGTCGTAATATTATGACTGACAATATTTCTAAAAGTAGATAAAAGAACACATGTTTAGTGTCAAAATCGAATATTAAGACAATTTCGGTAATATGGGATTAATTGTGAATTAATTAATTGAACAGTGAATTCTAAAACTGCTTATAAAATGTAGAAAATGTGACTTATTATATTTGTACGTTCAAAGGAACAAAAATTTGATTATATCCATCGTAGTTTCAATTGCCGAGAAACGGCTATTGCTATTTATAAACAGTGGCTACTTAGTAGATTGTTATGGTCCGATAGAGGAAGCACCGCGACCCAATAACATCGAAGCCTTACGCTCTTTCAGGTATCGCTAACGCTCATCCCGCCTAGAATCTTCAGCGTTTCTAGCGCACAAAAGTGCAGTAATCAGCACTTTGCGAGCAAACATGCAGATTGGTCATTTTTTTACGTTCGGTAAAAAGCAATCAGCGATCAGCAGAAAAGCGATATTTCTGGATTTTCTTCTCAGGCTTCGTTGGATACTCGATCGAATCCCACGTGGCGTCAGACAGTCTGGTACGAATCGCTCAACCCTGAACATCAATCAGAGAATTAGTCTCGCATGAATCATTCAAAACGACTAGTTCCGCCTCGTCCGTGCCTTCGAATCGTTAACATCTCCATCGGATGAGAAGCGAAGAAACATTACGATCTTTCGGTATTTGGAAGGAGCAGATCTGTATTCCCTAACTCGTCAACATCTCCAATCATTCGTGGAGATATAATTATCCTATCAACAAAAACGATCAGTTGACATTTCTATGCGAGCTTTTCAATGGTAAACATTAGCGCCAAGCATTTGTGAAACGAAGCATCGCTTTAACACGTTGACGTATTCGAGTGTCAGCAAAATTTCTGGTCAGATCGCGTAACCCATATTCAGGTGTCGCTTATTTCACTACTTGCGAAGAATCGTCGTAAGTATTTGAAAAGATATAAAACTGTTGAATTGTTATAAAAGTAATACGAAAATGGCTTACTAAAAAAATTATTTAGAATGTAAAGCTTTAAAGCATTCTATACATAGCTGAGGTTAGTCGAGACAATTTGGACAATAAATTGTTGTTTTCTTTAAATTTTTTGTGTCTTTGTTCGGCCCATTCGACGTC
Organism: Bombus hortorum; assembly: GCA_905332935.1. NCBI lineage: Eukaryota > Metazoa > Arthropoda > Insecta > Hymenoptera > Apidae > Bombus > Bombus hortorum. The sequence continues at coordinate 11,630,015 of HG995199.1, forward strand.
TTTTATTTGCATAACATATTTTATTTGCATGCATGGAATCATTTTTCCCAACGGCGATATTATGCTGACTCCGTCGAAGACAAGGATTTTTTGTATTTTCAGACAACCCTAATAATATTGCAGCTAATAACTCTCTAAATATTCTAATATTTATATCCTTCCTTGTTACAATTTTGTAAACCGTCAAAGCGTTTTCAACAGAAATTCGCAGAAGGAGTTGGACGCCAAGTTTTCTGTACCATTTGATTCCTTTTCTAATTGTGGTGGCATAAGAAACCATCTGGTCAGAATAATCTATACCACACTTTTCTTCGTTACATTCAACAACAGCTAGTGGTTTGAATATTGCGAAGAAACGAAACGAGAGATCATTCTTGAGACCACCGTTGAGCGACTCGCATTACTAAAATATGGATGGGAGTATTTAGCAAAGAACGCTTGGTATTGCGGCACGCGTGGCCTAACGGAGATTTCCTTGAAAACACGCGTGGCAGTCATGGTGTTGATCAGTGAACGGTCTCATGCAAGTCACAGATACGCGTTCACGGAAGAGTATCGTTAACCATTCGTAACGTTTAGTCGTATATCGCATCGCAGCATCTTACCGTACAATCATTCGTAGTAAGCATTCGTAAATCTCGTCTCGGTAGTCAGAGATAATTTGAAACCTTCTGATCGGTCGGGGACTACAACGCTTGATTGTTCATCGCGCATTCAATCACTACTCTCTCTCGTGAATCAGTCATCCAGGGTTATTAATTCGACGGATGACAAGTTACAGCGCACTGTTGTCATCGATATCGGACACGCGCGCACGTAATACGCACACGGAACATGTTCTTTCCTTGTAATCTTCAGATATATTAGCAATTTAGGTGTCAACTGCAAAATACAGGTAGATGAGAATGAAAAAAAGTTATGTCTGTAAAGTTTTTAACACTAGAACTACCAATAGTTAACACGAAGCTATTTCTACCAAAACCAGTCAAAATGACTGGTCTTTAAAAAATGCGTAATAAATTTTATATTTTATTTTTATATTTATTGATTTATTACATTCTTACAGAAGGAATTCCATGTTATGTAATATATTTTTGGTATTATTAATTTATCTGAGACCATAATCGACCTAAACAAGGGTTGACACGTTTATAAAATTTTAGAAACAGTCATGTTGACTGGTGTGATATTTCTAGTGTTAGCATCTAGCGATCTAGCGATCGATTCGGAATTTCTTGATAACTGATATCGTCATATTGAATGATACGCAGTAAAAATTTTAGAATCGTGTGACAAGTTGTAGAAAACGAGGAAACTGGTTAATTGGAGTTTGATAAACAGACTGCAGGACCCTTTTACACCTTGACAAATATCAGTTATTTTGACTGGTATTGGTATAAGTAGCCTTGATACAAAGTTATTTTCAGTTTGAATACATGAAAAACAAAATAAAATTCGTTATATTATTCTTTTAGTTATCGTTGCCAAAGTCATTACATCATTGTGGAAAAAAAATATAACATGAAGTAGGAATTTTAAAATAAAATTGTAAAACCAGTCAATTTGACTGGTGTGGTAGTTCTAGTGTTAAATTGCAGATCATATAAAGTATTTGTAGTAAAACTGTTTGTTTAAATTTCAACGCTTGCCCAATTTTCAAATCAATTTTTACGAAAGTCTGGATCAAAGATTTTATTCGACGCTTTTGATCTATTCTTAGGTCTAAAGGTCAATTTTGCAGCTACATTTTTGGTAGATCTCCAGCGATTTAAAGGTGCAAAATCACCTCCCAAAGCATAACAAATAATTTTTTGACAGCCTGTAGTACAAGAGGGGATGAGATTTCTTATGAAAAATTAGCGAAAATGTAGAATAATGTTTTTTCATATGATAATTCGTTCGCAAAAAATCACGAGTATGTCATCTATCTATCTATACATATCCATGAAGTGAAAGAGTAAAATCTGAAATATTATAATTTTCTAAAGTATCACTCAATAGCAAAATTTTATTGTTGCGTTTAATTTCCTAGAATCTCCTTCGTTCCAGAATAAATATAAATTCGATTGCCTCGTGATAGAGAATTTGCGTGACTATTCTCGATGTTGCAAAGTTGAACATCACGCTATAAGTAGATTATGTAAGCTTTAAACTGAAAAGGAGATTCAATTTTCTCGAAATCAAAATATATGTCGGAGATGAAAGGACACCGGGCCTTCCCTTTGGAATTCTTTGTTTTACAACTAACGAGACTATCTTGTGTAATATTTACGTCAAAATCTTGGCTTAAAATTCCACGACCAATCATGATATCATATTTTAAGTGACTATCAGCAAGGACATGAAAAATTATCTCAATATAACAACTACTTCTAAGTTTTATTATTTAAGTACAGCTATAATAAATAGTATAGACTATAGTATTGGGGATCTTCCCAAAAATTCCAAAGGAAAGGCTCCGATGTCCTTTCATCTCCGACATATATATAAGGTATTCCACGTATTTGGGACAAGCTATGATCCTGAAGCTGTAGCAAATGGAAAAGAATTTCATTAGACAAAATTAAGCGGTTCTGAGTGGTCCAGCGTTTTAAATGCGTTTAAATGCCCTTAGAGAAAGTGGTGTTGTTTCGAATATTATAAAACCTGGATCTTTGTATTCTTTATAAAAAAAAAGTATTAAGATACATATTGAAAATTGATTAGTTTACAAGATTTTTTAATCTTGTAAATCTTGTAAATCTTTCTGTACGAGTTGTATATAAAACGTATAAAGAGACGTTAAATATTGTCTCAATTTTCTTTATGGAATGACATACTGTAGAGGCACATGGGCCATAGGACCAGGTGAATCGAGAAGGACTCATGTTGTTGTTTTGCCTCGAGACATTGACTCCGGCTTGACGCACGAAACATAACGACAAATAAACTCTGGGCAAAACAATGTCGCCGCTACGTGCAACCGTCGATCAAAGACAAATTCGAATTTTCCGACTCTCCCACGACCAGTATAAATAAGTGGACGCGATCGCGAGCAGTTTAGTTATTATCCAGTTATTATTGAGTTATTATTGAGTTACAGTCAGTTGTCAATCAGTTATCAACCAGTTATCAACAAATTATCAGCGATCTAATTAACGAGTCATTAGCAATCCTATTTTACGACTTATATACTGTCTTAGCGAATCGGTTAGTACGAGCGTCTTTGCGAACATTATCTGTATATTAATTTATCATTTTGAATATATTCGATGGTTTCAACAACGAGCAATCTCGTCCATTAAACCTCACCGACCAACCATCCTCTACACATAAACCTCTACAGTGCATTGCTTCCTAAAGAATTTACTCGGGTCTTGTTGCTGGGATACTTGTTTTTTCCATACTCTAAATAAGCAAAAGATTATAAATGAATGATGCAGTCGCAGCGTATTGTGACAAAAATGGAACGGAAAATTACATGTTACTAATTACAGTTACTAACATTAATATTCGGACACAGCACTATCTCTGTATTTATTGGTTTGTATAAAAGGATATGATTTAAATATAATATCATTTATTCTACGAGAATATGAATCATTTATTGTATTTTTAAAATACCTTCCTTCTAACACTAATTTTTAATTGCATAATAAAATTTTAACAAAAGTTGTCTTATTTTCACAATACAATAATATTTGGACACTTGTTTACGTTTTCAACCTAGGAATTCTTCGAAACAGTTCCAACTGTTAAATAGATTTAGTTTGTATAATTAGCTCCAAAAGAAATGAACATTGGTATTTTTATAATATACCAAATTATCATAAAGGAAAGGGTTAAAGTTGTCGTGAAATTGTAAAATCATATTGTTACTATTAATTATCGCAAATATTATTAAAATATGTAAAAAGAAGGACTGCATTGAATTTAAGCAGTAAAGAGGATAACCTCTTTTTTGCCAAAAATTTATTGTACAATTAAATCTTACTGTACAATAACACAAACAAAGTTTTCAAACTAAAAATCATTTCTTCTTATAAAAAAAAAAAATAAATACAGAGGCAGTGTTGTGTTCGGATATTAATGTAAGCAACCGTGTATAAAAAAGTTTACAATGTTGACTGATCTTGATATATTTTATTCAAGTCAACGTTCTGAATAATTTCAATTATACATTAATCGCCGCTTGATTTTAGTCGCTCGGATAGATGCTCGGAAATCCGATACAAAAGGCGGAGTCTGATTTGGAGCACTTCCTGTGCGCTAGTCGATATTAATATGTGAACATCGTGATATACCTATATGTCGAAGATGAAAGGACATCGGGGCCTTTCTTTTGGAATTTTTGGGAAGGTACCCAATATTATAGTCTAGACTATTTATTATAGCGGTATTTAAATAATAAAACTGAGAAATAGCTGTGTATGAGTTAAGTCAATTATGATTGCCCGAGATCTATGACAGTGGGCTTGGGCTCGAAGTGACATAAGGGGTCACTGAACGTAGCCACGGTCACGGGAGGGACGTGTGCCTAACACAGGTATAAAGTAATTAAATAGCTCTCCTTAAAACCAAAGATTGAACCGAGGGATACAGAGAGGTACGGAGAGGAGTATATAAGGGCAGTTCCACTTGGACTGGGGTTCAATCCGATAAGTTCGACTAATCCAGTGAACACGTACGTCGAGTTGCAAATCGCAATCGTCATCCCATTGACCGTGTGTTCGTTATCGAACTTAAACTCATCGTCATCGACTTCTCGATTATCCAATCGCCGCTATTATTTGCTAAACTCTGTAATAATCACATTTGTATCAATAAGTATCATCGATAGTACATAATAACGATGGCCAATTCACGTGAAGATTCATCATACGCTCCCAACTCCAATGATAACCCGACATATATTTGTATATTACTTGTACATTATGAAACCTAGTTTTTACACAATATCAGTAAATAAGTAAATAAATAGATATATTAAAATTTAAAAATTATATATTTATATTATTTTATTATTTACTATATTAAGATTAGTTTTTAAAAGTTAGTTTGCTAATAAATTAAAGAGAAGGTTATAGAGTATCGGTTGTGACATAAATTATTACAAAGAATTGTCGAGGAAAGAAAATTTGCTAGAAGAATACCAAAAATCTACAATTTTTAAATTAAAGGCAACCGTACAAAAGAGAACGGTATAATTACTGATATCCAGTGGCAAACCAGTATTAATATTAAATAGGATAATGCACAAAGTGGACTTAATGGTCACATAAAAAGTCGGGAAAAGTACGTTGGCAAAAGAAAGGAAAAACCTGAAAGGAAGAATTAAACTATTAAAAGGGATAGAACACGGAAAGAGGAGAAAGGAAAAATAATGTAACGTCATTATCAAAGGCATTGTTACGTTCCAAATAAAATTCTTCCTTCATCCGGAATTGTTCAAACTTACGAATACGATTCGAGGATGCAATTTCGTCGGAAGCTTTCTTATCGATCGTAAACTTTGCTTTTAACATTTAAGACAATCTTTTCGTATAAGATCCCTCAATTATCGTTAGTTAAAGTGTCCCGTAATACATGCAGCTCGCTTTAAGAATTGATCCAACATTTGAAAAACACTGAAGAAAGTTTACAAAAATATATTCTCTGGTCAGTAGGCAAAAGAGTGTAATTTTAGGCAAAACCGGATAGGTCTTTTGCTTGTTGCTTCTATAGTACAAGTCAATTTTACTTCCTCCTCGCTTTTTTATCTGTGATCCTAATAATATATACCAGACACAAATTTACAAATTTTGGGAAAAGTATAAATCATCATTTTCGAAAAAAGAAATACCCTTTTAAATCGAGTATGATGTACATTTTGTAAGTCTAATGGGATATATGTGTCGGAGATGAAAGGACATCAGGACCTTTCTTCTGGAATGGTTGGGAAGGCCCCCAATACTTTAGTCCAGACTTTTTTATTATAGCTGTATGTAAATAACAAAACTGAGAAATAGCTGTTTATGATTTAATCCGATTATGTTTGCCCGAGATTTATGACAGTGGGCTTGGGCTCGAAGTGATATAACGGGTCACTGAACGTAGCCACGGTCACGGGAGGGACGCGTACCTAACACAGGTATAAAGTAATTAAATAGCACTCCTTAAAAGATTGTCCCGAAGGGTACAGAGAGGTAAAGAGAGGAGTATATAAGGGCAGTTCCACTTGGACTGAGGTTCAGTCTGATAAGTTCGACTTGTACCGTGCACCAGTACGTTGAGTGACACCAGAATCTTATATCAGATCGCATTCGTCATCCCGTTGACCGTGGATTCGATATCGAACCTAAACTCATTGTCATCGACTTCTCGATTATCCAATCGACGTCATTACTTGTTACACCATGTAATACTCATATTCGTATCCATAAATCTCATCTGTATTATACAACAACGATGTCCAACTCACATAAAGATTCGTTACATGCCCCGAACTCCAACGATAACCCGACATATAAATATGTTTTCAACTTTCAGGTTCAAAGTCTAACACCTCATCACTTACATCGCGTTTTAAATATTATAAGTGTTTCTTTGCTGTTGAAGTTATTAGATGTATGCGAATACAAAGAAACGCGTGGATAAATTGTAAGGTAGAAAATATATATTTTAATGCTGAAGTGTAAATACAAATCGGCTATGATTGAAAACCCTGAAGCCATAGTCGCCTGTCTACAGTTTATTGTTTGCCTTCGTCCCAGTCTTTTGTCTGTACGCTGTCGGCGGCTTCAGTGCTTGAGAAAACTAAAAGATCAGATGAAGAGTTTTATTAGAAGTGGTGGCCACTTTAACATTTGCAAAGCTAATAATAATCCCGGCTTATGCTCTTTTCTCTGCCCGTCAAAAATAAGATTTTCTATTTGTTTTTATTTGTGACGTAATGAGTTTCATGTTCTGTTATTTGTTATTAAATTTACAGTGGCTCATGAAGGTACTGGAACATTAATTACAGAAAGTTTTTATGAATACATTGTTTGCATTATACGGAACTTTTTTAAATTTCATTAGCATTGTAACGGAACGACTACCATGATCATCGCGACAATAAAATTTGAAAATATTTATGAAAGGCACAAGATATTTATTTTAAATATACACTTACAAGTACTGAAAAATTAACATACAGCATAAGCAGTAGTTGCAAACACACAATATGTACTAAAGATGGTTCCACTAAATATTGTGCCTTAAAAAAAAAGAGAATAATTAATAGAATGAATAATTAACTGATCAAATATTTTGGTAGTCTTTGCAAACTGTACGCCTTTAATAAATATCTTGAAATTTCTATATACATTTTTAAAACCGTTTCAAATTTTACTAACACAGATATAATATCAGAGTTGACAACCACCAAAACCCATTAGTTACTCAAATACTTGACACGACGGATCAGATCCGCAGACTAAAAAGGCAACACCCTTTAAATTGAAGCATTAGATTTAACTAGAATCAAACATACTATAAACTCTTATAATCCAAGTTATAGTACCACGCCAAAACAATTTACTTATAATTCTCTATGAGAATTGATTGTAAATAGTCTACCAAATAAAAAAAAAAATTTTTATACTAATAGAATCGCGTCTCGTTACAGTATTAATGAGATTTCAAAGTGTTTTGTTTAACATATACATACAAAGTTTCTAATAGCGTTTGAATACTTTTGTGAGCCACTGTACATTGTATAATCGTCGTTCGATCTTATGTTCGAGTTATACAATCGGGAACGGAAATAAATGGACACTTAGTGGAAATATGTATCAATGAAATTTCATTAAATACGGCCCATTTATGCAAAAATGAAAGTATTAGTTTCAATTACTTATTAAATAATCTACGTACTCTAAGAGTATATAATAAATAAAAATATGTAAAACCAATATTAGTTTGATTATACTTCTATTTCCATTATTTGCCCACATATCTTTGTCCCACTTGTACATGAAAGTATTTTTGACACGCACATACTGTGGTAAAAACGCAGGATGGTAACTCCGGAAGTAACTTCAGCTGGTCGAGCAAAATTCGTGTGCGAAAAACTACTTGAACTCGATTCGCTGGAGGAGTTTTTCAGCACGGTGATCATCTCTATCGGAGTCGATAAAACGTAATGGTTTCCGACCCATCTGACCGAGTATATGCATCATCCATCACTCATTGTCAGCCGCGCGCTACTACATATATACAAATATATCAAACGGACTAAGGATTCACACTAAGACCCATGGGCAAAGTCCTGATAAATTATCTCGACGACTTGGAGAATGTACCTTTGACCGGTGCTATCTATCTTGAGATTTTGTCAGATGATGTTCGAGGCTAGAGCTTTATGTTTCGAAGAAATCTTGTGCCATTATAAGCTACAGACTCGTCTTTGGAAGATTATCCATTAAATTTTTTATGTCACATAATTTGGCCATTGGTAGATTTTATGCGTATAATAAATTTACCGTGTCGTTGTCCTATCTGATGAGTCATGTTATGGTTATGTAAAGTAACAGATATAAATCTGTTATTTTCTACGATTATTCCACCACTTTGAAAACCTTTCCATTGCATCTTTATATGAAAAGACAGGTTGATTTGATTGAAAAAAGAGAACTAAACTGTTTATGTTCTTTCCATTTAAATAATTTTACAACAACTGAAAATTGCAGGAATTAGGTACTGTAACTTTATCTTCATTGTCCCTTTGACGTGAAAGTAAATATTCGTTTAAACCATAAAGGAAATAGTGGGTTAGATTATGTAGTAAACATTTGTTATCAAGTTCGGTATATGTTGATAAATTTACCATGTCATCATCTATGGAATACAAATTGGAATAAAAATGATAAATTTTTTTTGTGTAAACTTTGACTAGAAAATGTTCAAAGTTAAAATTACCGCAAGAGGCAGTGCAACTGACAAATAGATGAACGACGCGATAAATCTGTTGTGCAATTCATGAATTATAGCGCAGAACACGGTATTCAATATACACGCAATCATGCTCGTATACTAGACAACGATTTATGAGAAGTATGTAATTCGCCAATACGCGACTGGAATTCAAATAAGCATAATCAAAAGCGCGAAGAAGGCGGCGAATGACCATTAAAATTAATAGGTAATACTAACAATAAATTTTTAACGCGATATATATGACCACAGATTTTGAACAAAAGTAAAAAAGTACTGAAAAAAAGAAAAGAAAAGATCGCCACCACACAGAGTTCCCAAGCGACACTTATCTTAGTATTATCGGCGCCCAGCGTTGCTTAACTTCCGTGAAAGGACGAGAACGAATACTTTTTTTATATATGTCGGAGATGAAAGGACATCGGGGCCTTTCTTTTGGAATTTTTGAGAAGATCCCTAATACTATAGTCTACACTATTTATTATAGCTGTACGTAAATAATAAAACTTAGAAGTAGTTGTTATGATTCAAACCGATTATGTTTGCCCGAGATTTGTGACAGTGGGCTTGGGCTCGAGGTGACACAACTGGTCGCTGCCACGTAGCCACGGTCACGGGATGGACGTTTTTACCTAACAGACAAGTGTCAATATCGTGAGACACGCGTTGTGTTAACAATGAAACTCCGGGCAGGAGCAATGTCGCAGCTACGCGGGACTGCCTAGCAACGGCGGCTGGAATTTTGTTGGTATCCCCGGCCAATATACAACAAAACAAACGCGATCGTAAGGAGAGCAAAGTTTTCATCAGTCTTTTATTCTTACGATCACCTTGGAGAATTTTCACATCGTTTTTACGTACAGTATATACCGAGCGTCACAGCGAACGTTACTTTGCGCTTCAAAATATAATATATTCTACGTTTAACAAAGAGTTAGCCCGTTGACCGCGGATTCGTTATTGAACCTAAGAACATTGTCATTAACATCTCGAGCGTCTAATCACCACGGTTATTTGTCAAACTTTGTGAAAATCATATTTATACCAGTAAATATAATCTCTGTTGTACAACAACGATGCCTAGTCCGAATGAAGATTCGTTACACGCCCCTAAATCTAACTATAACCTGACATATACATATATATAAAGTCGTAAATCTCGGGGTAATTCAGGTGATCGATTCTGAAGTCTGAAAATCGAGTTTATTGTGAAAATACCTCAATGAAATACAGGAGTAAACAACAATTAATACCAATCTATAACAGTAAACAATAAATAACAAGTTCTGTGCAATGTCTACCTGAAAATCGACAATCGATTTTCAACGTCCTGAGCTACCGATCTTTCTCCGTCAATCTTCAATGTTTTAAACAATTATTCTTTCTTCTGTAATCTTGTTTATCTCTGACATTGCTCTCTGTCCGTCAGTTTGGGAAATGAGTGTCTCTCAAAATGATTGTCCGTAAAACAAAAAAATGTCGCTCTGTCCGTGAAACAAAGAAAGTCGTGCTGTCCGTAAACGGAGAGAGTCCTTATCACATTTGAACTCTAGGGTGTTTACATATATATAACGTTTATTGTCCAAGAAAGTATATATTACATTTGTATATTCTCAATAAACAAAGAATTTCTATTAGAAAGTGGTTTTGGCAAAAGTAGCGTTACGCGACGGTACGACGTAGCCATACAATATTTTCTGTCCAATTTACATTTTCAAGATTACAGTTTATAATTGAATTCAAGCCGCTCAAAAGCCATACTTCTATACGATATTGTCTTTTCATTCTTCTTCCATCCTGAAAACTTGGTCGCAAAACAGGACAGATCGGTAGCCTACTTTTGGTACCTAGGTGGTACGTAGGTGGTACTAAGGCACTTGAGGGTTGGATGGCGAAGGAGGAGTAGGGAAGGTAAGGGGGATGCCATTTAGATTTATTTATAATATTTACACTTATTTTACAAGGAGAGAGATCGAATGTTGCTGACGTTTTGCGGTTCTCTCATTTCCTTTTCTTTTTATGATTTCGATATCCACCAATACTTTTTTATGTTTTTCTGTTTGTCTTTTGTCTTTGTGCGGCGGGAGAGCCGTATTATACCACCTACTATCTATGGTCTGTCTATTTAAATTTTCTTCGTAAAATATTGTTTTAATTCCTATTTCTCTTTTTACATGGTAAATTATGGGTATATTGTTTTGATCTTGGAGGTAATTTTTCTCATTTAGATATAAGAACTTTTTTGGGAGATATAGCCTGTTTTGAGTGTACCTTTGTGGTATAGCTCGTTTGGAAATAGACAACTGAAAATTAAGCTACTTTTTTTTATCTTTGCAGCTTGAGCTGTGAAGTGATTTCTTACCAGTTTTGGGATGTGACAATCGATGCGGTGTATATTGGCTGAATCCTAGATCTTATTTTTAACGTATTTTTGGAAATCACTATGTTCGGATCTATATGTACTCAGACAAGCCCTGACGCATTTTCTTTTAAATATTCGTGTTTAAATATTCGTATAATTCGTGTTTGGTAACAAAGGATTTTTACACTGTTGTTTAGATGTTTGGATACGAGAACGAATGCTCCCAACGTGGTGTGAGCGTTGGCCGAGGTAGCTTGTTTTATTATTTAATGTTATAGTGCAGATCATTTTTAGTAAATAATGATAATCTAAAATAAAATATACTATTTATTATTTGAAATACATAATAATTTATGCAGTCCCGTTGATACTATCCTGTTGACGATGACATTCCTTGCTCCACTTATCGAAATCTTATCTTTCAACTAAAATACGTCTGGATGTTTTTCAGGTATAGCTTAACACGTTGACTGTAGCAATACTCACGAATATCCGGTTCTTTCTGATCGGAACTGCTCTTTTTTTTGATAGAATAGTGATAAGATCGTTTACGTATTAATGAATATATTCTTTCTGCAAAAGTGCATTTTTTCGCACCGTATTTTGCTGAAAAGCACTATATTATACACACAGTATTATTCATACTTGCGGCTATTGTTTATTCTCCGTCCATCACGTTGTGTATCACATAGCAAGCGATATATTAGCTATTAAGACAGATCGCAGAATTAGGTCAACAGGGATCATATCTTACACATCCAGTCGTAGCCACCTTCAGTTGTAGCCTACAAGAAAAATGCCACATTTTTTTATGCTGAATTTGCGACCAGAAACATACAGTTGTAATCGAAACTTGCATATTATTATTAATTTTATATTCAATACTTTCCAGCATGTTAGTAACAATAATCTATTTTGAGACATATAGTAAAGTAAAACTCCGTTTTCTAAAATATAATAAAATTATAATAAAATAATGAAACTTTCTTTCGCCTGTCACTGTAATTACAATTTTCGAGAGCAATGTATAATAACATTATACTTACAATAAATGTTGTAATGGTCATATTTCAACTATCATGAATTTACCGCCAGTACTTAGTTTCTTATGGACGGAACTCTATGCCATAAATTCCTGCATTTGATAAGGACAAGTCGGAATACAATGGAGCCTCCATTAAGCGGAATCCGATTATCAACCATTTTAATTAACTGGTATCTTTGTCATCCCGCCTTTCAATTATCCGACGTAGAAGTGATACAAGCTATAATTGTATTTTCAGTTCATCTTCTTCTGAATCATCCTGAAGTCAAAATTTGTCATTGTACTTTATGGATGTGGTCGAGAGTTTATACTCTCGTCAGTATCATCACTGACGATGAAGCTAACTGTAATGTTGGCGCAACATCTAACTGTAATATCAAGTATGATAATCCAGGCCGCTAAAACAGCATGAAAACTCTTCAGATCATTTCTATTATTTAAGACGAGGGTGTATAGTAATTCAAAGTTATTTGTATAGCGACTTATTTATTTAATAGATTTATTTACAACGATTGATACAGAAAACTATGATTTTTAACTTAGAGCTATTTCTTAATGTACTAGTGTAATACAACTAAAATAATTAAATTGGTACAACTAGTCAATTTCTCTGACAACTAACAACTCACAACTCGCAACTAACTTTCTCCACCAAAACATTCCTTTGTCACAGTTTTCGTATTCGCAACATACGTCGCGTGCGCTTTTTCCAAGTGTCTATTTTCTTCAGTTCTGGTGGACCACATGGCCCATTGGAATTTTCCATTCTTTCTGGCTCGTCAGTACTTTCTTCACTTTCTATCTGCATTTACCGAATGTCCAGCTGGACAAATTGTAAAGCGCAAATTAAATAATAAAAAAAATCTTTTTATCTGCACTATAGTTTGTGCTCCTAACAAATGTTTCTTTTTTATAATTATTCCACGATACTAGATTTGTGTCGCGAAACATTTTCAAATTCAATGTTGAAATTTGCGTGGAATAATAAATTCGTATATTACCAAACAGCATTAATCTTTAACGTAACAACGAACGAATAAAAAAATATTATGTAATTTAAGCCAAGCGAGAGAAAGAGAGAGAGAGAGAAAGAGAGAGAGTTAAGAAAGAATATGAAAAACGAGAGATTCTAGTAACATTATGGTGAAGAGATATTATACAGAATGTGTCACCCAATTGGAGCGGATTATATCTCCAATTTGGTGAGAGTTATGAAAAAAATGGTCCAGAGAAAAATTGAACGATACCGTAATGTCTATTTTCGTACGACCTGGTGCTTCACAAAAATGTGAATTTTTAAACAGTAATTTTTTTTGAAACAGAATTGCATACTTTTTTACCCGCATCAATTCGTCGTTCCGTGTGTTAAAATATTGCAGTACAATTTTTAAAAAACAATATTTCGTTAGATGTCTCCATTTTGATAAACCATGTACTGTATTAAAGAAGATGTTTCAAGGTCCCACCTTCGCATAGTAAGCATTTCATACATCGTTTCTTTATATTTTTCTCAACGAAATTGAATTAATATGGTCACTATTTGCATTTGAATAATGTAGTTAGTTTAATTCATTTCTTCTAGTCTTTGTTACGTTTCACATGAGCGCGCACGCCAGGAATGCTGGCTACGTGTTAAAATGATTAGATGTGATATGTAGTATCTAGCAGTTGACACACTTAACACTAGAACTACCACACCAGACAAATTGACTGGTTTTACAATTTTATTTTAAAATCCCTATTTCATGTTATATTTTTTTTCCACAATGATGTAATGACTTTGGCAACGATAACTAAAAGAATAATATAACGAATTTTATTTTGTTTTTTATGCATTCAAACTGAAAATAACTTTATCAAGGCTACTTATACCAATACCAGTCAAAATAACTGATACTTGTCAAGGTGTAAAAGGGTCCTGCAGTCTGTTTATCAAACCCCAATTAACCAGTTTCCTCGTTTTCTACAACTTGTCACACGTTTCTAAAATTTTTACTGCGTATCATTCGATATGACGATATCAGTTATCAGGAAATTCCGAATCGATCGCTAGATCGCTAACAATAGAAATATCACACCAGTGAAGATGACTGTTTCTACAATTTTATAAACGTACCAACCCTCTTTTAGGGATCATGGTCGCAAATGGATTAATAATATCAAAAATGTACTACATAACATGGAATTTCTTCTGTAAGAAAGTAATAAATCAATAAATATAAAAATGGTTTTGATAGGAATAGCTTCGTGTTAATTATCGGTAGTTCTAGTGTTAAGCCCTAACTGACTTATCAATACGGTACGAAACAAGCATCGCATCTTAACCCACTTGCATACAAGCACGGATTAATCCGTGCGCTGTGACTGTCTTCTATGACCAAGCGCGGATTATTACGCGCGCTGCGACTGATTCTTTTTATTTCCATTTTAATCTAAATAATTTTTTTTTAAATAAATAATTGTTACTTTTTTCCTCTGTTATAAAGAATGTAAGATGCGATGTTATAACATTGTGTATCAATCGTTTTGAACAGTAAATTTTCGATAAACACCATGAAGAATTCGGATTCATTTACTGCACCTACGACCGACTGCGCGCGGTGATAAGAACCAGTCCTCTTAACACGTTGACGCCGGTGTCAGGTAATAATAAAAAAAACCAGGTTTTATAAGAAGGCGAGTGAGCAATGGCACATTTGTATGCTTTATTAGCTGCAGATTACAAACTAAACTTGCAGACTAAAGAACCGGCGTTTTTATCTCTTCATTATGACTCACATATCTTATGGGTGGGAGTCTGGCTATTGTATTTTCTCTTAGCTATCGCACGACTAGGTGTTATCGACATATCCGATGTCGGCGGATGCCTGGCTTTTGGGTGGTCATTACACCGGCGCGACCCACCAGTGGGTCAGACGTGTCTGTCCCGAGGTGCGGTGGTGGGTCACACATGTATTTCACGAAATAGGTAGTATAAAATAGGTTTACATTATTTTATCTCAACATTATAAGCAGACATACAATAGTAAAAACATTACAATTCAATATTATAAACTTAACATAATTATTTCCTTTCTTCGCGCAATTTTTTAAAACAAGTTAGGCAGAGTGCCGGCTGGCTCTTACAACGATCGCAATATGTTGTTACTTTTTTCGTCCTTTCGCGGCATACTCTCTACCTTTTATTCTAGAAATGCGTTTACAACTTTCTTTACACCGCCGTTTCGTTTTTCTCGCGGGTCCTTGGCACGACTGCAGAAAATGTGATCGTTTTTTCGGTAGTACTTCATTTTCACTTGGCATTTCTTCTCTATGGGGATTCACTATATTTAAAAGGTGATAAATAATTTCTTCGTAAAATTTTAGAAGTTTAATACTTTTAGTACCCCATTTTCTATGTACATACCACGCATTTACGAGGCAAGTCCCACATATTAATCCTATTACAATTTTTTTATACCATTTTATGGTTCTGTGTAAACAACTATAATAGGATAACATCTGATCGGATAGCATCATTATAAAAAAAAAAAAAAAACGGTGTCTGGCTTTAATTGACTATTTTTCCCCTGAACAATAACTCACCTATGATTTTTGGAAGTAGCTAGCATACATACAGGCCTTTTGTCCATTTTACGTAACCAAACACTATTTGCATGTTCCTTGCGCGCGTTGTTGTTCTCCGACGGACATGCATGACTATTCTTTTTTCCTGTAGGAAATTGAAAAGTTTTTTGATTCGCGCTATGAACGTTTTTTATAGAAA
Organism: Bombus hortorum; assembly: GCA_905332935.1. NCBI lineage: Eukaryota > Metazoa > Arthropoda > Insecta > Hymenoptera > Apidae > Bombus > Bombus hortorum. The sequence goes on from HG995199.1 coordinate 11,646,122, forward strand.
AATGTTCACAGAATTGCATGCGATGGTCAGAATTTGCGTGAGACCTCTACTTTTTGAGAAAAATCGAAAAGAGTACAAAATTAGGGCCAAAGCTGGTCCCGTCAGCTTTACCTAAAATTTATAGATATATGTAAATTGATATTGACAAACTATTGTATATCAATGTATTAGTCGAAGTCGACGGAATTTATTGAACCAAACAGGAATCGTATGGCTTTTGTAATTTTGCTATAAATTGAGGTCAAAGTTGAAAAATTGCGGTCGTGTCGAACAGTCTAATGTGACCCACCGCCGCCCCACGGAGAAAACCATGAATATCGGCGCCGGCGTCAACGTGTTAAATGGGTGCGTCCTAAGCGTCACTCGTGCGATGTAACAAGATCGTATTTATCGTCCGGACCGTTTGAAATTTGATTTTTCTCGCATCACACGCATGCTACACATTGAACAGATCCTCGGCACTCAAGCACATCGCAATTTCCTTTTTGTATCGGCGAGACTGATACTAACGCAACAATGAAACTCTTTTATTTTGAATTTTTTGTTAATAAAAATGTCACTAACACTGATGAGGTTTTCATGATTAATTTGAGACCAAACACGACACTGTTATAAAATTGGGCAATTCCTGTGCATAATTGCACGATCCTCATCCACACTGCCGGAATCTCGACAGTCCGCCGCGATCGAGTAGTGTAACATGATCCAACGTCAGATATCGAGAGACAATGTATCTAGATACTAATTTGAAAGTAAAACTTTTTTATTTTTGACACTGTTAAAATTAAACTTTTACTAACGTATAATTTTTCTGACTAAAATGAGGCCGGACACGACACAATTTAAATTATATTTATTTATTGATATATATCATTAGAATTATATCGTTTATTGATATGATTCTCATGTATTAAATAACCAAATATGCTGCAAATTATGCCGTGTTTGGTATCAGAAAAATTTAAGACAAATTTTGTTGGTAAAAGTTTCATTGTTCACAAATCAAAAATTAAAAAATTTGGTTTTGGAGTTAAAGGTATCAGCTTATCGCGCCCTTTAATATTTGCTGAACACTTTGATTTTCATGCCTCTTTCTCATTCACTCGCATTGTCGTTTGCTTCGTTCGGCATGTCTAACATGTCAGTTTCAAGGAATAGAATTGTTTCTACCTCTGCAGAACTGCAATACTTGGGTTCCGATTTTTGTGCAATTATCGAATGTTTCCTGTATTCATGTATAAAATTTGCTATAAAATATTATAACAATATCAAGTTTGGTCTCATTTCAATCAGGAAAATTTATGGAGACGAAAGCAATCCTCTCGAGTGTCTGATTAATGTCTGAAACAGTCACTTGGCCCATGCGACTGATAAAAATGAAACCAATCAAGTCGATACCGGTGACAATGCTGCGATAGTAACGATTACTGCGCAAGTAACGATTTTAACGAAAGATGTTTCAAATAAAGGTTGAACGGTATTATCACGTAGGAGACACAAGAAATCACGAAATTGACAGATTTGCTTACCTGTGTTGATAAAACATATTGATGTGGGCTTTCCTTCGATGTATTGAGTTGAAGTTAAAGTTTCACCTGGTCCTATCTCGTTATCGGTGTTCTGGAATGGTAATATAATCTCGATGATCGTTATTATAGTATCGGGAATGTCAAAATGTTTTGTATAGTATATATTGCTATGGTGAGCCACTGTATGTTGCAAATGTTGAGTTTGAATCACAAATGGTTGAGCCAGAATTACGTTTCGATTGGATCTGTATAAGTGGCAAAAGGCAAAATAGATATCAATTTCAGAACTTGCTAAAAATTATCTAACTATACTAGTGACGTAGATTATGATAGAATGGTGTGTTTCACTTGAGGAAATATTGTTACGACGAAAAGGAACCATTTACGCCTGCTGTCAGTATATGTAGACACAGTAGTCCTTTTCATAGCGGCGGGGCAGCCAGCTACGCTCGTTAAGGCCCGTTGTTAAAAACTTGCACGTTGCGAGTTCGAATCCTCGCGTTCGATGACTATTATTTGAGAAGAAGGTTACAGATGTAGGTAACTACAACAGGGAAGAAGCAAGCAAGTGGTGGTGATATCCTTGCGTTTGAAACTGTAATAATTAGTACCTTAAGCTACTAATACTAATAGGTGATCGGGAAAAGCCACCACCCTCTCACCAGGGCTTTAACGATATCACGCTTAAGGACTAATAATGTCCCGCTCGTGGAGGTTTTAGCCGGTAAGAATCCGGCACTACCTTCCGCCACCTCCCTCGCTATTCTTCCCGCGAGGCGCGGAAGGTGTCTATGAAGATTTCCTCCACGTAAAAAAAAAAAAAAAAAATTTTTTTATAGCAAAACAGATTACTTGATTAGTCTTTTTTTAACCGAAATGATATACTTTTTACTATTATCTACAATCTTATATTACATCATATAAATATTCGTTTCTTATATATTGCGTGAATGTATTTAAATATACGGGTATTTCGTTGTGCAGTATTAATCACACGAAATACATAAAATATAAATATGTTAGGAATTACTAGGATTAAAACATGGATTTATTGATTATGGGTGTATTTTTAATACACGTTCAGAACCATAGCTTCAATTTTCTATGTTTCCTATGGAGCTACTGATTTATACATCTAAAGTAGTGTCTATTGATAACATAGTAATAATATATTTTTCTCCTTTGTACGTATATTCCTACGTATATTTAAACTACTATAATCTACTATTTTTAAATATGACTTATGACTTATAAATACTCTATACTAAGAATCAAGTATCAAATATTGAATATCGTGCTAACATTAACATCCAAAGTCTCTCTATAAATTTGGAAGAACTTTTTAGTCTGCTAGAGTTATGTAATAGGTTAACAGAAATATTCTATTTTTTTGTCAGGTGAGGTATTTTTTCCTGAGGGTGAGCTTGCGTGAAAGCCGGATTGCAGTAATCGCGTCGGCGTTATCGTGCGTAATAGTCCTGTTGAAACTAGCATGCTACAGGTTCATATTTTCAGAAGCATAACCAGACCAAACAAATATTAAAGAGAGATCCTTTTAACCTCTAAATATCGTAACATATAGTCAAAAATTGAGTTACAACTTAAAAGGTTTGAATATTTGTTCTTTGTAAGTGATTTTCATCATTATCATGAATTTCTATTCTATTCTATATGATTATTTAATTATATCCTTCTTTAAAATAGAGTTAGAACAGTCAAGAATATATGTATATTTTACTTTCGATATTTTGTATATATATATATGAGGTACATTTTGTATTTTTTATACATTTAGAATTCGTAGAATCGCATGTATAATAGAGTGTATATACCGAGTACAATCGCTGGAGTAGTAGTACTTGGGCAAAGAAATGTTTAAGACGTAAAGATTTCTTGCACCATCCACATTTAATTGTAGCTGTTTTGACAGGATAAGCACTTAGGTGCTGCGTTCGGTGGTACAAGTGGAGTGGGGGTAATTCCCCATGCAAAGAAACTCGAAATGCGAAAAAACTGTAGAATAATTTTTGACATTGGCCTGTTATCAGATTTCTGCATGTCAAGGAACGTGACTTGTTTCAGTTTTAAAACATGTGCTAACTTATCTTTGATACAACGTACAATAATAGTCGCGTAATACTAGAAATATATTTTTTCTCGGTGTGTACGATCATAGAATATTAAAAATAAGTATAGAAAGGTGGAAAAATAAAAAAGCTAACAACCACACGGAGTTCCCAAGCGGTCACCCATCTAAGTACTATCCGTGCCCAGCGTTGCTTAACTTTCGTGATCGGACGAGAACGAGTGCTCTCAACGCGGTATCAGCGTTAGCTGCAATCGCTGGTTTTGTTATTTAACACATTGACTGTCAGGTGTGTTTCCAAGGAAATCTCCGTTCTCTGGTAGATACACCCATCGTTATTTTAGTAATGCGAGTCGCTCAAGCGGTGGTCTCAAGAATGATCCCTCGTTTCGTTTGTTCGCAATATTCAAACCACTAGTTGTTGTTGAATATAACGAAGGAAAGTGTGGTATAGATTATTCCGACCAAATGGTTTCTTATGCCACCACAATTAGAAAAGGAATCAAATGGTAAGACAGAGGGACGAAAAGGATTCTAAAGCAGAAAGACAAATTCACAGTCAGTGTCAGAGGAGAAGTCAGAGGGTGCGAGATGCGTTGTCGAGATAGAATTGCTAGCGTTGTCGAGGGAGTGTGGTCCGCGTGAGAGAGAGAGAGAGAGAGAGAGAGAGAGAGAGAGAGAGAGAGAGAGTGAGAGAGGATTAGGATTTAGTTAACTAAGGTTCTTCTAACGAACAAATAGTCTGTGTCTTAACAGTCCCTAAATCTATCACCTACTGCGGGAAGATACGGGAAATCAGCTTTTCTCACGAACGATGCTTCCCGCTAGCAGCTTTCTCTCAAGGGCGGTTAGCATCCTTCTACAGCCACCAACATAGAAATTAACCAATTAACAGCAACATCCATTTCCCTCACTTTCCGAACATATGTTTTCTTTGACGTATCCGATGATCTCGTGCCCTTAGACACACCCCATCATAGTTTTCCTCTGCAGCATCATCGTGATGGAAAGTCAGTCGTTAGACGCCTGTCCTAATCGATAGTTGGTAGTCAGCAGTAATAATTTATCCGAGTTTCTATCCATTTTAAGCAATCATCATTCGAACTTGTAATCGCGAATCGCGAACCGCTAATGATAATCGCCAGGTCTACGCATAGTGTACATATAGTGTATATGTTAATAAATATATATTGTTAGATATACTCAAGTGTGATATACGCGCTGGAAGCATATTGGGAAGCAAAGTTTAAATCTTCAGAATGCGGAACGTTTTGGAACGAGAAAAATTAGTCGAAAATAGCGACTCGATCGAATCAAAAGTGAGAATGGAATGTTCGATCAAATTCTTGCAGAAACGAGTTTCAACTGCGTTCTAAATCACATTGTATAAATTTCTCACCGTTTCTACTTTTTACAAGCCTCTGAACCACCTTTTACTATAAAATCGAAACGAGAAAACGCAAGATGTATAGATAATCTTGGTACAAGCAGAAAATGTAGAGTGATATTTTTTGATGCAAGACTTGGTTCTCAAGAAACTCCACGATGAAATTTCGTCAAGTACGCGAGCAATTGAAAGGGACAATCGACATTTCTTTCTTCGCACTTAGGTACTGCGTTCGGTGGTACAAGTGGAGTGGGGGTAATTCCCCATGCAAAGAAACTCGAAATGGGAAAAAACTGTAGAATAATTTTTGACATTGGCCTGTTATCAGATTTCTGCATGTCAAGGAACGTGACTTGTTTCAGTTTTAAAACATGTGCTAACTTATCTTTGATACAACGTACAATAATAGTCGCGTAATACTAGAAATATATTTTTTTCTCGGTGTGTACGATCATAGAATATTAAAAATAAGTATAGAAAGGTGGAAAAATAAAAAAGCTAACAACCACACGGAGTTCCCAAGCGGTCACCCATCTAAGTACTATCCGTGCCCAGCGTTGCTTAAACTTTCGTGATCGGACGAGAACGAGTGCTCTCAACGCGGTATCAGCGTTAGCTGCAATCGCTGGTTTTGTTATTTAACACATTGACTGTCAGGTGTGTTTCCAAGGAAATCTCCGTTCTCTGGTAGATACACCCATCGTTATTTTAGTAATGCGAGTCGCTCAAGCGGTGGTCTCAAGAATGATCCCTCGTTTCGTTTGTTCGCAATATTCAAACCACTAGTTGTTGTTGAATATAACGAAGGAAAGTGTGGTATAGATTATTCCGACCAAATGGTTTCTTATGCCACCACAATTAGAAAAGGAATCAAATGGTACAGAAAACTTGGCGTCCAACTTCTTCTGCGAAGTTCTGTTGAAAACGCTTTAACGGTTTACAAAATTGTAACAAGAAGAGGTATGAATATTAGAATATTTAGAGAGTTATTAGCTGAAAAATTATTAGGGTTGTCTGAAAATACAAAAAATCCTTGTCTTCGACGGAATCAGCATAATATCGCCGTTTGGAAAAATCAATTCGGAAGACGCGCATGCAAATAAAATATGTTATGCAAATAAAAGACGTCGAATGGACCGAACAAAGACACAAAAAATTTAAAGAAAACAACAATTAATTGTCCAAATTGTCTCGACCAACCTCAGCTATGTATAGAATGCTTTAAAGCTTTACATTCTAAATAATTTTGTTAATAAACCATTTTCGTATTACTTTTATAACAATTCAATAGTTTTATTATTATGGAATATCTTTCCAAATACCTACGACGATCCTTGCGCAAGTAGTGAAATAAGCGACACCCGAATACGGGTTACACTACCCTACCAGAAACCTTGATGACACCCGAATACGGGTGTCGTGGAAATCAACGTGTTAATATTAATTTATAGAAAAATATTTAAAAAAGCATACAAATGTGTGTGAAAATAAACGGTACTTGTATACGTACATCCAGATGCGTAAACTTTGGCTTCGTTTCCAAGAAAATGAATTGTAAAGTTCCGTCATCTAGGTACGCGTGCACTTGAAAAGTAACGAGAGTCAAGTGGACGGAGCTTCATAATTGATTTTCTGAAAAATCTTGTATTAAAAATTGCTTTGTGCAGGCAATCATACCCTTTCGGTTTGTCCCGCCAAACAGGCTTTCAAGCGCACGCGAACTTAACTAAATTGTATAGTAGATTTTTCTTGGAAAACAGAGTCTAACATCGAAAATTGTCACTTTACATTTTCCACTTGGTCTTGTATGGCGTATCAAACCCGTGTAAGATATACTCTGTGTATTGAGAACAGTTTCTTTATATTTTTATCTAAATTAGAAGAATTTGTAAAGAAAAGAGGGCATGAAAAAGAAAAGGCAACGACCAAAGGGTCACAGAGGAACTGGAGGAACAGATAGCTGACATCGATATTATATTTGTGATTCTTAGAGTTTCAATCGTGTTTATATTTTCATTGGTAAGTTTTCGTGAACATAGAAGTTTACTTGTTCAGGGAGATTTAAGAATGTTCAGTGCAACAACGTACTAATAAAAGCACAATAAAAACCCGAAGAAATATACGTCATTCAATCAACGTGAAAGTTTCAAATTTAAAAATCAAATTAATTGTGTTGGAAGGTACGAGTGATGTCGCCATTAAAATTTTGTACCTTGAGTTTTAGTAAAGAAGTCGTCACAGCAACCGAATAGACGAAACTAAAAGAGTTTCTCTCGTGATGAAGTTAGAACAGTCACGTAATTTCCTTCCTATTCGCTCCCCGCATTTAAACCACTATTTTTCGAGCTTCGCGAGTTTGAATTCACGAACAAGGTTCTTTTCAAGAAGGTCTTATTTGATCTAATAGTAAAAACCTTATTTAATTTAATCTAATTTGACTTAATCGTATGAGATTCAGTGAAGAACATAACTCAACCAATAAATATACAAACCACAGTATATACAAAATAAATAGCAGAAACATTTTGCATGATCGGATCTAATATAAACGAGTTTTTAATGTCGTGCATGTTTTTTTAATTGCTTGCAATAACTAAAGAAATAATAAATATTTATTGATTCACTTTTGTTCAGTGTTGTATGACCTTTGTCGTTGAATCAAATAGACTGTATATTGTAGACATACGCAATGGACAAAAGAAAGGTTAAAAGTTATTGCATTATAATTTTGGTAAACAAAATAGATAATCATTATTAATATCGTGAAAAATATATAATATGATGTTACTAATACTACTATCCAGATTCTAATTTCAAACTTTCTTCTGACCATTATTGTATTATAGACTGAACTACTACCTATAATATATATATGTCGGGTTATAGTTAAATTTAGGGGCGTGTAACGAATCTTGATTAGGACTAGCCATAAAATGAACTAAAATGGACTTCAAATTTGATAATAATGGCTTTTATTTATTTATTTACAAAAAATGTTGGTACAAAGTCATTTACAAATACGGACAGAAGGTATCCAAAGATATTTCAGCTGAACTTCCTGAAAATACGATAACACTACTACTAAAATACGATTCGTATCAACTTCTTGGAAAGAAATATTTTTAGGTGGGAACGGGAGGAAAGGGTAACTCGAAAACGATGAATTTTCAATTTTTTTTAACACCGTTTACCAACTATTACCGAATATTATGACATTCACCGAAATATGACATTAATGGAAAATGGGATTATATTACAGATGGCATACTTTACTTGTACACAGAGTTTCGTAGTTTTTTTAATTTCTGGATCGTCAAATCCTCCTTGTCAGCAACAAATAAGCAAGAATTTTATCTCGAATATTAAAAAACTGCCATTTATTCGGAAATCAAGAATCATAACGACGTAAGGTAGTTCATCGCTATTTTTCATAAAATAGTATATTCTGCATTTATTGTATTTTTCCAAGTAATAAAAATTGATTTATAACTTAATTTAGGATAAAAATACTAAATTCAAATTCTCAAGATTTTGTCTTATTCCCTTGTGATTTCCAATCAGTTATTTAATGTGCAGTCAGTTTTTGACGATATGTTACAATATTTAGAGGTTAAAAAGATCTCTATTTAACATTTGTTTGGTCTAGTTATGCTTCTAAAAATACGAATGTGTAGAAATCGTGCAGCATGCTAGTTTTAACAGGACTATTACGCACGACAACGCCGACGCGATTACTGCGAGGCGGCTTTGACGCAAGCCCACCGTCAGGAAAAACCCACTGACAAAAAAAAATAGAATATTACTGTTAACCGATTACATAACTCTAGCAGACTAAAAAGTTCTTCCAAATTTATAGGGAGACTTTGGATGTTAATGTTAGCACGATATTCAATATTTGATACTTGATTCTTAGTATAGAGTATTTATAAGTCATAAGTCATATTTAAAAATAGTTGATTATAGTAATTTAAATATACGTAGGAATATACGTACAAAGGAGAAAAATATATTATTACTATGTTATCAATAGACACTACTTTACATGTATAAATTAGTAGCTCCATAGGAAACATAGAAATTTGAAGTTATGGATTTGAACGTGTATTAAAAATACACCCATAAGCAATAATTGTCTTAATCCTAGTAATTCTTAACATATTTATATTTTATGTATTTCGTGTGATTATTACTGCACAACGAAATACCCGTATATTTAAATACATTTACGCAAGTAGCATATATAAGAAACGAATATTTATATGATGTAATCTAAGATTCTAGATAATAGTAAAAAATATATCATCTCGGTTAAAAAAGACTAATCAAGTAATCTGTTTTGCTATAAGAAAAAAATTTTTTTTTTTTTTTAACGTGGAGGAAATCTTCATAGACACCTTCCACCTTGTTGGAAGGGAGTGGCAGGCAGGTGGTGGCAGAAGGTAGTGCCGGATTCTTACCGGCTAAAACCTCCACGGGCGGGACATTAGTTGTGCCTAGTTTCATGATTTCGGCATCAAGCCTGCTGAGAAATGTTTGGCGCGTGTGGTGGGGGGCGGTGTTGTGCTGCTTTTTTCCAAGCACCTTTTTTTACCATCATCGCATAAGGTATTAACTACAACACATACGCAATGACGGCACTTGCCCCTCCTTGCTATTATTGTATATTACAATGGTGACTAAAACACCATTTTGGAGTATCCCATTTTATTCGGGAAAATACTCCCATAGCATGATTCGAACTCGAGACGACGGCGTCCGTCTTTATGCATTGGCCTTAACGACCGTAGCTGGCTGCCCCGCCGGTACGAACAGGACTACTGTGTTTACATCTTCTTACAACAGGCGTAGATGGTTCCTTTTCGTCCTAACAATGTTTCCCCAAGTGAAACACATCATTCTATCATAATCTACGTTGCTAGTGTAGTTAGATACTATTTAGCAAGTTCTGAAATTGATATCTATTTTGCCTTTTGCCACTTATACAGATCCAAATCGAAGCGTAATTCTGGCTTAACCATTAGTGTTTCAAACTCAACATTTGCAACATACAATGGCCTACGAAAGCAATATATACTATACTAAACATTTTGAAATTTCATTAGCACTGTAACAGAACACTACTATCGTCACTGTATTGGTAAAATTTGAAACGAATCTGAAAATAAATGTAGAATTTGCAAAATATTGATTGCAAAGCTGACCAAAGTATTTGGACATTCAATTATTCGCTACATTAATAAGCCACAATGTGTAGTAGTGAGAGGACCTTTGGTGTCAATTGAATGTTTAAAACTAATATTCATTCCGTGTATTAACGTTTTATTGTGAGTGAGTGTTTACAAATGTATGTGCTGTAACTGCAATATACATTTTCCGATTGGTTTCAAATTTTATTATTATAATAATGTAGTATCGTGGACAAAGGGCCTAAAAGATATCGGGTAAACCATAAACATTGTCGCGAGCCGATGTGCCGATAGGCTTATCAATATGCCGTCGATCCTTCACTTGAAGAGTTTCGTAGAAAGAAAGGCCTACGTGACCCTGGCCACGAGCGGTTGGGGAACACGTGCGGGTTGGGGCTAACACGATGGGACAAAGGGGATGCGAAGGCAAAAATACAAATTCACAGTCAATGTCAGTGGAGAAGTCAGAGAGTGCGAATCGCGTTGTGAAGATAAAGTTGCTAGCGTTGTCGAGAGAGTGTTCCGCGTGAGAGAGAGAGAGAGAGAGAGAGAGAGAGGAGAGAGAGAGAGAGCGTTGGATCCGTTGTGACTAGTGTTGCAAATTAACTATTGAGTTGTCTAAAGTATAGTATGTTATTGTTATTAGTTCTCGTTAAACAACCATCGTTCTTCTGTTTAACGAACATCTGTACAATCCATATATTTATAAATAAATCATTATTATTAGTATTTCCTGACACTACAATAACAATCGTTGTGTTTTGTTACAGTGCTAATGAAATATCGGAAAGTTTCGTATAATGCACATAATGTATTGATAAAGGAATTCTATAGTAAGTGTTTGAATATTATCGTGAACCGCTGTGTATTTGTTTCGCAAATTATTATACTTTCTTAAATATTCGGGAATTTTGTTATACGTTAATAATCACTCGAAATGAAATATGAATATGTTAATACACGTGTACCTGTGTATTAACACGTTCGTCGCCCAGCGTGATTCGACTAAGTTTCCTGCGGGGCCCAAATCCCACCGCCGGTACGTAGAATGTAAATAGTGCAACAAGCAGGAGTTTATCGTTTATCGCCGTCGATTCTTTGTTTATCCCCTTCGATTCATTGTAAAGAAAAGATCATTTATTTCTGAAATGGAGAAAGCGATAAGCTTTCCAGCTAGAGTGTTCTGAGGGATCTCATGGCAGATATTTGAAAGTATACGTGAAAGTGAGGAGAGTAGTGATAACGGAGTCTACAACTATTGTTCGAAGTTCCCAAAATCACCCCAAGCGTGTTTGGAATGTTTTAACGAATATCATGCGATATAGAATAATGTAATATATTATGCAGAATATAAATTAATAAAAAGTATGGTATAATGTGTTTTTAATATTTTTATGTTGTATATCCTATATATAATATCGTATATTTAATTAACTCGAACAAGAAGAGCGTCACCATACTTTGGTGACGGGGCCCCCACGGAAGTATACCTGTCACATAGATATGTGCGACGTGGCGATGAACATGTTAATACAAGTTTAAGAAAAACAATCAATGTTATGAGATACGAAGAACGTGAATTACTGAAACCGGGAAATAGGAAATAGAATATTAAATAAAACTGCAAAGGTGTTTCAATGTTCCGCTAAAGAAATTCAGCGGAAAATTTATAACATAAATAATCAAATAAAGTACATATTATAAAGTAAATAAAGTTAAATATATAGACATGTTATTTAAATATTAAAATTGTATATGTCACAAAAACTAAAAATGTGTAAAAGAAAGAAAAGATGACAACGGAATAGATGAGGTAAAGGTTTCCAATTGGCCTTACTTTGGTGCCTTGAAATTTTTAATATTAAATATTTAACAGAATCGTCATACATAGAGGCATCGATGACTATTGTAAGTAAAATAGTTCATACATTATTTTTTCACTCGTTTGTTGGATGCATTATAAAGAAATGTCAATTACACATGTCTATATTGCCATGAGCCTTTGCCATATGATGCCATAAAAAATTCTTTGAATTATCTTTTACCTCTTTTTACGAATATGTGTAATTATTCCGCTTTCCACGATTCAACAGAAGAGAAACATTTTCAGAAATGCTTTCGGTTCGCAAAAGCCTGGTATTATTTAATGATAATGTTGATCTTCATAATCGATCAATGTTGGATTCAAGTAATGTGTATGTGAGGAACTTGAGTTCAATAAAAATTTGTGAAACGTACATATCGCTAGATCAATATTTGTTACAATTTCTGCCTCGACGTTCATATTCATATTCATTCATTTTCGTAAAACCCAATATTTGTTAGCAATTATTTCAAAGGAATTTTCGCTATACGACGTACTGTAGATAATCTGTAGTTAAAAATACGGTTTAGTGCGAGTTTATTTCAAAATGGACAAGGTTTTATTATATACGACTTCGTTGTCAACGCGATGTCAATGACAAAACAATACGAAACAGTAAGGATTCTGCATTAGGAAGATGTATAGTGCTTTGTTCCTGTCACGTCCCGCGATCCGTAGCGAAAGTAAAATTGATAAATTCTCCTAAACCTAAAATTCTCATAAATTCCCGAATATTTAAGAAAGTATAATAATTTGCGAAACAAATACACAGCGGTTCACGATAATATTCGAACACTTACAAGAGAATTATTATGTGCATTATGTGGAAACATTATTACGAAACATTTTGATATTTCATTAGCACTGTAAGGAGACACGATGATCGTTATTGTAGTACCGGGAATTTCAAAATGTTTTGTATGGTATATATTGCTTTGGTCAGCCACTGTATGTTGCAAATGTTGAGTTTGAAACACAAATGGTTAAGCCAGAATTACGCTTCGATTTGGATCTGTATAAGTGGCAAAAGGCAAAATAAATATCAATTTCAGAACTTGCTAAAAAGTATCTAAATATACTAGCAACGTAGATTATGATAGAATGATGTGTTTCACTTGGGGAAACATTGTTAGGACGAAAAGGAACCATTTACGCCTGCTGTCAGTATATGTAGACACAGTAGTCCTTTTCATAGCGGCGGGGCAGCCAGCTACGCTCGTTAAGGCCCGTTGTTAAAAACCTGCACGTTGCGAGTTCGAATCCTCGCGTTCGATGACTATTATTTGAGAAGAAGGTTACAGATGTAGGTAACTACAACAGGGAAGAAGCAAGCAAGTGGTGGTGATATCCTTGCGTTTGAAACTGTAATAATTAGTACCTTAAGCTACTAATACTAATAGGTGATCGGGAAAAGCCACCACCCTCTCACCAGGGCTTTAACGATATCACGCTTAAGGACTAATAATGTCCCGCTCGTGGAGGTTTTAGCCGGTAAGAATCCGGCACTACCCTCCGCCACCTCCCTCGCTATTCTTCCCGCGAGGCGCGGAAGGTGTCTATGAAGATTTCCTCCACGTAAAAAAAAAAAAAAAAATTTTTTTATAGCAAAACAGATTACTTGATTAGTCTTTTTTTAACCGAAATGATATACTTTTTACTATTATCTACAATCTTATATTACATCATATAAATATTCGTTTCTTATATATTGCTCCTTGCGTGAATGTATTTAAATATACGGGTATTTCGTTGTGCAGTATTAATCACACGAAATACATAAAATATAAATATGTTAGGAATTACTAGGATTAAAACATGGATTTATTGATTATGGGTGTATTCTTAATACACGTTCAAAACCATAACTTCAAATTTCTATGTTTCCTATGGAGCTACTAATTTATACATGTAAAGTAGTGTCTATTGATAACATAGTAATAATATATTTTTCTCCTCTGTACGTATATTCCTACGTATATTTAAATTACTATAATCAACTATTTTTAAATATGACTTATGACTTATAAATACTCTATACTAAGAATACTCTATACTATCAAATATTGAATATCGTGCTAACATTAACATCCAAAGTCTCTCTATAAAATTGGAAGAACTTTTTAGTCTGCTAGAGTTATGTAATCGGTTAACAGTAATATTCTATTTTTTTGTCAGTGGGTTTTTCCTGACGGTGGGCTTGCGTCAAAGCCGCCTCGCAGTAATCGCGTCGGCGTTATCGTGCGTAATAGTCCTGTTGAAACTAGCATGCTACAGGTTCATATTTTCAGAAGCATAACCAGACCAAACAAATATTAAAGAGAGATCCTTTTAACCTCTAAATATCGTAACATATAGTCAAAAATTGAGTTACAACTTAAAAGGTTTGAATATTTGTTCTTTGTAAGTGATTTTCATCATTATCATGAATTTCTATTCTATTCTATATGATTATTTAATTATATCCTTCTTTAAAATAGAGTTAGAACAGTCAAGAATATATGTATATTTTACTTTCGATATTTTGTATATATATATATGAGGTACATTTTGTATTTTTTATACATTTAGAATTCGTAGAATCGCATGTATAATAGAGTGTATATACCGAGTACAATCGCTGGAGTAGTAGTACTTGGGCAAAGAAATGTTTAAGACGTAAAGATTTCTTGCACCATCCACATTTAATTGTAGCTGTTTTGACAGGATAAGCACTTAGGTGCTGCGTTCGGTGGTACAAGTGGAGTGGGGGTAATTCCCCATGCAAAGAAACTCGAAATGCGAAAAAACTGTAGAATAATTTTTGACATTGGCCTGTTATCAGATTTCTGCATGTCAAGGAACGTGACTTGTTTCAGTTTTAAAACATGTGCTAACTTATCTTTGATACAACGTACAATAATAGTCGCGTAATACTAGAAATATATTTTTTCTCGGTGTGTACGATCATAGAATATTAAAAATAAGTATAGAAAGGTGGAAAAATAAAAAAGCTAACAACCACACGGAGTTCCCAAGCGGTCACCCATCTAAGTACTATCCGTGCCCAGCGTTGCTTAACTTTCGTGATCGGACGAGAACGAGTGCTCTCAACGCGGTATCAGCGTTAGCTGCAATCGCTGGTTTTGTTATTTAACACATTGACTGTCAGGTGTGTTTCCAAGGAAATCTCCGTTCTCTGGTAGATACACCCATCGTTATTTTAGTAATGCGAGTCGCTCAAGCGGTGGTCTCAAGAATGATCCCTCGTTTCGTTTGTTCGCAATATTCAAACCACTAGTTGTTGTTGAATATAACGAAGGAAAGTGTGGTATAGATTATTCCGACCAAATGGTTTCTTATGCCACCACAATTAGAAAAGGAATCAAATGGTAAGACAGAGGGACGAAAAGGATTCTAAAGCAGAAAGACAAATTCACAGTCAGTGTCAGAGGAGAAGTCAGAGGGTGCGAGATGCGTTGTCGAGATAGAATTGCTAGCGTTGTCGAGGGAGTGTGGTCCGCGTGAGAGAGAGAGAGAGAGAGAGAGAGAGAGAGAGAGAGAGAGAGAGAGAGTGAGAGAGGATTAGGATTTAGTTAACTAAGGTTCTTCTAACGAACAAATAGTCTGTGTCTTAACAGTCCCTAAATCTATCACCTACTGCGGGAAGATACGGGAAATCAGCTTTTCTCACGAACGATGCTTCCCGCTAGCAGCTTTCTCTCAAGGGCGGTTAGCATCCTTCTACAGCCACCAACATAGAAATTAACCAATTAACAGCAACATCCATTTCCCTCACTTTCCGAACATATGTTTTCTTTGACGTATCCGATGATCTCGTGCCCTTAGACACACCCCATCATAGTTTTCCTCTGCAGCATCATCGTGATGGAAAGTCAGTCGTTAGACGCCTGTCCTAATCGATAGTTGGTAGTCAGCAGTAATAATTTATCCGAGTTTCTATCCATTTTAAGCAATCATCATTCGAACTTGTAATCGCGAATCGCGAACCGCTAATGATAATCGCCAGGTCTACGCATAGTGTACATATAGTGTATATGTTAATAAATATATATTGTTAGATATACTCAAGTGTGATATACGCGCTGGAAGCATATTGGGAAGCAAAGTTTAAATCTTCAGAATGCGGAACGTTTTGGAACGAGAAAAATTAGTCGAAAATAGCGACTCGATCGAATCAAAAGTGAGAATGGAATGTTCGATCAAATTCTTGCAGAAACGAGTTTCAACTGCGTTCTAAATCACATTGTATAAATTTCTCACCGTTTCTACTTTTTACAAGCCTCTGAACCACCTTTTACTATAAAATCGAAACGAGAAAACGCAAGATGTATAGATAATCTTGGTACAAGCAGAAAATGTAGAGTGATATTTTTTGATGCAAGACTTGGTTCTCAAGAAACTCCACGATGAAATTTCGTCAAGTACGCGAGCAATTGAAAGGGACAATCGACATTTCTTTCTTCGCACTTAGGTACTGCGTTCGGTGGTACAAGTGGAGTGGGGGTAATTCCCCATGCAAAGAAACTCGAAATGGGAAAAAACTGTAGAATAATTTTTGACATTGGCCTGTTATCAGATTTCTGCATGTCAAGGAACGTGACTTGTTTCAGTTTTAAAACATGTGCTAACTTATCTTTGATACAACGTACAATAATAGTCGCGTAATACTAGAAATATATTTTTTTCTCGGTGTGTACGATCATAGAATATTAAAAATAAGTATAGAAAGGTGGAAAAATAAAAAAGCTAACAACCACACGGAGTTCCCAAGCGGTCACCCATCTAAGTACTATCCGTGCCCAGCGTTGCTTAACTTTCGTGATCGGACGAGAACGAGTGCTCTCAACGCGGTATCAGCGTTAGCTGCAATCGCTGGTTTTGTTATTTAATACATTGACTGTCAGGCGTGTTTCCAAGGAAATCTCCGTTCTCTGTTAGATACACCCATCGTTATTTTAGTAATGCGAGTCGTTCAAGCGGTGGTCTCTGCTAGAAATTAGAAATTAGTGTTCTGTTAGAAATTTAATCTTAAAGTTAAAATTAATAATCTGTGGAAGACACAATGTTTATGTTAAAATAATATTCAGTGATATTTATTAAACAGAGCTGCAGAACCAAATGTATATAAGTGAGTTGATATGGTAAAATTAACAAAGTATGTAGGTAAAGAATTTGTGGATTGTTGATAGTTGGTTAGCTACTCTTAGACCGACGATAGGTAGTGACCCACGATCTCTTAAATATTTTGAACCCCACTCTCTATACAGTAATAAGTATGACCTGAGTGTCTTGTTCAAATGCCTGTGTAGGTGTCTGTACAAGAGTTTTGTGTCTATGCGTGTAATATCGTTGTATCCCAACATGTTCAATGTCAGAATGACATTGGTGTTTCGTGTAGTCACGGTGATGTGCCGTAGAAATTAATTTTCTACCTCAATTTTTACGCTGCAAACTCATCATTAATATGAGGCAAATGGACGATGCAAAGTTTATCGACCTATTAAATAATTCACGCTTTAGTGACGATACAAGTTCTCAACTAGGAATATTGTACGAGCGAAAGCGAGTTGCCCTAGCCGTAGAGTTTGAGGATAGTTTGGCCCCAGACGACCTGGGAACCGCCGAGGAGGATGCGTGGGACCAGTGGCAGTCTCGGTTGATCATCGAGGGAGGCGAACATCGAGGCGTCGAGGCTGTCCTCCCAAGTTGGGAGGCACGGAGTAGCCGACGCGGTCTCCTGCTGTCCTTCAGGATGACCCAGGTGCTTACGGGACACGGCGTGTTCGGCGAGTTCCTGAGGAAAATCGGATGCGTGACGACGGACATCTGTACCCACTGCGGGGAGAGCAGGGACACGGCGCAGCACGCGCTGGAGTTTTGCCCGGCGTGGCAGCGGCCCCGCTACACCTTGCGTCTCATCATTGGCGAGAGGCTGACCCCTTCGGCGATTATAACAGCGATACTGAGCGAGCCGCAGAAGTACGAGGCTGTCCGCCTCTTCTGCGAGCGAGTTATGCTCGCAAAGGAACGGACACAAAGGGAGAGAAAGAGAAACTCTCAACCTTGTAGGATAACGCGATGGAGGGGGATGGCGGTCAGGCGACCCAGGGTCGCTCCACCGCCGCCCTCAACGGGACGCGACTAGCAGGGGGATGGCGCCAGGGGCAATGGCCCCCACCGGTGCCAATGCATTAGGATCGGCTCGATCAAGAGGATGCGGGGAATGCACCGATAGCAATTTGCAAAGAACGAGACCACGGAGCATTCTTATCATACGCGCAGCAGGCCATCGTGGAGTTCTAGTCGGTAAGAGTCCGACACTGCTCTGCTGCTGCCCGCAGCGGCGGAGTGTCCATGAGGATTTCCACGTGAAAAAAAAAAAAATAGAGTTTGATGATAGTGCAACAGTAAGTACATTCCCGACAGAAAAATTAGTGGACAGATACAACACGAAAATATTCGATGAATTAGCGAAATCACGTCGTATGTACATTATTAATTCAGTAGACTGGCTACTATGGCAGCAGATGGCTACGTTCCAATATCTCTGGTAGTAGCAACATTTCAGGCAACGAAAGGTTATATGTTACCCATTATCCTAAGTTGGGCAGTAACCGCATATGCATTACAAGGGACTACGCTAAGCAGGGCTATAATTGATCTTGGTAAAAAGAATTTTGCATAGGACCAGTGTGAAAAGTTTAGATAAGTGAATATACTTTACCTTTGAATTAACCGCATAAAAAGGAGATTTAGGTTCAAAGAGCATGATACGATTGTCTATTAGGAATACTACTTATGGATTACATTTATACAGCACAAATCAAGTGTTGTTGGGAGCGTATGTAGGTACGTTAATTAACAATGAGTAAGCACGCATACACTGAAACTTTTTAATATTCTTTATTTTTCCATACATTCGTAGTTTCTGCGCAACATATACAACGTATGAACGCAATACAACAGTGCTACGAAACCTTGACTATCAAATATTTGAATAATCCCTGAGCACGCGTTCTCTCCTCCTTTTTTTATTTCCTTCGTGAATTCTTTTCCCAATATCGATAAAGGTTACAATCGAGGTCGAACAAATAAATGTATTCATAAATTATCTCGGTTAATATCATATTAACATTACGCTTTTGCATAACTTTCCATTCGAATGAACGCATTGATAATGCACGCTATCATCTCTGTCGTTAAATACAGTGGCTGCGAAAGGTATATTTACATAGCCGTATTTTCGGATTCCATTTCCAAAATATCAGATTATTGTAATCATATAAGTGCTACTAAACGATAGGAAATTTATTATAATTGGATGTAATTAATATAAAAGCAATAATAAAAGAAGTGGTGTACAAACACATTTAATCACTATACGTTGGAAATATCGACGATTTGAATAGAGAGTTCAGTATTCAGTTCATATTTCATTGAAATATGTTGTCAAGGCAAAAATTTTGAACAATTTTCTCTATAGACGTTAGTGTCGGTTGACCTTATTTTTCAAGATACTCGCAAGAAACTTCAGTCCAATTTACGTTACTTTTATATTCCCCAACCTAAGCCATTTTCAATGATCATGTCTACTCACATAAAATAATCAATGAGTTAGATTTGGTTTAGATAATTATTCGCTAAGCTTATCGATTAGATAAAGCTAATGTGAAATAAATTAAGGTATTAAATGATAAGACAGATATAATTCATATTAAGCTTTATATTACATTATCATTATTTGAAATTGGAAACACCCCAGCCACGATATTGAAAAATGCAACTATTCGATTATCAAAATCATACCGTTGTCGAAACAGAAACTTTGCGAATATCTCGAAAATTAAAGTCGAGCGATGGTAATATGTTGACCTTGACAATACATCCCAAGATCATTGAAATCGACGAGGTTGTCACACGCTCCAGAAGGCCACTCACTCGGAAACACTAACCGGGTAGACGAAACGTGCTGCATGCCACAGCTATCGAAATAGTAGGCGAACGGTAACGGAATAGCCGCTCTGAGACACATCCGGACGATAGCCCCTCCAAAGGGACTGAAATTTCGATACAAAAACTCTCCTAAATTAGCGCTCCACACATTCTTCTGTTGTAACACTTTTGAACCGTCACTCTGTTGGATTTATATAATAAAAATTTCATTATCATACACAAAGTTCAATTTCTTCACCTTGTTCGTGAAACGTTCGAACTGCAACGCCAGGAGATCACCGGCGATCTATCGTGTCTCCGACGTGACGAGGTCGCCCGCTTTATAAATAATGATATTTGATTCAATCACAATGCGACATCTTGTGGAGTATTCGAGCTATTCTTAAATTTACAGGAATACATCATCTATACTACCAAGTGGTCGTTTTGGAAGAATAAAACAGTTTACAAAGTTCGCTTATAAGGGCGCGGTCGAATAACATATACGAGGAGTGGCCAGAAAATAAGAGTAAAATATATGTCGGAGGTGAAAGGACATCGGGGCCTTTCTTTTACAATGTTTGGGAAGATCCCCAATACTTTAATCCGGACTTTTTATTATAGCCGTACTTAAACAATAAAACTGAGAAATAACTGTTTATGAGTTAAGTCGATTATGATTGCCCGAAATCTATCGCTAAACGTAGCCACGGTCACGGGAGGGGCGTGTACCTAACAGAGGTATAAAGTAATTAAATAACTCTGCTTCAAACCAAAGATCGACCCGAGGGATACAGAGAGGTACGGAGAGGAGTATATAAGGGCAGTTCCACTTGGACTGGGGATCAATCCGATAAGTTCGACTAGTCCAGTGAACACGTACGTCGAGTTGCAAATCGCAAACGTCATCCCGTTGACCGTGTATTCGTTATCGAACCTAAACTCATCGTCATCGACGTCTCGATTATTCAATCACCGCTATCACTTGTTAACCTTTGTAATACATTCGCTTCAATAAATATTATCTGGTATACAACAACGATGGCCAACTCACAAGAAGATTCATTACACACCCTGACTTCCAACGTTACCCCGACATATAGAATAACATTTCTTCGTCGGAGCCTGAGTTTTCAAGAAGATTGAGTTTGAAAATTTATCAAGTATATTTTAATTATGGTTAATTTCGAACTGGACAGGGTTAAATAATCGGCAGGAGGATATCCTACGCGTGAAAATAAGTTTCAAAAGACACACTGTTTCCGATGGAAATAAATTTGAAAAATTTAATAAGTCAATTCTTAACATATTTAAACTTTATTGTCTTGAAAATGAAGCCTTAAGCGGAAATATTTGATTCTACTGTCACGTCCCGCGACCCGCACGATCCATAGCGCGGAAGTAAAATTGATAATTTCTTTCAAATCAAGGTAATTTAAAACGTTTATTTGAAACCATGTTTACAGTACTTGAAGCGAAAGGCAGTTAAAGCCGCTAAAAGCTATATCTTGCGAAAACTCATCTATGTTTTTATATTATCTTTTTATAACGATATTATGACAATTTAAATTGTAAACAAAGTCGGCAGTTGAACAAACGTTCCAAACATTTTCAAAAGAAAGACCCCGACGTTTCTTCATCTCCGACGGATATAAATGTAGCGACTCAGAGAGGTCCGTATGAGAATATTTACCGTTCGTCTATCGAGTAATAATAATTATTATCGTTCGTTAGTCTATCGAATATTATTGATTAATTACCGTTCGTCAACCGAATAGTTATCGTTTTGTCTATCAAAGTGTCAGTTACCATTTTGTCAACCGAAGAATTTTATATCCGTCAGTTTGTCAGTCAATTGTCGATATCGAAATCGAGCAAGATTTGAATAAATCATTACATATTGTTAATTTACTTTCGAACAACTTTAATTCTCTCCCGTGCCAGTATTCCCGCGCATAGCAGGTTAGCCGAAAGTGGAGCTTATTGCAAGTTGCATTAAACGTCAGTTGACGCTACCTTTTCGTCGGCAACTAAATAGAACCTAACGTCTACATTTTCTACTTATTTTCGTACCTAGAATAACATCCTATTAATTGTTTCCTCATATCCAGTTTATAATTAACCCAGTTTTAGTACACTCAACAAATTTTGAACGACTTTCTTGAAAACTAAGCGATATATGAAAACATCTTATTTTATATCTTCTTTTTACTTTTTTATAAGGAATCATTTCACGCCCGTTTCTAGAAGAGAGGGTTGAAATAGCTAAACACGACTACAATTTGATATACACATATAACCCTGTATAAGGTTAAAAAGTAGAAGGGACGATAAAAGTTGGCTAAGATGATAGACGAAATAGACATTATCCAAGGGAGAGTTAAGTATTACTCGAATTTTTCGAATAAATATTTATCCAACATAATTATCCGAATCAATTCCCTTTAATCGATAAATTCATCCGAACAATATTTACGTATTATTTTTTAGAGGCCTGAAAATTATAGTAGTGTAAATTATTCCACTACTAGTCCTCACAAAATAATGGTTTGGATCTACTATTACAACGAATTCGTTACATTCTTTCAAGTTATCAAAACGTATCGTGGAAGAGAATAAAGTTATTTAATCGTAAAACATAGTTACTTATGAAAATAATTCGATGATACATTTACAAGTTGAAATACATGACTAAATTCAAATTCTCGAAATCTTGATCCATACAGCGAGTAACAAAAGTATTCATCGTGTTAAAATTATACAAGTAATGATTGTGCAAATAATCATTTGTTATATTACAAAAATGAAAATGGAACTTAACATTTTAAGAATTGTATTTTATACAAAATATCCATCATAGATTGAAAGTATTTTTGTAACAGAAATCATAATAATTTCTTGGTTTATATATTTTTATCAATGAGATCTTAAATATCGTTCTTTTTATCTTCGTATAATGGAAATTCTCCGTATTAAGAATTATTCGGAAGTAGCATAAATCGCAGCATTATCAAAAATATATCGTCTAAAATGGCACAACTTAAAATATGAACAAAAAGTTAACAATCGTGACATCACCTACGGTATGCTCCTTATTTTAATATTCTTGTTATCACTCGTTTTTAGCCACAAAAATTGATACATAGTTAGATTTATTTACCAAAGGTAGCATACCCAAAACATATTAAAATCATTTTTCAAAAGTGGCATAATTCCAAATATATCGATAGCTTGCACTGGCGTTTACATTCAACTGAAGTGACAATAGTCGAAATGGAATTGCTGCATCTACATCTAACTGAAATCTAAAGAAACGACGTAATGCTAGATAATATAATTTTTAAAGTAAAAGATTATATCAATCCAATAAGTTTGTACCTTGAATAGATTTATTTAGATTTTTAAATTCTACAAAAAGTGGAATCATCCCTCGTTCCGTAATATTTTTCTATTCTTTTAGCGAATACATGCCATCGTTACAAAATTTCTTTTAATTTTGTCTTTGTCTTAAATGTAACTAACTTTTAAGACCAAATCATTATCTTTTCAAAACCGATCAAGGCACAAAAAACAATAATCAAAATATACCTCAAACGCGGTACGATACTTTCAATTTTATATATCGTTAATAATAATTTGTTTGTTCAGAAAGATCAAAAACAATTTACAATATTATTATCGATATCGGTGTTCGTATTTCAGCTATTTCTATAAACTAGAAACTAAAAATCTGATCGTTAAAAATTATTCATTCCAATTACTCATTTTTCTCTCCTAAAGTCTAAAGTCTTATTTAAAGTTGGAAAACAGCATCATAATCACTATCGAGCATCATAATAAAATTATCAAGATAAAAGAACAACATTTCGTGTTTCTGCAACATTCTTATCACGTTGACTGTCACGCGTGTTTTCAAGAAAATCTCCGTCAGGCCACGTGTGTCGCAGTACCAAGCGTTCTCTGTTAGATACACCCATCGTTATTTTAGTAATGCGAGTCGCTCAAGTGGTGGTCTCAACAATGATCTTTCGTTTCGTTTGTTCGCAATATTCAAACCACTAGTTGTTGTTGAATATAATGAAGGAAAATGTGGTATAGATTATTCCGACCTAATGGTTATGCCACCACAATTAGAAAAGGAATCAAATGGTACACAAAACTTGGCGTCCAACTCCTTCTGGAAATTTTAGTTGAAAACGCTTTGACGGTTTACAAAATTGTAACAAGGAAGGATGTAAATATTAGAATATTTAGAGAGTTATTAGTTGCAAAATTATTAGGGTTGTCTGAAAATACAAAAAATCCTTGTCTTCGACGGAGTCAGCATAATATCACCGTTCGAAAAAATGATTCCGAAAGAAGCGTTAAACGCGCATGCAAATAAAATATGTTATGCAAATAAAAGACGTCGAATGGACCGAAAAAGACACAAAAAAAAAAAATGTAAAGAAAACAACGACTTATCGTCCAAATTGTCCCGACCAAACTCAGCTATGTATAGAATGCTTTAAAGCTTTACATTCTAAATAATTTTGTTAATAAACCATTTTCGTATTACTTTTATAAGAATTCAACAGTTTTATTATTATGGAATATCTTTTCAAATACCTACGATTATCCTTCGCAAGTAGTGAAATAAGCGACACCCGAATACGGGTTACGCGGCCTGACCAGAAACTTTGCTGAAACTCGAATACGGGTGTCGTGGCAGTCAACGTGTTATAGCGATAACACAAAAAATGCGATTTTTCAGTTTTGCCACTTCTGAAGCAAGTTTGCGATATGTATATTGGTACTTTGTTCATTCACGATGTGATAAAAATAAACATTTGTCCGAATGAATTATTATAGAAATACGTTTTTATGTGGCGATAAATACTTATACGAATAAATTCTTATTCGATTGGGTATTTATTTCTTAGTTGCAAATAGAACTTTTCTTTATTCTTATCCGTTATCTGTTATCGGAATAAAAATTTACCTACTACTGATTCAAGGACAAAACTTTTCTTTTCTACAAGTATGTTGAGCGTTTCTTTCAAAAACGACGTATATTTGATTTTATGCATTATCCAGGCTTTATAATAATGCAATGTTAATTTTTCATATTCTTTACTGTTCGTGATAATAGATAATGATTTATACTAAAAACTTGTAGCTTTTGTTTATTGTTAAGTTTTTTAAGAGTTTGCTGGTTCCATAAGAAAAGTATGAAATATTCCTTTTAATTATTAACTTATCATTAGTTTATAAGCTTTAATCAAATGAAATATTAAATCATCTTACGTAGTCGTTGTTTTTCATATATCAGATGAAAATAAAAAATTACCTGTTCATAATCGATCAGTGATGAATTTTTCCATACTTTCCTATTAAGATTTTGATTCTAGTAATGATACTATACTTTAATAATAATGTAAATGGTACTAAATAAAACATGTATTTAATAGCATTTGTGTTGATATAATGCTATTAACTTACAATGCTATATAGTGTTATATAATAATATATATTTCGGAGATGAAAGAACATCGAGGCCTTTCTTCTGCAATATTTGGAAAAGTCCACAATACTTTAGTTCAGACTTTTTATTATAACCGTACTTAAACAATAAAACTGAGAAATAGCTGTTTATGAGTTAAGTCGATTGTGATTGCCCGAGATCTATGACAGTGGGCTTGGGCTCGAAGTGACATAACGGGTCGCTGAACATAACCACAGTCACGGGAGGGACGCGTACCTAACACAGGTATAAAGTAATTAAATAGCACTCCTTAAAAAATTGACCCGAAGGGTACAGAGAGGTACGGAGAGGATTATGTAAGGGCAGTTCCACTTGGACTGGGGTTCAATCCGATAAGTTCGACTAGTCCAGTGAACACGTACGTCGAGTTGCAAATCGCAATCGTCATCCCGTTGACCGTATATTCGTTATCGAACGTAAATTCATCGTCATCGACGTCTCGATTATTCAATCACCCCTATCACTTGTTAATCCTTGTATAATAATATATTCGCTTCAATAAGTATCATCTGGTATACAACAATGATGGACAACT
Source organism: Bombus hortorum (assembly GCA_905332935.1). Taxonomy (NCBI): domain Eukaryota; kingdom Metazoa; phylum Arthropoda; class Insecta; order Hymenoptera; family Apidae; genus Bombus; species Bombus hortorum. Next base: position 11,672,165 of record HG995199.1, read on the forward strand.
CACAAGAAGATTCATTACACGCCCCGACTTCCAAAGATAACCCGACATATAATAGTATGATGCTGTAATAATATATAATGTTATAATTTATAAATGATTTTAATATAAGTAATTAATATTATAATGAGGGAAAATTTTCTATTGTAATACTACACGTATGTTTGGGTGTAAATATTTGACAGAAATACAAAATGTAATGATTTTATTTGTATTCTTCAGCTTTTCCAAAAATTTGTTTATACTGCAATAATACTTTTTAGGCATAAATAAGTTCATAGATTGTTGTAGGAAATGCTATAACAGATCGATTACTGTGTTAAGAAATGTATGGTTCCACTGAAAAGAATAAAGTTGATGCTTGATTTCATTAATTCACGAAAATTCAAACTGGCACGAGATTTACGACACGATTGGAGACGATTGTTTATTTTTGAGAGAAAGCTTTAACTTTTTACCACTCAAATGGCACTAAACTTTAAAGTAATTTCGACAAACAGCATATATTTTCAAATTTTGTATTTTCGCCTTTCCTTGCCTCGATAGAAAATTAGGAAATGCCGCGACAAATCTCATCACTGATAAAAATCCATTTGCAACAGAATTTCATGATCAAAGAACTTGTCTCTCAGAAACTGTCAGAAAGGACCCCATGAGGTGTCAATATGCGACTGTCTAAAGTTAGTGGATACGACTGATAGTTCACTAATGGCAAACGATCCGGCGTTGCATTGCCAAAGAATAGAGACTTTGTTTAAAGTGATTGGCCACGTACCAAACGACTGCATGGCACTTAGCCCAGAGCCCGGAAACAGCAAAGTTATCTCACATGAGTCGGAAAAAGCAAGTAGTAAATAGTAATCTGTCAACATCACAGAAGTCGTTATAATTTCTTAAGATTTTCATATTTTTGGAATAGTTTTTAATGATTGTTAAACAATAATTTCGCGTGGCACTGTTTGGAGCAGAAATAAGGGAGTGGAACGTAGAAGAAGGGCTGGATAAGATACAAAGGAGATATGTGAAATGGATCCTAGATTTAGACATGACAACCGAACTACATATTGGCAGAACAGTGCAAAATAACAGAAATAAAAGAAAAAGCACTAAGAAGAGCAGCAAGGTATGAAGAGAGAGCCAGACAGTCTAAAAAGGAACTGGTAAAGGACTGTATAAAGGAAAGAGAGAGAAACTGGGGAAATGGTCAAGAAGGGAAAAGAGCAAGAAGAAGAAAGAAGGAACTAGAAGAAGTGAGAAATGGAAGGACACAAAGGGAAGCAAGAGAAGAACAAGGAAGGACAACAATAGAACAAATTATAGAAGAAAGGAGAAAGAAAGAAGCAGAAGAAAGGGTGAAAAGGATAAGGGAGTCAAAATATAATAAACATTATAGAAAAATCGCCAAAGAAGAGTTACCAAAATACTTAGAAGGGAGGATGAAGTGGAAGGACAGAAAAATACTGGCAAGATTCAGATGTGGAAACGAGACCAAGGCAAGGGAATACTGGAAAGAAGAGGGAGAAAAAAGATGCAGACTATGCAAAAGGAAAGAGGAAGACTTGAGACACGTGATAGAAGAATGCGAAATAACGAGAGAGACAAAGGAAACGGAGAAAATATTAAACGAGACGGGAGAAGGAATAAGGGAGCTGAAAGCAACAATGGAGAAGAGAAGGGCAATACAAGACGAGGAGGAACGACAATAAGGAAGCACAGCAAGGAGGCAAAGGTCCAAAAGTAGCAATAGTCTTAGAAATAGAATGCACAACGGCATGCAACATAATAGAGTAGATAAGAGGGGAGATAGATACGTAAGAAGAGATGTAAAACCGAAAACTCGTCCAAAGCCGAAAGGCATGGACTAAGTAATAATAAATAATAATAATAATAAACAATAATTTCATGAACACTAGAAAACATTATTTGGAAAATAAAATTTCCTGCTTAAAGAGTATCATAAGTCGTTGAAATGTATGTATCGCCCATTTTGCAGCTTCGAATGGTCGATAAATTTAAAATGCATTGTTAACGAAGCGTTGCCGAGAATAGAATGGGGACGAAATCAAGCACCGATTTGTATTCACCGTAAAAAGCACATGTATCATTCATGAAGGGACATTAAGCTAACCGAATATGTAAAATGAATGTGCAAAATGCATTCGATGTAAGCAAAGAAACTTTTATATCAAAATTTTGCACAGATTTCTGTTAATACTCAAGTGTTTAAACGATGCTGCATTTCACTGTGTTTGTAATACATGTTATTGTGTACGTGTAGCATGATAGCATTTAGGTATGCAAACTCATATTTTTCTGAATATAGTTAAAAGAAACGAAACTTGGGTAGAGAATTGTATTACTTACTATATATCATAATATGTATTTTATATATTTGTGCATGTCATGTGCGTTCTGTATATTTTCCAGTCTTTGAATATAAATGCATAAAAATTTGCAGTATACTGAATTTTTGAGACTTTTGATGTACAAATCAGCAAATTTCAACAAAATATCAGTAGGAAATATAATCTAATTTTTAATTATAATCTATAATTGCGAAAAGAAGCTGTAATTAAACCGTGAACGTTGCACATAATATATACAAATATATAACATATTCAAAGTATAGTATTCATTATAATATTTGACGGATCATATAAATCTCTGGTCAGATTCTATTTTTTAAATTGTGTTCATAAAAATATGAATTTGTATGAACATTCGCATTTGGACTAGCTATGATATGACCAATAACTGAAATATATCCAAACTGAATGATGTTATAATTATTTATATTAAACAGTTAGTAAATAGTTTATAAATTACAATACTGTATATGCGATTATCTTTGAATTAGTTGAAATTTCCTCATTATAAAAAGATATAAAACGTGTGTTGCAAATGTAATCAAATTAATAAAGTAATTTTAAAGCGTCGCAGAACTATACATATAATGAATAAACTTCAAATAATTACTTTTACAAGGAAAGCATGTTGGAATGATAAGTTCTTGAGTTTCTTTCGTCACAAATTCCCATAACAATAATCACGGAAAACGTACTTAATGCACCTATTTTATTTTATTTGATCTTCTGTTTTATTCGCTTAGAATTTGAAACACAAAAGTAATAAATGACCAAACAATTTTCCTTTCGTTTTTTCAATATGAAATGTCATTAAACGTATTTAACGCACCTATTTAATTTTCTTTACAGATTTTCCGTTTTATTCGCTTAGGATTTGAAACACAAAAGTAATAAACGACTAAACAATTTTACTTTCATTTTTTCAGTGTGAAATGTCATTAAACGTAAATACGTTTGTAATTAAATACATTACAAATACATTAAATAATGCACCTATTTAATTTTCTTTACAGATTTTCTGCTTTATTCGCTTAGAATTTGAAACACAAAAGTAATAAACGACTAAACAATTTTACTTTCATTTTTTCAATGTGAAATGTCATTAAACGTAAATACGTTTGTAATTAAATATTATACATTACAAATACATTAAATAATGCACCTATTTAATTTTCTTTACAAATTTTCTGCTTTATTCGCTTAGAATTTGAAACACAAAAGTAATAAATGACCAAACAATTTTATTTTCATTTTTTCAATATGAAATGTCATACCAATATATATTATTCAGTCTACGTAAAATTTTCCTGTGTTCATCAGAGAAAATAATGGGTTACAGTGTTTTATACCGATGGAAAATGATATTATTTTCAACGTGCAATGGATTGTAGGTTTATCATTACTCAAAAGTAGGTGGATGCTCGCTTATTCTTGACGAAACGTAATTTAGTTACGAGACTACAAATAGAAAAACCAAGAATGAATTTACTGTTTATTAGAAGATAGTGGAATATTATGATACGATAAAATGTATGTTTAAGAGTTAAATACGTAAGAAAAATATTGACATGTGTAAGTGTCAAGTGTTATGCATACAATAGTTTTGTTGTTTATTTAGCAATTTATCATTCTCAGGTTGTCTAAGTTATAAATAAGGTAGAGAAGATTTTTCCAAGTTGACAGGAAGATTATTCTGATTAATTCGAGCAATAATATTCAAAACTGATTGACATTTCAACGAATCGTACATTTAATTTTAATATACTACTGATAAGGTTTTACATAAACAATTAAAATTTTATATAATATATATCTCTAGATTCCACGAAAAGATAGTATTACAAATAATAATATTTTTGTATTTTTAATACAAATCGGTCAAATTCTTCATATGTTACTTAGGACCGGCAGTGTACATGTAAGTTTTTTTATAATTATTATTTAAACTATTGTTTTTCAATTTAAAAAGAACGACAAATTTGTAAACTTTACGTAAAACGAAATTTTCGAATCCAAATATAATTGACTTGACGCAAAGAGTGATTGAGTGACAAAATGACTCAGACGCTAACACTATTTATAGAATACTGATAAAGGGTGATAGATGTCATCATTTGTCTGAATTATTCGTCTCATTATTTTTTCTCTACTGTGTTGTCTCTGGTTACAGTTTCAAATAAAAAAAAGTGAAAATTGTAAGAAATGCTATAGTGTATCAAACGTCTAATTATAGTACAAAAATATTAGGTTGTCCGAAAAGTTTCTTTCGTTTCATACGATGGTAATAGATTGTTGAAGTGATCACCGCTTCTAAGAAAACTCTACATCTGATCTTTTTAGTTTTCTCAAGCACTATTGCTACCAACAGCGTATAGACAAAAGACTGGGACGAAGATAGACCATAAGCAGTAGACAGGCGATGATGGTTTTGTCACGACCGGCACACTTCAAACCCAATGGACTGACGACGGAGATAAAGATATGGGGGCACTCGAAGACAATGTATATCGCCAAAGTGCCTAATGAGTCACCAATATCCCAACGGTCCTTCCGCCGAATGTTGCAGAAGAAGGCGTGCGTGGCAAAGGTCTAACAAACGCCTAACAAAACGCGTGGATAGCGGGGATATTGAGGAGTGACAAAGAAAAAGAATCGGATTCCACCGAAAATCAAATTGTAAGAGCTTCAGTCTTGAAAAGAGTTCAGAAGTAAATTGTAGTTAGTGTAAACCAAGTATCAAGAAATAAATTCTCTCTTTTTATTTTTATTTTTTACCTTTTATTTTCATCCTCGATTACTCTTTTTTATTTTACGTAACAGCTTTAGAGCTTTCAATTATAGGGTAACACTGCTAGCGGATCGGGACCAGCTCAAATTATATTCCTACTTGTACTTACTTCTATATTAAAATATATTTTCTACTTTACAATTTATCCACGCGTTTGTCACGTAAAATAAAGAAGAGAAATCGAAGATGTAAATAAAAGATAAAAATAAAAAATGAAAAAAAGAGAATTTATTTTTTAACACTTGTTTTACACTAACTACAATTCACTTCCGAACTCCAGCCGCGACTTTTCAAAACTGAAGCTCCTACAACTTGACCTTCGCTGGGATCCGATACCTTTTCGTTGTCACCCTTCAGTATCCCCACTATCCACGCGTTTGTTACGCGTCCGCGACCTTTACTACGCACGCCTTCTTCTCGAAGATTCGGCGAAAGGACCGTTGGGATATTGAAGGTTCATTAGGCACCTATGACATACATTGTCGCCGAGTGCCGCCACATCTTTATTTCCGTCATCAGCCCATCGGTTCCGAAGCGCGGCCTGGTCTCTGATATGGTTGGCGTCACACGTTCCTCTGTTCATTCAGATAATAACCTCAACATAGATGAACAGCAATTTCTGTTTTGTATTATTTTATTTATATTATTTTATTGAATGTCGTTCTATTTCTATTACTACGTTCGTGCATAATTCAATAAAGTAATATAAAATAAAAAACATTGTGCGTCTATTATTTCCTTATAAAACGGAAGAAACTTCTCCGACAACCTAATAGAAATTAGGTTACACGTTGAATGTTACGAAGATTTAAAAGATTAATAGAATATTTATTGAAAACAATTTGAAAACATAATCTAAAAAAGAGTAGCTAACAATACGTGCAGGTATAAATCTTCCTTTTACAGTTCAACTTTTCTCCCGAGTGTTATGATTTTCATATATATTTCATGGAATTGTTCTCTGACATTGTCATTCGATAACGGAAATTTCAATTTGTATATTTTCCGATAGAAATTCATAGTACATTTGATTTATATATGCATAATTTTCGCAAGTCATTTAGCAAGAGTTATACGTTTAATTTAAATTGACGTTAACTTAAATCGAATAATAATTTATCTCGACGATAATTGTAAATTTTAAGCGAATAAGCAATAATCGTTTTAGCAAAAACAGATAACCGAATAAATTGCGATCGGGTATATTGACGATACGAATCATAATTACACAGAATGTCGTTTATGAAAACATTTTGGAACGATAGAGGATGTAAATATCTGTTCTTATGGGACACAAAACACAGTTGACATGAAAATTGCATTGACTTCTCTGAACATTTAATGCATTCTCGTAATCCGCGATCGTGATAATGGATACATAGCAACTAAATTGGCAATGAATTTTCAAAAGTATTTACGGTAGCCAGTTTATATTGTCGGCGAATACTGCAGAGGCGCGCGTAGTCTGCAAAACTGAAATACGTCTGTTCTCTTGGCACGTGGAGTTAAACTGCACTTTATTTTCCTTTTAAGATTTCATTTATTTGCAACAGCACACAATAATAAACTATAATAAAAGTTTTAACGAACTAGCTAAAAACCTGACACAAATTTCAAGAGTCAAAAGAGAACCAAGTCATATGAGTTACTGGAATGAAAAATAAGGAAATGGAGTGGAAACGCTATTGAACATTATTTACACGCACACTATCAAATCTGCTGATTGACTCAATAGCGCCAGTTGTAAATGTAAATGTAGTCACTAACACGTTGACTGCCACGCGTGTTTTCAAGCAAATCTCCGTCAGGCCACGCGTGCCGCAGTACCAAGCGTTCTCTGCTAAGTACTCCCATCGATATTTTAGTAATGCGAGTGGCTCAAGCGGTGGTCTCAACAATGATCTTTCGTTTCGTTTGTTCGCAATATTCAAACCACTAGTTGTTGTTGAATATAACGAAGGAAAGTGTGGTATAGATTATTCCGACCAAATGGTTTCTTATGCCACCACAATTAGAAAAGGAATCAAATGGTACACAAAACTTGGCGTCCAACTCCTTCTGGAAATTTTAGTTGAAAACGCTTTGACGGTTTACAAAATTGTAACAAGGAAGGATGTAAATATTAGAATATTTAGAAAGTTATTAGCTGCAAAATTATTAGGGTCGTCTGAAAATACAAAAAGTCCTTGTCTTCGACGGAGTCAGCATAATATCACCGTTCGAAAAAATGATTCCGAAAGAAGCGTTAAACGCGCATGCAAATAAAATATGTTATGCAAATAAAAGACTTCGAATGGACCAAAAAAGACACAAAAAAATTAAAGAAAACAACAACTTATTGTCCAAATGGTCCCGACCAACCTCAACTATGAATAGGATGCTTTAAAGTTTTACGTTCTAAATAATTTTGTTAATAAACCATTTTCGTATTACTTTTATAAGAATTCAACAGTTTTATTATTATGGAATATCTTTTCAAATATCTACGACTATCCTTCGCAAGTAGTGAAATAAGCGACACCCGAATACGGGTTACGCAGCCTGACCAGAAACTTTGCTGACACCCGAATACGGGTGTCGTGGCAGTCAACGTGTTAAAAGAAAAGATTTCATTTATACACGTAGCTAATCTAAACGGAGTTGACTGTAAGCTTTTATATTCACAACCGAAATAACAGAAAGTTAAAAACTTGCTAGCAATTCTCCATTAACACTTTAACCTATAACTACGGGCACAGCCCGTAGTACGATGATCGAGCCAAATATAAATATTAGCGGCGGCGCCCTCCTAAAGTTATAAATATTTGTGGAATATTTGATAAGTAATTACAACCTGAAGCAATAATTGTGGTAGATGCAAGTACTACAAGAATTTTATTTGTACAAAAATCACTAATACAAAATTAATAATCTGCAATGGTGTGATACAATTCGAAATATTCTGGTAGATGTAAGGCAACTTCTTACACTCCCACGTTGTTTCTCTACGTTTTTTATTTTTTTGGTAAACTCTCCAACGTTTGGACGGTCTTAATTTTGATGCTGTTGGGTCAATGTGTTTTGGAAAATGAGCTCAATGCTTCGCGTACAGTCTCTCTGGCATATCTCCGCAAGATAACTGTCCTCGTTCTCTATAATTCGGTTTTGGCATATTCTCCAATAGCGATTCGGCTATGTCGATCTTATAGTCAACGTAACATTGTTTCTTCCCGTTATTTATTTTGTTGCGTAAAATGCATGAATTAAAAAGACCAATATCGAACAGATAAAAAGAAATTTTGCTATATAAAATTTCTATAAAATTCTAAAAAATTTTCTCATCACGAAATCTTTTTCTCGAAAACATCTTGTGGGGATGCTTCTCTAGAATTTATGAAAATAAATTTCGATGTGCGAATGCGACCAAGAATAACTTGAAACTGATCACGATACGAAGAGATAATAAGAATATATCAGGAGCCTTGTCTGTGCTATTTGTGGTGAGGCAAATTACAAACCGCGACCGTCGTACCACAAGCCCATAATATGCCCATAATATTTACGATTGACCCGATCATCGTACTACACAAGTCGTGCGAATGGCTCGAAGGCTACGCGAGCTTGTTTACGTTTTCGGCCCAAAATTCTCGTTAATGGGTTAACTAAAACAGTTTGTTTGGATATCATCCTTAACCTTGGTACGTCCTTTCGGTCATTTTCGATCCAATTGTAATTTTCTAATGTTGGAAAATGTGCCAAGCCTGAACAAAATATAAAAAGATTTTTATTGATATACACGATTTTCTGTTTCAATTTTATGTTGGAAATCTTCTTCAAACATTACAAAACCTTAGAAACGAAAGCAAAACGAAATATTCACACGTTTAAACATTAAAATAAAATTTATAGGAATGCTGTTTTTCGTCTACAATTCTGTAAAATCTTCCTCGCATTATTATAGAAATTCAGTGAAGTGGAACCGCTTTCTTGACTCTCATAATTCTATCGTGATTGCAAGTGTTTTTTCTGAGATTCGAAATCAGTTTGCAAAAGACCTTACTTGGTGAATACATATTTGACAAGTAGCATAAATGAATGATCAAGTATGTATTGTAGTAATGAAAACCTACGAAGTGGACGTTGGGTAGTGGATTCAACTTGGGATTCCAAGTATATTTCGAACATTATATCCCATCACAAGGTGGCACAAACCTTGTAACGGAGATAATTGTCCCTGTTTCGGGTTCTCTTCAACGCCGTTTTTGCCAGAATGCTTGGTAAATTCTAATATCATAACAAGTCCAAAACTGCAATACGTGTTAATAAATTTATATCTTTTCAACAGTCGTCTAAAAAATTACAATTCCTGAAAAAATAGTTCGCATCTTCCTTTATAAATTTCTTTTACTACTTTCTTAGATTATTACAACTGTTTGCTTCAACTCTTTCGGTGTTTGAATGTCAAAATCGTTGTTTTCAGCCCGAAAAGTATGTGAAATTATTCATTTCGAAAATTCTCGCGGCGTTGACAACGTGTACACTTTCAAATTCTCTTGTGGTTATTTTGCTACACGGTGTAAATTTATTCGGACGATTCCTTCACACGGAATAACATGACCGAAAGAGCCAAGTATAACATTAATAAAATATATTCTTCGTCGTAGAATTATTCTCGGAATCAGACGTCTTTGAATCATTATGTACACGGAGTTTGGTTCTTTCGGAACTTTATGAGTCGTACGTTTAAAAGGAAGGAGCATTTTTTAATTTCATTTCTGGAACATTATACAGTCGGTATAAGTGCTACACTTAGATACGGTTTTATATAAGAATTTCTATTTATTACCATATTGTGATTGAATATATGTCACATGCATTCAAGTACCCTTCGATACCTTGAAATTGAAACGATTAACTCCATAAATTTCAAGTATAGCATACGTATTCTCCCTTGATAAGTCATACGTTTAATCTTCTCACACTACACGCAAGTAGCTTTGTATCCGAACACAACGTCAGGAGTTTTGCTGCAAGACGGTTGGTCCAATTGATAGGAAGCATTTTTATTTGCTTTGGGTGTGCATTTGGGAAATATCTGCTGCATCGCCGTTTCACACTCCGCTTCTTCGACGGACGCCTCCTCCTTCACGATTTTCTCAATGTTGTTGCTGCTTAAACGCCGTACCATTTGACTACCTCTCGCTGCTTCCTCGTCTTTCTCCAGAAAGTTACACATGCTAACGCGCCTCTCCCTCGACAAGGATTTGCCAAAAGAACAATTTGGCCTGGCCAAAACGTCCATTCTGTCAAAATGGTAGGCGCTGCCTGTGCGATCTCTCTGCAGCGGATTGGCCAACACGTCCATTCTGTCGAACTGCCAGGTTCTTCCGCCACGGTCTCTTTGCAACGGCCTGGCAAGTACCTCCATCCTGTCGAAGTGGCAGACACTCATTCCACGATCTCGTTGCCACAATTTCGAGGAAGCATCGAATTGACAGACGCTCATTCCTCTGTCTCGAAAGACAGGCTTGGACGTTTCGATTCTGTCTAACTGACAGATACTGGTCTTTCGTTCGCGTTGCAACAATTTCGTGGACTCGTTGGCTGACTTCAAGCTTTTTAACGTATCCTGTTCACCGCACGAGTTGTTCTCCGAAAACATCAAGAATTGAAGATCGAACGCGCTTCTCGTGCGACGTGGAATACCTTGAGCGCCAGGGAGCAAGGACGTATTAGATCCAATGAACACACTGTTTTGCCTTGGTCGTACTTGACTCGAAGCGTAATTTAACTCGTGTCCCGCCGGATAGTCCCCGCAGGGTATGTTACATTTCGAGAACGTGCGCCGATTCTGCGAACAAACGAATCAATGATTTACCAATCGCTTTAATTAACCATCGGAGCAGAGAAATTTTGCTCGATCGAACGTATTTGTGTATTTTGCTTTTGCTGAGATTTTGGGAGACTTTGAGATATCTTGTCAAGGTCGTCATTCTGCACAACACTTCCCTGTACATGTTACCACCGCTCAATCTAAGTTTCCGAGATATTTACAGAAAACTTTAATTAAATTTACTCTCCACCACTACGCTATGCTCCCATTTTTATATAGCACAACATAAACTTGACTCATTGATGCTAATCATCTGTAATAAAAATAAAAAAACATAGATTTATATTTGGGTTATAGAGTTATAATATCTAGCTAGTGTCATTTCATTTTTATTTCACTCGATTTTACCGTAAATTCGATTACTGCAATTTACTATTGCTTATATATGCTAACTAACTAACTATATTTTTGTATATAATTCAAAAACTGAGACTATGCGTGGTAATCACTAGGTTGCGTATGATGGATAGTGTACATGCTCTGTACGCATTACTTTTGTCAGTTGATGATGAAAATAAAGTGTCCTATTTTATATATCTGTGAGAGACTAGTACATGGGAGGTTGTCGTGAGGTATAATCGATATTATAGTTCGTTGGTGTAACCGTCGATTATATTTAAAATGATAAGTTAATGCACAACCTGTTATTCGCTGAGTCGCTCGTACAGAGTAAAAATCACAAGGTCGATTGCTAATGATGCTTGGTAAAATGTACGCTAGATACTCGAGGAGAACTCGGTAGAAACTCGCAGGGTCACTCGTATAACTCGGATAAATAATTCGCTGATAACTCGCTAGTAACTCGGGCCGTTTTGAACTGCGCTTCGAACGTCATAAACCACATACCACATAAACCACGCGACATATCAATAAATTCATCGAAAATTATTTCACGCTACGCATAACCCATTACTTTTCTGTTTTTATTTATACAACACTGAAAATGGTTATCTCTCTCATCAATGAATTAAGTTTAGATTGGATTTTAAGTATAGAGATAAGTTGTTCAGAATGATGACCTTGATAACATATTTCAAGATCATCAAACTTGGTGTGGTGCGTCCTGGTGAAAATAATTACCAATTACCAATATGTATAGAGTATGTAGCAAGATTTTGTCGGTATATTCTACGAGCATAATCAAGCAAAAGTATTATACGATCGTAGATCATGTACAACGTTATTGAAAAGTCGTATGTTGTCTACAGACACTATTTTAACAGGATAATTCTTGCACAAAAATGTGTAATCGTTACTGTCTTCAAGAAGGCCGTTTCACGGTTCATGTTTCTCGTTCTATTAACCAATGACATCAACGTTCAATGACTGTGCGTTTAATGGATTTTTTATTTTTGCATTGTCACGTCCTGTGACCCGCGCGATCCGGGTCAAATAAATTCTCTTAAACCGAGGTAATTTAAAACGTTTATTTGTAACCGTGTTTACAGTACTTGAAGTGAAAGGCAGTTAAAGCCGCCAAAAGCTATATCTTGCGAAAACTCATCTATGTTTTTATATTATCTTTTTATAACGATATTATGTTGCAGTTGAAGAAACGTTGAGCTTCTTCCCAAACATTTTCATAAGAAAGACCCCGACGTTTTTTCATCTCCGACGCATGTAAATGTAGCGACTCAGAGAAGTCAGTATGAGAATATTCCTTCAGGATGACCCAGGTGCTTACGGGACACGGCGTGTTCGGCGAGTTCCTGAGGAAAATCGGACGCGAGAGGACCGGTCATCTGTCACCACTGCGGGGAGAGCAGGGACACGGCGCAGCACACGCTGGAGTTTTGCCCGGCGTGGCAGCGGCCCCGCTACACCTTGCGTCTCATCATTGGCGAGAGGCTGACCCCTTCGGCGATTATAACAGCGATACTGAGCGAGCCGCAGAAGTACGAGGCTGTCCGCCTCTTCTGCGAGCGAGTTATGCTCGCAAAGGAACGGACACAAAGGGAGAGAAAGAGAAACTCTCAACCTTGTAGGATAACGCGATGGAGGGGGATGGCGGTCAGGCGACCCAGGGTCGCTCCACCACCGCCGCCGGACGCGACTAGCAGGGGGATGGCGCCAGGGGCAATGGCCCCCACCGGTGCCAATACATTAGGATCGGCTCGATAGCAATTCGCAAAGAACGAGACCACGGAGCATTCTTATCATACGCGCAGGCAGGCCATCGTGGAGTTTTAGTCGGTAAGAGTCCGACACTGCTTTGCTGCTGCCCGCAGCGGCGGAGTGTCCATGAGGATTTCCCCACGTGAAAAAAAGAAAAAGTATGAGAATATTTATCTATCGAATATTATAGATTAATTATTCGTTCTATCGAAGAGTCAGTTACCATTTTGTCTACCGAAGAATCACCACTTGTCAACCGGAGAATTTCATATCCGTCAGCCAATTGTCAATATCGAAATCGAGAAAGATTTGAATAAATCATTTTATATTGCTAATTTACTTTCAAACAACTTTAAGCTTCTCCCGTACCAGTATTCCCGCACATAGCAGGTTAGCCGAAAGTGGAGCTTATTGCCAGTTGCATTAAACGTCAGTCGACGCTACCTTCTCGTCGGCGATTAAATAGAACGTAACATGCATACCTTTTTATCTTTGAATATTTTTCATGTTTTGTGTAAATAAAATTGCGGACTTTCCAAGTGTTTATTCGAGTTTTCAATAAACAAACTCAAAAGTAACTCATTTTTTACTGCAGTTGTTCAGTGTCAAATTTTAGTTTGAGTTCAATTCAATTTTTACCACCTTTTTCATAATGTAACTTTGAAGTTAATGGACAGTCTAGAATCTAGCGAACCGCCAAGAAATAAATATCGCCTGTCTATAGTGTAGATACGTTGTACGTATGTGGACTGTACAGGATGAGATGTTTGGCCCTCCTTGAAGGAATTGTTCTTAATTTTGATTGATTTTCATTTCATTCTGAATAAATTGGTGTTGAGAGAGTATTCCATCCCTATAAGAACCTTACAATTGCACAGGCCGCCTTATTTTAGCGTCGCAAATCAATTTATCTTCCATTCTAGTTTACCTTGAATGACCTTGCAAATATCGAAAAGAAATAAAAGATACTTGGAAAGCTGAGAAAGAAGTGTGAAAGTGTTTGCAAAAATGGAAAAACTTGCAACGTTCGAAGATGTACGATTAATAACATTAAAACACAGAAACATTTAATTGAAAATTATTCAGGTGTTTCAAGAAGTTGAAAAACTTTAATGAAATTGAAAGATAGGTTCTAGGTTCTGATGTATAGTAGTGGTTTCCATAAATCAGCAATAAAGCGATAATATTATCTATGTGTGATATTATATTCACATTACGTGACATAAAGTTTTGAAACTTTAATGAATATCGTTATCGATATTTTAAGTTCTCATGCTGAAAGAAAGATTAGAGTGAAAGTAACGATGCCTTCTTATTTTGAAGCGTTTATGATATTAGAAAGATGACTTAGGCGGTTTGATGTTAAACAGAATACAATTCAACGCAACTCAATGTATTAACCAATCTGGATAAAGTATAATATTTGGACTGCAAATCTGATTTGAATGTATCTTAGCTAAAAAATGAGAGTTAATTTTTTCGCGGAAATAAATGCTTTCGAAAATTCAGCTGTATGAACATTTGCTCGACAAAGATCTTCATTGTAGAAATCCACGTAGGAACGTGATCGTACAGAGAGGTAAGCGGTATGCGGTTAAAGCAGTGACACAGACAATGTCAATGCGCCTGTTGAGGTTATTAGATGTATGTGAATACAAAGGAACGCGTGGATAAATTGTAAGGTAGAAAATATATATATGTCGGAGATGAAAGGAATCGGGGCCTTCCTTTTGGAATGTTTGGGAAGATCCCCAATACTTTAGTCCAGACTTTTTGTTATAGCCGTACTTAATACGTTGACGCCGGCGCCGATATTCATGGTTTTCTCCGTGGGGCGGCGGTGGGTCACATTAGACTGTTCGACACGACCGCAATTTTTTAACTTTGACCTCAATTTATAGCAAAATTACAAAAGCCATACGATTCCTGTTGGGTTCAATAAATTCCGTCGACTTCAACTAATACATTGATATACAATGGTTTGTCAATATCAATTTGCATATATCTATAAATTTTAGGTAAAGCTGTTGGGGACCAGCTTTGGCTCTAATTTTGTACTCTTTTCGATTTTTCTCAAAAAGTAGAGGTCTGACGCAAATTCTGACCGTCGCGCGCAATTCTGTGAACATTTTTCTATAAGAGACGTTCATAGCACGAAACAAAAAATTTTTCAATTCCGTACAGGAAAAAAGAATAGTCATGCATGTCCGTCGGATTACAACGGCGCGGGTAAGGAACATGCGCGACGAGAATCGTGTTTGGTTACGTAAAATGGATTGACAAGAGGCCAGTATGTATGCTAGCTGCTTCCAAAAATCATAGGTGCGTTATTGTTCAGGGGAAAAATAGTTAATTAAAGCCAGACACTGTTTTATTTTTTATAACGATGCTAAAAAGGGGGTTGATCTATCCGATCAGATGTCATCCTATTATAGTTGTTTGCGCAGAACGATAAAATGGTATAAAAAAATTGTAATGGATTTAATATGTGGGACTTGCCTCGTAAATGCGTGGTATGTACATAGAAAATGGGGTACTAAAAGTATTAAAATTCTAAAATTTTGCGAAGAAATTATTTATCACCTTTTAAATATAGCGAATCCCCATAGAGAAGAAATGCCAAGTGAAAATGAAGTACTACCGAAAAAACGATCACATTTTCTGCAGTCGTACCAAGGACCCGCGAACAAAACGAAACGGCGGTGTAAAGAAAGCTGTAAACGCATTTTTAGAATAAAAGGTAGAGAGTATGCCGCGAAAGGACGAAAAAAGTAACAACATATTGCGATCGTTGTAAGAGCCAGCCGGCACTCTGCCTAACTTGCTTTAAAAAATTGCGCGAAGAAAGGAAATAATTATGTTAAGTTTATAATATTGAATCGTTATGTTTTTACTATTGTATGTCTGCTTATAATGTTGAGATAAAATAATGTAAACTTATTTTATACTACCTATTTCGTGAAATACATGTGTGACCCACCGACGCCTCTCGGGACAGACACATCTGACCAACCGATGGGTCGCGCCGGCGTCAACGTGTTAAAGAGTAACGATTCTTTAGACTGGGATTGAACCCCCCACTGCTTCAACTTGCAAGCAAATTTTTTCAAACTTATTCTCTATGATTTCAAAACTTTCGGACAAAATATCCATTTTTCTTTTTTTTTTCACTTATTTTGTTCGATTTTTCACGATATCGAAGAATCTTAAATTTTCACTGTCAAGTATAGTTCACTTTACCGTATTCTTGCAATGACCACTCCAAAAATCGAGAAGCAGAACGGTTCCATTGCGAACCCAGTATTGGAAAAATAAATTTCTCGTAGCCACGTTTTCAGTCTTTTTAGTACAATTTTTTAAGGTGATTGGCAATTTGAAAATTTTGTACAGAAATGTACTATATGCACTGGAAAAACTACGAATAATAACTCCGATAGTAAAATGTAGGGCAGTTCTTGAATTTAAATAAGCATTTTCTTTTTGTCGAATACCATTTTTTTAGAAAACTCACTAAAAGTATCATAATAAATAACTAAATAAATTCTAGTATCGCACAAGTTTATGAGCATTACGAACCTTCTTACAAAAAAATGTTGACAAAAAACAAAAATTTTTTATGTTAGAAATGTGAACGTAATGAAGATTTGTGTATACACAATTCTCACGAGAAATGTCAACAAGATTAATAATGAATTACAGAAAATATACAAATAAACTGAGTTTATCGATGTATTGACTGATGGATTCGTACTGTCATAGAATTTCATCATTTTCCACAATTTAAAGACACTTTAATCTTTAAACAAAACAGCTTCAAGATTCAATAGAGCTTGCCATATCCGAACATCCATTCTCCGTTATCTAAACGAATGGTAAAAGATGTTTTCTTCTGTTACAAGTACTCTTGTTTAGACGATATATTATTGATCATGTAAATAGTTTCGTCTATAGAAATTAGAGAGAAATAATATTTTAAGAGCGGTTTCAATAAAGCGGCGAGCGAAAGGCGAATCAGACGAGTGCGTTGATAAAACGTCAAGTTGGCAGTAAGGTGATGGATGCCAACTGTAACTCTGAGGGTACCAGAAATAAATCATTCCATATAATATATTATTATATATGTCGGAGATGAAAGGACATCGGGGCCTTTCTTTTGGAATTTTTGGGAAGATCCTCAATACTATAGTCTAGACTATTTATTATAGCTATACTTAAATAATAAAACTTAGAAGCAGTTGTTACGATTCAATTGGATTATGTTTGCCCGAGATTTGTGACAGTGGGCTTGGTCTCGAGGTGACACAACTGGTCGCTGCCACGTAGCCACGGTCACGGGATGGACGTTTTTACCTAACAGAGAAGTGCCAATATCGTGAGACACACGTTGTGTTAACAATGAAACTCCGGGCAGGAGCAATGTCGCAGCTACGCGGGACTGCCTAGCAACGGCGGCTGGAATTTTGTTGGTATCCCCGGCCAATATACAACAAAACGAACGCGATCGTAAGGAGAGCAAAGTTTTCATCAGTCTTTTATTCTTGCGATCACCTTGGAGAGTTTTCACATCGTTTTTACGTGCAGTATATACCGAGCGTCACAGCGAACGTTACTTTGCGCTTCAAAATATATTCTACGTTTAACAAAGAGTTAGTCCGTTGACCGTGGATTCGTTATTGAACCTAAGAACATTGTCATTAACATCTCGAGCGTCTAATCACCACAGTTATTTGTCAGACTTTGTAAAAATCATATTTATACCAGTAAATATAATCTCTGTTGTACAACAACGATGGCTAGTTCGAATGAAGATTCGTTACACGCCCCTAAACCTAACTATAACCCGGCATACATATAGGAAATAAGAATTAGTGTACTAATAGGTTTGATAACGGAATGATTTATTTCAATATCATTCACGCCAACAGAGAAGCAAGCACGATGCTCCGTCAGTCTATCATCAGCACGCAATCATCATTCGTCACCAACTCCTCTCATCACAACGACTTTCACGCTGACCACACTCCTTGACACCGTGACAACACTCTCCGACCACATTGGCAACACTAAAGCTCCTCAACTCACGAACGGCTACCTTTTATGCCCTGGCTTCGGTATACCATTGTCAAATAGATTAGGTCAACCCTAATTACTCCGCGTTTTCCACCGATACTACATATATTATTAGTAGATTATAGATTTTTATGTATTTATGGGAAATTCGAAGGCACAGAGAAATAAAATGTCTGTACCTAGTATACGAGAATATATAAAATATTTAAAGTGTAATACTCCTTGCAATATTTGATAAGTGAGACAAATGTCTACCTAGGATACATTTTTTTAATTATATTAATAAAAACGTGAATTTGTATAAATATTCACAACCCAATTATTATTTAGCGAAAACAGAAAATCAGAATGACGATGTACCTGTTCACGATGAAAATTTATATAGTTTACTAGCCAAAAAATATGTACTCCTTAGATATTAAACAAGCTGACAATTTTCTTGATCTGAAAGTACCAGGAAAGCGATTGTTCTATTATCCGAAAGTCTCATTATTCAGAAATTGTTTTCTTCCTACTGATTCGGACATGGGAGGTTTTGCTCTATTTTACATAAATAATTCACAGTGAACACGATTTACAATTAAAAATACAAATTTCTTTTTCAAAGCAATATTATTTTAAATACTAAACAAGGTTTTCTACGGGCTATCTTTAACTTGGACTTGATGTATTCGAGTTGCGATACAGCAAGAACATTCGTCTTTTTTTTCAATCGATATGGTGGAATGTAAATTATTGATATCTAGTTTCAACGGAAGGTTCGTTCGACACGTCCGAAGAAATTTCCATATTATACGCCCTATTCGTGTTCCGTGAAGCTTGTATAGTATATTACTCCTATGGGCAAGTAGCATCAACTGAGTTACGTAGCATACATCCTCTTCACAGTTGAATAGTACGTTCAAATGATATCGTAGCGTAGCTGATGCTTCAGATTTGTCAGCGCTGGTTTTTCACTTTTTGCAGCAGAAATATCTTACGAGATGCCCCAGATACTATCAATTCGTATGAAAGCATATTATGCTTTCTTATGATACTGTATGTTATATTCGTGTAATAAGGTACGCTATAATTTTGGTTACAGTAGAATCTCCAGTATCAGATTTAATAGGGAAACATGATCGTTGAGGGAATTTCTGGACAGTAGGACACACGTCTTCTCGTATAATTAATATACTATGTATCATATAAGAACAATTACAAAGAAGACCGTAATGTAATACGAATGTACTTTTTGTTTCAATTATTTAGGGATTTTATATCTTTTTTATTGCTAAATTAAATACATCTGTAGCTGTGGTACAGTGTTCGGATTGCAAAATGTTCGGCTGGAATGCCACTTTTTAGGGGTTTTGAGGTGGCTGAAGCCGAAAACGAAGGTCATTTTTCACTAAAATAAGACATACAACATTTCGATCAACCTGTTGACGCGAGGCCTCCTCGTGGGTTCTTACGATATCTTTTTTAAAATTTCGTTCTCCTAACTTACGGTATGGCTTACTTTGAATGCATTTGAATCGTGAGTATTGGATTAGTTTTGGGCTATTTCTTACCTTCCATGACCGCACAGAGAGTAGAAAACGGTAAGCGAAAAACTTGGCATTTGGCGGTGTTGAAGTGGTCACCACTTTTAAGAAAACTCTACATCTGGTCTTTTTAGTTTTCTCAAGTACTGAAGTTACCGACAGCGTATAAACTGTAGACAGGTGACGATGGCCTCAGGGTTTTCAGTCAGAGGGTAACACTGCTAGCGTGCAGATCTGAATTAGCTCATATTGTATTCCTTCTTTGTATTTACACTTCAGTATTTAAAATATATGTCGGAGTAACGTTGGAAGTAGGGGCGTGTAATGAATCTTCTTGTGAGTGGGCCATCGTTGTTGTATACCAGATGATACTTATTGAAGCGAATGTATTACAAAGGTTAACAGGTGATATCGGTGAATGAATAATCGAGAAGTCGATGACGATGAGTTTAGGTTCGATAGCGAATACACGGTCAACGGGATGACGATTGCGATTTGCAACTCGACGTACGTATTCACTGGACTAGTCGAACTTGTTGGATCGAACCCCAGTCCAAGTGGAACTGCCCTTATATACTCCTCTCCGTACCTCTCTGTATCCCACGGGTCAATCTTTGGTTTTAAGGAGAGCTATTTAATTACTTTATACCTCTGTTAGGTACACGTCCCTCCCGTGACCGTGGCTACGTACAGTGACCCGTTATGTCACTTTGAGCCCAAGCCCACTGTCATAGATCTCAAGCAATCATAATTGACTTAACTCATAAACAGCTATTTCTCAGTTCTATTGTTTAACACGTTGGCGCCGACGTGACCCACCGGTTGATCAGATGTGTCTATCGCGAGAGGCGGCGGTGGGTCACACATGTATTTCACAAAATAGGTAGTATAAAATAGGTTTATATTATTCTATCTCAACATTATAAGCAGACATACAATAGTAAAAATATAACAATTCAATATTATAAACTTAACATAATTATTTCCTTTCTTCGTGCAATTTTTTAAAACAAGTTAGGCAGAGTGCCGGCTGGCTCTTACAACGATCGCAATATGTTGTTACTTTTTTCGTCCTTTCGCGGCATACTCTCTACATTTTATTCTAGAAATGCGTTTACAACTTTCTTTACACCGCCGTTTCGTTTTGCTCGCGGGCCTTTGGCACGACTGCGGAAAATGTGATCGTTTTTTCGGCAGTTCTTCATTTTCACTTGGCATTTCTTCTCTATGGGGATTCACTATATTTAAAAGGTGATAAATAATTTCTTCGCAAAATTTTAGAATTTTAATACTTTTAGTATCCCATTTTCTATGTACATACCACGCATTTACGAGGCAAATCCCTCATATTAATTCTATTACAATTTTCTTATATTTTATGGTTATATTATTTTATGGTTCTGTGTAAACAACTATAATAGGATAACATCTGATCGGATAGCATCATTATAAAAAAAAAAAACAGTGTCTAGCTTTAATTGACTATTTTTCCCCTGAACAATAACGCACCTATGATTTTTGGAAGTAGCTAGCACACATACAGGCCTTTTGTCAGTCCATTTTACGTAACCAAACACTATTTGCATGTTCCTTGCGCGCGTTGTTGTTCTCCGACGGACATGCATGACTATTCTTTTTTCCTGTACGGAATTGAAAAGTTTTTTGTTTCGTGCTATGAACGTCTCTTATAGAAAAATGTTCACAGAATTGCGCGCGACGGTCAGAATTTGCGTCAGACCTCTACTTTTTGAGAAAAATCGAAAAGAGTACAAAATTAGAGCCAAAGCTGGTCCCCAACAGCTTTACCTAAAATTTATAGATATATGCAACTTGATATTGACAAACCATTGTATATCAATGTATTAGTTGAAGTCGACGGAATTTATTGAACCCAACAGGAATCGTATGGCTTTTGTAATTTTGCTATAAATTGAGGTCAAAGTTGAAAAATTGCGGTCGTGTCGAACAGTCTAATGTGACCCACCGCCGCCCCACGGAAAAAACCATGAATATCGGCGCCGGCGTCAACGTGTTAAGCGTAGTGAAGAATGGTTGGAATTAGATTTCAGTGATTCTAATTCAGATATCCTGATTCTTATACGTGGGACTGATATAATACAACATGCTTTACTTTCGATCGGTTAATTTTCAGAAGAGGCACGAGCAGTGAGACACAAGGATTTCAAGAACTGTAGGAATAAGAACAGCAAAAAAGTTTCAAGGATCGCTGTTAATACAGATACATTTTATGCAATGTTCCTAGCTTCTGATCCATATATGTCAGCAATAAGACTAAAATCATATAGCAAGAATCATAAAATACTAGATGCTGAAGCTATAGAACTCATACATGAATAAAATGATGGAATTCCACGATTCATCAGTCCTCATATATTATGTAAGTTCATATTGCATAATATTTCTGATAACTGCTTTCTTCATATTTCATTTCATATTTCTTCGGATGATAATATATTATATTATCATGTATTGTAGTATCGGGAAATACTAATTAATGATGGTGATTTATTTACAATAAATGGATTGCACAGATGTTGATTAGACAGGAAACGATGGTTGTTTAACATGAACTAATCGCAATAACGTATTATACTTTAGACAACTCAATAATTAACTTGCAACTCTCACAACGAATCCAGCGCTCTCTCTCACTCTCTCTCTCTCTCTCTCTCTCTCTCTCTCTCTCTCTCTCTCTCTCTCTCTCTCTCTCTCTCTCTCTCTCTCTCTCTCTTTCTCTCTCTCACGCGGACCATAACGCTAGCAACTCTATCTCGACAACGCATCTCGCACCCTCTTGGTCTAGTTACGCTTCTTAAAATATGAAGGTGTAGAAATCGTGAAGCATGCTAGTTTTAACACGACTATTACGCACGATAACACCGACGCGATTACTGCAAGCCGGCTTTCACGCAAGCTCACCGTTAGGAAAAACCCACTGACAAAAAAATAGAATATTTCTGTTAACTGATTACATAACTCTAGCAGACTAAAAAGTTCTTCCAATTTTATAGGGAGACTTTGGATGTTAATGTTAGCACGATATTCAATATTTGATACTTGATTCTTATTATAGAGTATTTATAAGCCATAAGTCATATTTAAAAATAGTAGATTATAGTAGTTTAAATATACGTAGAAATATACGTACAAAGGAGAAAAATATATTATTACTATGTTATCAATAGACACTACTTTAGATGTATAAATTAGTGGCTCCATACGAAACATAGAAAATTGAAGCTATGGTTTTGAACGTGTATTAAAAATACACCCATAATCAATAATTCCATGTCTTAATCCTAGTAATTCTTAACATATTTATATTTTATGTATTTCGTGTGATTAATACTGCACAAATACCTGTATATTTAAATACATTCACGCAAGGAGCAATATATAAGAAACGAATATTTATATGATGTAACATAAGGTTCTAGATAATAGTAAAAAAATTAATCATTTCGGTTAAAAAAAATCAAGTAATCCGTTTTGCAAAAAAAAAATTTTTTTTTTTTTTTTTTTACGTGGAGGAAATCTTCATAGACACCTTACCACCGTCCGTGGGCTGGAGCGGGGACCCAGGGCGGCAGAAGGTAGTGCCGGATTCTTACCGGCTAAAACCTCCACGGGCGGGACATAAAGTGGTACCAAGTGTGATCGTCAGAGGGCCTTTGTTGTATAGTAGGTGCTTCCCAAGCACCTTTTCTCCAAGCACTCCCACAAAGTACTTACAACGCGCAGGGGGAGGGAACGGCTGCTTACTTCCTGTTGTTTGTTACTTTTCAGAGAGATTTTGGATTTTGTCACCTTTTGTAAATATATCCCCTTCGGGCGAGGATTCGAACTCACGACGACCATGGCGCGTCCGCGTACATCCTCGGGCCTTAACGAGCGTAGCTGGCTGCCCCGCCACTATGAGAAGGACTAGTGCATTTACATCATTTGACAACAGGCGTAAATGATTCCCTTTCGTCGTAACAATATTTCCCTAATTGAAACACATCATTCTATCATAATCTACGTTACTAATATAGTTAGATACTTTTTAGCAAGTTCAGAAATTGATATCTATTTTGCCTTTTGCCACTTATACAAATCCAAATTGAAACGTAATTCTGGCTCAACCATTTGTGTTTCAAACTCAACATTTGCAACATACAGTGGCTCGCCATAGCAATATATACTATACAAAACATTTTGACATTCCCGATACTATAATAACGATCATCGTGTCTCGTTACAGTGCTAATGAAATATTAGAATGTTTCGTATAATGCACATAATGTATTGATAAAGGAATTCTATAGTAAGTGTTTGAATATTATCGTGAACCGCTGTGTATTTGTTTCGCAAATTATTATACTTTCTTAAATATTCGGGAATTTTGTTATACGTTAATAATCACTCGAAATGAAATATGAATATGTTAATACACGTGTACCTGTGTATTAAGAACACGGATATATTAATCACTTTTTATACCCTATATAATATAATACAACATAATTTAATATCATTATATATAGTCGTATTTACAATTCCGATATATATAATCGATATCCGTCTACACATCCTTATTGCGTATACTCAACAGTCTTAAGGACCGACCATAAATCTCAAGAATTTTCTAGCTAAAGTCCTTCATTCCGAACAAAGATCTTTTTACTAAAGCGTTTTCTAAAGTTTATTGTTTACTACGAGAAGACACGGAAAAGTTAATTTTTCTCACGTACGATGCTTCTGTAACGCCACCCAAAAGCCAGGCATCTGTCAATATCGGATATGTCGATAACACCTAGTCATGCTATAGCGATGAGGAAAGACAATAGCCGGACTCCCACCCATAAGATATATGAATCATAATGAAAAGATAAAAACCTCAGTCCTTTAGTCAGTAAGTCAGTCTGTACTCTGCAGTTAATAAAGCATACGAATGGACTATTGCTCATTCGCCTTTTCTTTTTAATACCTCGTCATTTATTACGTGACACTTCCTACTAGCAACATTCTATCGAGGGCGGCTAAGACCCTTCTTAGTCCACCAACCTTCTCATTATCCAATCAGAAACAATGTCAATTGCCCTCACTTTCCTAACCAAAAGTGTCATCAACAAATCCGATGGTCCCGTGTGCTAGACACACTTATCACTACCTTTCCTTCGACATAGCATCGTCATTAAACTTCACTTATTCTTCATCGTTAGAATAGTCAACACATATCTGTAACGGGTCTCTACTCTGAAATCAATCACTTACTTAACTTGTACATAAGCAACAGCGTAACTATCCGCTTTTACAAAGTTGTTGTAATAAACATTATTTTATACGTGTTAATTCAGTGTAAACTCAGTTAAACCACCTCTGTTATCGTAATATCGATATATCGTAATTATCGATCAGTTCGTGGCGTCGATTATCTAATCGTAACGGGAATTTACGACTCCCGTTGACGTGCTTCCTCGCGATCGCGTCTCTCCGCGAATGGTCGATTAAACACCAACAGAGAGGTACAACTGCTGTTTTTTATTATTTAATTCCCCATTAATTTATACACATTGGTAATATTCATATATTATTTACTTTGATTAATTGAAGCTTACAAATGCTCGTAAGCGGTTATCGATCGTATGATCGAAAACACATACCAAAAGCAAAGCGTAGACTGAAGAAAGAAAATGCGGTGGTGCGATCGTAGGTTTCCCTTACTTCGACGTGTGTCATTGACGAAATCTGTAGAATCCAGTTTCTTGGAGCAGCCAATTTCAGAAATAGCCCACTAGTCTTTTCTATCTGAGGTTATATTGGATAAAGCTACCACTGCCACGTACACCTGATAGGAGATTGCAGAGGTTGCGGGGAACTGACCTTCTTATATAAGGTGTCTCCGCAATCCTGATGCTACCGGGAAGTAGTGATTTCTCACGAAGAAATAAGTCGAAGATGTAGAAAACCTAAGCTGATATACGTGTGTTGACTTTAAGTTTCAACTCGAAGGAGTTGTGTTTACAGGATTGTAATAAATCACGGGCGTGTTTTAGAATTGACAGGAATATCGGGGAATATCGTTTTCCTCTTCGAAAAGTTAGAAAATGCAAATAATACGCTGCGACGACTTAGTACAATTTAACAATTTAGTTAGAGCAACGCAACTGTGCACGCAATATCATGATCCATATTTCCTATATTATTAAAATTAATATTAAAAAGTAATAATCTTATGCTTTTATTTTTGAAAAGAGCCTAGTGGTATAGATCAAGAGAAAGTATGTTTCTGAGTACAAACACAATCAGAAACAAAGGTCGTGTAATCGAAACTTGCAATTAATATACAGAGGCTGGCAAAAGTATTCGCCCATATTACGTAGGAAAAATTTATGTGTATGTATTGTAGGTGTTACATAAAACATTTTGAAACCTCACTAGCACCATAACGAATGCATTTGCAACAACTATATTAGCAAAAATCTGAAGATATATGTGTAAAAAGTAAAAAATTAAAATATAGTATGAATAGTCACCTTAAGCATACGATAAGTGCTGAAGATGGTCCTACTGAGCACCGAAAATTATTAATTTTCTGTTTATGTATTTTTATTCTCTTTCTAAAATATATACTTCTACTAAATATTTTGTAACTTTTATAGTTAAATAGATGTATTACATTAATTAACAATATATATTATTATTTTATCTATATATATATATATTGCAAAACATTTTGGAATCTCATTAACACTGCAACGAAACACAACTATAATTGCGATTAGTAAAATTTGAAATGGACATAGAAATATAATAGAAATTACAAGATATTATTTATTGAATATTATACGAATAACCGATTATTTGCTATATTAATAAGCCACAATTTGTAGGGAGACGGTCGTTAGCACTAATTCTGTGCTTAAGACTATTATTCATGCTGTATATTAATTCTTCACTCAGTGTATGTTCGCAATAAACGTCTTGTCACTTGCACATACATTTACTGAATGACCTTAAATTTCAATATTATAGTCAGGATAGTCGTATTTCATTATAGTACTCAGGAAATTTTAAAAAGTTACGTACACGTACGTTTCACATCATATATATTCATGAAAAATTTTGTGTCAAGTATTCTTATACTTTCGCGAACCACTGTACAGGGCAAAATGATTTTTTTAGAAAACAGAGCAACATGTGCAAAAATTTTATTCTGCAATATTCCCGATTTATTTTCCACGGGGAATCACACTTTGCCCAACTGTATCATTGTAGCCTGTGATGTCTCAATGTAGCTATATGATGTCTCAATTCTTTCGGGATTGTCTAAAATGATTCTGCCTTTTCTAGCGTGAAATGGAATGAGGTGATTTCCACCGCGCCTATGTTACACCGTAATACTACTTCTTGCTTGCACTTTTTGGTGATTGTATCGAAGATAGTAACAATAAAAATATTCCGGAAGCATGCATCTATTGAAAATGAAACATGTAAAAAGAAGACGACAAATCTAAAGAACAATCTATACGATAAAATATATCATTGCCAGATCCAAAGACCGAGGATATATCAATTCCTATTTTCGCTGAATTTGAGCGAAGATTTTGACTTACTTTCTTTTATCGGCATATATTCTATGTTACATTTTATGGAAAATATGGCGAGGAAGCTAATTAATTAATAAGATACGAGTATAAAGTATAGATAATAGCCAAAATTAAATAAGTTAATTTTGTATGCATATATGCTTTTTCATCTCTACTAAAAGTTTCCCATTTGAATCATTGTATTAGGTGATAGTTTTGTTCTTGTTTGTAGTCTAAATTCATATAAACATATGCGTATTTCAAGTACTTTAGAAAAGAAATATGTAAGAGCGGCGGTTATGCGTACATATGTGTAGGAAAAAATTGCTCTCTTCGATAACATAATTCAAGGCTATTGAAACCGATGAGGTCGCCCCTTTTCCCAACAATTACCAATTTCACAAATTCGCACGTCGGATGCTTTTTTGCAAGTGTCACGACCAGCACACATTAAACCCAGTGGACTGATGACGGAGATAAAGATGTGGCGGCAGTCGGGGACAATGTATATCGCCGAAGTGCCTAATGAGTCACTAATATCCCAACGGTCCTTCCGCCGAATGTTGGAGAAGAAGGCGTGTATGGCAAAGGTCGCGGACGCCTAACAAAACGCATGGATAGTGGGGATATTGAGGGGTGACAGAGAAAAAAGAAACAGATCCCATCGAAAGTAAAATTGTAAGAGCTTCAGTCTTGAAAAGTCGCGACTGGAGTTCAGAAGTAAATTGTAGTTAGTGTAAACCAAGTGTTAAGAAATAAATTCTGTCCTTCTATTTCTTTATTCTTTTTTTTTTTTTTTTTTTATTTTCATCTTCGATTTCTCTTTTTTTTTATTTTAGGTGACACTAGCAATGTTACCCTATGACTGAAAGCCCCGAGCCATTGTAACGACCACCCAAAAGCCAGGCATCCGCCGACATCGGATATGTCGATCACCTAGTCGTGCGATAGCTAAGAGAAAACACAATAGCCAGACCCCACCCATAAGATATGTGAGTCATAATGAAGAGATAAAAACCTTGGTCTTTTAGTCAGTAAGTTTAGTTTGTAATCTGCAATTAATAAAGCATACGAATGGGCTATTGTTCATTCGCCTTTTTTTTATCACCTCGTTATTTATTACGTGACACCATCGTCGCCTGTCTACTGTCTATGATCTGCCTTCGTCCCAGTCTATTGTCTATCGCTGTCGATGGCTTCAGTGCGTGAGAAAACTAAAAAGACCAGATGCAGAGTTTTCTTAGAAGTGGTGACCACTTCAACAGTTATTATAGTTACTACAATAGGAAACACTCAGGAATTTTTGTCCCACCTTGTATCAATTTAGTAAAACAGTTAAGGTGTTTTTGTCAGCAAAATTTCGCATATGCTAATGTTGTGGGAGAAGGTATCTAGATGTACATATATAATGTCCCTCGTACAAGTATGCATATTAATGGGCAGTCTAAGGAAATTGTCTATATATCTGTATACATCTTAATATTACTATTTCTGTACCCAATTTATTTTTATTTTCAAGAAATAAAATATATTTTAAATACTTATTCAGAATATATAATAATAAAATATTCAAATATTTTATCTTATTCTTTAACTCATCAAAATGAATATACTTTATTTGCCAATATCTCACTTTCTATTTAAAATACAACTTTCTTGGAATTATAGAACTACTACTTAACCCCTTAACCTACTATTTACGTTCGAGAATTTTGGGCCGAAAACGTAAACAAGCTCGAGCAGCCTCGAGCCATTCGCACGACTTGTGTAGTACGATGATCGGGTCAATCATAAATATTATGGGCATATTATGGGCTTGTGGTAGGACGGTCGCGGTTTGTAATTTGCCCCACCACAAATAGCACAGACACACACATCGAAATTTATTTTCATAAATTCTAGAGAAGCATCCCCACAAGATGTTTTCAAGAAAAAGATTTCCTGATCAGAGCAGTGAGAATTGTGCTAAAATTTCCTCTACCGAAAGTGACAGTAGTGATATTACACGCTCTGTTCAAAAAAAATACATGCGATTAGTTATTGATGATACTTTTCACGACGATCAATTACCAGAGCCCTGGCTTTGTAAAGAAATAAGAAATAATCCAAAAATCTTGGACTATACGATGACTCCTGGCATAAGAGAAGCAGCCTTACGTCAATTAGGAGAAAGTAGAAGAGAATTAATCTAATATTTGATGACATATTCTAAGAAAATATTGTAACCGAAACTAACCGGTATGCAGATCAAATACGAGCGAATCCACGCAGAACACGAGAAATCTACGACACCTGGTTTCCTGTAGATTCTAACGAAATTAAAACATATTTCGCATTGTCCATAATAATGGCACAGGTAAAAAAACCAAGAATACAAATGAATTGGTCGAAGAGAGCTGTTATCGAAACGCCGATATTTAGAAAATCACTGCCTTTGAAAAAATATCTGTAAATTAAAAGGTGTTTGCATTTCACAAACAATGAAATAGTCGAAATGACTACACAAGGATCCAATCGTACTCCAAAACCAAATTGTATTACAGAGTACAACAAGGGAATAAATGGAATTGATCTCCAAGACCAAACATTAGCATGCTTTTCAGTAATGAGGAAATACATGAAGGGATATAGAAAATTTTTTTTATCTGTTCGATATTGGTCTTTTTCATCCATAAACTTTATGCAACAAAATAAATAACGGGAAGAAACAATGTTACCTTGACTATAGGATCAACATAGCCGAATCATTATTGGAGAATATGCCAAAACCGAATTATAGAGAACGAGGACAATTATCTTCCAGAGATATGCCAGAGAGACTGTACGCGAAGCATTGGGCTCATTTTCCAAAACACATTGATCCAACAGTATCAACATTAAGACCGTCGAAACCTTGTAAAGTTTGTCAAAAAAATAAAAAACGTAGAGAAACAACGTAGGAGTGTAAGAAGTGCAATGTTGCCTTACATCTACCAGAATGTTTCGAATTGTATCACACCATTGCAGATTATTAATTTTGTATTAGTGATTTTTGTATAAATAAAATTCTTGTAGTACTTGCATCTGCCACAATTATTGCTTCAGGTTGTAATTACTTACCAAATATAACACAAATATTTATAACTTTAGGAGGGCGCCGCAGCTAATATTTATATTTGGCCCGATCACCGTACTACGGGCTATGCCCGTAGTTGTAGATTAAAGGATTAAAGAGGTTTAAGTAATGACGTTGTGACTTGACTTGTTTCGATGTGATCTCTGATCTCTTACTTAAATAAACGTGAATCTGGCTATGATTTCTACTAGTTACTTGCCCATTTACAAAACATCGATCATTCAAGCTTTACATTGATATTTAATAAATATTGAAATAATATAAATATTTAATAAATTGAAATAATATAAATATTTAATAAATTGAAATAATATAAATATTTAATAAATTGAAATAATATAAATATTTAATAAATTGAAATAATATAAATATTTAATAAATATATAACAAGTATAAATATCTCACCAATTAGGCACAACTAATCATCAAATCGCTTGCATAATTTAATATAACTGATTGATTTGGCTTTACTTCTGCCTATAACGAATAAGAGATTGTAATCTCGGATATAATTCAAACTGTATAAACTGTATCAAGTTAATTGATTAATCATAAATGCCAATATGGTAACACGCACACAAGGGCTTCATAAAGGATTCATCGTTTAATCCTAATCCGACATAGCTGGTACATTGTTATTACGGAAATCGAATGTTTCATTTTGTAGAGATGAATCAAAGAGGCTAATGGTAAGTTGTTAATGATAAGTGGGTTTTTATGCATTTATGAGAAATTCGAAGACGTAAAGATCAATGCAATGTGTACAGTTTGCGAAAATACATAAAATATTTCGAGAAGAGTATTTATTGCGATATTTAGTGGATGAAACCAATTTTTATTCAGATTCCATTTCATTAGCTACATTGGTAAAAATATAAAAATGCATGAAAGCCCCTAATCCAATGATAAAGTAAGAATAAAGCGAATTAAATTATATTTACGCAGAAATGTAATCTTTCCCTCATGTTATACGTTGACTGCCACGGTGATCATCGGCGATCCACGGCGATCTATGCTAAATTTTGTAGAATTATTATGTAGTTTCGTGGACAAAGGGCCTAAAAGATATCAGGTAAACCATAAACATTGTCGCGAACCGAGGTGCCGACAGGCCTATCAATGTGCCGTCGGTCCTTCAGTTGAAGAGTTTCGTAGAAAGAAAGCCCTACGTGACCCTGGCCACGAGCGGTTGCGGAACACGCGCGTGGTGGGGCTAAGACAAAGGAACGAAAAGGAATGCTAAGGCAGAAAGACAAATTCACAGTCAGTGTCAGTGGAGAAGTCAGAGAGTGCGCATCGCGTTGTCGAGAGAGTGTGGTCCGCATGAGAGAGAGAGAGAGAGAGAGAGAGGCGTCGGATCCGTTATGACGAGAGTTGCAAATTAATTATTAAGTTGTTTAAATTATAGTACGTTATTGTGATTAGTTCACGTTAAACAACCATCGTTTTTGTGTTTAATCAACATCTGTACAATCTATTCATTGTAAATAAATCACCATCATTAATTAGTATTTCCTGATACTACAATTAAAATAAAATAAATTTTATGGACTAAAATATTGTTAAGAATGTGAATGGTTTAGATAACGTAGACAAAAAAAAAGTGAGCAAATATAATATAATATCTTCTTCAAGCATTAAGTGATATTCCTTCTCTTTCTTCTTTGGACAAAATAAAATATGCATGGCAGCCATAGTGTTAAACTGAACGGAATATTTGCAAGAACGGAATGTTACAAGAAAGAGGCAAGCTTTTTAGAGCATACTTTAAGCGTTCTTAAAGCGTTCGAATATGCGATTTTAGATTCGACGAGCATTCGTCAAATGACGAAAGAAGGCTTGCTCGTTCATGCCTTCATTTTGTTAAATTTTACTAAAATAGGGAGAAGCATTTGCTTGCATGGTCTAAAGCCCTAAAGTGTTCCAAACGCACTTTAAAAGCACAGCACTCTGAACTTTGACATATTCCTTCAGCAAAACATTTTGTTTCTTCGAAAATCACTTTGCCACGGGAAGCGGCTGCTTTCTTACGCTTATTCAAATCCTTATTCTATTGACGTTTTTTGGACAATTCTGACTTTATAGTAAACATGATAAATGGCCCAGATTTTCAAGGAACCGACGAATAGGTCAAAGTTATATAATCATACGAAGTAACGATTCAGAATACTGCTATAGGAAAATAATGGATTAGCAATTGTACGTATTTTACTATTTACAATCGTTTGCATTTAACGCCATGAAACGTAGTGTTGTTACTAGGAATTAGTGTTGTTATTGAGAAAACGTTATTATTGTTGTGATTAACATTGACGCGTTGAACATTCAGACATGCGGAAATGAGCCGCGTTCAAGAGGAAAAAATTCTCGACGTTTCGCTGAAAGTGCAGTTATATCCATCGAAGGTCGTATTGATACATGTTAGTGTTAAATGTGACAATCCGAGCCATGAAAGCCTACAGATTTTTACAGTCCTTTGATTTACATATCCCTGAGGAAGTTTTAGATGAGTTAGATGGAATTGGTAGAAGATTCGTAAGTTCATTTATAAAATATCAAAAAATGACAAGTACAGTGAGAGATCTAACAATACAGCTATCAAAGTGTATCAGCGATAGACAGAGAAAAGCAGATACGAAAACAATTTAATTGTATTATTTATAATTGATGAAATGCGATTTTTATTACAATACAAAATATGCTATATATTTTTTATATTATGTTTTATATAAGATAATATTACAGAGGCTCTAGTGAATTTCTAGTGACTTTTTGAGTGTACCTTGTTTTCTATAAGTGCCTTAATACTTGTGAATGCAAGTGTACGTAAGACAATATCAACAATAAAAGAGTCGCCGTTGGAATAATAAACGGATAGAAAAAAAGATCTCGTGATATTTTTGAATCAATTTTCAAGCAATTAGTCACTATGCCAAGTTATCCGAGCAGTATTTTGGAATAAAGTTTCATTGTGTACAATTTGTTGAAGTGATCATCACTTCTAAAAAAACTCTACATCTGGTCTTTTAGTTTTTTCAAGCACCGAAGCCATCGACAGCGTAGAGACAAAAGACTGTGACGAAGGCAAATCATAAACAGTAGACAGGCGACGATGGCTTCAGAACTTTCAGTCATAGGGTAACACTGTTAGCTTGCGGATCTGGATTAGCTCATATTGTATTCCTTCTTTGTATTTATAGCTCGGTATTTAAAATATATATTTTCTACCTTGCAATTTATCCACGCGTTTCTTTGTATTCACATATATCTAATAACCTCAACACAAATAAATTTATGTTCTTTCATTTCTGAAACATGTACGGCAACTTCTACACGCAACACGTGCAACATTTTTATCTTATGCTATTCTTTATGCTTGATTTATTACATCCAATGAGAATAAACTACATATATATGTCGGAGATGAAAGGACATCGGGGCCTTTCTTTTGGAATTTTTGAGAAGATATATATATATACTATATATACTATAATCTAGACTAATCTAGACCCCAATACTATAGTCTAGACTATTTATTATATCTGTACTTAAATAATAAAACTTAGAAGTAGTTGTTACGATTCAATTGGATTATGTTTGCCCGAGATTTGTGACAGTGGGCTTGGGTTTCGAGGTGACACAATTGGTCGCTGAACGTAGCCACGGTCACGGGATGGACGTTTTTACCTAACAGATAAGTGCCAATATTATGAGACACGCGTTGTATTAACAATCAAACCTCGAGCAGAAGCAACGTTGCCGCTACGCGCGTCTGCCTAGTAACGGCGGTTGGAATTTTATTGGTATCCTCGGCCAATATACAACAAAACGAACGCGATCGTAAGGAGAGCAAAGTTTTCATCAGTCTTTTATTCTTGCGATCACCTTGGAGAGTTTCACATCGTTTTTACGTACAGTATATACCGAGCGTCACAGCGAACGTTACTTTGCGCTTCAAAATATATTCTATAAATATATTTTACAAAGAGTTAGCCCGTTGACCGTGGATTCGTTATTGAACCTAAGAACATTGTCATTAACATCTCGAGCGTCTAATCACCACAGTTATTTGTCAGACTTTGTAAAAATCATATTTATACCAGTAAATATAATCTCTGTTGTACAACAACGATGGCTAGTCCGAATGAAGATTCGTTATACGCCCCTAAAGCTATCTATAACCTGACATATAAGATATCGAGGACTTTATATAGATAAAAATAGAAATGGCTAGAAATGAAACAAAATTCAAAAGGATAAAATTAGATATGATATAGTACCTATATTCTATATTTCTATATTTCTAATTTTGTTAGAAATTTAATCTCAAAGTTAAGATTAATAATCTGTGGAAGTCAGAATGTTTATGTTAAAATAATATTCAGCGATATTTATTAAACAGAATTACAGAACCAAATGTATACAAGTGAGTGATATGGTATAATTAACAAAGTATGTAGGTAAAGAATTTGTGGATTGTTAACAGTTGGCTAATTACTCTTGAACCGACGACAGGTAGTGATCCACAGGTAGTGATCCCTTAAATATTTTGAACCCCGCTCACTATACAGTAATAAGTATGACCTGAGTAAGTGTCCTGTTCAAATACCTGTGTAGGTGTCTGTACCAGAGTATTTGTGTCCATGCGTGTAATATCGTTGTATTCCAACAAATTTATTTTTTATTGATACTGTTATAATGGGTAATTGTAATATTCCTTTTAAAGAAAACTGTAAAATCGTGCGTAAGAGTTCGGTCAAAGGATTTAACCAATCGTATTCGCTTCCGCGATTTTCGAATAAGAGAAGATGGATGCAATAGAGTGACTGATAACAATTTTTTAAGCAATTTTAATTTTATGTTAAAGCTATTATGATTGTTTCCATGACTCGTAAATGGTTTGTGACAGCCATACGATGTTTGGCGCTTTTTAAAACGATTTATGCAGTGCAACGAATGTTTATACGACTCTTACTGATTCTAGTCATTTCTGACGCGATCTTAATGATTCTACCGACCAAAGTTCACATTAATATATTTATTAACCCCTTGGCCTAACGCTAAGTAAGAAGTTCGGTCGCGCGTCGTGTCTTCATCTGTTCAGCCGTGTGCACGAAATGACGCAAAATGTATAATTCTTATGACATGTATATTTAGATGCTACAAAAGGAATTGTGAAATAATAAACTACGTTTGAGGACAAATACTGTTTTTAAGACGTCTAAGGCGTAATCATGATCAATTGATCAGTTAACAAAAACAATTTATTATTTCAAAGTGGATAATGAATCACTAGCAATTTGTAAATTACCACGAGTCTGACTCGTGGTTTTCGCTTATGGCACAAATCCCTTACCACGAGTCTCGCTCGTGGTTATAGGCCAAGGGGTTAAACAGGAGAAACATTTGTTATCCTTCATCTTCTATTATTTGAAATAATGAAATATTTGACAAACAAATTATTTGATAATAAACCATTTCTCAAGTAAGATTTTGGAATTTATTAATAGCTTTAATTTGGTGTTACTATTTGATCCTTTTATTTATTACGTTTATTCAAATAAAAAGTACCCAAACCCGGATAAAATCAGTATTTTTTCAGAGAATTAAAATAAAGTTTGGGTATTATTCAAATGATATATCTGAACAATAATTATTTGAATAATAAATATATTATCTTATTTAGTTAGTTGTTATTTTCAAATAATTGTGCGTTTGTTTATTTGAATATGAAGTAATTTTCCCTATATTATTTCATCATTTGGCTATCAAATGAAATAATAATCTTTTTTTAATTTTGTACTTGAATAAATTTTTAACTAATTACTTTTCTAAATATTTTCTGATCCTTTTATATATGAATATTTCGGACTGCGTTACAAATACAGATTTCATTGCAACGACTCACACAAATTATTTAATATTTAAACAATTTAAAGAAGTACAAATAGAAAGTAGGGAAATAGAAACGCTGCAAAACTATCGAAATATAAAGGACATTTTTGTTAAATGTAACATTATGCTACTGTGTGCGACTCGTGTAAGGAAATCCTACGTATAAGGATTTATTGTGATCAAGTAGATGTTATTTCGTTCAAATAAAATACGAGGAAACGCCATGACAATCTCTTATGTCAAGTTATTTATTACTTTATTTAAATGATTTAATTATCTCAAATAAGAAATTATTTGAAAGTGATTTATTGGAATTTTACACAAAACAAAATTGCTTCGTCTATGTTATTTCCAAGATAGAAATAATAAATTGGTTGAAATTGTTCATAATAATTACTGCTTTTTATTTTATTTCAAATAAAATACTTTTCACGTAGATAATTTCCAAGAGTACGTCGCAATAAAATTCGAATAAAACTAAATTTTGGTAATATGTAATTGGTTAACCCCTTAACCTACGATTTACGTTCGAGAATTTTGGGCCGAAAACGTAAACAAGCTCGCGCAGCCTTCGAGCCATTCGCATGACCTGTGTAGTATGATGATCGGGTCAATCGTTTGTTTCGAATTGAATCGCACCATTGCAGATTATTAATTTTGTATTAGTGATTTTTGTATAAATAAACTTTTTGTAGTACTTGCATCTATCACAATTATTGCTTCAAGTTGTAATTACTTATCAAATATTTCACAAATATTTATAACTTTAGGAGGGCGCCGCCGCTAATATTTATATTTGGCCTGATCATCTACTACGGGCTATGCCAGTAGTTGTAGGTTAAGAGATTAATAAGATAATGATAAGCTGTAACTTATAATACCCTTCCCTTATAGTCTACAAGTAAAATATGTGTTACCTGGAGTTGATTTTGCTCAATCGTAGTGCAACTTTGTCTGTGTTGTTGAAATTTCGGTTGATACGGCTCCAACATTCTAATCTTGCCCCATCGATTGAAAAATAACGCAATCGCCGCAGCCCAAAGGAGGAGAACCAAAACAACAATCAAAGCCTCTTCAGCTCTGACTATAACAGTGTTTGGTTCCGGAATGCCTGTTGCAACATTATATAGTATTATTTTAAGTTTATCATTGTTTTTATATACTGTCTATTTAAACAGAATGTTTTCAAGTTATAAATGTACAATGCGTTACGAAAGTATTCGAATATTTACCACAGAAAATTTGTATGAATATATTATGAAACTTTTTGAAATTTTGTTAGCATTCTAACGAGACACTACCATCGTGACTCTAATAGTAAAATTTGAAATCAATCTGAAGATGTAAACAGAAATTACAAGATAACGTTTATTGCAAACATACGATTAGTGAATTTACGATTAATGCCGAATGAATAATAATTCGACTTCGCAACATATTGGGCTTACTAATATAACTAATATAACTGACTGTTCAAATACATTGGTAATCTTTGCGAAACATATTCTTCGAATAAATATTTTGTACACTATACATTTTTAGGTCCATTTCGAATTTTTCTAGTGTAATCATGATAATCATATCTTAATATACGTAATGCTAATAAAACATTTTGTATAATATGTAGAGAGTGTAAAGAAATTAGTGTTTCTAAACTTTCTAACACGTTGACTGCCGCAACACCCGTATTCGGGTGTCAGCAAAATTTCTGGTCGGGCCGCGTAACCCATATTCGGGTGTCGCTTATTTGAGTACTTGCAAAGGATCGTCGTAGGTATTTGAAAAAATATTCCATAATAATAAAACTGTTGAATTGTTCTAAAAGTAATACGAAAATGGTTTATTAAAAAAATTATTTAGAATGTAAAGCTTTAAAGCATTCTATACATAGCTGAGGTTGGTCGAGACAATTTGGACAATAAATTGTTGTTTTCTTTAAATTTTTTGTGTCTTTGTTCGGTCCATTCGACGTCTTTTATTTGCATAATATATTTTATTTGCATGCATGGAATCATTTTTCCGAGCGGCGATATTATGCTGACACCGTCGAAAACAAGGATTTTTTATATTTTCAGACAACTCTAATAATTTTGTAGCTAATAACTCTCTAAATATTCTAATATTTACATTCTTCCCTGTTACAATTTTGAAAACCGTCAAAGCGTTTTCAACTAAAATTTCCAAAAGGAGTCGGACGCCAAGTTTTCTGTACCAGTTGATTCCTTTCCTAATTGTGGTGGCATAAGAAACCATTTGGTCGGAATAATCTATACCACACATTCCTTCGTTACATTCAACAACAGCTAGTGGTTTTAATATTGCGAGCAAACGAAACGAGAGATCATTGTTGAGACCATCGCTTGAGCGACTCGCATTACTAAAATATCGATGGGAGTACTTAGCAGAGAACGCTTGGTACTGCTGCACGCGTGGCCTGACGGAGATTTTTTTGAAAACACGCGTGGCAGTCAACGTGCTAAAAAAGGCAGATTCTAAACATTTAGTCCGGTGGAGATTTGTAAGAAAGTCTGTGCAAGGACAACTTGACATGGAAATGGAAAGGTCAAATTCCTGGAAAAAATGTTAAAGTTTTAATAATTCTTAAACTGGCTTTATTCACTTTATTCACAATGTGTTTACATTCTGTAGTCGGATGCAAGAAAAATATCGATGCAGGTTAATAGTCCAAATCGGATATTCTCTTTTCTCCTTTGTTTTCTCCTTGATATTTTCTTTCTTTTTTTTTCTCGCTATTTAAACAATCCCCAACTCGTACTTCTCGCTTCAGTCAAGTTTCTCCTCAAAGTTACATTCTGTGTAAGGTCGTTGGTAAATATACATGACAAGGGCAGTAATTAAGAGCTGTTTTTCTCTAGGAACACGAGACCCATTTCATCTTCAACATGGATTTAAATGTTGCAATATTATTTCCTGATTACCAAAAAAACTTAATTGCTGAGATCTGTATTCCTGTGAAACTTTTTCCGAACGTAATTATTATTTTATTACATTCTTTTGATCGTTCTTTCTTTAAATGAAATAGATAGATAAATATATATGTAATGTCGTAAATCTCGGAGTAATTCAGATGATCGATTCTGACGTCTGAAAATCGAGTTTATTGTGAATAAGTTAATACAAATCAATAACAGTAAACAACAAATAACAAGTTTTATGCAATGTCTACCTGAAAATCGAGAATCGATTTTCAACGTCCTGAGCTACCGATCTTTCTTCGTCAATCTTCAATATTTTAAACAATTATTTTTTCTTCTGTAATCTTGTCTATCTCTGATATTGCTCTCTGTCCGTCTGTTTGGAAAATGCGTGTCTCTCAAAATAGTTGTCCGTAAAAGTCGTTCTGTCCGTGAACAAAGAGTCGTGCTGTCCGTAAACAAAGAAAGTCGTACTGTCCGTAAACAGAGAGAGTTCCTTCACCTTTGAACTCTAAGGAGTTTACATATATTTCGATATTCGCAATCGCACTCCACTATCACTCGCAACTAGAAGACGCTTATCACGCAAACACACACACACACACACACACACACACACACACACACGCTTTATACTATCTCTAAACACCAGTCCTTTTACTCATCGATTGTAAAGCAGTCTTTGCGTGTTGTCTTACTTGACTACTTGTCTTGTCTTCCATCATGTAAGACGTTGGAGTCTGCCACATTTTTACAATTTTTCCCAACCTTGCCGCTCGTATAAAGGTAAAACTTAAAAATAACATTTGTTTGGGCTCTTATTAAAATATTGTTTTACAATTTTGTTTCGCTCTTGTAGTCTTTTATAAATATCAACAAGTATCCCTGGTGTCAGATGTTTCGTAACTACAGAAATTGTTGTTTTCGTTTCTCGACTCATTAACATTTGTGCTAGACTATAGGCTAATTCTTCGATTGGCGCGTTTCTACATGCTAACAATGCTAACTCTATTTTTGCACAAAATTCTGCAGTTCACACGACGAGAATGGCACGTCGTTCGCAATTAAATCTTCCGGTATTCTATATATCGTAAATATAGCTTTTAATATATTCATTATACTGTTCATAGTTTTAGACTTTAATTGCTCAATGTCAATTCACTTGGAGAAGTATCTGCTATAGCTAGGTAATTTTTCTCTCCCTAACGTAAAATATCTGTGACTATCTTTTTACACGATAGCTGAGGAAGAGAGTGAAATATTAATGTTTCTTGCTTTTCTCATTTGCATATTTCTACTGTAGTATCGTTGACAAAAGGCCTAAAAGATATCGGGTAAACCATAAACATTGTCGCGAGGGAGCCGAGGTGCCGACGGCCCATCAATGTGTCACGTAAAATCACAAGTCACAACTCAGATTATAAAAAATATAAGAAGGTTGAACCGAAACACAACTATTAACTTTTTTTTTATCGCACTTTATTATGCACTTAATAATTACAATTTAGTATATACTGAGCTGGCACGTATAAATTACACTTTATATAGATCTAAGGATAGAAACACGGTAAAAAGATGTTGACTGTTCTAAGGATAGAGAATCAGTAAGTGGTTTTGCTAGTTTTGAAAAGTTACGAATAAATTTTCTGTAGTAACCTACTAGTCCAAGGAAAGATTTTACATCTGTTGAAGTATTCTTGAAGTAAGTATGAATTTAACACTGTATTAACAGGGTCAATATAACTTGTATATTTAACAATTATTAATATAATAATAAAAACGTCACAAATTATTTAAAGATGAATACAGTTAATGTGTTACAGAAATTCGACCCAATTTTGTGGTATCTTTGGATGAATTCGTTAGATTAAGCGACTTTAATTTTGTATGCTGTTAGAATCTTCAAATGAGACTGATTGCCCTTCGATCATTTCTTTGTCTTCTGGGAGATGACCCCCACTACGCACGGGTCACGCCACCGTTCGCGCCTATGATCACGTATGTCACCTTCTTTGTGTGGATAAAATAACGGACCGAAATCAAAGTTTCTAGAGCTCGACGCTTGTTGACAAATATGCGCTTGCCGCTACATTGTATACATTTCGCTGGTCCTATAACACGATCTGTCTGCGACACTGTAGTACCGCGCGCGACGGTTAGGAATACGGCCTATAGTAAGCCTCGTGACGTAACAGCTTCCATCTTCTTTGGATTTGGATTTACTCCTTCACCTGTTATATATCCGAGATATTCTAATTCCGGTTTCAAAAATTCGCACTTATCTGGTTGTATTTTCAATCCTGATTCTCTAACTTTCGAACAGTCAACATTTTTTTACCGCGTTTCTACCCTCAGATCTATATAAAGTGTAGTTTGGGGTTAGGTTACGTGCCAACTAAGTGTATACGCAATTATAATTATTAAGTGCATAATAAAGTGCAATAAAAAAGAAAGTTAATAATTGTGTTTCGGCTCAACCTTCTTATATTTTTTATAATCTCAGTTGTGATTTGTGATTTTACGTGACAAATGTGTCGTCGGTCCTCCAATTGAATAGTTTCGTAGAAAAGGTTTACGTAACCCTGGTCACGAGCAGTTGCGGAACATGTGCGTGGTGGGGCTAAGACAAAGGAACGAAAAGAATGCTAATGCAGAAAGACAAATTCATAGTCAGTGTCAGTGGAGAAGTCAGAGAGTGCGAGTTGCGTTGTCGAGAGAGCGTGGTCCGCGTGAGAGAGAGAGAGAGAGAGAGCGAGCGTCGGATCCGTTATGACGAGAGTTGCAAATTAACTATTTAGTTGTCTAAATTATAGCACGTTATTGTGATTAGTTTACGTTAAACAATCATCGTTCTTCTGTTTAATTAACATCTGTATAACCCATTCATTCTAAATAAATCACAAATTATTTTACGATACTATACTACATGCTTCGCATTTCGCCCCAGTATTTTCAATATCTTTATTTATACTCGGCTAGTATAATAACTTATTGGTACTTATTTTCATTTCGCTTATTCCTAAATGATCTCTATGTAATCTGTTTAACACCTCTTCTCTTAAATTACTTGATATGACTATTTTGGCTCATCATTGACTGCATATAGATTGTCCTTTCTCTTATCTTTTTCCAACATTTTGTCATTATTAATGCTTTGTTTTATTCTATTTGTCTTCCACTTCCCGCCATGTGTTTGTTACTGCTATGTACACTATGAGTCAGGTCTATCTCATCTTGTTTCTCGTGAGGTAAATAGCCTTTTGACAATGTATCAGCTATTAACATTTAAGTTGTAGTTTGTAAGTTTAAGTCTAAGTCGCTGTGGCCTAGTTGAATCTACTTTTGCAACCCCTTTTTTAAACACTGTAACTAATGGTTTATATGTATTAGGATCTGTGTGAATTCTTACTTTCCTGGCGTAGACATTATAATGGAATTTTCTAGTTGCAAAGATTATGTAAAGTAGTTTTTTCTCTACCTGTGCTTAGTTTTTCTCTATCTCTGTCAGACTTTTAGATGCGAATGCTATTTATTTTTCTGAAGCAACACCCTAATCCTGTGAATGATGCATCTCTCAGTATTGTAATTTGTTTCTCGTCATTAGATGTTTGCAATAAAGGAGATTTATTTATTTCCTCTTTTATATTATTAAACTCTGTCTGATGCACTCTCTTAGATAATTAATTGCGCTAATATAACTTTGCAATTCTTTTTTATTATCTGCGATCTTAGGGGCTTTTGTCGTCTGTATTTTATCCTTAGCGATGGTTATAGTCTTCTTTGAAGATATATAACCTACATAAGCTACTACACCTTTTCTATATTGGACTTTTGTTTTATCGAATTTTATATTACTTCTTTGCGCTGCTTCGATTACCCGTTGCAAACTTTTGTTATGTTCTTCTACAGCTGTGTCTACCATCAGTACATCATCAAAATATATTACGATACCATATGTGACCAAATATATTTCTTCCTTGAAATACTTCTGGTGCACGGTTCAGCTCAAATAGAAGTCTATTGAATCTGTAGCAACACATTGGCGTTGAAAAAGCACACGTTTGACTTTTTGGCTCTTTTTTGATAACTTAATTTGTCAAAACCCATTTTTGATACCAGGTATAGCACAATAGTTCTTCCTAGTTAACTTTTCATCTACTGCTTCTGTTGTGGTTATTTCATAATATGGACGGTATATTTCTTCATTTAGATTCTTGGAATCTCTCTCAAATTTTTACACTTCCATCTGATTTTTCCCTAATAATTAGATTGCTTCCTTTGCTACTTCCATCGTCGTATGCGCTTAGTACTTTCTTATTGTCTAGCTCTTTTAATGCTGTTGAAGTTTATCTTTTATAACTTTTGATACCTTTGCTGGTAGTTTTGAGATACGCTCCCTGTCTTGCGTTAAAACTATATCATAGGTCCGTGGAAATTCTCCTATGTCTATGAAAACGTGTCCGTTTTTTTTAATAAATTGCTCTATATCACTGTTTCTTTCCTTTATGTTATGCACTGCATTTAGTATACCTAGCTGTCTGTATGTTTCTAATCCTAATTTGTATTTCTTCTAATCAGTCTTCTACTTTACATTATTTATTTTTAAACTGCTTATGGTAAAGTTATTTTCGCTGTCACTGCTTGTTTGACTTCTATTGTTTATATGCTATTGTTTATCTTTACTGTTGTCACGCTTGTTCTGCATGCCTGCGCGGAATGGTCGTATTTTCCACATTTTTCACTTTTTCCCCATATGCTGGACACTGCCGCGGCCATGTATCCCATTGCACTTGTTCTGTCACGAACTCGTGTCTCTAACCTGCTGCTTACTCGTTGCTCTCTAAAGCTTCCTCTTTTCTTCTTTTATTACATCTCTCATTTGTGTAGTGACTTTTTTGTGTTGCGTATATCTTCTGCGAGTTACCTCCCTTTTTTTACATTTTAATGTACTTAATTAAGGTTCCCAGTTTTAGACCCTGACATTTTAATACCGACTGTTGCAGCGCTGTCTGTCGCGTGATAAATTATATTGTTTCTTATCATCGAGTTTCTTAGCATGCCATAATTGTAGTTATCCCCATCTTCTTTGGTTGAGTCACATAGTGTTGCAGTGACTGTCCTTTTTCTCTTTCTTCGCTATCAAAGAGAAATCTCTTATTAGAGAAAGCTTTTATTTTCTCAGGTTCTTCTTTATCACCCCCTTCTAGGTTAAAGATTTCAAATACTTCCATTTGCTCACACTCTATTAGGTAGAGCAATGTTGCTGCCTGTGTCGTTATGGCTTTTGTTCGCCTCCCTCTCACTATCCTGAATAAGTCAAAATCTCTTTCAAATTTTCCCCAGCTTTCTGCTATATTTCCTCCTTAGAGGAGTGTTTCAGGTTTATTTACACCATCCACGGCTACTTCTGTGACGAGTATACCCTCTTATTCCTTAATGGTCACTATGCTTTCTATGTTTTCTACTTTGCGATTAGGTTTGCCT
This sequence comes from Bombus hortorum, assembly GCA_905332935.1. Classification (NCBI taxonomy): domain Eukaryota; kingdom Metazoa; phylum Arthropoda; class Insecta; order Hymenoptera; family Apidae; genus Bombus; species Bombus hortorum. The sequence goes on from HG995199.1 coordinate 11,716,921, forward strand.
TATTTCGGCTTTCCTTTGCTTTTTCCGGCAGCAGTATTTATTTATTTATTTTCTTTTCCCTTTTTATCCTTTTTATTTACTTTTTCCTCCTTATTATTTCTCTCTTCTTCTATATTACTGCTATTCGTTTTCTTATTAGCACACGTTTATGCACGTATTTTTCTATACATTTATTATGTTGTAATTATTTTTCTGAAATACGTTAATTTCTGCCTTTCACCGACCGCTCCTTGTTCCACCATGTCCTTTCGCTCGCTCGTTGCAGATGGATTGCAGAAATAAACGTAGATTTTGATATTTCCAATTACACTCTTTATTACTCCTTCTAGACGCACGCTTCACGATCATTTCACTCACAATTCATCACGCACACACGCACGCACGAATGCACCTACTACATTTACGACAAAGATATCCTATGGTGTAAGAGGAGTGAAACATCTTTCAAAGGTGTAGAATCACGTTACGATCCTCTTTATACCCTGTGCATAAAAAGTTTCTACAAGTGTTTGAATATTTTTGTGATCATAGTGACGTACAAATTTTCCAAGTGTATTCGAATACAATGTATACACAAGATGATCATCCACCATTCCAAAACTTTTTTTCATAAGCTTTAAAGCTTCGCTAAACATTATTAAGAAAATTATCACTTGCAAACTTATTTCTAAAACTCATGCATGACAAATAGAATGGAAAATTTGTAAATATGTCGAAAAGTACGCGAGACCGGTCGTATGCCTGAGAAAATGTTATTTGAAATAATGCCCTTGAGCAGATATTAAAAAATCATAAAAATCGGAGAGGTTGAGTTGGATCTGTACATTTACCAAAATATTTCTTACAAATTAAACGAGTTATAGTGCTGTACGTGGAATATATTTGATAAAAGGTGCGTAGAATCGATATGCACAAGTGCGATCACTTATCTTTCATATTTTCAAAAATACAGTTAAAATGCTTGAGACTACGCGTGTTGATATATTGCCTCTAGCCATAACAGAGGACAATATGGCTATCGGAAGCCACATTGTCGTTATGTATTGTCGTTATATTAACGTTATTTCAGTTTTTATGTTATAATCGTTATAGACATGCCTCGGAGAAATATTTATTCGAGATCAAAGAAAATTATGGTTTTACAACCTGAGAGAAGTAAATGGAAAGAATAGTGAGAGAGAGAAAGATAGTGAGAGCACAACGTGCGAAAAGAAAAACAGAAGAATTTGCTTTATCTGTTTACTTTCGATTCCAAAATGTTACCAAAAAATGATTTTTTATGATTTTCGACAGCAGACCATATTATCCTTACTTTTGTACAAGTTCCAAAAATAATTTTATTTTCATAAAATATGTGAAACTCAATTAAATTGTTTTTCTTTTGCTTTCGCCTTTCATCACAGATACTCTTATTAGTCTACGAATATGTTTTTTTTTTTTTTATTTGGTAGACTTTTTACAATCAATTCTCATTAAGAATTATAAGTAAATTATTTTGGCGTGGTACTGTAACTTGGATTATAAGAATTTATAGTATGTTTAATTCTAGTTAAATCTAATGCTTAAATCTGGAGGGCAACGAATATGATTTAACTTAGGAATCAGATTTTAGGAAGAAATGTAGAACTGGAAAACCATGCTACTAGCCTTTTTTCTAATAAATTAATCTCTTAGGAACGGCTTGCACGAGGCTGTTTCTCTGTACGGTAGAGTTTGACGCGAATTACGCGTAAACGATAAACTGCATTCCTGTTCTCTACGCAAGCACATTGGAATAAAGTTTTTGATAACTAAATTATAATTTTTCTTAAAAATATGATTAATAATTTACTTTAATAATTAATAATGCAATTGAGTATGATATATTTTAAAGCACGGTACGACACATAGACCCACGTTACAATTTTCACACCCATAGCGCATTAATGTCTGTCAAATTGCTCTTTGTTTTCTATTTTGAAGCGACATTTCGAGGTTGAGGATTCTAAGAAATTATGAGGATACGGATCGGCATGTTAAAAAGAGCATCGAATAACGATATATTTATTTTAACGAAAAGCCGACACTGGCGTATCAAAAACACAGACTATATATTCTGTCTGTATATTGTTAACACTGTTATAATATGTTGTGAGGACAAAAAGAGTCTGAAGCAAGACAAATGAAAAAGATCATTCAGTTCAAACGGTGAGCGAATGAGTCAGTAGAGTGAGCCACTATAGTGGCGCATCGTGCCTCAGAGGTTAATTACGAAAATAATAGGCGAATGAATAATTGGTATTATTTTACGAAAAGAATAATTGTGAAACCCAATGCATTGATGATGTTCATTTTTAATTAAATTATAACAGATATTTCTTAAATATAATCTTGCGTATGCAGTTATGTACGCAGCTTTACCCAATCTCGCCCGAGTTTCGTTTATATGTACCACAAACAAAAGATAAGACAATTGCAAAGTTAACGCATATCGTAGTTACATAGTTAATACGTTGCAAATATTTGGAAAACTATGGCCGACAGACAGTTCCATATCCAGGAACAAGTTGTTCAAAATGTTAATTTCTACATTATGTCCAATGATCGTCGATATCCAAATTGACGACGTCGTGCCTTTTTTACAGTTTCACCGAAGGGTGTACTATAATCTATGCTTTACTATATACTACATACATACATTTGTATTTATTTTGATAATTATAGTATGTGTACGTGTTTATGTCGTTTGCTCGGTACATTACACCTGTTATCTGTCAAATTAATATTTGCCAACAGATTAAAAGAAGTGGATTAGCCCCGAAGTGATTATCTACGAAGATCGTGCGATGTGTCAGATTGAAGGCGATGTCGCTCCGCAAAAGCTCTTGATTCGAGCGTCGTAACAAAGAAACAGAATTACGAATCGATTGCTTTTGTCGATGATACTCAAATATAATATAAGCGTTGCTGAATAATGTATTTGATCTCCTCCGAATGATAAAGCGATGTTAACAAGTTGACTGTCGAAGCGATTCTAAATTTTCTCCAAAAAATGAGAGATGCGGACGGCTCAGAAACCCGAGCGATCCTGCGTTGCTCGATTCGACCGATAGTTCGGCAAGGCCCGAGTGAAGTCCAAAAAACATGTATGTTGATTGATTGGTTATCTAACACGAGAAAGGTCCAATCGGCATACTCGTTAAATGCCACACATACAGCCGATGTCTATGCGTCCGAAGCGTAGACAGCTCTTGGCGGGAAGCTCACTGCGGGAAGCTCACGACGGGAAGCTCACGGTGGGAAGCGGATAATCGATACCTGGACGAACGTGAGGCTTCAATTCGAAACAATTAGGTAAGTGTCACGGAAATTCCTGCGAATGGCTCTCGACGGATTGTTGAGGAAATAGTGGGTTGGTATGATCACTAGTTCCTACGAGTTAAGTTGGTAGGACTTCTAACGACGCTCTTTTGTCTTAGACGTCGGCTACGTGTTAATTATCTCTGTGTATCTGGTGTTTTCGCACGTTTTGTTCTTGGAAGTGAAATATAGAATATACAAAGTAAATCTGAGTGAATCAATAAATACCAACTCTAAAAACTTATTGACTAACACTGATCAAGCCATTACAATTTGCTAACGACCTTTCGGAAATAACCACATTTATGACACGTTCGACTGTTGGGAACACTCTGGTTATGGAAAATTGTTTTAAGTGCTAATATCCTGACTCAAAAATTGCCTCGTGTCTTCGAAAACGTGTGTCGTAAAATTGCCTACGAAAATCTTCATGTTTTTTGTTCCTTCAGACGGAAAAATAGCAAAACACAGAAGGAAAGTGTATTTCCTTTGCTTGATAGAACGTTTGTACAACAAAATATTCCGATAGTAAATCTGTGTATATTGAAAGTTCCATTATATTTCTAAGACGAAACACTGCAACACTACGATTAAGGAAAGGATTTACTTCTATCAACAGAGACTTGATAAAGTCCAATATTAGTTTCGCAAGTGTCGTAGTGATAAATCAATGTGGTATATGTAAAAGCCTTTCTCGTATGTTTATTATTACTAACAATTATAGTAAAACGTCATTATAACCTAACCATGTCACTTTTTCTTATAAATTTTGTCAACGACTCAAAATGCGAATGTAAAAATGCAGTTCAAGATATAAATAATATTATTTGACGGAGTCAATCATATAACTCACAGCGATCAAAGTTAATTAGGCAACTCTTTGAAATTAAATATTACTTGCCTCTAAATATAGTGGTGTAAAAAATAGACAGTGGTGAAACCATTTTATAATGAAAAGTGAATATTTACCGAAAAGCTTATAGCCTGTCTTTCAACGATTCCTACAAAATGTCAAATCAATATTTTATATTATTCCACGAATATAGTCAAAGTGTGTGCTTCAAAATAAATAATAAATGCGATAATTGTGCTTCTTTTTTCCAGTTAGTTTCCTTAGAGCATTCTTCTAATCTTTTTCTTTCCACGCTTAAAGCACGTTTCGGTCACAAAAGTGAAGACAATAAGGCTTGAAGAATTGAGATATTTCCGAAATCCATTTGGTAAACAGAAAGTCCATTTTTTTAATAACCATCTCTAACAAATATCTAGCTATATAAAGTTCGAAGGTTGTGCAAAATACTTTTGGGCTACTTTTTAATCATATCTGGTGCACAGTCTGCTCGCTTCTTCAATACCATACCCTTGTATCGTAAATTTTTCTTTCGGAATGAACTCTCCATCCCTACGTTGCCATGTTTTGGACATTTTGAAACAACAGCCTAGAACAGTTTTGGAAGAACAGAATAATTCCGAATAATTCGACGAGGAACTTTCAAAGAACTGAAAATATTAGGTTAGAGTGTTACTTGGGTGTATTGTGTATGCAGCGCAGCAGTATTTATATTGCAGCCATATTTCTTTCAATAAGTATACATTTGGCAATAGCGCAAAAGCGCAAAGTTTATACGCCAAAAAATATCCCAATAGGACTATACCCAACGCAAAGATATTTTGCAAAATAGATTAACGATTACGGGATACCGGTGCGTTAAAACCTGCGAAATTTTGCAGACGAGTTCAGCACGACGATCCGGATCTGGGAGATAGAATACTGCATCGTATTCAAGAAAATGTGCACCACCACATTCTATCAACGCGGTGCAAAAGCACTTAGCCAATTTGACTGTTTTGGAAACAGGTGGACACTCGCGGTCGGGACAATTGCGGTACGTGTGTGATTTTGCTGTGGACACTCGCAGAGACAAAGGATTAGAGGAAACATTAATCCTCTCTACTCGGAAATTTCACAGAGCGGTTTTCCATATGCTCTTATGGATTTCCACGAATAAGCAGATTTAATCTACCATTTGTTCTGCAAAACATCGCTCGGGGTAGTTTACGTCTCTGAATACCATGGTTTTTTTTCTCTGCGACTCGTACGAGGTAAGCTGCCACCCATGTTCGAATTGAGGATCGCTGCGCGTTCTGCTGCTTAGGCTAACCTCCTTATGTTCGTAAGGAGGTTTGCTCGCGTGGCGGTGTACTTTGGTTGACTTTTAATTGTCAATAATTAAAAAACGAAATCGAAAATGCAATTTTTTTATTCTTCATTTCCGTGTTATTTCGGCGTCAAGAATCGCTTTTTAAATTGTGGAAAATCCATAGCTAAATACCCTGTATAGACCCTTTAATCGTCCGATCAAATACATTGCCACGTTTATGATTTACAATTTTTTCAAAAACTGCAATTACAGACAAAATTTATCTACTCTTTATCTCTGCAACTATGAAACTGTAATCATCTAACCAAATATATTGCTTTAACTTTATCCATATATTTACAAATTTCTAAAAAGTTGCAAACTTTAAAAATTTAATACACTAACGAAAAAGCAGCAACGACTGAATTTTAAAATGTTTTCTGTAATATACGGAGTGATACAGAAGAAGGATGCATAACTTTTAGGGTAGATAAAAGTTACTTAAACTTGCCAAGTGATGAAAATATGTCCTTACTAACACAAGTCAAAAAATTATTAATTCCAATTTTTTTTTTTTATTTGGTAGGGTATTTACAATCAGTTCTCATACAGAATTTTAAGTAAATTAAACTCCAAAATTATAAACAGTTTTTTTGCTTCAGTTGAAGCGAGTAAATTTCTCGCTTCAGAAGCTATCAGAAATGGAATATAGAAACAATGGACTACCTTCTATTGTCATTTTTTTTTCCTGGTTGCAGAAGGTTTTCCACGCGTCCTCTTTCCATTTCCACGCACGCTTGGCGCTCTCATATCAGAGAATTGTATACTCTTCCAAAACTTTCTAGACCTGCACTAACTATTTCACTCGCATTTTATGTTAAGACAGGAAGTCCATCGTTTCCATATGATACGATAGCTTCCGAGGCGAAAAATTCACCCGCTCAGGTCGAAACAAAATATTGTTCATAACTTTGGAACTATTAATTTCTCGACCCATGTTTATTAAGACTTTTTTCATCATTTAGCAAGTATTATGTAACCTGAAGTAAACCTTTCTTTATTTAATCCTGTGTATATAAGGCAGTATTTTTCTCAAGCACAGAAACAAGGTTATGACAAAACGTAATATGTACAGCTCTCTTTCTTCGATCAAAAGATATTACGAGCGAGGCGCCTTTACGCCAGTGGCGTCTCTCCTGAGTTTATCCTATTGTAAACATTTATATAACTGAAAGAGGGATTGAGAAAAGGAATTCTCTCTGGGTTTTAAAAGAGTTCTGTTCGAATTTATATGTTTCAATTAAAAAAATATCGTTTATCTTTAGGGATTTCTTTAAAAAGTGTTCTCATGGAACAGAATTTTTAGAATCTGTATAATAAAAGTTGCATGAAAATAAGGTACTTTAGAACGTGTAAAAAGGATTTCATAAGATAAATAAAAGAACCGAATGCAGCGTCGCTGCGGACGAAACGTCCTGGCGCGCGTAGTTGAGAAAATACACACGTTGAACGTTTGCGTTGTTAATTGTCGACGCTTGTATTATTTTTATCGATGTTTAGTTCATAATCACTAGCACTGTCGCTAGAAATATTGAAACGTCTGAGCCGACTCCTTGTTGAACGAAGTTCGCTTCCATTGTTTGAAGTCCCATTAGTCCAATTACTTGACACGACGGATCAGATCCGCAGACTAAAAAGACAATACCCTTTAGATTGAAGCATTAGATTCAATTAAAATCAAACATACTGTGGGAGACTGGTATATAGGAGGTTTGATCGCGAGGTTCAATCGATATTATAGTTCGTTGGTGTAACCGTCGAATATATTTAAAATGATAAATTAGAGTACAACCTGTTATTCGCTGAGTCGCTCGTACAGAGTAAAAATCACAAGGTCGATTGCTAATGATACTTGATAAAATGTCCGCTAGATACTCGAGGAGAACTCGGTAGAAACTCACAGGATCACCCGTATTGTTACGTTCTATTTGATCACCGACGAGAAGGTAGCGTTAACTGGGGTTTTAATGCAACTGGCAATAAACTCCACTTTCGGCTAACCTGCTATGTGCGGGAATACTAACACGGGAGAGGATTAAAGTTGTTCGAAAGTAAATTAACAATATAAAATGATTTATTCGAATCTTACTCGGTTTCAATATTGACAATTGGCTGACAACTATGAAATTCTTCGGTTAACAGTATAATGATTCTTTAGCTGACAAATGATGACCCTTCCGTAGACGATATGGTAGCTAATTCCTCGATAGGCAAAATGATAGCTGACTCTTCGATAGAACGAATAGTTGGTCTATAATATTCGATGAACGGTAATTAATTCTCCTTGATAACTGAACGATAAATATTCTCTTGCTGACTTCTCCGAGTCGCTACATTTATATCCGTGGGAGATGAAAAAACGTCGGGGTCTTTCTTTTGAAAATGTTTGGAACGTTTGTTCAACTGCCGACTTTGTTTACAATTTAAATTATCATAATATCATTATAAATACATAATATGAAAACATAGCTAGATGAGTTTAGTGAAATATGGCTTTTAGCGGCTTTAACTGCCTTTCACTTCAAATACTGTAAACATGACTACAAATAAACGCTTTTTATTTATCTCGGTTTAGAAGAATATATAAATTTTACTTTCGTCACGGATCACGCGGGTCGCGGGACGTGACACATAACTCGCTGGTAACTTCTCGCTCGCGATCGCGTCCGTTTATTTTATACTGGTCGGGGGGAGTTGGAAAATTCAAATTTGTCTTAGATCGACGATTGCCCTTGTAACGTCACCCAACACGAGACATGTTGATAACACTTAGGCATGCGATAGCGATAAGAAAAGACAATGGCCGGACTTTCACCCATAAAATATGTGAATCATCCCGAAGGGATAAAAACCCCAGCCCTTTAGTCAGTAAGTCAGTGTGTACTCTGCAGTTAATAAAGCATAAGAATGCACTATTGCTCATTCGCCTTTTTTATAACACATCGTCATTTATTACGTGACATTTTTGGCGATCCTGCCAGGATCCATTCGGTTCAGTGTAAACGAAATCACGATTTCGGCGTACGCGCATCACTGAAGATTGAAGGATCAGCGGATCTCTGCATAGATCAGCTCACTTTGCGTGAAAACGACTTCTACGGAAAGCGGACTACGGTCGTCACCAAAACTGAAACTGGTCAGAGCAACATTCACGAAAAGAAAAATACCCAGGTAAAAAACTGGATTCTTTTAAACACTATCGTACTCGTCGCAACAGCTTCACTAGTACAGACTCCGACGAGAGTATAATAACCACTATGAGCAAAAGATAGGAAGACACATCTTCTGTTAGCTCTATGGCTACAGGTGTGGATCCAAATATTCGGGCCATACTAGACGCTATGCAAAAACAGAACGAAAGACACGAACTAGCTTTGAGTAACTTGCATAAACTAATACACGACGAAAGTCAATAACGCGTTAGAGAAATCTGAACTCTTGGGTAAGAGTCTCGCTGAAATACGAGTAGGAGTTCAGTCAGTTTCCACATCTGAATTCAACTCCATTATAACTGAAGACGCTAGTGCCAGCACTATTCAGAAAAAGCGACCACTTGTTCCTAAAAAGACCGAAATAAAACCTAACGAAACGGACAATGTGGACAGTGAAGAAGGCGCAATAAATTACGACAATCCCATGTACAATGCAAAAACCTGCCTAGACTTCATTCCTACACTCAATGGACAAGACGATAGGAGTGGAAGGCTTTGTTAAACGGGTAAGAGAAGCTCGAGCCGAATGTCGAGAAAAACGCGCATTATTACGCCTAATTTGAACACAAAGAATCATCGGAGAAGCAGAACGCAGTATCCGCCACTTTGAAATCGAGAGTCATGAAGACCTGTTTGAAAACCTCAGAAAATTTGTATCCGTGAGTATAACATCTAATGGAGCCCGTGATAAATTGCAACGTACGCGAAAAAACTTTAACGAATCGGTACACAGTTGTGTGAAGAGGTTCCGACACAACCTCAACGAACTGATGTACGCACTCCAACACGAAATTCGCGATCCAATACGTCGAGCAGTTGCTATAGATCTTGAAACTGAACGAGCCACCAAAGTCTTTGTTCTAAACTTGAAACCCGAAATAGAAATACACACATCGGCTACAAGACCGAAGAATGTCCAAGAAGCACAAGATACAGCTTTCGAGGCAGAGTTATTTATAGGGGAAATCGAACGCAACAAAAACATAGTAAGAGGAAGAACAATGAATGAACCAATTGCGAGAGCCAACCCCCAATTTCAAGAAACACCCAATGCAAGAAGAAATATCACGCTTGGCAACATCGCACTAGACCTCTCTTCTGGCTTTCATCAAATACCAATGGACGTAACATCAAAGAAATATACAGCTTTTAGTACGCCTCAGGGACACCTTCAACACAATCGAATGCCATTTGGATTAAAAAACGCCCCAGCTACATTCCAACGCATGATGGACACAGAACTTCGCAGTTTATTAAATAAATATTGCTTCGTTTATTTAGACGACATCATAATATTCGATTAAAGATTCAACCAGACAAATGTGAATTCTTAAAACCAGAATTAGAATACCTTGGACACATTATCACACACAAAGGAATAAAACCAAACCCGAAAAAGATAGAAGCAGTCAAAGAATTCCAAATTCCCAAAAACCCAACCGACGTAAAATCATTCTTAGGAGTAGCAGGATATTATAGAAAATTCGTACGTAACTTTTCAAAGATAGCCAAACCTCTAATCGACCTGACAAAGAAAGACACACCCTTTCATTGGACAGACAAACAACAAGATAGTTTTCAAACTCTCAAAGACGCATTATGCAAAGCCCCGGTATTGACATATCCCAACTTTAACGAAACATTTACATTAACGACCGACGTCTCTAACAAAGGAATAGGCGCTGTTCTTTCGCAAAACGACCATTCTTGTTGTTACACCTCCAGAACGCTAAATCCTCCCGAAAGAAATTACTCAACCACTGAAAAAGAACTCCTTGCAATCGTATGGGCAGTAAAACGTTTGAGACAATATTTGCTAGGAAGATATTTTGTCCTAAGAACCGACCATCAAACTTTAACTTGGCCTAAAAACTGCAAAGACCCCTCATCGCGACTAATTAGATGGAGATTAAAGCTAGAAGAATACGATTACGAAATACAATACCACAAAGGAAAAAATAATACGGCTGCTGACGCACTCTCGAGACAAACTATCAACAATTTGACGACTGAAGACAATCTCCTTGACCAGTATAACAGGTGGGTACAAGACACCGACACGCTTTCTAAACTACTAAAGATAGTCCCCAACGAAAAATCCTTCTTCCAAATAACAAGAGAAACACTAGGACCCTACGACAAAAAGAAATGGTTAAAGAAGATCATAGAATCAGCTACCACACATAAAAGGTTAGGTATAGGAGACAACAGCTTCGATGAAATCGAAACGGCACGAATAAGAACATTTTTGATGTATGTTAATGACAAGATAGAAGAAATAATCTTTGCATACGACCCGATTCAAATTCTAACAGACGAACAAGTTGACGCGATTATAAAAGAAAATCATAACGACGTTTCAGGATACTTAGGTATACAGAAAACTTACGCAAAAATCAAAGAACGATTTAAAATCCCACATTTGTTCTCAAAAGTAGAGGAATTTATAAAAAATTGTGTAGCATGTCAAAAACAGAAACTTGTCAGAATCCGCGCGAAAGAAATTCCCGTAATACCTCAAACCCTCATTGAACCAAACGAAAAAGTAGCAATGGACATAATTGGTCCCATGCCGAAAACTAAACGAGGAAACCGATATATACTCTCTATTCATGATGATTTGACCAAATACCTGATATTAACACCTCTCAAGACACAAAGAACCGAATCCATAATAGATGCCTTATTGAATCATTACATTTACATCTTCAGCACCGAAAACTATACTGACAGACCAAGGACAGAACTTTATTAGCGAACTCATGACGAAGTTCGAAGAAGCATTTAAAATAAAACATATAAAAGCAACCAGCTTTCACCCACAATCTAGGGGATCCCTAGAAAGAACACACGCAACTGTAAAAGACATGTTACGAACAAGTTTAAACGACTCAGACAAAGAATGGGACGAAGTATTAAATTACGTATACTTAGGATATAACACAGCAATACACGATGCAACCGGTTTTTCATCTTTTGAACTAACCTTTGGACGAAAACCTAACCTCCTATCAAATACAAATACAAAACACTAGCTAGACAAACACTTGAACAAAGTAGCAAATTCTACATGCGAGACCGACAAAGAAAAATCATTAAAACACAAACGGTATTTAAAGAGGGAGACGCAGTTTTTGTACATAATGATCAAAGCAGATAAATTGGACGATGAATGGTTAGGTCTTTACCACATCGAAAAGGTTATGACTCCTTATTACGAGATTTTAATCAATAACCAAATTAAGAAGATACATGGTAATAGAATTAAACCACACATTTCAGGACGCTCATCTCATGCACAACCCTCGTGCTCGGATTGGAATTAATACCGATCGAAAGTAACGCAATTTTTCACGAGAAAATATCTACAGCCTATTTGTATAATGAAAAAGTTAATGTACATATAGGAATAGATGTAAGCGATATATTTAACCACATCGATACGTTAGGAAAACACATAACAGAGACCCAAAAACATTGTACCACCTCATGTCAAGTAAAACCAGAGATACTTTCCTTAACCAACAAGTTTAATAACGTCAAAACGCTAGGAACACATTTAAGACTATTAACTCATTCTAGAGTTAAGAGAGGATTAATAAACGCTATAGGTTCAATTAGCAAAACACTTCTCGGAACCTTAGATTCTGACAATTTACAATTGATAAACCAGAATATCGACAAACTATTTAGCGAAGGAAACGAATTAAAAACCGTTGTAGCTAACCGAATCGCTCTAATTAGGAAAATCCTAAACACCGACAGCCTAAAACAATTTGAAAAAGTAAACGCGGATATACAAAATGAAATAAATCAAGTAAATAAGCGAGAACTTCTAGTAGTCAAGATTATTTCTATAGAAAGCGCTTTGTCAGATCTACACTTTCAACTCGATGAAATATTCAATTTAATTTTACTAGGAAAACAAGGAATTATTAGCCCCCAGATCATGAATCATCACACTTTCTTAGAACAATACGCTAAAGCTTTAGGAAATCACATCATGAGTAAAGAATTTTCACCAGAAGAAAATAATTTCCAAAACATTCTAGACGTCTCCACACTCACACTGTTTGTCCAAAGCGAAAAGATCTTCTTTAAAATTTCAATTCCAACAATAATTGACTCAGAATGGGAAATAGAACAGGTATACCCCATACCGACTCAAAAGAATGGAGCATTTCTTGCCCCATTAGTCGAATATCCGATATTTTTCACCTTAGGATTAAATTATATGAATGTAGACCAGATGTATTTGGACAATCAATGTCGAATCAAACACAAATTGCATATTTGCAAACAAACTCAACCCATACATGATAGACGTTCAAAACACGATTGCGCATCCGAAATAATTAGTGTAGACAATACCATGAGATTTTGTAAATTCGCAGTCTATAAGATCGTAGAAATAACTTTTGTACCGCTCAAAAACGAAAATCACAATATAGCTATACCAGAAAAATCAATAGAACTCAATATATTCTCTAAGGAAGGACATCAAATTGTTAAACTGAAGCAACCCTCTCTGTTGAAAACTAAAATAACTGTAGATATATTGTACGGAGACAACCACATGAGAATCAGTGGCAATCCCAAGAGCGTTTCTTACGATATTAAGACCAAAACTATAAATATAACTGATAACGTAGATTTATCCTCAATGCTTGACACCTTAGAAAAGACTCTTAACGTAATGAGCAACCTAAACGGTTATACTGATACCTTGAATCGAATAGAAGATAGAGCCAATTAATTAACTTTTTCGCACAGAATGACACAAATTAAAACTTGGGGTCTCACTACGTTGCAGATTGTAGGACTCATATGCTTGTATCTGCTTAATAAGATAGGACTGTCGAAACTATGTATTCACATATTTTGCTGCAAAATTAAGAAAAACACCGATAGTAACACACCTAACGTTAGTACTGCAACACCTTCCGCCCCTATAAACATTTACACACCGACATTACCTGTGCAACCTGGAACAGAAAAAGAATCAAGAGTAAGTTTTGAATTATCAACACCGCCCAGGGCCCAATTTCATCCATCGATTTTAAAGAAACGCAAGAACTTAGAGGACTAAGTTCACTCTAAGAAGGGCGGAGTGTAACGCCACCCAAAAGCCGGGCATCTGTCAACATCGGATATGTCGATAACACCTAGCCATGCGATAGCGATGAGAAAAGACAATAACCGGACTCCCACCCATAAGATATGTGAATCATAATGAAGAGATAAAAACCTCAGTCCTTTAGTCAGTAAGTTAGTCTGTATTTTGCAGTTAATAAAGCATACGAATGGGCTATTGCTCATTCGCTTTTTTTAATAACACCTCGTCATTTATTACGTGACAGCAAAAGTTTCTGGTCAGGCTGCGTAACCCGTATTCGGGTGTCGCTTATTTCACTACTTGCGAAGGATCGTCGTAGGTATTTGAAAAGATATTCCATAATAATAAAACTGTTGAATTGTTATAAAAATAATACGAAAATGGTTTGTTAAAACAATTATTTAGAATGTAAAACTTTAAAGCATTCTATACATAGCTGAGGTTGGTCGGGACAATTTGGACAATAAATTGTTGTTTTCTTTAAATTTTTTGTGTCTTTGTTCGGTCCATTCGACGCCTTTTATCTGCATAACATATTTTATTTGTATGCGAATCTAGTGCTTGTTCCGGAATCATTTTTCCGAACGGCGATATTATGCTGACACTCCGTCGAAGACAAGGATTTTTTGTATTTTCAGACAACCCTAATAATTTTGCAGCCAATAACTCTCTAAATATTCTAATATTTATATCCTTCCTTGTTACAATTTTGTAAACCGTCAAAGCGTTTTCAACAGAAATTCGCAGAAGGAGTTGGACGCCAAGTTTTCTGTACCATTTGATTCCTTTTCTAATTTTGGTGGCATAAGAAACCATTTGGTCGGAATAATCTATATCACACTTTCGTTCATTATATATGTCGGAGATGAAAGGACACCCGGGCCTTTCTTTTGGAATGTTTTGGAAAGTCCTCAATACTTTAAACTTTTTATTAGAACCGTACTTAAACAGCGAGGCTGAGAGATAGTTGTTATTGAGTAAAGTCATTTCTGATTGCACTGGATTTATGACAGTGGGCTTGGGCTCGAAGTGACATAATGGGTCACTGAACGTAGCCACGGTCACGGGAGGGACGTGTACCTAACAGAGGTATAAAATAATTAAACATCTTTCCCTAAAAACAAGGATTGACTTGTGGGATACAGAGAAGAGTATAAAAGGCAGCTCCTGTTGGACTGAGAGTGCAGTTAAAGAAGTTCTATTGGTACTGTAGACAAGTACTTGGAGTGTTAACCGAGATCGTGTTCGACTTTGGATTGTGGAAGAAATCGCATTCGTCATCTCGTTGACCGTGGATTCGTTATCGAATCTAAGTTCATCGTCATCGACATCCTGATTGTTCAATCAATCTTTGTATTACATTCGCTCTAATAAATATCGTCTGATATACCATCACGATGGCCAACTCACAAGAAGATTCTTTATACGCCCCGACTGACAATGTTTCTCTCTCCGACATATATAACAACAGCTAGTGGTTTTAATATTGCGAACAAACGAAACGAGAGGTCATTCTTGAGACCACTGCTTGAGCGACTCGCATTTCTAAAATATCGATAGGAATACCTAGCAGAGAACGCTTGGTACTGCGGCACGCGTGGCCTGACGGAGATTTCCTTGAAAACACGCGTGGCAGTCAACGTGTTAAAAAGTTCCATAATTCTCTCGATACTTAAACTGAAACAAACCTCACACGAGGATCATTCACAAATGCTTGATACCAGAAGAAATAAATATTTCTTCTCATCACGGAAAATACTATCGAATTACATACAGTGGTTTGAAATAGTATATCTTCATATGTATTGTATTATGTACTGTGGTGCGCCGTGATGCTTCTTAACAAAGACCTTGCTAAATCAGCATGTAATTTCATGGCACAGGAGATAACAAAGGTGTACTGTATAGAACATCTGTGCTTCTCTGAATAATTCAACTTCCGATGGTAAACTAATTTATCGTTAGACGATCGATACGAATTAAAGATACAAGGATATTTAGTTGATTACAACAGGTAATGAAAACCTTATATGGAAAGGTTATTATATTTATTTCGCAATGATTTATTATAGTTTTGCAGTTTTCATTTATATAAGATTCAAACGATAAGGTTATTAGACTGTTTATGCATTTATAAAAAATTTAAAGAATACACTAAATGTGCAAAAATGTATAAAATATCCAAAGTATAATATTTATTACAAGATTTAATAGACGAAAGAAATTTCTGCTTAGGTTCTATCGCTTTAGTCATGTTCATAGAAATATGAATTTGCATAATCATTTGCAATCTGGTTATCATATGCATACATATATTTAAATACGTATTAGTATAGATAATGTTCTAGTCAAGCAGCAATCAGTATGCAGCTTCATGTTACAGTATAAACTATGTTACACACACAACGTTTCTGCTGCGAATTTAAAATTAGAATAAGCAAATTTTAGAGAAAGGATAGATTTTTAGAACATAACTTTAGCGTAACTTATAAGCAGTTATTGTTATTTTAGAGAGAAAGGAGCTATTGTGGCAGCTAACAATTAGTTGGTGGGACACTAACGATCAAGGTGACCATAACTTTTCTAAATGAGATCATATGATCTTATCTGCTGTTAAAGGCAATAACGAGACAAATTTAAGCATATCACATAAAGTTGTATTTCTTCGATAACTTCTTAAGAAAATCAGCCTAAAATGTAACAAGCTTCCTCATCAAGTCTGTTACGTCGGCCGGCTCTCTATCTAGTCCCGGCCATACGCCACGAGACTTTCGATGAATCGTATTCCTAACCGTCGCACGCGGCACTACAAAGTCGCGGACCGATCACCTCATAAGACCGGTGAGATAACACAATGTAGCGATAAGCGCATAGTTGTCGTCAAGCAGCGAGTTCTAAGAAAGATCGATTCGCCTTCGGTCCGTTATTTTACCTACCCAAAAAAGGTGGTATACAAGATCGTAACGCGATCGGTGGCGTGATCCGAGCGTGGTGGGGGTTCGTCTTCCAGAAGACAAAAGAAAGGATCGAAGGGCGATCAGTCTCATCTGCAGATTCACATTAAACACATCGGAAAGTCGGGTTACAATTAATTCACGTTCAAGTTCGTCATCTTTGAGGAAGCGAATCGAAACCATTGAAACCTTGTCAGCAAGCGCATTTATCGTTGATTATCTGTTGCTCTTTACTTTATTGTTATAAATACATGTTTTATTAACCCTGTTAACGCAGTGTTAATTTATCCAAACACCCCTATTATCCTAAACGAAATAGGGGATCGATCATTTCGCGGCGTCGATTGTAAGATCGTAACGGGAACTTACGACTCCCGTTGACGTGCTTTCTCGTGAACGCGTCTCTCCGCGAGTGAACGAAACAAAGTCGATTCGTAAAATTCACAAGTTCTGTATCAATTTTTTACACATTGACAATTTAAACAGAATATATCCAAATTTTAAATGTACACTGGCCCATGAAAATATTCGTAGACTTATCACAGAATTTTTTATGAATAGGTATTTTGTGCATTATGTGAAACTTGTTAAAATTTCATTAGCAGTGTTAACGTAGCACTGTAATGAAACACGTCTATCGTAATTATAGCAGCGAAAATTTCGAATTACATTTGTATATGGTCTTGTATAACCGTGTCCGAAAAAATATACAAGGTGTGACCGAAAGTTATGTACAAGGGAAGAGAATATCTTCGTTCGGAGCTTAGTATTCGAAAAAAATCGAGTTGAAAAATTTATCAAATATAATTGAACATGGTTCATTCCGAACTGGGCAGGACTAAATAATCGACAGGAGGTTATTCTACGTGAAAATAAGTTGAAAATGTGGAATACAAATGTTTTATAAGACGGTGTGTTTACGAGAAAAATAATTTTGAAAATTTATCATACGCGTGTATCAGGCCGATTCGTAACAAAACATGTTCAAGTTCTAATTTCTTGAAGACGAAGCTTTAAACAGAAAAATTTTATTCTACGTTTCTTAGATATTTTCGCATCTATTATAACATCATATCGATCATACCCAGTCGCTAATCAGACAAATTCGAATATACTTAACAAATTTGCGAACTTGAATTTCTCGAAAAGTAAGCTTCGGAGGACAAACTTTTGTTATATATTTTTTCCTTATTTATTGTAAATAATTTATTGTAAATACTTAGTAAGCATATGAACATATGAATAACAATTTTAAGTATACAATTAGTGCCAAAAATGGTATTACTAGGTATATTTTGTGATTTATTGATATAGTAAATAATTGACTGTGCAAATTCTCTGGTGCTCTTTGCAAAATAAATGCTCCAAATAAATATCATGTAACTTCTATATATATTTTCAGATCCATTACAAATTTTCCAATATAACGACAATAATCGTGCCTCGTTACAATGCTAATGAATTACAAAATTGTTGAAGTGGTCACCACTTTTAAGAAAACTCTGCATCTGGTCTTTTTAGTTTTCTCAAGCACTGAAGCCATCGACAGCGATAGACAAAAGACTGGGACGAAGGCAGACCATAAACCGTGGACAGGCGACGATGGCTTCAGAGCTTTCAGTCATAGGGTAACACTGCTAGTGTCACGTAAAATAAAAAATAGAAATCGAAGATGAAAATAAAGGATAAAAATAACAAAATAAAAGGAGAGAATTTATTTCTTAACACTTGGTGTACACCAACTACAATTTACTTCTGAACTCCAGCCGCGACTTTTCAAGACTGAAGCTCTTACAATTTGACTTTCCACACGAAGGGTGCAAGAGACAATAATAAAAAAAACCTACTTGCTAAATCACTCAAAATCCAGTAAGCTTCGGTTCTTTTTAGTCTCCTGATCCTTACTTATTTCCTGTAATTCCAACAATATTCGTGCTCCAATATAGCGTGCACGATATAACGCTACTTGACAAATGTACTAACTTTGTCTTTATCTTTGTTCGTTTGTACCACTTCCTACCTTTTTTCTTTTAATATTTCATCTTTCTTTCGAGAAGTATATTCAAAGAATTTCCACGCGTAAAAAAGGATAGATATGTATTTTCATTTTTTCTACCATTTTTTACTCTTTACGAATTTGCATTTCAAGTTTCTTTCTTCCTATTATCTTGCGATCGTGAAAAGAGTGTATTTACAAACATCGAATTATGCAAAATATGGATAAATCGAAATCCTGATTTTCGGCATTGTAACAAAAATTATTGTTTTCGTTATTTACGTCCACTTTATACAGGGTGTTTCATAATACTTTAGTCAATACTTCAAGAAGTAAATCTACACAGGAAAATAACTAAGAAACATCTTATGAATATACATGTGTCCTGCATACTTCGCTCTTCAGGTTATGAATGTTTAAAGAAAACGTTCAACGTGTCTATCTCGTACCTCAACACACGCTGCCCATGTCTTAGTTTCGTATTCATGCAGGTATTTCGTATTCGCTCGAAAATACCAGGTGTTCTTCGAATAATCTCAAATCCATTTTGCATCTTTTCTCACCGTCGTGTACATTGTTCGCTTACGTTGATTTAACGGTAGATTTTAAGTGACCCCAAAAACAAAAACTTGGATCTAGATCATGGTGATCATACAATGGATTCATCCTAGCGATTTACGATGGTGCTTTAAGGAACAGGCTTCCTTTAAGGAAACGAGGCAAGAACTCGAAACATTTTCTTGAATTTGCTTCTATAACTGGAAAGCTAAAGTACGTAATTTGACGTAATTTTTTATTTGTTTTCTTATGTAGAATATTAAATTGAGTTAATTAAATTTCAATTCTAACGGAGCAAGATCTAAGATTCTAACGAATTTCGATAGCCGACCTTGCAGAGATTTCTCATGGCAAAACCGGCGGATAGGAGGAGCCCTGCGCGAAATTTTCGTGCCAAAGATTTTTGCTTCGCATTGCTCCGGAATTTTCCATAATCTACGCTAAGAACGCAATCTCCAAATAAGAAAATTATGTGATGCGAACGTAATGTAGCCAAATTCGCTTAAAGCTGAGCGAACAGATAAGACAGAAAGACGAATCTTTAAAGAATTAAGGGGATATTCTAGTCTAGTAATTTGAAAAGATCGAAAATGTTTTCTCTTTATATTTCCAAAGTTTAGACATTCGAGAGTATGTCTTCAAAGGGATTTTTCAAAATTCCAATTATTTACCGAGTTACAGCGATTAAACTGGTCCGACCGGAACAAATCGAACAAAAAGCAAAGAGTCGATGAATTTGTCCACGAAAATCCTCCTCTAAGCGATGATGTATTGAAAGTTATAAAGCCAGTTTATGAAGGTTTGTCTGCAAATACCTTATTAGAACGACGTTTGGGTTCTGAAACTCAGAATAATAACGAATCGTTAAATTCTTTGATCTGGACTTTTGCTCCGAAACACGTTCATGCATGAACGCGGACCATTGAAATCGCTACTTTTCTCGCTGTTACTATATTTAATGAAGCTTTTAAAAATACTGAACGTTATGGGAATCACGATTGGTCGAGAAGTCCACGCGTTCGCTGTCAAACGGGACGAAACTCGTGTAGCGGCACATGAGTCATAGGTCGAGGCAAGCGAGAGAGATTCATGTTGTTGTTGTGCTTCGGAACCCGGATATCGCCTCGACACACACACGAAATTATCTCCGGGCAAAAACAATGTCACCTTTGATGTCAACCGTCGATCTAGGACGAGTTTGAATTTTTCGACTTTACTCCCCCCCAACCAGTATAAAATAAACAAACGCGATCGCACGAGGACAGTTAGCAGTCAACAGTGAGCAGCGAATTATCAGCGAATTATTTATCCGAGTCTCTAGCGTACGTTTCACCGAGCAATGTTAACAATCGACTTTGTGACTTCTACTTTGTATTCAATCCATCGTTTAAATACGTTTGACGGTTTCAATAACGAGTAACGTTATATTGGTGACCCCGACGTGATCTAAGAATAGAGGTATTCGCGAGAACGCTATTTCGAACATTAACGCGAATATAAAAACGTAAATGCGGTGAATACTCAGCTCCTCGTGCATCTGTTCTGGGCGGACGAAGTGGCATTGTGGTTTGTGACGCTCGAAATGCGGTTTGAAACATTTAAGTTCAAAACCGTCATCTCTAATATCGGCAAGCCGCACATGCGGCTGGTCCGAGACATAGTCGCCGCGCTACCAGAGACCGGGAAGTACGATTTCTTAAAAAGTGAACTCATTAAGAGACTGGGCGAGTCAGACGCCAACAGAATACGTCCTGAGAAGCCTCGCCACGCCCTCGACATTGGACGACTTTGTACTTGCCGTCTGGAAAAGTCGTCTACAGTTACACATTCAGCACATCCTGGCCTCTGTCGAGAACGAAAAACCCGAAACGCTGACTAGGATGGCTGACCGCATCCACGAGATACGCTCGGACACGGGACTCATCGCTGCGACCAGCACGGACCGTATAACTGCGGTACCGAATCCACTTGCACTAGACGTCGGACCCGGCAATTCCTTCGCCGACACCATAAAGGAATTCAGCGACCAGACAAAGCAAATTAAGGCGCAAATGAACGCGTTTAGCATCGAAAACCGACGCCGATCGCGTTCTCGAGACACCCCTCGTCCGAACGGGCTATGTTTTTATCACGCCAAGTACCGAGAACGCGCGCCAAATTGCCGCTCTCCATGCACGTGGAAGTCGGGAAACGCGATATGCCGTCCGTAAACGCGGCGAACGAAGACAGCTTAACCTCCCGCCGCATATTTGTCACAGACAGAAACACGGGCATCTCCTACTTGGTGGACACCGGCGCCGACATATCCGTCTACCCGCGCAGCAAGACTCACGGACCGACGATCAGAGGGGAATACGAGTTGTTTGCTGCCAACGGGACACGGATCGCAACATACGGTACCATCGCGGTCCACCTCAATCTGTCTTTACAACGAGCCTTCAAGTGGCACTTCACTGTGGCGGACGTAAAAACGCCTATCATTGGGATGGACTTCCTGTGCTACTTCGGGTTGCTGGTCGACCTGCGAAACAAAAGGCTCATCGACTCGACGACCCAATTATCGTCAAAGGGATACGCCGACACGAACGATGAACCATCCGCCAAGGCCATCTTCGGCGACTCCAGGTATCATTGGCTGTTAGCGGAATTTCCGGATCTTACTCGTCCACCGTCTTTTGGGAAAGAAAAGGCTCGACACAGCGTGTTGCATCATATCGAAACGACGCCCGGCCACCCGTCTACAACAAACTCCGCCGCCTCGCACCTGACCGGCTACAACAGGTAAAAGCAGAGTTTGAACTTATGATCGAACAAGGCGTGACGCGTCCATCGAAAAGCCCGTGGGTATCGCCCTTGCACGACGTATCGAAGAAGGACGGAAACCTACGACCCTGCGGCGACTATCGTGCGTTAAACGGCCGCACGATATCCGACCGATACACGCCGCCTCACATAGAGGACTTTTCTCATCGGCTACACGGTAAGCGCATATTGTCAGATCTCGTACGCGATTATCACTAAATTCCGATTGCGCCGCACGATGTAAAGAAAACGGTGATTACGACACCGTTCGGACTTTTCGAGGCGATAAACGTGATGTTTGGACTTCGAAACGCCGCGCAAACGTGTCAGCGATTCGTCGACGAAATCGCATATATATTTCCTCATTGCCTCGGAAGACGAAACCCAGCATTACGATCACCTACGAACATTATTCAACCGCCTCAACGATTGCGGCGTAGTGATTAACCCTACGAAATGCGAATTCGGCGTGCGCGAAATCACGTTCCTCGGATATACGGTAAACGCCGACGGAATTAAGCCGCCGACCGAATGCGTCGAAGCGATCGGTAAAATCTCGAAGTCAGCGAACGTTAAACAATGGTCATACCGGGGGCCGCAAAAATTCTATTTAGTACTTAGAGGCTCGAAAATGGGTAACGCGCCCATCGAGTGGTCGAAACCTGCGGAAGATAGTTTCGAAACATCAAAACGCACCTTCGCGGATGCCACGATGCTAGCGCATCCGACCACTGGTGCGCCCGTAAGCCTTACAGTAGACGCGTCCGACTACGCAGTAGGAGCTGTCCTACAACAGCGCGCGAACGACGTTTGGCAGCCGCTTGGGTTTGCCGCGAAATCACTGCACAACGGAAATATAGCACGTACGATCGATACTACTTGCGATGTACACGGCCGTAAAACGCTTCCGACTCGCCGTCGAAGGTAGAGACTTTATAATTTTCACCGACCACAGACCGCTTACCGGCAAAAATTAGAAAAATGTTCGCCACGGCAATTCCGCTACCTGAATTACATCGCGCAATTTGTGACAGATATACGGCACGTAAAAGGCGCAGAAAACGAGGTGGCCGACGCGCTATCCCGCATCGAAATAATCGAAAACGCTATAGATCACTGGACGTTAGCTGCAGCGCAGAAAAACGACTCAGAGCTGCGTGAAATGTTTAATTCGGACTCTCGTGCGCTGCAGCTTACAAAGATACGATTCCCTGAGGTAAACGCAGACGTATTTTGCGACATCTCTACGGGAACCTTACGACCGTTTCTACCGAAACTGTTACGGCGCAACGTATTTCAATCGTTGCACAGACTTTCTCATCCGGGGATACGCGCCACGCAAAAACTGGTAACGACGCATTTTTTCTGGCCGTCCATAAACAAAGATTGTCGAATGTGGACGCGGCAATATATACCATGTCAGCGTAACAAAGTTACCAGGCACGTATCCACGCCAGTCGGATCATTTAAAACGTTAGCAGGCCGGGTCGAACATATACACGTAGACATTATCGCGATGCAATACTTCCAAGGATTTCGGTATTGTCTAACGTGTATCGGTTCTCGCGTTGGCCCGAAGCCGTTCCCATAGCCGACATGGAAGCGCCAACCGTTGCTTCGGTCCTCCTTACGACATGGATCTCTCGTTTCGGCATCCCTTTAAAAATAACGACCGATCAAGGACGCGCGAATATTCGAAGAACTATGCCGGTTGCTCGGCGTCACGCACCTACGCACGACAGCCTGTCATCCTGCGTCTAACGGGATGGTAGAACGCTTACACAGACAGTTAAAGTTCTGCCAATCGTCCTACTAGGCATTGCAACCGCGATAAAGGAGGACCTTAATGCAACGACCGCCGAAATGATCTATGGTATCGGCATACGATTGCCGGCGGAGTTCTTTCTATCGACTAACCAGCAGACCTATTCGGATTTCGCGGCTAAGCTAACAGAACGGATGGAGAAGGTCAGATCGCAGCCTGTCACACGGCACGGCGGAAAAACGATATTTATTTTTTAGGAGTTAGAATCTTCGCCGTACGTATTTCTGCGACGCGATGCGATTAGAGGCCCTTTACAGCCGCCTTACGACGGGCCTTTCAAAGTCACGAAAAGAGGCGAAAAGACATATATGATTAAAGTAAACAATCGCGACGTAACGGTTTCCGTAGACCGGTTAAAGCCAGCCTTTGTAGCACCAGAGTACCTCGAAGAAAAGACCATCAAGACTCGTAACGTGCTTATTCCGGTAGAACATGCAAACACCCGTAATGAAAATGATGAAACTACCGACAATCGAAACAATGATAGGAGCACTAGTAATAAGAAGAGTCCGATTTCCCGATTGGCTACAGGCAGGTTTTTCGGATAGGCATCGTGATTATTCGGACACTGGATATACCATGAAAAATTTTATAAAAACGACGACGGCCAAGGGAAACTATGTAAACTCAATTATAACGTTATCACTGGTAGGGGGGTGATGTAGCGGCACATGAGTCATAGGTCGAGGCAAGCGAAAGAGACCCGTGTTATTGTTGTGCTTCGGAATCCGGATACCGCCTCGACACACGAAAATAACGTTCGATTATCTCCAGGAAAAAAAAAAAATAATGTCGCCTTTGATGTCAACCGTCGATCTAGGACGAATTTCAATTTTCCTGCTTTACTCCCCCCCGACCAGTATAAGATAAACAATCGCGATCGCACGCGAGGACAATTAGCAGTCAACAGTGAGCAGCGAATTATCAGCGAATTATTTATCCGAGTATTATTAACAATCGACTTTGTGACTCTACTTTGTATTCAATCCATCATTTAAATATGTTTGACGGTTTCAATAACAAGTAATCTCGTCTATTAATTTACACGACTATCCTCTTATATACAACGCCTCCCACACTTGAATCGAACGCTCTGAAATCCGAGCTTCGGATGCTTCAAAGGAAGCCAGGACTGCTCGTCTACAGGAAAGAACTTCAGAGAATGAACATTTTGAAGTGGAGGAAGGTGCATTGTATGGAGCGGGAATCGCAGATTGAAAATATCCAAGTATACCGTACCATTATGTGAGTAAAACTGCGTGAAACTTTACTCAAAACTTTAAACGCGTTTTTTTTGAAACTACTTTTGTCAAGCTGGCGTGCACGATATCTCAAGTTCTACTGAACCGATTTATTTGAAATTTTGCGTGAACTTTCTCTATACGTCCTTCTGTCGCTTAGCAGATTAAAGTAACAAATTTTTATTTTTGACTATTTTTTTTAAATTTGGAACTGTTAAAAAGTTTTTGTGAAAAAAATTTTGTTTGACTTCTCCGACGTAGGCGCGATAGAAACATCTGTACTGATTAAGAATCCGTTCGATTTTTTGTTTCAGATGACCAGAAAGGTTGGAACGATGCACGCCAGGACATCCCTTTATTTTGGACCCCCCACTTTACCAGCCGATAACTTTTCGAGTTTTAAATTTTTTAAAATTTTGTATATATTCTTAAAATATAAATAAACGAATGATCAAAAAAATGGATAACAAAAATATTCTTTCTTTTTTTTTACAAAGCTCGAGAAAACGTTCGAAATTCGTGCCTCTAGACTAGAATACCTCCTTAATAGAATGTGCTTTTCGTCGCAGTGTTTGAAATATAGGTGCAGAATGTGGAGGGAGTGTTTGTCATGGCTTTGAGAAGTAATTTTAGACCTCGGGTCTGCGAAGATCTGTTGAAAAAGTGGATCGCAGAATTGCCCTTGAGCATGATTTTTAAAGTTGTTTAAAGTTTCATTAATTCTGAACACTTTTGACACTAACGGTGACTATAATCGACAATATGAATATCAATAAAACAATAACGTTTGAAAAGAATAGATCAAAATGTTGCGTCTCATACTGAAATTTCATACATCAACAAAGCATTTCTAAGTATATATTATAATTTTTTAGATTGTTCCCAGCGTTTTACATTGCATTGTCTATGATACCTTAATTATAAAGAAAAGAGAAAAACAGGCGTTGCAGCAAAAATGAAAATTCAAGAAAGTCAGAAGGTAGTGCTAATTTAATAAACAAGAATAATTATATCAGAAGAAAGGTAATACACAAAGAAATGGTAAAGGTCCTTAGTATCTCTGAATCGAAAAGCGAAATCGATTGTTCGAAAAATTATAGTCCTGAAAATTTCCGTTGGCCTCAACAGGATTTTCAACTATGGAATTAGAACGTGAAACATAAATTCACCATTTACAATGGAAACGTGTTCACAAGCGTGACAGCCACATGCAAAGGGTTAAATTAATGTTATTTATTATATTGCGATAATTACGAATATTGCAAATAAAAAACAATGTAAGCAAGAAAGTAAATAAAAAGTAATACAATAATAATATTATAAAATATAGTGGATGTCACGTCTCGCGACCCGCGTGATCCGTGGCGAAAGTAAAATTTACAAATTCTTCAAAACCGAGATAAATCAAAGCGTTTATTTGTAATCGTGTTTACAGTATTTAAAGTGAAAGGCAGTTAAAACCGCTAAAAGTCATATTTTGCTAAACTCATCTAGCTATGTTCTCATATTATGTTTTTATAATGATATTATGACAACTTAAATTGTAAACAAAGTCAGCAGTTGAACAAACGTTGGGGATCTTCCCAAACATTTTCAAAAGAAAGACCTCCACGTTTTTTCATCTCCCACGGATATAAATATAGCGACTCAGACAAGTAAATAAAATCAATTTGAAAATTAAGGTGATAGACATTACGCGTTCACGAGTATGCAGATATTAACATTGACGTTACTTTGTGTCTGGCTTTAAAATACGAATAATTTGAGGATTAATGAAGCTTTAAATATCTTTTCTCTAGGAGAACAAGTTATTTGCGACGCGTGATGCCTTTCAGTCTTTTGACCTTGAAAATCATGATCAAGATCGCTGTCCAATTTTGTAACAGGTCTCCACCGACCCGACAGCGTAGAATCATCTCCCAAAGCCACGACAAAGACTGTTTTGACATCCTGCATATATTATAGTTAGAAATTTGTTATATTTTACCGTGAAAGTTGAAACAGATTGAAATTTACAGTCGGATCGCCTATAACGTGGGTTAAAAATTGCGCTATTGTCTCCGTATAACGCGACTTAAGAAGTTTCTGAAAATGGCTCATTTCTGACATGAAAATCTGTGCGTCTTTGAATTGACTCGAAGCACATTTTTGCATTAGCTCTTTTGTGATAAGGAGGGATTGTTTACAGTGTTGTGTATTGTGAAACAGTTTCTTTATATTTATTTAGTCATAGCTCTTTGCGCTCCTGGATTCGTATAACGCGAAATCCGTATAAAACGGGACGTACATGTCGCGTCATGGGGTCCTAGCGCACACTATGCCATAACATTTAAATTTTGTATTTGTATTTCTAGCGATATTATTTAAATTATCCATAGTGTTGAACATTTCTTAGCCCATGAAATTTATTTCACGGTAACCATTCTAAAAACATTACTTGAGTTATCGATAATCATCGTGACTGTCAAGAGTGTTGGAAATCGATGCACACGAGTGACATTGCACTATTACAAACATATATCTGCCGATTATCTGTTGATTATCGGTGAAAACGATGGCAAATACTTTTCTTCGTAGTAAACTGAAAACGCGCTAAAGATAAATGAAATGAGCCACTTTTCCCAACAAACGTCGACATGTCCTTTCTGTAATTTCATATTTTTCCTATTTTATTTATTTATTTTAGCATGAAAGCAATACTGTGCGCATTAGTGTCTGGTATATAATGACACGAAAGAGGACACGCGCTTCAAGCGTCAAAAAGAAACAAAAGATACCTCAATAGCTAGGATTTTCTGTACAATAAATACACACCTGTCTACACATTCACGTATAGGCACACATTCGCTTGTTTAACCCATTTGCATCCAAGCGCGGATTAATCCGCGCGCTGCGACTACTTCTATCACCAAGCGCGGATTATTCCGCGCGCAGCGACTGCTTTTTTTCTATTTCCATTTTAATCTAAATAATTTTTTTTTAAATAAACGATTTTTACTTTTTTCCTCTGTTGTAAAGAATGCAAGATGCGATGTTTGCGAAGTAACATTGTCTACCAATCGTTTTGAATGGTAAATTTTCGATAAACTCCATGAAGAATTCGGATGTCATTTACTGCAGCCTGCGACCGACTGTGCGCTGTGATAGGGACCAGTTCTTTTAATTAGAGCCATGATGCAAATGGGTTAACACGTTCGTCGCCCAGCGTGATTCGGTTAAGTTTCCTGCGGAGCCCAAATCCCACCGCCGGTACGCAGAACGTAAATAGAGAGACAAGCGGGAATTCATCGTTTATCGCCTTCGATTCATTATAAAGAAAAGATTATTTATTTCTGAAATGCAGAAAGCGATAAGCTTTCCAGCTAGAGTATTCCGAGGGATCTCATGGCAGATATCTCGGATCCTTCGTTTACTCGAGAAGCATACTTGTGAGACGTACATCAGTGATTTTTTCATCCTCAGAATGTTCGGTAAACAGCGTGAAAATATATTTGAAAGTGAGGAGAGTAGGAGTTTACAACTATTGTTCGATGTGCCCAAAATCACGCCAAATGTCTTTGGAATGTTTTAACGAATACCATGCGATACAGAATAATGTAATATATTATGCAGAATATAAATTAATAAAAAGTATGGTATAATGTGTTTTTAATATTTTTATGTTGTATATCCTATATATAATATCGTATATTTAATTAACTGGAACAAGAAGAGCGTCACCATACTTTAGTGGGCCCTCACGGAAGTATACCCGTCACATAGATATGTGCGACGTGGCGACGAACGTATTAAACGTGCTGGTTCAATAAAACGTGAAAAAGTCGATTTCCCCACGGTAAAATTTAAAGATATGTACGCTTGTCTCTTCGATCTTCTGCAATTTCTCAATTTAAAATAGCGAAGCGAATCGCGGACCGAGCGTGATTTTCGAATTATGTACAAATAACGAGAATTTGTCTCTTGGGTTTTTGAACTCACCATCTGGATATGTGGAATTGATTTCACCGGTGACGTCCAATTTGAATGGTGTCGATCCGACGATCATGTCGTCCGGAGCTTCCTTCAGCTCTAGTTCGATCTTTATCACGTGCCCTAAACAAACCAACACGATAAGATATGTGTACAATCGTTAACGAAGCAAGCTTTTAGATCAAACTTTTACGATACTTGGGTGACATTTCTCAGGTTGCCCGGATTTCAATTATGTTTTTATTAGTATGTTGCGCTTTGACCCGAACATCGCACATTGCTTTCATCTTATCTGACTAGCGAACCGCAAAAGTATTCCTATACTTACCGCAAGAAACTTCAATGTGTCTATTGCGCGTGTTATATAAAACACTTTGAAATTATATCAACGTTATAATTTGGCGCGACTGTCATGATTATATTGGAAAAATTTGAACCCTATTCGATCATATTGTCATGTTATTGCTTTCACGGGAACAGTCGTGTCAATATTACACTTGCACTTTGCGCCAACGTTTCGTAAACATTGCAGTCTACTTCTTTGGAGCAGACGTGAAACTGGTTTCAATACAAGACATCCTACCATCGTAAAAGCTTGAAATCTAATATTCAGTTATATTATTTTTATAAAAGACTTTTTCCGATAAATGTAGAGTGCTTCATTAATAAAAACACATCGTGCTATATTTAAACAAATGAACAGAGGGAAAATGTATTAAAATCTGAACGTGTAAAAATACTAAAATATACATATGAAAGTATGTTGTAAGTAACCACAAAATAGTTGATATCGAAGGTTAATAGTCAGTAAGAGACTCGTAACAAAATTTGTTTGCAAGTAATGTTTAAACGCTTCGCATTCAAATTAATTATATTATTCTCTTAACACGTTGACGCCGGCGCCGATATTCATGGTTTTCTCCGTGGGGCGGCGGTGGGTCACATTAGACTGTTCGACACGACCGCAATTTTTCAACTTTGACCTCAATTTATAGCAAAATTACAAAAGTTATACGATTCCTGTTGGGTTCAATAAATTCCGTCGACTTCAACTAATACATTGATATACAATAGTTTGTCAATATCTATTTGCATATATCTATAAATTTCAAGTAAACATGACGGGATCAGCTTTGGTCCTAATTTTGTACTCTTTTCGATTTTTCTCAAAAAGTAGAGGTCTGACGCGGATTCTGACCATCGCGCGCAATTCTGTGAACATTTTTCTATATGAAACGTTCATAGCGCGAATCAACAAATTTTTCAATTCCGTACAGGAAAAAAGAATAGTCATGCATGTCCGTCGGATAACAACGGCGCGCGTAACGAACATGCACGACGAAAATCGTGTTACGTTACGTAAAATGGACTGACAAAAGGCCAGTATGTATGCTAGCTACTTCCAAAAATCATAGGTGCGTTATTGTTTAGGGGAAAAATAGTAAATTAAAGCCAGACACTGTTTTTTTTTTTATAACGATGCTAAAAAGGGGGTTGATC
Source organism: Bombus hortorum (assembly GCA_905332935.1). NCBI lineage: Eukaryota > Metazoa > Arthropoda > Insecta > Hymenoptera > Apidae > Bombus > Bombus hortorum. The sequence continues at coordinate 11,747,634 of HG995199.1, forward strand.
TATTCGATCAGATGTCATCCTATTATAGTTGTTTGGGCAGAACCATAAAATGGTATGAAAAAATTGTAATGGAATTAGTATGTGGGACTTGCCTCGTAAATGCGTGGTATGTACATAGAAAATGGGGTACTGAAAGTATTAAAATTTTAAAATTTCGCGAAGAAATTATTTGTCACCTTTTAAATATAGTGAATCCCCACAGAGAAGAAATGCCAAGTGAAAATGAAACACTGCGGAAAAAACGATCACATTTCCTGCAGTCGTACCAAGGACGATTATGTTTACTAGTGTATGTAGGATTATGTTTTTACTAGTGTATGTCTGCTTATAATGTTGAGATAAAATAATATAAACCTATTTTATACTACCTTTTTTGTGAAATACATATGTGACCCACCGCCGCCCCTCGGGACAGACACGCCTGATCCACCGGTGGGTCGCGCCGCCTCACGGAACAGACACATCTGACCCACCGGTGGGTCGCGCCGGCATCAACGTATTAACGGCTGGTGCGACGTGTGTGTACAACGTGACATTCGTGAAGATGAGACGGTAGTGGTACACAGCGGTTTAATATTTTTGTATATGAATTTTGCTATCGTAGATGGTTTACAATAAACGTAGGTTTTCAGTATTTCCCGAAGAAAACCGTTAAGCAAACAAAATAGTTTGTAAACTTGACGCCTGTATTTATTTTATTAATGATGCAAAAATGAAATATTCAAAGAGTTATACATATTCAGAACGATAACTTAAATTTCTTCTTTAGATATGCAGAGTGTTTCACACAATTGCGACCACGCGATTCTGAAACGATAAAAGATGGAAAAAGATTTCATAAAACGGAATTAAATGTGTTGACGACGATGTAGTGTTTTAAAAATTTGTACGTCGCTTATACCTTTCTAAATAGAATTCCAAAGTTTTTTTATAGGTAAATCGATGGGCTTTTTGTTTCTCCAGGGTTGGCGTTTAGTTTAAAAAAATGTTGCAATTTTAATCTTGTCAAATTTAGTGTACGAAAGACAAGGAAAACATGAACACAAGAGTATTTCTCCGCGTCTTTCCGTAACCACCATAGTGCAAAGTCTTACGAAATTTATATTGAGATATTTTTTAAACTAATCGCCTTTCATTCTTTTCTTATGAAGAATAAAAGATCCATCGATCGGTGTATAAAAATTGAACAATTCTATTTGAAGAATGTAGATAATCTGAAGGTATTCGAAAGACACTTGCGGAATGATCACGCGTACTAAACCATATATTACATGATACTGTTTAATTTCGTCTAATGAAATTCTTTTTTATCTTTTCATCTGTTTCAGAGTGATAGTGAATTGTTCAAATTACGTGTAACACTCTATATATAGGTACAATTATTAATTCATTTAATTTATTGTTCTCTAGCTTGTATTCTTGCCTTTTATTTAGCTCGTCGCGATATTATACTTTGTATCATGACTTCATTGAAGCACGTAACTGCCCCTCCCCCTCCTTAAATAAGGTCCTATCTAAATGTCCTCATCAATCATTTTCTCATTTTGGAAAACACGTTGAAATATTTGAAGTGTTCTTTACCTTTAGAGTAATGTTATAATGTGCAGTCTATTACGAAATTATAATTAAATATTCTTAATTGAACGAAGGAAGACGAAGGAAGACGGTTTTAGTTTCGAGATGACACGTTAAAGGAAAGAACTTATTAACCAATTTGAAAACTGGAATATTTTTCAAGCATCGTTCATTTACTTTCGTTGCTCCTCTTCTAAATTTTGTTCTTATACCGATTAAATGTTAACAATGCTGTGAGAAAATGTAGAAGATCACTATACTTGAATAAAAGTAAACAATCAGTATTATAAACTCTATAAATAATAGTATTACATTTTATAAGCATAATATAAATATTTGTTGAACAATATTTTATGGCTCTTATTATTTACATTTTCGACCCCTCTCATGAGTTTTTGCATAAAAGTATTTAACAAATTCTCCTATGATTAGGTATTTCTAATCATCTGATATTTCTCCTTTTTCTTATTATATTTTACATGCCCTGTCATGTCTTAAGTATTTTCATAAATACCTGTTTTAAATTTTCATTTGTGGAAACTACTACAAAGTAAGTGTATTCTATTTCGCTGCATTGAACTTTTCGTGTTGCTATACTGTAAACTATGTTATCCATTTTTAAATTTGCATTTCTATTTCTTTCAAATTCATTTAAATGGAAACGATGATATAAACAGCAGTATAAAAGACAATTTTATTACGTTATATAATTGTTAGAGTTTTCGTGATAACTGTTCGTTTTATAAAGATTTAGTAGTAAATTAAAAAATGAAGTTGATAATTTTGTTGAAATAATTATTGACATAGGAAGATTTTAACGCGTAGAAAAATATTGATAATTATTGTCGAGTATGTCGATTAAATTTATTGCAGAGGTAGTAGTAAGAGTGTGTGTGTGTGCGCATCATGCGTGCTTTCTAATTGGTTAAACTATGATTGTGAAGCGTGCGAGAAACGCAATTGAATAAAGAAGGTGATTGTTAATGTTAATGTTTAAATTTATTCATCTAACTACTATACAAAGAATGATATAAAGAATGTGATAAAACAAAATTCAACAGGTTGTTAAAATTACAATTAAATTTATTAAAAATTTCAATTTTATTTCTTCTCCAAGTAAATCATACTTTATATTTTTTGAACTTTTAATTGTACGTGTATACATACTACTGCGATTAACATCCAGATTCCTGTCAGATGATACTGTGTCATGTTCTTCAGATCGATTTCTTCCCTCCACACTGACGATCAAGAGATTTCTACGTTTCTCTGTAACCGCAAAAAAAGACATAATGAATGTAAGGAGCTTATACACAAGTTTAGTGAACTAAATAATGTGTTTAATTATTTGTTTATTTTTTCAACAAAATCTAGCAACTGTCTTTGACATTAATAAAATATCATAAAATATAAAGAAAATGTTTTTCCATATTTTTATATTTTTCTATGAATTTTAATGTTTCTATGAATTGTGATACTAACGATCGTTATCAAGTGTATTTCGCATATAATACAATACACGAGTACGTAAAATAAAAAATTTTTATAAAATAAATGAAAAATAGTAAACATATTTTCACACTCATCTACTATTATTGTTAAAAAGAGTTACAAGGAAAAGATATACAAAAATGAAAATAAAAATAAAGTATCATTACTGTAGAATATGAATATATATGTCGCAGATGAAAGGACATCGGGGCCTTTCTTTTGCAATGTTTGGGAAGGTCCCCAATACTTTAGTCCAGACTTTTTATTATAGCCGTACGTAAACAATAAAACTGAGAAATAGCTGTTTATGAGTTAAGTCAATTATGTTTGCCCGAGATCTATGACAGTGGGCTTGGGCTCGAAGTGACATAACGGATCACTGAACGTAGCCACGGTCACAGGAGAGACGTGTGCCTAACAGAGGCATAAAGTAATTAAATAACTCTCCTTAAAAACAAAGATTGACCCGAGGGATACAGAGAGGTACGGAAAGGAGTATATAAGGGCAGTTCCACTTGGACTGGGGTTCAATCCGATAAGTTCGAATATATAGTCCAGTGAACACGTACGTCGAGTTGCAAATCGTAATCGTCATCCCGTTGACCGTGTATTCGTTATCGAACCTAAATTCATCGTCATCGACGTCTCGATTATTCAATCACCCCTATCACTTGTTAATCTTTGTATAATAATATATTCGCTTCAATAAGTATCATCTGGTATACAACAACGATAGCCAACTCACAAGAAGATTCATTACACGCCCCGACCTCCAACGTTACCCCGACATATATATAGAATAAACTAGTATATTATAATATATATTAGATACAATTTTAGTCTTATTCTTCAATTAAGCAATACATTTCAATTGAAAACTGCCACAATTTGTAGTACTATCCAATATTTTTTATTCCTTTCAACTTGCGTTTAAATTAACTAAAAAGAATAGATACAACGTGAAATAAGCAGGTTTTCAAATTTATTTGAAGCTGTTCAACCCAATAAATTAAAAAAAGGGATTGTTAAGCATAAAATATACTGTTTACATCGTATTCAATTTACTGCGGATTATTTTTCAACACTTTTTAAATGAAATTTTATTTTAATATCGTGTATCGTTTGAAAGTTATACGAAAATGTCCCATAATTTTCCGATCTGGCTCACCGTGCGCTAGGAAAACTACAATCCCGTGTTCATAAACGGTTTTCATATTAGGTTCCAAGATTTCATCGAGTACTGGTGATAGGAAGGCGGATGCGTAAACAAAAGATCAGGTGCATTGAAAACCCTCTAGAGTTTTCTTCTTATACCATGTCATTTTATATTATTGTTACATTATTTATACCGCTACTATTATCCCGTCAAAACAGCTACAATTAAATGTGGATGCTGCAAGAAATCTTTACGTCTTAAACATTTCTTTGCTAAGTACTACTATTCCAGTGATTGTACACGGTATATATATTCTATTATACATGTACTTCTACGAATTCTAAATGTATAAAAAATACAAAATGTACCGCATATATATATATACAAAATATCGAGAGTAAAATATACATATATTCCTGACTGTCCTAACTCTATTTTAAAAAAGGATATAATTAAATAATCATATAGAATAGGATAGAAATTCATTATAATGATGAAAATCACTTGCAAAGAACAAATATTCAAACCTTTTAACTTGTAACTCAGTATTTGACTATATGTTACGATATTTAGAGGTTAAAAGGATCTCTCTTTAATATTCGTTTGGTCTGGTTATGCTTCTGAAAATATGAACGTGTAGAAATCGTGAAGCATGCTAGTTTTAACAGGACTATTACGCACGATAACGCCGACGCCAGGAAAAACCCACTGACAAAAAAATAGAATATTTCTGTTAACTGATTACATAACTCTAGCAGACTAAAAAGTTCTTCCAAATTTATAGAGAGACTTTGGATGTTAATGTTAGCACGATATTCAATATTTGATAGTATAGAGTATTCTTAGTATAGAGTATTTATAAGTCATAAGTCATATTTAAAAATAGTAGATTATAGTAATTTAAATATACGTAGGAATATACGTACAAAGGAGAAAAATATATTATTACTATGTTATCAATAGACACTACTTTACATGTATAAATTAGTAGCTCCATAGGAAACATAGAAATTTGAAGTTATGGTTTTGAACGTGTATTAAGAATACACCCATAATCAATAAATCCATGTTTTAATCCTAGTAATTCCTAACATATTCATATTTTATGTATTTCGTGTGATTATTACTGCACAACGAAATACCCGCATATTTAAATACATTTACGCAAGTAGCAACATATAAGAAAGGAATATTTATATGATGTAATATAAGGTTCTAGATAATAGTAAAAAAATGTATCATTTTGGTTAAAAAAGATTAATCAAGTAATCCGTTTTGCTATAAAAAAAAATTTTTTTTTTTTTTTTACGTGGAGGAAATCTTCATAGACAACCTACCGCCCCCTGGGTAGTGGGCGGTGGGCCCAGGGCGGCAGAAGGTAGTGCCGGATTCTTACCGACTAAAACCTCCACGGGCGGGACAACACCAGGTGCGATCGTCAGGGTCCTTGTTGTGGGTGCTTCCACAGCATCTTCACCCAAGCACTCCCAGAAAGAACTACGAAACATGGAAGGGAGAGGGGCGGGCGCTGATTGGCTTCCTTTTGTTGTATGTTACTTTTAGAGAGATTTTGGGTGTTTCCATTCTTTGCAAGTATATCTCCTCCTCCAGGCGAAGATTCGAACTCGCGCCGACGGCGACGTTGTCTCGTCATCCATCCCGAGGCCTTAACGAGCGTAGCTGGCTGCCCCGCCAGTATGTAAAGGACTAATATGTTTACATATTCTGACAACAGGCATAAATGGTTCCTTTCCGTCGTAACAATGTTTCCCCAATTGAAACACATCATTCTATCATAATCTACGTTGCTAGTATAGTTAGACACTTTTTAGCAAGTTCTGAGAAATTGATATCTATTTTGCCTTTCGCCACTTATACAGATTCAAATCGAAGCGTAATTCTGGCTTAACCATTAGTGTTTCAAACTCAACATTTGCAACATACAGTGGCTGACCAAAGCAATATATACTATACTAAACATTTTGAAATTTCATTAGCACTGTAACAGGACACGACTATCGTCACTGTATTGGTAAAATTTGAAACGAATCTGAAAATAAATATAGAATTTGCAAAATATTGATTGCAAAGCTGACCAAAGTATTTGGACATTCAATTATTCGCCACATTAATAAGCCACAATGTGTAGTAGTGAGAGGACCTTTGGTATCAATTGAATGTTTAAAACTAATATTCATGCCGTGTATTAACATTTTATTGTGAGTGAGTGTTTATAAAAGTAAGTGCTGTAACTGCAATATACATTTTCCGATTGGTTTCAAATTTTATTATTATAATAATGTAGTATCGTGGACAAAGGGCCTAAAAGATATCGGGTAAACCATAGAAGCATAGAGTAATTCCAACATAGAAATTCTCCGACGATTCCAATCAAAAACTCTAAGATCCTTAATAGATGCACCTTGGTACGTTACCAACGAAACAATACATCGCGACCTTAAGATACCTACAGTCGAAGAAGAAATATCCAAGTTCAGAAATAGATATAATATAATAGTTAACAACCACTGTTACGTCGGCCGGCTCTCTATCTAGTCCCGGCCATACGCCACGAGACCTTCGATGAATCGTATTCCCAACCGTCGCGCGCGATACTACAATGTCGCGGACCGATCACCTCATGACACCGGCGAAATACCTACAATGTCGCGGCGAGCGCATATTTTCGTCGGGCGTCGAGCTCTAGAAGCTTCGAATTCGGTCCGGTATTTTTCCAACACCTAAAAAGGGGCGTACATGACCGTAGCGCGAACGGTGGCGTGATCCTGGCTTGGTGGGGGTCGTCTTCCAAGACAAAAAAGAAACCATCGAAGGGCGATCAGTCTCATCTGCAGATTCACATTAAACACATCGGAAAGTCGGGTTACAATTAATTCACGTTCAAGTTCGTCATCTTTGAGGAAGCGAATCGAAACCATTGAAACCTTGTCAGCAAGCGCATTTATCGTTGATTATCTGTTGCTCTTTACTTTATTGTTATAAATACATGTTTTATTAACCCTGTTAACACAGTGTTAATTTATTCAAACACCCCTATTATCCTAAACGAAATAGGGGATCGATCATTTCGCGGCGTCGATTGTAAGATCGTAACGGGAACTTACGACTCCCGTTGACGTGCTTTCTCGTGAACGCGTCTCTCCGCGAGTGAACGAAACATTTGGTCCTTCGAGCCGGATGCAGTGGCAAGTGAAAAGTGCACATCAGTGACACCCACTATCATACAGTGCCACGCAAGTCCAACTACTAGCAACAGAAGCGTTACCACTCCAGCGAAGTCAGTAACGCCAAGGGTCGTCTATTCGTTACCACTCCAGCGAAGTCAGTAACGCTAGGGGCCGTCTATTTACAAGAAGCAAACCTGGTGGTTGAAAACCGCATCCACGCAGCTTCTCGCCGTAACTAAGCAGCCATCAAATCAGGTGCAAATCAAAACGACAAGGTAAGCTCGTTCCTTGCATTACCTACTCAATATCCGTTGTAACAATGCAAAACACGGACAAAATTACCTCCTTACGTCGGAGACGAGATAGCCAAATTGACCGACTTACTACCGCGTCCAAACACCTCGACGAATTTGAACAATCCAATCAACAGGATAGGGATTCTTTAACAGCCCATAAGATATGGATCGACGACGCGTGGGAACAGTACAGATTATTGCAAGAAGAACTGGAAGATTTAGGCGAAGGGGAAGACGGGCGCGTGTCCGAAATTGACGACATCTATTACGATCTGTCACTAAGAGTACACAGGCTCATGGTTGATGCACCAGCATCATCATCAAAATCACTAAGCTGCAATACCTTCAGGACAAAAACCCTCTCTGAACCGGAACAGCTTCGTATCGGAAAACATCTATCACACCCCACGAATGCCGTCTTCATTAACAAAGTACCTGCATCGCGACGCATGCTCGTAAAATCTCCAACTGCAACGATGGCTACCGCACAAGAAAGCACCCCCTTGATTAGGGACCCAAGCAATCTAAACGATCAATTCCAGTCCGTATCACGACTGCCCGACGAATACGAACAGTCTAGCCAGCCGAGCGAAAACCTCGTAATGCCATATCGCAAACAGGTCGACGATATTCAGACACAGCTTAACATTGCCTCTGAAGAGTCACCGGAGCTCTCTTTAGACCTGGATGCACGATTAGTAGAACCCACCGCAATCAATCCGTCCTCAACCGGAGTTCCTACGACCATGGCGAATTCACAACCACCTAAATGCAGCAGCAACTCGCCTATCAGTTTCCAGGGAAGTATCAATAATTTAAATAGCAACAACAACGTTCATACTCAGCCGACGGAAAATATCGTATTAAATTTAGCTCCGATCGTGTCGCATGACACGCGCAGCTCATTGCACGACACTCGCGGTTCGGCACCTGCACACGACTTGACGACAATCAAACTCGCGTCATTATCATCTCAACAATCAGATACAACGCTACCACAGGCCTTGAGTCAAAAGACCTTTCTCACTTACAACTCATCGTCGGCACATGATTTGAAAACAACCCTTTACGATCCACTGGATTGGAAAAAGGAGAAAACCTCACCAAGCGACAAGCCGTCACAGACAGTTATCTCTCCGAATCCGTTACAGGATGTGCGATGCCCTGTAATTCATAACGAAGAGAGTAACGGGTTGAATCCCATCAACGATACCGAGGTCAACCCAGAATCGAAACCTGCGATAGACTCTCCGGAAGCCACGATGATCGAGTTATCCAGGAACAGGTTTTCTTCCATCAACACTTCGATGGTTAATAACCCATCCTGCATCACGTCACCTGCAACACGTGAAACGAATTCCGCATCGGAAACTCATTCTCCGGGGCATAACACGAAGACTTCTCCTGCACCTTCTGCTAAGTCAGGGATTGGTAATTCCATAATGACTCAAAATGCAATGGTACAAAGTCCTCAGCCACAAATTTCACAAGTAGATTCAGGTTCCAATACTGGTAACACTCCATGTACGCAAGCTATCGTTGAGCAAACTTTATTACCACTTCCTAAGAAAAAGGCAAGGGAGAAAAAGGAGGCAAAACAGAAAGATGATGAATCACCAAGATTGGATCTTGCTAGCATAATGAAAATATCAGGAATTGGAGATGATGATGATATTTTTGATACTGATCTTATAACTGAATCAGAGGTTTCTTGTCAAGTTCAAGTGGAATCAAGTTCGGGACGAAACCTGGGACAACCTTCATCCCAAGTACCTACATTACCTACCAGTCCTGCTCAGAATTTGATACAAGTACCTGCACCAAATACAACGAACACGCAAACGTCTGCATCTCAGACATTTAATAGTCACCTTTTCGCCCAACTTCAAATGCCTGTGCAGAATGTACAAGGTCAATTACGATCTGCTCTTGGAGAAGATGAGAGAGTTGTTTTACACCGTACTCCAGAACTAAATCAGCCTGAAATGGATCAAGCTACTGCTCAAGCACTGATACGATCATTAACACAAGGTGGTGGACAAAATTCACAAACTATTTCTCATCTTCTTGGACAAGCACAAACGACGACACAATCTACACAAGGTACTGTGCTACAGAGACAAAAATTCGTTAAATCACCTTTATCATCCAGCGTTTCAGCGGTTACTACTACTGGAAGTTCCGCAGTTCCACAAGGTGTTACTTGTGCTACTAGTCCACAGCATGTGCAAGTATGCTCGAAATCAAACAATCAACAGAAAGGTGTAAATGTTCCTCAAGAATCCAGTCCTGTGCTAAATGTTTACGTTCAGAACAATCCGGTATCTCTACTAACATTGGACATGCAAGCATCGAAAAAGATTAATGTACAAAATCTCACACTAACAACAACAGCTAATCAGTCATCTAATTCTAGCCTTCCACAACCAAACAGCAATGTTCTAACTTCTGAGGTTTTAGCAACAAAACCTTCGTGTACTACATTCAGTGTACAAAATTCTCGATTGACTAATACGAGTCAAACGGCTAGTAATCAGCAAAATTCTAATGTTTCTGCACAAAAATCTAGTCAAGTGCGACTCACAAATGCTAGTGTTACTACTAATGGGCGACAAAATTTAAACAAAATATCTCAGAGTGCTACTCATGTTCAAAAATCCTTACCAAATAATTTAACTATACAAAATGAACATACTGTGACAAAAGGTAATCAAAGTCATCAGCAGGAATCAATACCACTGCAACAAGAAACACCGATATATCAGCATAATCAACATCAGCAAATAACAGCACAGACTGTACAAACGCAGAATGTCCAACAAGTTTTTGAACGAAACCTTCAAACTTCTGGATCAAAGGATCAACATAATTCTTTAAACATGTTACAACAACAAAGTTCTTGCAATACCGCAATGCAGCATGGTGCTATGAGTGTTTTACAACAGCATTCTAGTATTCAACAAAATACAATTAATGTTTTACAGCAAAATGCATTTAGTAATGTACAAAACATTGAACAAAATTTGCAGTCTGCCATTGGTGATTTAACTCGTGCACAGCAAAATGCTATTACAAGCACGCAACAGCAAAATACATCTGCTATTTTGCATAATACAAGTGTACAACAAAATGTAAATGTACAACAACATAACGTTAATTTACAACAACAAAAGGTTGTTGCAGCAAACACATTTTCTTCGGTGAATACGCATCATTTTGAATCCCAGAATACGGTTAATGCTATACGACGAGGACTAAATACGCAGCGATATAATCAACATCAAAATATTGTGATTACAGATGCTCCACCTCCGACTGCTATGCAGCAAAATGAATCTAATCAACAGGAAGGTAAGATCTCACTAATCTTGTCTTTTGTGGATAGTAGGTCCAACCCGGCACCACCATCAAGCAGTATCAAGAAGATACGACACGGATGGGTCAGCGGGGGGAGTCCTGTCCCACACTCAACCGTGTACCTCCGTATCACCATACACCCAGATTTCACTTACCTTTGTGAAATCGACAAGACAGACAACGACACCTCCTGGGGCGAGGTATTCTACGATACTTCATGGGCCGAGCGGTTTCATGACACTTCCTGGGTCGTGACGTCAACGAAAAGGTTCTTGGCTATGCCGAGGACCCCGGCAATCCAGACCACAAGGCAGACAATGTAGCCTCAACGCAACGGTCCTTCGGCCGTCTCATCGAACTCACTCTGACGACAGCGACATCATCCAGTTAGCCATACTTCACACGAACAGCACATCAGATCGCTTGATCGGTACCCTCTCAACGGGGGGAGTATGTTACGTCGGCCGGCTCTCTATCTAGTCCCGGCCATACGCCACGAGACCTTCGATGAATCGTATTCCCAACCGTCGCGCGCGATACTACAATGTCGCGGACCGATCACCTCATGACACCGGCGAAATACCTACAATGTCGCGGCGAGCGCATATTTTCGTCGGGCGTCGAGCTCTAGAAGCTTCGAATTCGGTCCGGTATTTTTCCAACACCTAAAAAGGGGCGTACATGACCGTAGCGCGAACGGTGGCGTGATCCTGGCTTGGTGGGGGTCGTCTTCCAAGACAAAAAAGAAACCATCGAAGGGCGATCAGTCTCATCTGCAGATTCACATTAAACACATCGGAAAGTCGGGTTACAATTAATTCACGTTCAAGTTCGTCATCTTTGAGGAAGCGAATCGAAACCATTGAAACCTTGTCAGCAAGCGCATTTATCGTTGATTATCTGTTGCTCTTTACTTTATTGTTATAAATACATGTTTTATTAACCCTGTTAACACAGTGTTAATTTATTCAAACACCCCTATTATCCTAAACGAAATAGGGGATCGATCATTTCGCGGCGTCGATTGTAAGATCGTAACGGGAACTTACGACTCCCGTTGACGTGCTTTCTCGTGAACGCGTCTCTCCGCGAGTGAACGAAACAACCACCAAAACCCATTAGTTACCTAATTACTTGACACGACGAACCAGATCCGCAGACAAAAAAGCCAATACCCTTTAGATATGAAGCAGTAGATTCACCTAGAATCAAACATACTATAAACTCTTATAATCCAAGTTACAGTACTACGCCAAAATAATTTACTTAAAATTCTGTATGAGAATTGATTGTAAATAGTCTATCAAATGAAAAAAAAAATTTTTTTATACTAGTTGTAAGTTTGCAGTAAACATCTTGCAACTGGTATATATATTGTCAGATCGCAATCGCGTGTCATTATAATGCAAATGAAATTTCTGAATGTTTATGTAACACGTACAGTATACACGTGAAAGATTTTTACGGTAAGCGTACGAGTACCTTTCCGAGCCATCGTAAACATATAATTCACTGTAATTGTTCTTACTGAATGCTTGGAGCCTGTCTGCTTGGAGAAAAAGAAAAAGAGAAATACAGTCTTTTCAAATATCTTATAACAGCTTCTTTGTTAAGATCTTCGTCTATATAATAATCGTACTCATTTCTTTATTTCGACAAGAGTTTAGACAACCCACTTAACCGTGAGAAAGGAAACGTCTAGTGAATCACAGTCTCGTATTTCTGGAATGGGGGCTCGCTTACCACTAAAAGCTCGATAGACAGTGGATAAAAGGCTGGAAATCTGTGTAGAAGAAGGATAAAACGAAGATAATTAACATCAAGGCATCGTCGGCTTCTTCCATCTCTCCTATATCCTTCTTTATCCACCAGAATGGGAACGTTTCTTTTTTGCTTGATATCTTTTCTTGCGAAAAATGGTGAGGTTAATTTAGAAAATTATATCGTGTCCTTGAGCATTTTAAACAGGCTTAAACTGAACTACACGTTGAGTGCAAATTTTGTTACATAGAATTCCCTTTTTCCATCTTAAATAAAAACATTTGCAAAACATTTTTCCTTAGGATCCTTTATGCTTAAATAATATATATGCACATGCAATAAGAAGTTAATTTGAAACAGTAAATTATTCTTGGTGGACAACAATTTTTTAAATTATAGTAATTAACTGAAAAGCTCCAAACTGCTGTGAATGCAATTGTGGTAAATGTATAATTAATTTATAATTCTTACACTATTTTATATTTATTTAACATGCAATAATGATTGTCGATTCATAGTTAATCTTACTGCAAAAATTATGAATTTGTGAAATTAACTAACGAGTAGAGAAAACATTACGTCTACCCGCACTTGAAACTTTTTCACAAGACGCTTCGTTTCTGAGAGAAATAGATTTGAAAAATGTGTACTGGGTCAATTCTCAATTTAAATACGTTCAGGCATTATTTTTTTGAAAATAAAGACTTCAACGACAAAATTGTATACTACGTTTTTTACTTATTCTCGCGCGTAGAATAGCCTGCTGCTAATTTTCTGCTCGTATCTAGTCGGTAATTAGCCAAGTATACTTGACCAATTTTCAAACTCGATTTTCTCGAGAATTAAGCCTCGCGTGAACAAATATTATTCCATGTTTTCTTCTTATTTTTTCATAAGCAATCGCGTTATGCTGGCTCGTACGTGTTATTCGGCTGAACTCTATATGTGCATAACGTAGCGCCTGAGTCAGCTACCTGAAATGAATATTTTTTATAATATTTGTCGATCCAGCTGGATATTCTCTACAAACAAGTATAAACCTATCTATATCGAAAACCCGTTAATTTAGCAGATATTTTAAATTTAATTTGTCAAATTTAATGTATGAAAGATGAAGACAATGTAAACATACTGGCGCTTTTGACAAATACAAAATTTAACAAATTCTAACACGTTGACTGCCACGACACCCGTATTCGTGTGTCAGCAAAGTTTCTGGTCGGGCCGCGTAACCCATATTCGGGTGTCGCTTATTTCGCTACTTGCGAAGGATCGTCGTAGGTATTTGAAAAGATATTCTATAATAATAAAACTGTTGAATTGTTATAAAGTAATACGAAAATGGTTTATTAAAAAAATTATTTAGAATGTAAAACTTTAAAACATTCTATACATAGCTGAGGTTGGTCGGGACAATTTGGACAATAAATTGTTGTTTTCTTTAAATTTTTTATGTCTTTGTTCGGTCCATTCGACGTCTTTTATTTGCATAACATATTTTATTTGCATGCATGGAATCATTTTTCCAAGCGGCGATATTATGCTGACTCCGTCGAAAACACGGATTTTTTATATTTTCCGACAACCCTAATAATTTTGTAGCTAATAACTCTCTAAATATTCTAATATTTATATCCTTCCTTGTTACAATTTTGTAAACCGTCAAAGCGTTTTCAACAGAAATTCGCAGAAGGAGTTGGACGCCAAGATTTCTATACCACTTGATTCCTTCTCTAATTGTGGTTCCATAAGAAACCATTTGGTCGGAATAATCTATACCACACTTTCCTGCGTTACGTTCAACAACAGTTAGTGATTTTAATATTGCGAACAAACGAAACGAGAGATCATTCTTGAGACCACCACTTGAGCGACTCGCATTACTAAAATATCGATGGGAGTATCTAGCAGAGAACGCTTGGTACTGCTGCACGCGTGGCCTGATGGAGATTTCCTTTGCGGGTGGCAAACACAAAACACGGGTGGCAGTCAACGTTTTAAAGGGTGAAACAGTAGAAAAGCTAACTACACTACTATTTCAGTGATTTTTTTATGTACTGAAAATAAACATTTTGAATAATATTTTCCTATACTAATATGTAGGTAGAGATATTCGCGAAGAAATGCTGATACTAGACAGCGAATCGTGTCTGTAGTTTTGCGGTTATGGCAGGATATGCGTCAGTATCGGTTACCGACTGCCGGCCGCTTATTTTTTGTTTGTAAACGAAGATTCGGGCGAACTTAAAGGTCCATGCACAACGTGCAAGTTTGAGATTGTAAGAAATGTCTGTTATAACTCAATTAAAAGTGGATATCATCGATGTGTCAGGCTCGTGTTTGGGCTAGTCTTTCCAATCCAACTGCCGTGAGGCCAGTGTCACACGCTCAGAAGCAGTAATAGGGTAGACAAGACATCCTGCATGCCACTGCTATCGAAACTATAACCAGATATTAACGGAATAGCCGCTTCTGATATTCACTCGACGATAACCCCTCCAGAGGGATTAAAACCTCAGTATAAGAACCCTCCCAAATCCAAAGCCTTTTTGTTATAACACTCTGAACCGTCACTCTGTTGGATTCGTACAATAAATTTTACTACTATATTTAAGTTCAATTTTTTACCTTATTTGTGAAACGTTCAAACTGCGATGCTTTCAATGGTTTCAAATAAACGTTTTAAATTACCTTGATTTGAAGGAAATTATCAATTTTACTTTCGCGCTACGGATCGTGCGGGTCGCGGGACGTGACAGCAACTAGGTTTTTTTTCCACAAGCTTAACTGTAATTTACCTTTTCCAATAATTGTTGCCAAATTCGTTATAATAAACATGTAAATATTTAGCATATGTCGAATACAGAGTGCGTTATTCAAATGATAGCATCTACATATCTCCGTTATATTTATGACTTTATGAAAAGGATCCTTAGGACAAAGTTACATGATTTCACGAGGCACATGTAATGATGGGCCAAACATTTTCCGAAAACCATCTTTTTTGTGAGATTTCAATGTCGTTGGTAACTCTTTTAGAAACTTTTATTGAAAATATAAAGTAATGTTGAAAATAGATAATAACCCTACCGTTATCTATAAAATCATCCGAATCGAATATAGCAAAAGGAACGTTTGAATATTTAGCAAAACACCTGAATATTCGGTACAATACTAAATAGGTAAATCAGGAAGTTGACAAATAATAATAATAAAGTTTGATGTCTTTAAAAAATACGCTACCTTTCATAGTTTAATTAGAAAATTGTCATGGACTACTGCATAAATTAAACTACAATAATTTACTTTGCTATAGCATATACATCATAACATATGGAAACTATAATATTTTTCGAAATAACTCGGAAACGTATGGGCGAAAACCCAAAGTGTATACGATCTTTTTGCCAAAAGTTCGATATGCTTCTAACGCATCCTGCATATTGACTCTAATAAAAATCAGATTATTGTATAATCATGCAACGAGCGTATCCGAATAAACTTCCAAAGTTTTAAACTGTTTTATTCGATTTTACTACTTGGAATCCAGCGAATAAGTGAAAATTATCTGAATAATGAATAGGTCGAACAAGATCAGTTGCTTCTATCTCGAGATCATCTGATATTACACACACTACTTGTGAGAAACTTTAAAAGTAGTTTGCACGATAAGAATTAATACGCCACATCGAGATCAAAGAAAATAAAGAAATTCACTATATAATAAATGTAACTTTTGTATTCTACTTGAACAAATATAAACATCGCTTATCTGTTCCTGTTCTTTATTCAACAAAAAATCGTTAACCCGTTGTTATATTGTATCGTTGTTTTGTAACTTTTTAAAGAAGTATATAATATATTTTCTTATTTTTACACATAGAATAGGCTGACATGGTTTGACGAAAAAGGCCAGAACACCATTGTATCATAATTATTAATCATACATACATATACATGTAAATGTATAGCTAGTGATAATGTTTCTTTTTTTATCACTATAGTGTTTAAGAAGACATATTTCGAAGCTCGTCTTTGAAGCAATTTCATCAAAATTTTACTATGCCACATTACTTTACCATGCTATTTGCAATTTTCATTCTTGCGTTGACGCGATGACGTTACATGTGATAACAAATGCTGAGTAAAGCTAAGTCCACACTGAAAGACAAAAGTCGGCAGACATACGTCATCCGAAGAAAAGTCCGTGAACATTTATTTAGTTTTTCATTCCAATGGAAAACAAGAGACAACGTCCGCGGGTGGAATGTAAATGGAATGTGCTTTTTATCCCGTTTGGGAAGCAAAGATTCCGTTGTACGGTGGTGAGATCTACGATACAGTATTTGTTACCGAGACGAGGAAAGGCGAAAGTAAAAAGTTTGAAAATGCATGCTGTTCGTCGAAATCGCTGCAAAATGCAAAGGTCAACTTCATTTCTTTTTAATAGAATTATTTTTTAATACGTTAGTCAGTCATGACATTTCCTGTAAAAAGTTACGAACCTATGTATTTATGTCGAAAAACTGCTACCTTTGAGGTGGTTAAAAAACATAAATAAAAGCCATTAAATCCTGGGGTAGTATTTTATGGTAAAAGATTAGTTTCGTCGTTACAATGTTAATTATTTATATGATATGCGACTACAGAAGTGGGTGTATGTATTTATTCTTTAAAAATCAGGATTTAAAAAGTTTAACGTATGTAAAATAAATAAATAAATTTCATCTCCAACACATCGCTAACTCAATGACACGTCTGGTACCCAGCCTACTCCTGCTGGACAAACGACATTACCTGCAGACAGTCTACTAGAGCATCTTCTGGCGACTATTGGCGGACAATGTCTGCAGACAATGTCTATCAGCGTAGACGAGGCTTAAGACTGCAGGAAAGTACATGTGCACATAATGGAACCGTATTCGCATGGAAATTTATGCTAGTGTGTTGATCTACTTCAGAAATATTTACTGGCACATGCATATGTTGCGGTTTAAAAGTTAAGGAGCGAAATTAAATATCGTAATAACTGAGATTTATAAAATCGTGTTAAATATTATACAAGTGCATAGAAATAGCTCTTTTCATATTTCATTCATTTTATATCGTAAATATCAAAAATCAATAATTGTAGTTTAATCGTTTCTATAATCTAAAAGTAAAAATAAGATTAGTTTAAAAAAATGCAATGTTATAATGTATTTCTGTAAAATAAAACACATCGAATATGATTACACGATTTTTGTCACACGGAACATTTACATTGATTCTTACGTATTTTTCGATGATGAATTCGAATCTGATTTGTTCCATCACCCATATCTCCTATGTAATAATGTTTAGTAATACTTGTCAACAGTAGCATAAATATGTCGGAGATGAAAGAACATCGGGGCCTTTCTTTTGGATTGTTTGGGAAGGTCCCCAATACTTTAGTCCAGACTTTTTATTATAGCCGTATTTAACACGTTGACGCCGGCGCTGATATTCATGGTTTTCTCCGTGGGGCGGCGGTGGGACATTAGACTGTTCGACTCGACCGCAATTTTTCAACTTTGACCTCAATTTATAGCAAAATTACAAAAGCTACACGATTCCTGTTGCGTTCAATGAATTCCGTGGACTTCAACTAATACATTGATATACAATAGTTTGTCAATATCAATTTGCATATATCTATAAATTTTAAGTACAAAAAGGCAAAGAATGACAAAAGGCCAGTATGCATGCCAGCTACTTCCAAAAATCATAAGTGCGTTATTGTTCAGGGGAAAAATAGTAAATTAAAGCCAGACACTGTTTTTTTTTATAACGATGCTAAAAAGGGGGTTGATCTATTCGATCAGATGTGGTCCTATTATAGTTGTTTGTGCAGAACCATAAAATGGTATAAAAAAATTATATTGGAATTAATATGAGGGACTTGCTTCGTAAATGCGTGGTATGTACATAGAAAATGGGGTACTAAAAGTATTAAAATTTTAAAATTTCGCGAAGAAATTATTTGTCACCTTTTAAATATTGTGAATCCCCACAGAGAAGAAATGCCAAGTGAAAATGAAGTACTGCTGAAAAACGATCACATTTTCTGCAGTCGTACCAAGGGCCCGCGAGCAAAACGAAACGGCGGTGTAAAGAAAGTTGTAAACGCATTTCTAGAATAAAAGGTAGAGAGTATGCCGTGAAAAGAACCAAAAATGTAACAACATATTGTGATCGTTGTAAGAGCCAGCCGACACTCTGCCTATCTTGTTTTAAAAAATTGCACGAAGAATGGAAATAATTATGTTAAGTTTATAATATTGAATCGTTATGTTTTTACTATTGTATGTCTGCTGTTGAAATAAAATAATACAGACCTATTTTATACTACCTTTTTTGTGAAATATACGCGTGACCCACCGCCGCCCCTCGGGACAAACACGTCTGACCCACCGGTATCAACGTGTTAAACAATAAAACTGAGAAGTAGCTGTTTATGAGTTAAGTCAATTATGATTGCCCGAGATCTATGACAGTGGGCTTGGGCTCGAAGTGACATAACGGGTCGCTGAACGTAGCCACGGTCACGGAACGAACGTGTACCTAGCAGAGGTATAAAGTAATCAAATAACTCTCCTTAAGAGATTGACCCGAGGGATACAGAGAGGTACGGAGAGGAGTATATAAGGGCAGTTCCACTTGGACTGGGGTTCAATTCGATAAGTTCGACTAGTCCAGTGAACACGTACGTCGAGTTACAAATCGCAATCGTCATCCCGTTGACCGTGTATTCGTTATCGAACCTAAATTCATCGTCATCGACGTCTCGATTATTCAACCACCGCTATCACTTGTTAACCTTTGTAATACATTTAATAACTATCATCTGGTATACAACAACGATGGCCAACTCACAGAAAGATTCATTACACGCTCCGACTTCCAACGTTACCCCGACAAATATATGGGGTGAATCTAATTGGTGCTTAATATATTCAGAAGAATGAAATCCTAATAGCAAAGAATCGTATTATATATGAGGCAAAGAATAATTTTATTTAATTGGCCAGGGCTGATCTTGCGACCGTTCGAGAGATGCCTTTGCGCGTATAATATGAGAGTGTAAAACCCAAGAGGTCATTCCGTGTTCACATGTCGTTAAAAATCCATTTCCCGGACTCTCGTCTGGGTTTTTCCTGGAAAATCTTGGTGCTGTAACTGACAAACACGTTGAGCGATTTCATCAGAACATTTCATATATGGAGAAACGATACCACACCAAGTGGAGTGCAGATATACTGGTTGATTGTAGCTGGATACTCAAATGGGATGTCTTTCGAGCAACATATTCCAGGAAATTAGCAATTCTTACATTTTACGCAATGTTCCGCGATTTTCAAATATGTAGGATTATACAAGTTACTAAATAATGATGCTGTATGCTACACAAAATTCAGGCGTAATGAGAACACACAGATTCCATATATGAGTTCAGCATACAAAATGCTACTGGAAACTCATGTTAAATTTTACGTGATAAAAGGAAGCAAAATTTTGTAGACCAGTGTTATTATCAAGTGTACTGTTATGTTATGGCTTCTTAGCAGAAATAGCGGAAGATGTGAAGATTCCTTATCTTAACACGTTGACTGTCACGACACCCGTATTTGGGTGTCAGCAAAGTTTCTAGTCAGGTCGCGTAACCCATATTCGGGTGTCGCTTATTTCACTACTTGCGAAAGATCGTGGTAGGTATTTGAAAAGATATTCCATAATAATAAAACTGTTGAATTCTTATAAAAGTAATACGAAAATGGTTTATTAAGAAAATTATTTAGAATGTAAAACTTTAAAGCGTCCTATACATAGCTGAGGTTGGTCTGGACAATTTGGACAATAAGTTGTTGTTTTCTTTAAATTCTTTTGTGTCTTTGTTCGGTCCATTTGACATCTTTTATTTGCATAACACATTTTATTTGTATGCGCGTCTAATGCTTCTTCCGGAATCATTTTTCCCAACGGCGATATTATGCTGACTCAAAGAAACAGCTCCGCGTAAAATTCAGCCGTACGTAATATGTTATATTCTTAACAAACTTGGTACTTGACAGACAATATGCAAGTTATATGTATACTCTATGTTTGATGAGTATGAATTACACGACGTGCGATGGTTTGTGAATGAACGAACTTTTCCCGGCGGTCACGCGATGGTTTTGTGTCAGTCTTTAATATATGTTTCGAAACGGTGGCTAGCAATAGAAGCGAGGTTTTGCTAAGCTTGCGGAATGCTACTTAACGCAGCTTTGAAACGAGGTTAGAAGCGTCCCGATGCTGACACCGCGGTATCTAGTGTTTTTGAGCTTTTGGAAGCTCAGTACATTGAACATTCCAGGTTGTAGATCACAGAACATTTTACTAATATTTTTCTTGCAATAACTTACATTTAATAATTAATTAAAGATTAATTAAGCATATCGTATTCATGAAGTATTTTTTAAGAGATATTGCAGATGTGTATTATTCTGAAAATAATAAAAGATAAGTAATTAAATTAAATTGAAATGGCAAATTCTACTTTCAGATATTCAAATTTAAGATTTTATGAAACTTTTAAAATATGTACGAGCTTCACATAAAAATAGCTTTCACATGCAAAACGTTTTGAATGTTGTTAATTAAAATAATAAATTTTCATACATTTAATGCCTTTGCAATACCACTTTATTTATTCATTATCTAACTAAAATTTACGCCATTTATTCTGCCAGCTGTAAATTAAAAGTTTCCGTAATCCACGTATAATCTTTAATCATCCTTATTTTGCTTAAAGGTTAGTGATAGGTACTAACTACTTACTTTAATTGAAAAAGAAAGCCGATCGATCGGCTTTTCATTAAAACGATTGGAGAGTTGACTTCGTGCCAATACAATTAAAGAAATTACACAGTAGATACTATACAGCAAGATTGTATGGAAAGTATTTAAAGTATTTTGGACAGAAAAAGTAACTATAACAGGAAGGTATTTTTAAGAAAATCTTTTATTATTGTTCTAAAAAATATTCAGCACGAAATTTTTGTAAATTTTTCTTGAAAAAACCGTGTGTAGTAGTGTCAATAAAAATTTAATGAAATTAACATGAAAATATTGGTCCCTTAGTAGCGCAAATGGCTCACGTTTCATTCCGCTTAACCTTTCTCCTATTCTTCTTCCAAAATTATAATCATTATAATCTGAAAATTGTACGTATGTATGATATTATAACTAATTTTCCGTAAAAGTTTATACAAACGTGTAAAACGTATTAAAAAAATAAACGTGGAAAGTGCGTTTTCCGTTTGCCAAGAAAAAGGTATTTTTAATTTCAACTTACATTATTTGAATTATTACTTCAAATAATTAAACCGTGTTGTTTTATTTCATTCTTCTTCTTTCTTTGCATTTTCGACTGCGAGGTCATTAGCAACGATGCTGGATCAACTATTTGAAATGATTATGAAATGAAATAACTTGTTCTTTGAAAGTATATTTCAAGTTATATCATTTCAGAGATGCTCAGGTCTGACGTATACTCGCGTTCTTCTATTTTTGCTGTTTATACCATAAAATATCACAGTTTCTTCTTTTTGCATTATTTTCACGTTTATTTCTTGTGCCATAATTGAAAAAAAAAAGAAAAATAACAAAATAATTCTTTATTTTAAATTATTATACTTTATACTTTCAAATAACAATATTAAAAATACTATGATACGGACAAGATGAAACATTTCAGATAGTAATTTCTTATTTTAATTCCAAATACAATTTGCCAAGTCTGACTCATACTCGCGTATGGGTATATGACTTAATAATTGTATAGAAACCTCGAGTCAGAGTCCTCCATTGACATACCAAATTGCTTGGTAGCCGTTGTCCTACAGAAATGCTAAACTTCTGTCGTTATCTGTGGCCTCCATGATCGAATCGTGCAAATTGCTTGGTTCTCAAGGTTGTAAATCTCGAGCTGACCTTGCTACTGCACAATTCTATCACGAATGTTGCCTGCCAAACTAATATTGGGCAGCTGGTTGTAAACGGAGAGTAAGTGAATAATGGCCGGTAGTCGGCTGTGTGTGTTTGATCCCCAACAATGGAGTAAATGCATCGTTGTCCCTATCCAAATACTAGTTGTTAACGCTTTGGTGCGTGTCAAAAGATTCGTGATAATTATCGAAAGTGTGACGATATTCCACACGAATCTCTGTTGTAAAAACACAGTTACTTACGAATAATAGAAACTAAAGTATTAAGTTTTCGAATTACCTTTTGTCTGTGTCGATGAAAAGCCCTGAAGAAGATGGGACGTTCTCACGTCGATGATCCAGATTACAAAAAAAATTGAAGCCTCGAACACGAAACGCTTGGCCTCTTAATGTACAATCTTTTCCCGTCCTAACGCACAATTTTGTTTTTAGCATAATTGGTTCTTGGCCATGTAACAATATATTTTTCGTAATTTTAACACGTTCGTCGCCCAGCGTGATTCGGCTAAGTTTCCTGCGGGGTCCAAATCCGACTGCCGGTACGCAGAACGTAAACAGAGCGACAAGCGGGAATTCATTGTTTATCGCCTTCGATTCATTGTAAAGAAAAGATTATTTATTTCTGAAATGGAGAAAGCGATAAGTTTCCCAGCTAGAGTATTCCGAGGGATCTCATGGCAGATATCTCGGATCTTTCCTTTAGTCGAGAAGCATACTTGTGAGACGTACATCAGTGATTTTTTCATCCTCAAAATGTTCAGTAAACAGCATGAAAATATATTTGAAAGTGAGGAAAGTAGTGATGACGGAGTCTATATCTATTGTTCGAAGTGTCCAAAATCACCTCAAATGGGTTTGGAATGTTTTAACGAATACCATGCGATATAGAATTGTGTAATATATTATGCAGAATATAAATTAATAAAAAGTATGGTATAATGTGTTTTTAATATTTTTATGTTGCATATCCTATGTATAATATCGTATATTTAATTAACTCGAACAAGAAGAGCGTCACCTTTGGTTGACGGAGCCCCCACGGAAGTATACCCGTCGCATAGATATGTGTGACGTGGAGACGAACGTGTTAAAGCTGTATATTCGTTTTTAATGCAATAAGACGCAAAACGCGAAGTGAAAGAAAGCAAATATTTTTGTAAATACGAAATCGTGATTGTTTGTTAGTACAACAAATGGGTGGTTGACTGCTCACGTGTCTCACAGAGACATGAGTGTTTAGGTGTTAATTGTGAAAGTTTTCCTGAACATTGCAACAGTAACAATGGCAATAACGTTATCAATAATAACGTGGCGTTACGATGACGAAATTTTTAGAGTATTAATCAAGAAAGAGCAATTCATAGTAGCATTACTTCGTGAGTTGGTAATTAATGGTAACTAATGATACTACAATGTAAAACTATCTGATGTATCGACAAGTCATTATAGAAATCAATTTTTATTTCAATTTTTATTTATTCGTTATTTGCTTTGTTACTTGATTTTAAATGATGATGTAAATAATAATACTCCTGGTATTCCTGTAACGAGATTGGAAAGTTGTTACCATTTCGTCGTACAATTCGATTGCAAAATTGTTTAGAAATATATTGTTAGATTGGTTTCAACTTTTATCATTGCGATCATAATAACCGTGTCTCATTATAATGCTAATGAAATTTCAAAATGTTTTATACATAACATATAATATGGACATAAAAGTTTTCTATTTCAAAAGCATATTATTCCCTTAAATATGCAAGGTAAACGAACAAGAGCAATATTTGTAATTGTGTTGCGGCGTTCGCTTCCTATGTTTTGTTGCAGGCTGAACTCATTCATGGCATGCAAATGTATGTAAGCGTTTTTGAACTGATTCGACCATTATAGTTATGCATTAACTTGTGTACGATAAGAAGGATTTTATGTATTATGTGATAGTTATTTCATATATATGTCAAAGATGAAAGGACATCGGGGCCTTTCTTTTGGAATTTTTGGGAGGATCCCCAATACTATAGTCTAAACTATTTATTATAGCTGTACTTAAATAATAAAACTTAGAAGTAGTTGTTATGATTTAATTGGATTATGTTTGCCCGAGATTTGTGACAGTGGGCTTGGGCTCGAGGCGACACAATTGGTCGCTGTCACGCGATGGACGTTTTTACCTAACAGAGAAGCGCCAATATCGTGAGACACACGTTGTATTAACAATCAAACCCCGAGCAGGAGCAATGTCGCCACTACGCGGGTCTGCCTAGCAACGGCGGCTGGAATTTTGTTGGTATCCCCGGCCAATATACAACGAAACGAACGCGATCGTAAGGAGAGCAAAGTTTTCATCAGTCTTTTATTCTTGCGATCACCTTGGAGAGTTTCATTTCGTTTTTACGTGCAGTATATACCGAGCGTCATAGCGAACGTTACTTTGTGCTTCAAAATATATTTCACGTTTAACAAAGAGTTAGCCCGTTGACCGTGGATTCGTTATTGAACCTAAGAACATTGTCATTTACATCTCGAGCGTCTAATCACCACAGTTATTTGTCAGACTTTGTAAAAATCATATTTATACCAGTAAATATAATCTCTATTGTACAACAACGATGGCTAGTCCGAATGAAGATTCGTTACACGCTCCTAAACCTAACTATAATCCGACCCAATATATATATATTGTAGGATCTTTACTACAATTAGTTTATTTACAACAAATGGATTAAACAGATGTTGGTTAAACAGGAAACGATGGTTGTTTAACGTGCACTAATCACAATAACGTTTTATAATTAAGACAACTAGATAGTTAATTTGCAGCTCTCGTCACCACGGATCCAACGTTCTCTCTCTCACGCGGGTCACACTCCCTGGACAACGCAATTCGCACTTTTCAACTCACAATCTTTGGCTTCTCAACTCACACTGACTGTTAATTCGTCTTTGTCCCTTAGCAACCCCTTGTCTTTTGTCTTAGCCCCACGTCTTCTGCCTTACCCCTACCACGCACGTGTTCCTCAAACGCTCGTGGCAAGGGTCACGCAGCCCTTTTCCACGAAACTATTCGATTGAAGGATGGACGATACGTTGTTGGGCCTGTCGGCACTTCGGCTTCCTCGTTCGGCTTCCTCGCGACATTTTTTATAGTTCGCTCGATATCTCTTAGGCCTTTCGTCTACGATACTACAATATATATATACAGAGTTAGTTGCATTACTTCAAAAAAGTATTTATTTTAGTTTTTGCTTTGTTATATGAGGTTCTATATTTACATTATTTTAATATTTTATTGTAAAATATAAAGATACTTATATGTATCTATGGTATAATTACATTCCCAACAATTTTTATTTAGTGTAATTTTATTGAAAAGTGATATTTAAACTTAGGCATAAGGATAATACACATAATAAAGACTGTTTAGTTTTAAAAAATTATGAAAACGTTTTATTATTCGATTTTATATCTTTTTGAACATACAGTACCTTAATCTGTTCCTCCACATAATTACCCCTTAAATTTCAACATTTATCATAGTTTACAAGTTTTAGAACTCCCTTGCTGTAGTCGTTCACTACCAGATCATTTAACACGATAAGTATTACGCGAATATTACATGTTTTGCCATTGAAACCGCAATAAATAATCATTTAATTTTTGCACAATATTATGTTATATTTGCATACTTTTTCTCTAACAATATTATTTGAATCATCCATATTGTTGGAAACTTGTTCAGTTCATGGAAATTTTCTTACTTTAATCAGTAAGAAAAATTTAGCAAGCGGTGGATCACCGATGACTATCTCAGCAGTCAACATATTAACCAATTGTTGACTGCAGACTGTCAAGCTGCAATTGGTCTTTTGCAAAATGCTTTCCACCTGAACTTTTCAAGCTTAGGGCGGCTATAGACGGCAAATTTTACGAAAATACTGGCATTTCAGAACAGAACAAATTTTTTTCTTAATTTTAAAGATCTTTGCATTGCGTTTCATTTATGAATTATCAAAGCATGATTTTTCCTTAGTATCAGTTTACTTTGTACAATCCAAGTTGTTGGTTTTATAACGTGAAATTTTTAAACCAAAATTGGAAAGAACTTTTTGTTTCAGTATCGATTTGTAATCCTTTTCTTTCAATGTTGGCAGCTGTCTGACGTGCTCTAAATTTATATACATTCTGATCTCATTTATCTTCTTTATTTCACTATCTACACTTGAGATAAAGAAGAATACAAGATCCATATGTCTTTTCCTTTGTCCCAAGGAAATAATTATGTATAAAGCGAGATCAGGAACCATTTTTTAAAAAATAAACTTTTGAAGATTCCTGAAGAAAGATCCGTTGCATTTTCTTGCGATAAATTACGATATTACGAGCTGTTATTTCTTTGCCGTCAGCACCGTTTATGCCAAACATCGCGACCTTAAGATATCCACAGTCAAAGAAGAAATATCCAAATTCAGAAACAGATATAAAACAAGAGTTAACAACCACCAAAACCCATTAGTTGCCCAATTACTTGACACGACGGATCAGATCCGCAGACTAAAAAGACAATACCCTTTAGATCGAAGCATTAGATTCAACTAGAATCAAACATACTATAAACTCTCATAATCCAAGTTACAGTACCACGCCAAAATAATTTACTTAAAATTCTGTATGAGAATTGATTGTAAATAGTCTACCAAATCAAAAAAAAGCACCGTTTATGCGATGCACATTTATGGCATAGGATCGGAATATTGTGTCTTGCTTGATTAGTATGCCTATTTCTACATCTAACGTTTCTATATCTATTATATATAGTTCTATATATTAACGTTTGTTGACCATTATAAACCAGGGATTCGTTGAAGAAGAAGAATACATTCTGGTCAGTGTCAGGTATGAAATTGCAAATTTTTGAATTCCTTTTTTTCTCTTTCCACCGAAATTTTTAGTGACATAACGCAAGATCAGACACGCCCCCACATTGTTAGAACCAATTAACCAAATTTTATCAAATCCAAGTTCATATCAAATATGAACTTGGCCAATAAAAACGGGTCAAAGTCTTTCTATGAACCAAAAAGTCACTAAAACGATAGACATCTCTCAAACTTTATATTTACATCGATCTTCAAAACGATTTTATAAAGCATTTCGGTGGTGCAACTTGTACGATTTGATTGTGTAGTTTGTGCAGTTGCGACATTTTGTACTTTATTTATCAAATGATAGTACATTGAAAAATATTATAAAGTCAGCAGCTGAAACTTCTCAAGCAACGTACACTTCATTGTCCAGAAATAAGCTTGTAGAGTCTTCCAGAAATTGCCCCTCAACCAGTTTTAAAGACAAAAGTAACTGTTATGTAAAAAGATCAAAGGAAACCACGCAATGTTTACGACATTTTGTAAGTGAAACGAATGTGCTATAATAAATAAATTACGATAATTTTTGAAATAAAAGTCGTTTGCGGTTAGAGGGAAGAATTGAGTTTCTAACAAGTAAAACGTATAGTGAAAATTTTGGAAAACTATCGATTGATTTTACTAAAGTCAGTGAAAAACGATTCGAAAGAAGAAACACTGAAGAACTATGCACGAGCAAGTATTAATTCCGGGGAACTCTCTTAAGCTGTTCAAACGCAGTTCAAAAAACATCATAAACTAGACATTGTCAACGATATAAAAGACGTAATTTCGCCGTCAGAACGTGTTACCGAGTATAAGATGCACAGAGGAAAATTAGTCTCTCTATAAAGCTATACTCGCGCAACAACGAAGGCAAAATTAACAAAACATCGATATAATATTGTAAGAGATGTAGCAAAAATGCACAACAGTATCCGCATTATGGATCTTGAAATTTAAAATCATTTTGGAAGCTTGAAAAGACTGTTATGCCAAAAATATCATTATCACTGAAGCGTAACAAGACTTACTGGATCACACGGTTCTGAGGATAGTTCGATTTCAAGAGGAAATCAGTACCATGAACGCTAATAATTTAAACAATTTTAATTCAATAGTTAAATGGAGACGCGATGGAGCATCCGGAATAAGCGAGTTTGAGCGAGGACTCAAGCATATTTGTTTCATTGCAGTTTATATTATATGACCCAAATAGTGCAGAACAAATCCTGTTATGGTAGAGTTTCCAAACATTCTCGCCAAGATTTTGCAGGCGTATTCGAATTTATTATATACACTAGACAGCAAATTTGATGATACAAAAGATATAAAAGATTGAAAATTAACACGTTGACGCCGGCGCCGATATTCATGGTTTTCTCCGTGGGGCGGCGCCCGAATTCACTGTCTGCTTCGTGGGGCGACGGTGGGTCACAGTAGACTGTTCGACACGACCGCAATTTTTCAAATTTGACCTCAATTTATAGCAAAATTACAAAAGTTATACGATTCCTGTTGGGTTCAATAAATTCCGTCGACTTCAACTAATACATTGATATACAATAGTTTGTCAATATCAATTTGCATATATCTATAAATTTTATGTAAAGCTGACGGGACCAGCTTTGGCCCTAATTTTGTACTCTTTTCGATTTTTCTCAAAAAGTAGAGGTCTGACGCGGATTCTGACCATCGCGCGCAATTCTGTGAACATTTTTCTATATGAAACGTTCATAGCGCGAATCAACAAATTTTTCAATTCCGTACAGGAAAAAAGAATAGCATGCATGTCCGTCGGATAACAACGGCGCGCGTAACGAACATGCACGACGAAAATCGTGTTACGTTACGTAAAATGGACTGACAAAAGGCCAGTATGTATGCTAGCTACTTCCAAAAATCATAGGTGCGTTATTGTTCAGGGGAAAAATAATAAATTAAAGCCAGGCACTGTTTTTTTTTTTATAATGATGCTAAAAAGCGGGTTGATCTATCCGATCAGATGTGGTCCTATTATAGTTGTTTGCGCAGAACCATAAAATGGTATAAAAAAATTATATTGGAATTAATATGAGGGACATGCCTCGTAAATGCGTGGTATGTACGTAAAAAATGGGGTACTAAAAGTATTAAAATTTTAAAATTTCGCGAAGAAATTATTTGTCACCTTTTAAATATAGAGAATACCCACAGAGAAGAAATGCCAAGTGAAAATGACGTACTGCCGAAAAAACGATCACATTTACTGCAGTCGTACCAAGGACGACTATGTTTACTAGTGTATGTAGGATTATGTTTTTACTATTGTATGTCTGCTTATAATGTTGAGAAAAAATAATATTAACCTATTTTATACTATCTATTTTGTGAAATACATGTGCGACCCACCGCCGCCCCTCGGGACCCACCGGTGGGTCGCGCCGGCGTCAACATGTTAAGTAAAACTTTGAAGTTCGACGACAGTGAAAATTGAGGATACATAAAGTACCACCAGTTACGCATTGCTGCATGTTTACAATGACGATGGGATACGATATGAAAAATTTCGCGACATGTTGAAGATGTTACTGTTACTTTCTATTAAGTTGCCGATGAGAAGGTAGCGTCAACTGACGTTTAATGCAACTGGCAATAAGCTCCACTTTCGGCTAACCTGCTATGTGCGGGAATACTGGCACGGGAGAGGATTAAAGTTGTTCGAAAATAAATTAACAATATATAATGATTTATTTAAATCTTACTCGATTTCGATATTGACAATCGACTGACAAACTGACGGATATAAAATTTTTCGGTTGACAAAATGATGATTCTTCGATAGACAAAATGGTAATTGACTCTTCGATAGATAAAACGATAACTATACGGTTGACGAACGGTAATTAATCAATAATATTCGATAGACTAACGAACGATAATAATTATTATTACTCGATAGACGAACGGTAAATATTCTCATACTGACTTCTCTGAGTCGCTACATTTATAGTCTTTCTTTTGAAAATATTTGGGAGGATCCTCAACGTCTGTTCAACTGCCGACTTTGTTAACAATTTAAATTGTCTTAATATCGTTATAGAAACATAATTAGGTAAATATAAAAACATGGTTAGATAAGTTTTCGCGAGATATAGCTTTTAGCGGCTTTAACTGCCTTTCATTTCAAATACTGCAAACATGGTTTCAAATAAACGTTTTAAATTACCTTGATTTGAAAGAAATTATCAATTTTACTTTCGCGCTACAGTTACCTTTGCCGAGTGACCTGCAAGGACTTCGATAATATCGATTTGACCATGAAACAAAGTATCGAGGACGAATCAAAATTGAGATTTGGAATATCGCCATTATACGAGCAGTAAAAATGTTTCGACTGCTTACTGTCTCTATCTTATAGCCAGTGGCTAGTTCGAGGTAACGCACCAAGAGGAAAATAGCGGAGAAAATAAGTAAAGAAGACAAAAATCATTCGGAATTGAGATGGGTTTGCTTGTAGATAAATCTGAATCCAGCATTCGGTACAAGTATTGATGGAAATTGTTAGAAATTTAATCTCAAAGTTAAGATTAATAATCTGTGGAAGACACAATGTTTATGTTAAAATAATATTAAAAATAATATTCAGATATATTTATTAAACAGAACTACAGTACCAAATGTATACAAGTGAGTGATATGGTATAATTAACAAAGTATGTAGGTAAAGAATTTGTGGATTGTTGACAGTTGGCTAGTTACTCTTAGACCGATGACAGGTCGTGACCCACGATCCCTTAAATATTTTGAACCTCACTCTCTATACAATAATAAGTATGACCTGAGTAAGTGTCCTGTTCAAATGCCTGTGTAGGTGCCTGTACAAGAGTATTTGTATCTATGCGTGTAATATCGATGTATTCCAACAGAAATATTGCTCGCTGATTTTTCACGTAATCTTCATGATGAGCATCCACCTAATAAAAATAGATCTTTCTTCACACACATTGCTTAGAGACTGCGAAGAAATTTATGAGGCTATATGGGTGATATAACCTGCCAACGGCTGTACATAAAATATTGATTCCTTCCAATTGGATAACTGGGAGAAGAAGCGCAAGAAAAGGGCAAGAAAACCGCAACAAAGATAAAGAAAACAATAGAAGATATTTTCCATAATTTGCTTATATCCTTGAATCGATATAAGAGGAATATACCAAAGATGTCATTCAGTTTTTTTATATAATACTTGGCATCCTCAATTTGCCAAATTTGCAAAAAATCATCGAAAATTGATTTTGTAGCAGGGGGATGAGAACGAGAACAGCAAGAAGAAGAATTAACATCATATAGTAAACATTACGAAGCTATGAAATATACATTTTTATACTTGTAGGTAATTATCAACGTTCCTATTTTTTATATTTTATCAAAATTATTTTTGTACCTAATATTTAACGTTAAAAAGTATATTATTATCGTTATTTTAGAATCATATCTGCAATTTATTCCAACAATCTATCTTAGATTTAAAGTACTACTTTCGACCAGGATTTCGACAAAATTTCCCACTGTGAGACGGGTCGACTAAAGGGCCGATTAGCAAGATATTTTAGTAAGTCGCTCAGTGTGTGAAGGCGAAAATATGGTTGACTAGGTTTGTCGACGGTCGACTAGTCGACTCGACCAATTCTAGACGACCGATTTAGTCGACCCGCCTGTAACCGCTCTTATGGAAAAGATGAAGATCGTTCGGAGCAAGGCCCGGATTATAGGGTGGATGATCTCACCCAAAACTACCCAACAGAGGTCGGTCTTTATTTACTGAATTATTTTCATATCTTCCTCTGCGTACCTCTTAATTTTTCTGCTCATAAATTGTTTCTACGGCTAATAAATATAGGATTTCTCATAGAAAAAAAGCATTTACTTGTTATACTTATTGAAATAATCAAATATTTGACAAACAAATTATTTTCAAATTATCAAATAATTTGGAATTTATTTTCAAATAAAAATTAATTTGCTTCTTAGATTTTAAACTTTTCCAAGATTAGATTATTTATGATTCTCTTAATTTATTTGTTGTTTCATTTCGTGCAATTATTTATCTTTTTTGTGTGTTATTTTCGCTTTAAATAGAAAAAGCACATCCTCGCGAAACGTTGCAGAGGAAAAGTGGACATCACTTAAGTAAAGTATTTGAAGAAATGGTTATTTAAGTAATATATCACTTTAAGCGGATCTTGTAATCACTTTAATTTTGTAGTAGTATTGTATGAACGAGAAAATGATTTTTTTCTTAATTGCTTCTTAATTGTGAAATAATTTTCCATTTTATGGAATTAAGAATTTGATATAAGAATCTAACATTGTGTAGAAAACTAGAAATATGAATACAATTCTTATAATCGAAAACTCGTGCAATACGAAAAGGTCTAATAGCGTTCATAAATCGTATAATAAAATCACAAGAGACATTTTGATAATGCACTATACATGTTTTTAGGTTTAATTCATTATTTAATCGGCTGAAAATTTGATTAATTGCCTTCACAGTACCTGACGATTTACGCTTCCGAGAAAAATTTCGAAAAAAATGAAGTTATGATAAAGTTCAAAGCACCTCGGATAATATGGAACTTTGGTTAAACGGGACTCCGAGAACCGAGACTCCATACATTTTTCATTTTATTTGTTTTTTGAATATATATTCTCCGAAATAACTTCTCTTTCGACTACGTCAACTACGTCTACAGTAAAGATTTTCTCAGATTGCCTCACGTATACACAGCCTTGCACATTTATTATTCAAGCGTAATTGAAATGGGGACCATTCAGTAAACAAATAGTATTCTCCTGTAACAAACATTGGCCAATTTTGTTTGAAATAAAAATGAAGTAACAATAACTTGATTCTTGCTAATTTCTTATTTTTATTTTAAAAGCAACTTATAAACTGCATATGCAACTTGCGTAATTTTATTTTATATCAAGGACGAATAAATTCCCCAATAATATTCCATTTTAGCTAAATTTCAGATAAAAATACTTTTATTGATATCAATTTGTATTTTAAATGCTATATTTTGCAAATACGTGTAAGTATATGTATTCTAATCGTGAACAATAAAACCACATTATTTAACAACCTAACGGCACTATTCTCATGCCCGAATGTTGGAAAGAAATGGACTTGGAGATGGGAAGAGGAAAGAGAAGGGCATGAATTACGAAGAGCATAAGCGTAAGAGAATTCAGGACATCGGGTACAGAAGATCAACTTGGGAAAAGCTTTAGTACAGTTAGTCAAAGTAGAGACAAGCACAATATGAAAGAGTAATAAAAGAAAGATCTAATAGGAAGAACAGAGAATCAAGAGAGGGAAGCAGTGCAGAGTATCTAAAGAAGAAATACAGAGAAAGGGCTCAAGCTATGATAGCGAGATTCAGATGCGGTAATGAGGAAAGAGTCAATATTATTTATTATTATTTATTATTACTTAGTCCGTGCCTTTCGGCTTTGGACGAGTTTTCGGTTTTATATCTCTTTTCTTACGTATCTATCTCCCCTCTTATCTACTCTATTATGTTGCACGCCGTTGTGCATTCTATTTCTAAGACTATTGCAACTTTTGGACTTTTGCCTCCTTGCTGTGCTTCCTTATTGTCGTTCCTCCTCGTCTTGTATTGCCCTTCTCTTCTCCATTGTTGCTTTCAGCTCCCTTATTCCTTCTCCCGTCTCGTTTAATATTTTCTCCGTTTCCTTTGTCCCTCCCGTTATTTCACATTCTTCTATCACGTGTCTCAGTTCTTCCTCTTTCCTTTTGCATAGTCTGCATCTTTTTTCTCCTTCTTTTTTCCAGTAATCCCTTGCTTTGGTCTCGTTTCCACATCTGAATCTTGCCAGTATTTCTCTGTCCTTCCACTTCATCCTACCTTCTAAGTATTTTGGTAACTCTTCTTTGGCGATTTTTCTATAATGTTTATTATATTTTGACTCCCTTACCCTTTTCCCCCTCTTTTCTGCTTCTTTCTTTCTCCTTTCTTCGATAATTTGTTCTATTGTCGTCCTTCCTTGTTCTTCTCTTGCTTCCCTTTGTGTCCCTCCATTTCTCACTTCTTCTAGTTCCTTCTTTCTCTTTCTTGCTCTTTTGCCTTCTTGACCATTTTCCCAGTTTCTCCCTCTTTCCTTTATGCACTCCTTTACCAGTTCCTTTTTAGACTCTCTGGCTCTCTCTTCATACCTTGCTGCTCTTCTTAGTGCTTTTTCTGTTATTTCTGTTATTTAGCACTCCTCTGCCAATATGTAGTTCGGGGTTGTCGTGTCTAGGTCTAGGATCCATTTTATATATCTCCTTTGTATATTATCCAGCCTTTCTTCTATATTCCAACCCCATATTTCGAAAGAGTCAATAAATTCAGGATAAAATTAGAGGAGAAGAACTTTAGATTATTTGGACCAGGAGAAGAGACAATGGAAAATTTTATTGAAGAGTGCAGATAAGTTGAAAGGGAACAAGAATTAA
The DNA here is from genome assembly GCA_905332935.1 of Bombus hortorum. NCBI lineage: Eukaryota > Metazoa > Arthropoda > Insecta > Hymenoptera > Apidae > Bombus > Bombus hortorum. The sequence continues at coordinate 11,782,876 of HG995199.1, forward strand.
GCAAAAGGGTGATCATGTGGACACAAGAGGAAAGAGAGAAATGGGTGAAAAAAATAAAAAAAAAAAGAAGGAAGGAAGGTTCGCTGAAGTACAGCAACTATAATGATTAAATAAGTAAATTATAATAATATGTATATGAACTCTGAGTCTATAGCTACATGTCAACCCCTTTTCAAGACCGAACAGTAAAAAAATAAAGTTATAATAAGTTATGTAATAAAGGCATGAAACTGTATTGAAAATTAGGAGAGCATCTCAATTTTCAAGGAAACAAAGAATTCCGAGATTTTTCCTGTATCTCAATAGTAATTGACGTATCATAAACCCACTGAGTCTCAATTTCTACGATTAGTTTTACACAGAGATACAATGACTACAAAAGATATTTTCATTCCATTATATTTATTGTAGCGTTTACTGTAGCTCGCGAAGCAATGGTACACTTGTCGACACATTTTATGAATATATTACGTGTATTATATGAAACATTAAAAAATTTTATTAACGCTGTAACGACGTTCAACTATCGCGATTATAGTGGTAAAATTTTGAACAATTTTGAAAATGTATGCAAAAGTTGCAGGATATTTAATACAAGTACATATAATAGTTTGCAGACCATAAAAATATTTAAATGAGCTATTATAAAAGAATCACAAAAGACTATTCTTAACATTTATTATATGCTTAAGATGTCTGCTCATACTGTACATTAATTTTTTTGTTAAATATAAGTTTGCACTATCTTGCAGCTTGTATTATATTGTCAGTTTGAGTTCCAATTTTGCAAATATGCTCATGTCAGTTCAAAATATTTTATATGCTATGCATCATATAAAGGAAAAGCTTTTTGTGGCAAGTGCACCTAGGAATATTTTTGCGAGCCATTGCACATACTAATCAATTAGGTCCAAGTATATTAAATTCGGTATCGCTCAATAGTATTTTCGTATGAGTTAACAAATTTCATACTATGAAAATGAAATATCTAAATTGACAAAAAACGCTTCACTGAAATATAAAGCTATGCGCAAATATTTTTTCTAGCCACTCTATATACATAAGTACATATATCATGATACGCGTCCTAACGCACTGATACTCGTGCGAGCAGAGTTCATCAGACTAATTCGTCACGCGGATACGTGTATCACGATACGTGGATAATGATTGCACATTAGGATGAGATGAGATACGATTCCCGTAACGTGTATCTAGTATCGCGACGCTATATATTTATTTTCTGTACTCCAATAACTTACAATCGGAGGTAAATAATTTTCCGTATTTACGTAACTTAACGCATAATTATTTCAAAATAATGGAATAATGAATATGAGCCAAATATTTTATTCAACTATTATACTTTTATATTATATTATTTATTTATATTATTTAATATAATATAATATTATTAATAATATATTATTATATTATTATTTATTATATATTATATCTACGATGATATCAAATATTGTACTTTCGTTGTTTGCGATTAAAATTTATGCAAAATATAGTATCCAAAACCCAAAAATTATTCATTATTTTATTAATGCTGAGGTTATTAGATGTGTGAACAAAGCAACGCGTGGATAAATTGTAAGGTAGAAAATATATATTTTAATACTGAAGTGTAAATACAAAGAAGGAATATAATTTGAGCTGGTCCAGATCCGCACGCTAGCAGTGTTACCCTATGACTGAAAAAGCCCTGAAGCCATCGTCGCCTATCTACAGTTTATGGTCTGCCTTCGTCCCAGTCTTTTGTCTATACGCTGTCGATGACTTCGGTGTGCTTGAGAAAACTAAAAGACCAGATGCAGAGTTTTGTTAGAAGTTTTGACCACTTCAACAATTAATAATGTAAGGTATTATTTGAAAATGGTTAATCTGATTTTTATATAAAATACAATTTACTTTGCACACAAATTATTTCGAAAAAAAAAAATAATAAATTAGTTTACGTATCTGCTTATTCTCCACCTTCAAGCACGCTCAGGCTTGGCCAGGTTTAATTTGCAGAAAGAAGATTTTTATTGTTTTACCTGTTTGAATATTAATTTCATTATTATCAATGTCTTGTCATTCTTGGCATAGCAGCATAACATTCTTATTCAGCATAGCAACCGCGATCACACAGTGTCACAAGAGCTCAATATTCATGATTAGTGTGGTAACTGCCCAACTCCAATCGATTGATTCTCTGACATAGCAACTACCCGATACACCATATGTATAAAAGCGCCAAAGAAATCAATAGAGGGTTTCAGTTCTCATTCAGAATTCAATCAGGCGAGTAATTACTATCTCTTTGCGCTTTGCTATTCTGCAAATAAGTTACAAGTTACAAATTTTGAAGTTTTCATTCGTCTCTTAAAAGGATGGAACTTTGCAACAATCTTGTTCGAGTTTCAACACGTAACATAATATGAGCACAATAAATCTCATATTCGAACTATTATCTGTAATTAATAAAACAAATAACCTACACACAAACATGACCTATACTTATTCTCAACAATCATATTATTCGTTCATGAATCTTCTCGTGTATTCTTTCGCGAATCCACTTCACTTTCGTTGGTACGCAGAGTACATTGCAAGTAGCATAGGAATTAGGACTATTACTTACGTTAATAAGAATCTCGGCTATTTTTTACCTTTGATCCTCTTTAATTATTTTGAATCGGGTCAAGTGTCTGCGTTATTAGCGTTTGGCGTTGTGACTACAATTAGTTTTTGTGACTACGAACGTGAGAGAGAATGACTGTCTTACAATTTTAAGAGGATTTTGAATTAATAAATCGCGCTGTAGAGGGGTCGGTCGAAAATCGGCTGGGAGGATTCAAATCCCAATCGATATTTTCTCGAGTAAAGCAGCGTAAAACGCGGAAGAAGAAGAAAATGACAGAGTAAAGTTAAATATATGCAGAACTATTTCTTGGTATTTTCGGTAAGTGTCACTTCGAAGTTGATAAATAAATAAAAAAAGAAATTCATTATTATTATACTTTAAAGTTACTCGGTAGTTTTAAAAGCGATTTTGCACTGTTTAACTTAGCTTTTAAAAATTAAAATAAGAAACAGATATTCCTCTAATGGCTCGTGTTTGAAAAACTGCATTAATTTTTGCATTGAATTTCACAGTTCAGTTTTGACAACATATTGGTAGATTCAGTGAAAGCTGTAATATTAAAAACTCCAATGCACAATAAATGTAACAATGAATTATAATTTGTAATATTACAAATATTTCTAATACAGCATGAAATAAAATCTTTTAGATCTTACGCTCAAGTGTTTCATTTTTGTTCATTGAATGTTTGAAAAACTGCATTGATTTTTGCATTGAATTACTCTGATCAGTTTTGACAACGTATTTGTAGATTCAGCGAAAGTTGTAATATTAAAAACTCCAATGCACAATAAAAGTAACAATGAATTATAATTTGTAATATTACAAATATTTCTAATACAGCATGAAATAAAATCTTTTAGATCTTACGCTCAAGTGTTTCATTTTTGCCCATTGAGTGAAAAAGAGTGGTGTCGCCAGGAACCAGGTTGTCAGTGACCATTGGATTCCTGAGAATATATGAGCTCTCACGTACGTGGTCATGGCAACCAGTGAGTTGTCAACGACCATGAAAGCACGAGAAACTGGCCGCAGCGAGCAGTTGGAGGCTACGACCAATGAAGTACATTAAATCAAGTGCATGTGCCCACTAATACCTGCAAACAAGTTTATGGAGCTGTTTCTAAAGCAAAGTCCGGGTAATTATTCGCATAATTATTGTCAAACTATCAGAGCCGGCTCAAATATCGTGGCAGCCGATTCATGGACTGCGCTGTATAATATAAAACATTTTATCAGTCTCGTGTCTTTGATAGGTTCTATTCTTACAAACCATGTATATATGTGATTTATAAAAAGACATTTACATAATAATATACATTAATCATTAATTCTTAATTTTAATTCTATTATTAATATTAATATCGTTGCATGGGCGCTGCTCTTCTTCCATAACTTTTGTCTGTTTACACTAATAATAAGCTATTTTTAAATAAACAATATGGTGTGGTACAAATCAAAACAGGTTCGCATATGTTAACAATATGTTACAATATACAGAGTGTCACATCTAAGTCAACTCCTGAAAAAGATTTTCGAAACTATTCGTGATATCGAAAGATGTTTCCAAGAAAAATTAAATGGGTTTAAGAGGGACGTAAATTGATGTCACTAGCTTTTAGTCAGCTTAGTTTTAGTCAGAAAGGATTTAATTTAATGGAATCGTCTACTTAGTGCAAATTTAATCATTCAATTATCGGGAAATTCATTGTCAACTTTAATTTATTCAGTTTGTATCATTCAAGAAAATCTCATTATCAAACTCAATCAAGGTACTTGGATCAAGGCAGTCCAATCTCGGATCAATTTCTAGAACTTAGTTTCTGGTTATCTACAACAATCCGGGGATGATCAGAATATTCTATTTTGACCACCCGCTCCTCAGCAAAGGTGCTCATACTAATTATGAAACGAGGTCGAAAGTGTTGACTTATTCGTTTTTATCTTCTTGTTAAACTCCTCTCTCGGGGAAAAGGAATCAATATCCAGTTTGAGTATTTATTTTAGCGATCTATGAATTTGTATCTCGTGTACTTTCACCCGTTCGTTTGTTTTCCGGCTTTTGCCGCTGGAATCTACATTCGCGAAATGGCTCTAGCGTTATCTTGCAACATGGTACAATCGAGGAGATCGTACGTGAAGATATATGTCGAAAATATAGAATAAGCTTCTTTCTGTTGAGTCGCTATCTTCGAAGAAAACCGACTTTTCTTCGGTATATGTGAATTTGACGAGTTATCGATTGGGTATAAGTAAACCGCCAGCAGAAAGTTATTCTATGTACTCTATGTGCGAAAATAAGTGAAAAGTGTAGAATAATATTTTTCCTTTTAAGATCACATTTTCAAGAAAACAACGTTTAGTTAAGAATTGGCTCGGTACACGGGTACGTTGATCAATTTTTAAATTTCATTTTCTCAGAAACGAAACATCCTACGACAAAAGTTTATTTTATATTTCTAACTTATTTTTACACGTAAAATAGTCTGCTATCGACTATTCGCTCGGTTTTCGATTTGTTTTTTCACGTACAATTACTTTCTTGCCGATGGTATCAATCGACACACACTGTATATTTATACTAAATATATTGTAATTTCTATATGTCGGAGATGAAAGGACACCGGGCCTTCCCTTTGGAATTCCTTGGAAAATTCCCAATACTTAAATCCTCATAAATTAACCCGATTATAATTGTCCGAGATTTGCGATAATGAGCTTGGGCTCGAGGCGACAACTAGTCGCCGAACGTAGCCGCGGTCATGGGATGAACGTTTTTACCTAATGGAGGTATAGAGTAATTGTATAGCTTTCCTTAAAAAGAATAGTTGTAGCGGCACTCGATAGTAAACATTCCAATGGTTTCAGCCCCGTGGCTCGCCACACACAGACCCTATTCTTCGGGCAAGATGATTACTAGATGTCGATGCATCTCCACAGAACATGTTCAGCTAGGCTGAGGACTCGCTATAAATCTTAGGATTTAGTTAACTAAGGTCCTTCAAACGGACAAATAGTCTTTATCACGAACTGCTTTTTTCGCGAACGACGCTTCCCGCTAGCAACTTTCTCTCAAGGGCGGCTAGCATCTTTCTCTAACCATCAACATAGAAATTAACCGAGGTGGTAGGTCGTGAGAGTGAGAGAAAAGAACACCGGAATGTAACTGAACAATATAGTTTATTTTAATATATACAGAGGTACACTATCGTTTGCCTCGCGGTTACCGCCAATAGCGGTTCGCGACTTGCAGTTGTACGTTCGGCTCGGGCGATGCGTTTCATGCGTGGTATAAGCTTGGAATGGTTGATGATTGCCGGAGATGCCGAAGACTCTGATTAACAATTGCCGGTCGCCGAGTATTGCTTCGGACCGGTATATAACGACACCTGGCAATCATCTTGTGCGAAAAAATCGGGTCCTTGTGTACGACTTTTCTTCTTCTAAGAAAACTTTACATCTGGTCTTTTCAGTTTTCTCAAGCACCGAAGCCATCGACAGCGTATAGACAAAAGACTGGGACGAAGGCAGACCATAAACTGCAGACAGGCGACGATGGCTTCAGGGCTTTCAGTCATAGGGCAACACTGCTAGCGTGCGGATCTGGACCAGCTCATATTATATTCCTTCTTTGTATTTAAACTTCTATATTTTCTACCTTACAATTTATCCACGCGTTCCTTTGTTCACATACATCAAATAATCTCAACACCAATAAAATTTCAAAATGTTTCGTAGGACGCACGCAATATGTTGCATACAAGTATAGTGTTTGAGTACTTTGGTGAGTTTGTGTATACCATAACATTTTATATCTAAACAATTCCATTATATTTAGATAACTCGGCATTACTGCGTTTAATTGAAAACATATTGTCAGTGATAGTATGGTATATGACCTTGCAGCTACAGTGTAGAAGGGTTAATGTGAGCCCTGTAGGATCTACTGTATTTCATATGATGTTCAATACTTGCCTACACCTTTGTAACAAAGAGTCTCTAACGAAATTTTGTATAAGATTCCTTTTTAGGTTATGTTCTCATGGTAGTTGATCGGCATAAAATGGAAACACCTTGTGTATAGAATATGTACAGTTACGCCCATTAATATTCGGACACCTTTTATAATAGAACTTTCTGAAAATTGAACGAAACGACTTGATTCTTTTTAAGAAGTTAAATAGAAGGATTAATTTACTAGGTGGCGTGTGAGAAACATTTTGAAAAGATTGCAATTGGCCAGAATCGTGAAAGAAGCGAGGATCGAAAGAGTTATGGAACTTTTTAATGAGTTCTACTTAAAACATGGGAAGTGCAATTTTTTTAGAAAACGTTTTCACATTATAACTTTCGATGAGAAGGAAAGTTCTCGAAAATAAAAATTTTAGTTTGAATAGAACTCATAAAATATAAAAATAGAACTTTTCTATGACAGGCACAGGTATTTTGTACATCGATATTAAAAGAGTTCTCAATTGTTGCAGCAAATACTGAATAGTATTTAATGATTAGTACTACTACTAATATTAAATAATTATTGCAGTTAAATTGATATTCTGAATATGTTGTTTATTTGTCTTTGAAATGATCAATCAGGAAGGTAAGGGCGTTACTGAATACACATAATATTTATGTGTATATATTATTCTACATATTATATTGTAGAATTGCTACGTATCTCAGTTAATTTAAATTATAAAAAAAAGTTATTTAGATATTATTCTTGGCAAATTTTCCTTTCTACTCAATATTTCGTTCAAAGAATTAATTATTTATGGTTTTCATACCTTTTGATCAATAAACGTAAGAACAATATGACATTATATTGTTAAATAAAATTACTATTTGATACGTTTATTCATTCTGTGAAACCTTTTTTAATACACGTTCTAAAATAACTTATTTCCATGGAACATTTATTATAGAAATTTTAAAATATCTGTTCCACGAGAGCACCTTTCAAGAAACTTCCTCTTTAGGACATTCTTAGTGACATTCCTTTTCATAACAATCCCAAAGGAAGAAATATTTTTTTAAACGAAACATCTAAGTTCGAGCAAAATTTAAAACAAACCGAGGACATCTGTTTATTTCGATCTCCGGGAAAGAGTAAAAGTCACTTTCTGTAACCTTTTTATCTGGGTCCGTAATAAAAATTTAAACATCTTTTCAAGACTTATGCCAGTCATACGCTGAAAATTTCATCGAAATTGATTAACTTTGCTATGATACTACAAACGATCAAACTGTAATAACAATCATTTTTCCATACGTTTTACAACATTATATATTATATTATATTACTTACATAATTATTATAATTAACAGCCAGAATTAATTTTGATATGTGCTGCACAACTAATTTACAGTATTATATATTATAATATCATATCTCGACCATGATTTCCATAGTGCTTCCCTTGTTGTACATATACATATATTGTAGAAAGCGAACAAAGTAAATGAACTTCATTACATAATGATGAAATTAATCTTATGCTGATGTACGTGTTACGTAAAACGTATGGAAAAATGATAGTTATTACAATTTGGTCGTACGCACTATCACAGCAACGTTAACCAATTTAGATGAAATTTCCAGCATATGACTGACACAAGCCTTCAAAATGTGCTTCAATTTTCGTTACACACTCAGATTAAAAAGTTGCAGAAGGTGAACTTTAATCTTTTTCTATATATATGTCGCAGATGAAAGGACATCGGGGCCTTTTTTTTGCAACGTTTGGGAAGGTCCCCAATACTTTAGTCCAGACTTTTTATTATAACCGTACTTAAACAATAAAACTGAGAAATAGTTGTTTATGAGTTAAATCAGTTATGATTGCCCGAGATTTGTGACAGTGGGCTTGGGCTCGAAGTGACATAACCGGTCACTGACCGTAGCCACGGTCACGGGAGAGACGTGTACCAAACAGAGGTATAAAGTAATTAAATAACTCTGTTTAAAAACGAAGATTGACCCGAGGGATACAGAGAGATACGGAGAGGATTATGTAAGGGCAGTTCCACTTGGACTGGGGTTCAATCCGATAAGTTCGACTAATCCAGTGAACACGTACGTCGAGTTCCAAATCGCAATCGTCATCCCGTTCACCGTGTATTCGTTATCGGACCTAAACTCATCGTCATCGACATCTCGATTATTCAATCACCGCTATCACTTGCTAACTTTTGTAATACACTCGCTTCAATAAGTATCATCTGGTATACAACAACGATGGCCAACTCACAAGAAGATTCATTACACGCCCCAACTTCCAACGTTACTCCGACATGTGTATAATATTAGAAGAGTGTCATGCAGCACTGACTAAAATTAATCCTAGCTCTTTCCACCAGATATTAGCGCTTTATTTAAATAAACAAATGAATATAACAGTTCTATGTAACACATTTCACATCCACATTGTTTATTTCACTGTTTTCGTCGTTCTGACACGTTAAACGTACAGGTTGATTATTTTCTAGAGCTGATATTTGGTTTTTCAGTAAAGTAAATGATTTTCTTCTATTATACATACTATATATAGTTTATTGAGTATAATTACCAGTTATGCAATTTTTTTGTATACCAGATGTCCTTTAGCGATTAAGCTGATTAGCCGTCGACCAGTACAGATTAAATTTTTTTGTCTGTAACTTCAATTTGTCGGCAACTGAAATTAAGTTAGAAAATGTTCATCTAATCTATCCTCTACCTTTTCCCACAAAGAAACCTCTGAAATTCCAAAGCAGAAGAAGAGAAAATGGACAGGAGAGCACGAATGCGGCTTTGAAGCTACTCCTTGAAAATAGAATGTCTCAGAGACAGGCCTGGGGCATTCCAATGTTCCAAAAACGACGAAATGGAGGCCGGGCACACGTCGATGCACAGATCAAGATAATATTAATTAGTTTCTATGTGATGTATGTAAAAATAAAATTTGAATAAAAAAGTGTATTATAACATTTAAATCCTTTTTTACGTTATTAATCATTTACACCGAACTAGCTACTAATTAAATAATTGATCGCTGTTGGACAGCGACCTTTTCTTACTACAAATTGCAGCATTTTTATCCTTGCAAATTATCAATTGTTATTACTGAATTTCACAAAAGTGATTTCACTCCTTTTATCAAGTTTCATTTGTACTGCGAACTCATTTCTTAAATTTTGATGTTTGGTGGCCCAATATATTATTAGGTTTTCCGAAAAGTTTCTTTCGTTTTATGAGGAAATAATAGGCGCACAACGTTTATTGTTTTATGTTATTTTCTAGTTAAGGTCCTTCAGACCGAACAAAGATCTTTTTAGTAAAGCGTTTTCTAAAGTTTATTGTTTACTACGAGAAGACACTGGAAAGTTAGTTTTTCTCAGGTACGGTGCTTCCCACTAGCAACTTTCTATCGAGGACGGCTAAGACCCTTCCTAATCCACCAACATTTTCATTAGCCAATCGGAAACAATGTCTACTGCCCTCACTTTCCTAACCAAAATTGTCATCAACAAATCCGATGATCCCGTGCGCTAGACACACCTATCACTAGCTTTCCTCCGACACAGCATCGTCACTAAGACTTCACTTATTCTTCATCGTTAGAATAGTCAACACATATCTGTAACGGGTCTCTACCCTTAAATCAATCACTTACTTAACTTGTACATACGCAACAGCGTAACTATCTTCTTTACAAAGTTGTTGGAATAAACATTATTTTATACGTGTTTATTCAATGTAAACTCAATTAAACCACCCTTATTATCGTAACAGAAATAAGGGGATCTATCAGTTCGATTATCTAATCGTAACGGGAATTTACGACTCCGGTTGACGTGCTTTCTCGCGATCGCGTCTCTCCGCGAACGGTCGACTAAACAACGGTCACACCTCTTTTCACCAATTTGGTCACCAATTTGGGGTGTATAGTTGTGTAGGTCTAGCTTGCCACGAGTTTTCTTAGAAGTGGTGACTACTTCAACAGTTATTGGTTGCTTGGAAAGTTCGTTGAATCGCTGTATATTCGTAAAATGTTTGTATAAATGTTTCAATAATTTTGTGAACTGCAAGCAACATCAAAAGTGTGCAGGTACTTTGTTCCGAGAGCGTTGTATGTAAATAGAATTTCAATTGTCTCATTTATCACTCATGAACCGTTTTTGTTTGTTTGAAATAAAAGACTTTCGAACTGATTGTCTGGCTTGCTCATCTCTGCGAGTGTACTCGATTCAGGAAGTAGCTACAAAATGTCAACGAGCCTGCTTTATCGATAGATCTCTCCTGCCGTCAGCAACAACAAGTAGCTATCGCCTCACACAATAAAATCGATAGCACACAACTTCTACGGACGAATAGCGGCGCGTTGAAGCTTTCATAAATCAAGGAATCTCTTTTCAAAGTGTTATATGTACGCCACAAACTAACGCGCATTTTATATTTATGTATATTGTGACAACTCCTTCCGTTTATTGTTAAACGTTAATAAGAAGTGGTGTCATACTTCCTCTAAACAAACTTGTACGATGCAAAGCAGGTACGAGAAGGCTTTCAGAATGTTGAAGCTTTAATGACCGGGAACGTCTTACGACGTCTGTTGTAAATTGAACGTTATTAACCGGCGACGTGTTTAGGCGTTATTAGAAGCTGATGTAATCAAAATCACCGTATGATATTTTTAGAGCCTCGCATCGATAATATATTCATTATGAAAAGTACATATTCACGTTCTATCTCGTTACATTTATTTTACTTTTTACATTTTGTCTCTTCGCGAAGGGAATTTTCTGGCGCATGAAGGTATTCCGGTGAGAGACCCATCAACTTGCTAAGTTAACTAAATTACATGACTTAAACTAAATTATAAACAGAGGGAACTAAAGTAATTATAACAAGCCGCACAACAGCAACAATCAACTACATTGTAATGTACGTAACTTGGAAAAATATAGGAAAGTTGTTGGAACTGTAGAAGTTTCGCTTTGTCCCTTCGACCATTCAAGGCTAATGTAGCCACGAAAAGATATGCTATAAAAAACAAAGGTCTATCTAGAAAGGAACAGGAAATAAGATAAAACTCGTAAACCGAAAGCAGACTAATAGAAAATGCGCAGCTTTAAAAAACTTTGGGTGGTCGTATGTCACAACCCATCCAGAACAGAAATAATGGAGACTCGCGTCACTTTAAAAATGGAGCATCGCGAATTTTCTAGCGAATAAGAACTGTCCCATGAATTTTATGCAGATATTTTGTTTGATTGTTCGGCCGATATATGTGCTTGAGATTCAGGAGGTGATAGTTTTTCAGAACGTACAGTAGCGGACAAAAGTTTAAGGCGATGATTTGTAAACCGGACTAAAAGCATCTTATACGTATATTGTTCTTCTATTTGGTTTGTCTCTTTGAAATAACATAGCAGTATGTTTGACCTTCGTAACCGCAGACCGTCAGTTGTTAAATACAAACAATGTAGGAGTTACAACAGTTAGTTACCGCTTAGCACTTGTAAACGGTGGACATTAGTTTAAGACGATCCGTATAAAACGCGAGTGTGAGTACAGTTTTGGAACATTTTGATTCTGCAATGTCAAAATCATTGTCTAGTGTACCTTTTATTGCTTGAAATTCATTTAAGTAGGAACAGGCTATGGGTAAATCAAAGAGTTTACTTGAAAACGAAAGGGAACAAATCGTAAGGTTGCGAAAGCAAAGTGAAACCTTCACCGAAATAGCAAATATAGCGAACAGGTCAGAAACGGCTTGTAAGCAAGCTTGGTATAAATTTTTTAAAGGCAGGCGTGAATTGCGATCAACCGAAAAACGGAAGACTACGGAAAACAACGCCGAAAATGGATCGCCGGATTCATCGATCGAGCGAAAAGGATCGTTCTCGTAGTGCAAATAATATTGCTGCGGAGATAAACTGCAAAAACGATACACAAATTAGTGCTAGAACTGTTAGGGGAAGATTAGAGGACTTTAACTTAAGAGGACGAAAATCCCAAAAGAAACAACTGCTGAGTTCTAGGAATCGAAAAAGGCGACTTGCATTAGCTAAAGCTGATAAGCGTAGGACAAGCGAAGATTGGCAAAAGGTATTGTTTTCGAACGAATCGAAATTCAATCGCGTCTCTTCTGACGGGATACGGTATGTTAGACATCGAATTGGCGAAAGTTTGAAAACACAGTGCGTTTTAAAAACTCTTAAACACGGTGGTGGGAACGTTATGGTGTGGGCGTGTTTTTCTCGAGGCGGCCCTGGTTCGATATGTCCTATCAATGGAATTATGGACCGTTTTCGATACATGGACATACTCAAGTACACAATGTTGCCTTTTGCACGCAACGATATAAGCTGTGATTTTATTTTTCAAAATGATAACAATCCGAAGCACACGGCTCGGGTTGTGAAACAGTGTTTTGAAGGAGAAAATATTACCGTGCTGCCGTGGCCGTCGCAATCACCAGACATTAAATTAATCGAGAATCTGTGGAGCATCATAAAATGTTAGTACAATGTTATAAACGGAAAAATTCATGAGCTTTACTGTACAATTGAAACAGCTTGAAGTAATATTACGGTAGATCAATGTAAAAAGTTAATAGATTCTATGCCAAGAAAATGTACCGAAGTGATAAGAAATAACGGATATTGATCAAAAATTGTGTATATTTTCTTACCAAAAGTTAATATTTTTTGTGTAGTCAAACTTTTGATCGACGAAATATTATACAGATTTCGTTCCTTTTTTATAACTTAGCTACTGAGCAAAATGCCAAATTGAAATTTTTTTGTAAGTGTACAAACAAATGTCTAATTAATTAATACCAAAAGTAGAGCACTGTATTTTTTTTTTGTGGAAAGTAAATCAATTATTTATTTCTTTTGTCCGCTACTGTAGCTGTGATTCAGACGATGGCAAAGACCATCAAGAAGACGGAAAACTTTTCGAAGATCGCCGACCAAAGGTGTTTGTTTAGGAACTAATACATTGATCATTGAAGTGTTTTAACACGAATAATATTCACAAACAAAATTTAACATACACAAAGGGAAAGACATTGACTAGTATTTGATATACCAATAAATCACATCAAATTTACCTTAAACTTCTTCAGGTTAGATTAAAAAAATTATTTTTATAGCCACCCAAGGACCCAGTTTTGGGTTCCACTTTACACTCAGAAATAAATTTTTAATTGCTTTCCCTAACGTTTTAAACATTTTACTTAAAGATGCTGTTCGCGTATTTTCATCTAATGTTTAATCTATCAAAACGTTTAGATTTATTTAATTCCCTATTAAAATCGCTAAAAACACATACACTTTGATTTATTCTACTGATTCGATGTTATACTTGAAGTAGATACATCGCGTTGATTAAAGAATATATCTGACGAATGCTATTCATAGATATTCACACATCAAAGTGGTATGAAACGCGAGAGGCAGAACATTCATAATTCGCTAATAAATATGTCAACTTCATTAAAGAACATAATAAACGTATTATAGAATAGGAATATTAGATTATAAATTTTACATATACATACACATATATAATACATTTTAAAAAATAAGACACATCAACCAATTATATGTCATTTTTAATAAAACTTTGAAGATTCATAATCCAGTTAAAAATATTCTACACGTATTTTTTTTACCAACCATTATTTTCGTTCAGGAAGAGAACAGTAAATATCTTCCAATGAAACATTTTCTTTTTTTACAAAGATCTATATATTTCATTTTCGTAATATTAAACTTTTATAGTCGGTCAAGTTAAATTATTATACAGGATCTAATTAATTAGTATGTAAATTCTACAATACACACAACGATACGCATACACAGTAACCACTGTATATTTCTAAAATTTGCGAAAATTATTTACGAGAATTTTAGAATATTGTAATTATATGTTGGCAGCTATTGAATTCTTTAGTTTAAACCTCATTAAAAAAATTTGAGGTGTTAAAATTGAAAAAAGAGTGAAAGGGAACATAGCTCGTCAATTTCATTGAAATCGATACACTGTGCAACAAAATGATAGCCCACTCAACATCTTTCCCGGTTTCGTAAAAGACGAAAGTTTTTGATTCACAAGAGTATGGAAACAAATACAGACGCAAGCTAAAATCGGCGAGGCAAAATAATAACACACTTGAAACCTTTGTGTGAAATGTAATTCCACTCATAGCGACACATGAGTCAGAGGACAATGCGAGTCGAGAGCGACTCATGTTGTTGTTTTGCCTCGGGACGTTGACATCGCCTTGGCGCACGAAACGTAACGATAAATAAACTCCGAGCAGAACAATGTTGCCGCTGCGTGTAACCGTCGAACAAAGACGAATTTGAATTTTCCGACTCTCCTCCGACCAGTATAAATAAGCGGACGCGATCGCAAGGAAAGGAGTTACAGTCAGTTGTCGATCAGTTATCAACCAGTTATCAACGAATTATCAGCGATCTAATTAACCCCTTGGCCTACACGCTATCTGCCGATCGCGCGAGCCATAGTAAGCAAGAAGTTCAGTCGCACGCCGTGCCATTCATCTGTTCAGCCGTGTGCCCGAACTGGCGCAAAATGTATACTTCTTATGACATTGTATGTTTAGGGCTACAGAAGGAATTGTGAAATAATAAACAACGTTTGAGGACAAATAGTGTTTTTAAGACGTCTAGGGCGTAATCATGATTAATTGATCGTATAACGATTTCAAATAACGCTTAAGTATAATAATTTCATTTAATTAAACATAGTTCCAATCGTTTTCCCGTGGAGAAAAATTTTTATTTATACCACAAACGATTACTTTCTCTATATATTTTCGAGGATATAAATAAAGATCGTAGGAGAAAAACATGACAAGTACCGTGTTGTGGTTTTTTATGATTTTACTGCTACTTTATGCCTAAACAGAAAGATTTTAATAATAACCGGTAAAATTGTAAACAAAAAGACTAATTAAATTCAAGGATGTAAGTTTTTGAAAAATAGATGATATCAAAATCCAGCGCATCAATAAAGTTTTGTAAAAAACAAAGGTATAATTATTAACATTTATATTATATTGATTAAGCGATATTTTGATTCCTTTAAAATTTTGTTCTATTTTTAATAAATTAATTATAAAATTTGTAGAAGATAGTTGAAATGGATAAAGTTTGACAATTAGCAACGACTGAATGTTAAAACTACTCCCTATGGAAAATAGCACGTTGGATTTCTTGTGTTTTTCCCTGTAGTCTTCGAATACAGTGGCTCGCGAAACTCGACTCAATATTTTTTATGTACATTGTAAAACATTTTGTAATTTCATTAGTATTACAATGACACGCAATTGCCATGGGTATATTGATAAAATTCGAAACGATTCTCGAAATGTATACAAAAGTTACAAGATACATTTACTGCAAGTACATATCTTGCAGAAATCGCAAAAATAAACGAGCTATACTTATTGTATGCTGTGGCTATCACAGTGTATTTCACAGTATATGTATATCACAGCAATTTTTTACTAGTCGTAAGTCAAACAATCCTGCCCACAGGTGACCATAAATAATATTCCATTTCCAAACAAAGATACAGTCAGATATCTGGGCATGATTCTGGGTAGAAGAATGGCACATCGAAACGGCACATCGTAGATAAATCCAAACAACTGAAACCAAAACTAAAAAAAATTCTACTGGCTCATTGGCAGACGCTCCAACTTAAACATGCAGAGTAAAATAATGCTATATAAAGCCATATTAAAACCAGTTTGGACATATGGGATCTAACTATGAGGAACAGCGAGTAATTCCAACATAGAAATTCTCCAACGATTCCAATCAAAAACTTTAAGATCCTTAATAGACGCACCTTGGTATGTTAACGCACAGTCAAAGAAGAAATATCCAAGTTCAGAAACAGATATAATATAAGAGTTAACAACCACCAAAACCCATTAGCTACGAAATTACTTGACACGACGGATTAGATCCGCAGACTAAAAAAACAATACCCTTTAGATCGAAGCATTAGATTCAACTAGAATCAAACATATTATAAACTCTTACAATCCAAGTAACAGTATCACACCAAAATAATTTACTTAAAATTCTGCATAAGAATTAATTGTAAATAGTCTACCAAATAAGAAAAAAAACTTCCCGAGATATACAGAGTAGTATTTTTCAGACTTTGGCATGAGTTTATATCAAATTTTGCTCAGGTAATAAATAAAAAACATAATTACAATTTTTATGAAATTTCATAGTGCGTTATTGATAGTTTGCGAATTTTTGTGCAGATTTATATTTTTGAAAATTTAATTAAAAAAATAAAAAGTCGATAGAAAATTACTTTACCTGCCAAACGCTATAAAAGGTACTATAATTTGGATTTTTTATATATTTTTTTCAACCGTTTATTTCGAAAATGTTCTGAAATTGAGAAAACGTTAAATTTACATATACTTTAGTGTTATCTTTTCATCTGCAAATAATTTCTAACTAAAATTTTCAAATATTTGTCTGTTTTAATCAATTGAAATTTCATTAATTAATGATATTGCATAATCATTTATTTTGAAAGTGATGCAGATACATTTCCTGTAATCTGTAGTCGGGTTACTAATAACGAAAAACAAATGATAACGAATGTAATGCTATCCTCTCTATTAAATATAATATTGCATGTGCGGCTATGAACAAGTTGTTTAAATCTCTCTCAATAATATACTCGTAAATTATTATTACGTTTAAGGTACATTATTACAATTATTAGTAATAATTATATTATTATATTATATTATATTATATAGTAATTATTATATTAATATTATTAAATTAATATTAGGTTTATATTAATATCGGATTGTTATAAAAATGTAAACTTAAGATTGAAGACTTATTTATTTCACACTTTAACGCGAATCTAAACTTTGCAGTAAATTTTATATACTTTAGATTCTTGATTTTGATGAAAAGAATTACGTTAAAATTGTTACAATATTACAATATTTAAGCGTTACAATAATTGAAATATATATGTCGGGGTAACGTTGGAAGTCAGGGCGTGTAATGAATCTTCCTGTGAGTTGGCCATCGTTGTTGTATACCAGATAATATTTATTGAAGCGAATGTGTTACAAAGGTTAACAAGTGATAGCGGTGATTGAATAATCGAGATGTCGATGACGATGAGTTTAGGTTCGATAGCGAATACACGGTGAACGGGATGACGTTTGCGATTTGCGACTCGACGTACGTGTTCACTGGACTAGTCGAACTTATCGGCTTGATCCCCAGTCCAAGTGGAACTGCCCTTATATACTCCTCTCCGTACCACTTTGTATCCCTCGGGTCGATCTTTGTTTTTAAGAAGAGTTATTTAATTACTTTATACCGTGGCTACGTTCAGTGACCCGTTATGTCACTTCGAGCCCAAGCCCACTGTCATAGATCTCGGGCAATCATAATTGACTTAACTCATAAACACCTATTTCTCAGTTTTATTGTTTAAATACGGCTATAATAAAAAGTCTGGACTAAAGTATTGGGGACCTTCCCAAACGTTCCAAAAGAAAGGCCCCGATGTCCTTTCATCTCCTACATATATATACGATGCGATAAAATATGATGCGGTTATGGCGTAACATACCTTCCGTGTATCATGAGTATTTCAAAACACTTGCAGATAACAATCCAAAAAAAAAAAAAAAATAACGCGCCTAACATATATTGAAATAATATATTGAAATGAAATAGTAGTATATTGTTTTCTCTGTTCTTATTTATAAAGAAAAGTGGATTAAAACATAAAACATAAGCTTTAAATAATTAAAATTTAATAAATTGTATAATTTATAATTTTGAAATTGATACAAGTCCATTCATGATCCTGAAAAAAGATATTGGTCTAATTGATTCTTAAAAAACACTATTGTATAACGAATTTACATCTACTCAAACACATAGCGACATGGACAAATCAAGTAGGCTTTATCAGGATTGTTTAATCGGTGCAAACACTTCAATATCTCAGATCAAATTAAAATAGACCATTTTCAAGATAAACAGTCTACATCATGTACATTCTGCGCAATTTTGCGCTTTCAAATTTCCTATAAATGCATAAAGATCCGCAATCTGGTTATTAATTTTCAATTAATTTTGATTTTTTCGTTTCACCATAGTACGTGCTTACGCCAAGATAATCTTTAGCCTCGAAAATTAGAAATTGGTTTGACTCACTTTCAGTGTAAATCGTACAAAGATCACTATTCTTTTGTTTACAATGAGTGCACAGGAGACAATGTAGATAATCAGCTGAAATTGAAGTCAAACACGTACTATGTAGCAAGTAAATACATATGTATATATCTTACATTAAATGTAAACACGAAGCTTTGGCAGAACTGCGTACAATCTTGTAAGCTCCAATCTAGACTGTTTAACTTTACACTTTGAGATGCACTTACCATCGCTAAGTGCATTTCAGATTTCAAAATTCCAAGCAAAGCAATTCCGTCTAATTATGCTAAAAATACTATTGCTTCTTCTGATTCTACCTACCAGAAAAACATTTTTAGATCCTTTTTTCCACTTAATCTTTTGAGTGCATAGTTCTTGTAATCTTGAGTTACGTAATTTTTCACGTACCACGTACTCTATGAATATTCACTATACAACGTGTTAATAAGTTACAAATTTCATTCTTTACTTGTTATATTTAATGAAATATTTTCATTTTATTCAGGCATATATTATTTATTCAAAAACATTAATTAATTTGAAACGCCATAACGCAAAAATTATGATGTAATTATTCCATCAATGACATATTTTGTGTTTCGTTGTTTAGATAGATATAAGAACAGAAATATATGTTTCTTTCTTTTTCTTTTTTTTTATTTGGTAGACTATTTACAATCGATTCTCATAGAGAATTATAAGTCAATTATTTTGGCCTGGTAACTTGGATTATAAGAGTTTATAGTATGTTTCATTCTAGTTGAATCTAATGCTTCAATCTAAAGGGAGAAATATATGTGTCCACATATGTGAAATAAAAGTTGAAAACGATTATGATATCATCTTCGCTCCTTAAAACAGATATGAAATTCCGTTCTTGTAAGGAACCGAAGTTTACCAAAGTTTCTGTTTAAGCTACAATTTCGATATTGTTTCTTATATCGCTCTCAGATCGTTTAATGCAAAACATTATCATTTTCAAAACAGTTCAAGAATCGATTTTTGTATCAGTTTTACACTAATTGAAATTTTATGTTTGGTAGAAACTGTTCATATATACATATTTTTTATTATTTAGTATTATGCAAAGTTTGTTTTTGAAATGTCATTCTTAAAGCATCAGCCGAAATAAATAAAGGTTTTTATGGATATCCGATCATATATTTATGCACAATTTAACGGCAGTCTTATACGTATTTCTAACGGTATGAATAATTTTTAACATTTAACTGACATTAACACGTTCGTCGTCCAGCGTGATTCGGCTAAGTTTCCTGCGGGGCCAAAATCCGATCGCCGGTACGTAAAACATAAATAGAGCGACAAATAGGAATTCATCGTTTATCGCCTTCGATTCATTGTAAAGAAAATATTATTTAATTCTGAAATGGAGAAAGCGATAAGCTTCCCAACTAGAGTATTCCGAGGGATCTCATGGCAGATATCTCGGATCCTTCGTTTAGTCTAGAAGCATACTTGTGAGACGTACATCAGTGATTTTTTCATCTTGAAAATGTTCAGTAAACAGCGTGAAAATATATTTGAAAGTGAGGAGAGTAGCGACGACGGAGTCTACAACTATTGTTCAAAGTGCCCAAAATCACGTCAAATGTGTTTGGAATGTTTTAACAAATACCATGCGCTATAGAATAATGTAATATATTATGCAGAATATAAATTAATAAAAAGTATGGTATAATGTGTTTTTAATATTTTTATGTTGTATATCGTATATTTAATTAACTCGAACAAGAAGAGCGTCACCATATTTTGGTGACGGGACCCCCACGAAAGTATACATGTCACATAGGTATGTGCGACATGGCGACGAACGTGTTAAAAACATTCTACCTCATATGGAATGGGCAAATATAGTTAAATATGGCACTTTAGTTATAAAGTCGCATTTTTAAAAAATAGCTATTTGCAACAATCACACATCGAAATGTTCAGCTCTGCACCAAAACATTCGCCACGTGCCCAGAATTTGCACATTAGCCACTGGATCCATATTTTGTTTACTAAATGTTTTATCAAATGTTATCGCAAAAAAAGTTCTTGGTGAAATAAATGTTCTAGATTTTTTACAGTTGCACTATTTCATGTCCCATACTTTCTCATTTTTATCTAATAACCAAGCCTTCTCTTGTACTGAACTATTTTATACAGTAGAACGTCGATATTAATAGGGAGACAAACTGGTTTCGATAACCAACTTTTCGAAAAATTGGATTAGAGAAACAAAATTTGCAGATATGTCGTAAAACGACTGAAAATAAAACGCAATGATAAACGTAAACTTACACTAACCTTAAGTTAAAGAAAAAATGAGAAAAAGCATAATATAAAAACTAAATTTATCATGCTTTGATATTGCCATTTGGTTCGTGACGTATTCCTCCTAAGATAAATATTTGCACCGTATCTTTTATTTTCCCTTCTTTTGCCCATCTTGATAGAATTCCTAGTGCACTTTTAGCTGCGCAATGCAGTGGACGACACAGAGTCCTGCCGAATCACCATCTATATCGTCGTGTTTTTTATCGAGATTGGATGAAATAATTTCTTCATCTCTCGGATTTTTGTTATTTATCCCAGCCATTCTTGAATATCGTTCTGACCACAATTCTCAAATGCAAATAATATCGTCTGTCAAATTATGTAATTCAACATGCTCGGTTTCAGATGGGGTGACGTTGTCGTCTACATCGTTGCGTAACTTATTCCAAGCTCGTCTGAGGGCAGTTGCAAATAACAGACGCCATTCTCTAACTTCTCTTGAAACTTTGAATAATTACCGACTGGATATGAGTAAACAATCAATAGAATGGTATTGTTGTGGCGAAAGTAAGTAAAAAATATAAAATAAAATTTTTCATTTTTAAGGCTTTATTTTTAAAAAAATGGAGTTCAAACATGTTTAGTTAAGAATCGATTTAATACTTTCATGCGTGTGATTTTCAAATTTACTTTTTAGGAAACAAAGCGTCGAGACAAAATTTTATTCTGCATTTTCGATTTGTTTTCACACGTAGAATGACCTCCTGTCGATTATTTAGTCTTGCCTACTCCGCAATTGCTCATGTTCGAGTATATTTGATACATTTTCAAACTTGATTTTCTCGTAAACTAAGCCTTGAATGGAAAAAATTTTATTCCATATTTTGTCCTTATTTTTCACAAGCAATCACGCTTCATGTCAAGAAAACCGCGATCACGACACCTTTCGGACTTTTCGAAGCAGCCAACATGATGTTTGGGCATCGAAATGAAATTATTTTGGCGTGATACTGTAATTTGGATTAGAAGAGTTTATAGTATGTAAAGTCACCAGGCACGTATCCTCACCCGTCGGAACATACGAACAGTTAGCAGGCCGATTCGAACGCATACACACAGACATTATCGTGATACAATATTAAGCAATTATCGTCGGAACTTGTATCGTGCATCGCAACGCATCGACCAGAAGTCGAACTTGTAACCTCGAATCGCGAACCACTAATAGTAATCGCGAGTTCTACGCATAGTGTACATACAGTGTATATGTTAATAAATATATATTGTCAGATATACTCAAGTGTTTCTACCGCATTTATCACGACCTACCCACGTATCATATACGTATCTATAATACTGACAGAGTTTGGCTCTTAAATCCAGGCAAACTGTGTACAATATTAAGTTGGTGTGTCTAAAATATTATTTTTCTAGAATTTAACTTTAGGAAGTTTGTAAACATTGTTTTGATCTGGCAAAAAGTTCGATTTCTTCGCTATTTCTTTTGTGAGTACCGCAATCATATAAAACATAGGCAGTCTACAGTCTGAGAATTTCAAACTTTTGTTTCCTTCGTTGTTGTAGCGTCACACACTCCAGAGTTTTTGCGCAGAAATAAGTTTTTAACGTTTCTTTAAAATGGATGTGAGATCTTGCAACTGAAAGGAAGCTTTGCTGCTGTGTCAAATTCCATCTGTGCATAAACCATAAATAGAAGGAAAAACGAAAAGCAGTTATGTTTCCACTCCACTTCTGACGATTACGCGCTGGAAGCATATTGGGAAGAAAAGTTTAAATCTTCAGAATGCGGAACGTTTTGGAACGAGAAAAATTAGTCGAAAATAGTGACTCGATCGAATCAAAAGTGAGAATGGAATGTTCGATCAAATTCTTGCAGAAACGAGTTTCAACTGCGTTCTAAATCACATTGTATAAATTTCTCACCGTTTCTACTTTTTACAAGCCTCTGAACCACCTTTTACTATAAAATCGAAACGAGAAAACGCAAGATGTATAGATAATCTTGGTACAAGCAGAAAATGTAGAGTGATATTTTTTGATGCAAGACTTGGTTCTCAAGAAACTCCACGATGAAATTTCGTCAAGTACGCGTGCAATTGAAAGGGACAATTCTTTCTTCGCACTTAGGTACTGCGTTCGGTGGTACAAGTGGAGTGGGGGTAATTCCCTATGCAAAGAAACTCGAAAATGTAGAATAATTTTTGACATTGGCCTGTTATCAGATTTCTGCATGTCAAGGAACGTGACTTGTTTCAGTTTTAAAACATGTGCTAACTTATCTTTGATACAACGTATAATAATAGTCGCGTAATACTAGAAATATATTTTTTTCTCGGTGTGTACGATCATAGAATATTAAAAATAAGTATAGAAAGGTGGAAAAATAAAAAAGCTAACAACCACACGGAGTTCCCAAGCGGTCACCCACCGATCTAAGTACTATCCGTGCCCAGCGTTGCTTAACTTTCGTGATCGGACGAGAACGAGTGCTCTCAACGCGGTATCAGCGTTAGATGCAATCGCTGGTTTTGTTATTTAACACATTGACTATCACGCGTGTTTCCAAGGAAATCTCCGTTCTCTGCTAGATACACCCATCGTTATTTTAGTAATGCGAGTCGCTCAAGCGGTGGTCTCAAGAATGATCTCTCGTTTCGTTTGTTCGCAATATTCAAACCACTAGTTGTTGTTGAATATAACGAAGGAAAGTGTGGTATAGATTATTCCGACCAAATGGTTTCTTATGCCACCACAATTAGAAAAGGAATCAAATGGTACAGAAAACTTGGCGTCCAACTCCTTCTGCGAATTTTTGTTGAAAACGCTTTAACGGTTTACAAAATAGTAACAAGAAGGGGTATAAATATTAGAATATTTAGAGAGTTATTAGCTGAAAAATTATTAGAGTTGTCTGAAAATACAAAAAATCCTTGTCTTCGACGGAATCAGCATAATATCGCCGTTTGGAAAAATCAATTCGGAAGAAGCGTTAGACGCGCATGCAAATAAAATATGTTATGCAAATAAAAGACGTCGAATGGAACGAACAAAGACACAAAAAATTTAAAGAAAACAACAACTTATTGTCCAAATTGTCTCGACCAACCTCAGCTATGTATAGGATGCTTTAAAGCTTTACATTCTAAATAATTTTGTTAATAAACCATTTTCGTATTACTTTTATAACAATTCAATAGTTTTATAATTATGGAATATCTTTTCAAATACCTACGACGATCCTTGCGCAAGTAGTGAAATAAGCGACACCCGAATACGAGTTACACTACCCTACCAGAAACCTTGATGACACCCGAATACGGGTGTCGTGGAAATCAACGTGTTAATATTAATTTATAGAAAAATATTTAAAAAAGCATACAAATGTGTGTGAAAATAGACGATACTTGTATACGTACATCCAGATGCGTAAACTTTGGCTTCGTTTCCAAGAAAATGAATTGTAAAGTTCCGTCATCTAGGTACGCGTGCACTTGAAAAGTAACGAGAGTCAAATGGACGGAGCTTCATAATTGATTTTCTGAAAAAGCTTGTATTAAAAATTGCTTTGTGCAGGCAATCACACCCTTTCGGTTTGTCCCGCCAAACAGGCTTTCAAGCGCACGCGAACTTAACTAAATTGTATAGTAGATTTTTCTTGAAAAATATCGAAGCCTAATATCGAAAATTGTCACTTTACATTTTCCACTTGGTCTTGTATGGCGTATCAAACCCGTGTAAGATATACTCTGTGTATTAAGAACAGTTTCTTTATATTTTTATCTAAATTAGAAGAATTTGTAAAGAAAAGAGGGCATGAAAAAGAAAAGGCAACGACCAAAGGGTCACAGAGGAACTAGAGGGACAGATAGCTGACATCGATATTATATTTGTGATTCTTAGAGTTTCAATCGTGTTTATATTTTCATTGGTAAGTTTTCGTGAACATAGGAGTTTACTTGTTCAGGGAGATTTAAGAATGTTCAGTGCAACAACGTACTAATAAAAGCACAATAAAAACCCGAAGAAATATATGTCATTCAATCAACGTGAAAGTTTCAAATTTAAAAATCAAATTAATTGTGTTGGAAGGTACGAGTGACGTCGCCATTAAAATTTTGTACCTTGAGTTTTAGTAAAGAAGTCGTCATAGCAACCGAATAGACGAAACTAAAAGAGTTTCTCTCGTGATGAAGTTAGAACAGTCACGTAATTTCCTTCCTATTCGCTCCCCGCATTTAAACCACTATTTTTCGAGCTTCGCGAGTTTGAATTCACGAACAAGGTTCTTTTCAAGAAGGTCTTATTTAATCTAATAGTAAAAACCTTATTTAATTTAATCTAATTTGACTTAATCGTATGAGATTCAGTGAAGAACATAACTCAACCAATAAATATACAAACCACAGTATATACAAAATAAATAGCAGAAACATTTTGCATGATCGGATCTAATATAAACGAGTTTTTAATGTCGTGTATGTTTTTTTAATTGCTTGCAATAACTAAAGGAATAATAAATATTTATTGATTCACTTTTGTTCAGTGTTGTATGACCTTTGACTCGTTGAATCAAATAGACTGTATATTGTAGACATACGCAATGGACAAAAGAAAGGTTAAAAGTTATTGCATTATAATTTTGGTAAACAAAATAGATAATCATTATTAATATCGTGAAAAATATATAATATGATGTTACTAATACTACTATCCAGATTCTAATTTCAAACTTTCTTTTGACCATTATTGTATTATAGACTGAACTACTACCTATAATATATGTATATGTCGGGTTATAGTTAAATTTAGGGGCGTGTAACGAATCTTGATTAGGACTAGCCATAAAATGGACTAAAATGGACTTCAAATTTGATAATAATGGTTTTTATTTATTTATTTAGAAAAAATGTTGATACAAAGTCATTTACAGATACGGACAGAAGGTATCCAAAGGTATTTCAGCTGAACTTCCTGAAAATACGATAACACTACTACTAAAATACGATTCGTATCAACTTCTTGGAAAGAAATATTTTTAGGTGGGAACGAGAAGAAAGGGTAGCTCGAAAACGATGAATTTTCAATTTTTTTTAACACCGTTTACCAACTATTACCGAATATTACGACATTCACCGAAATATGACATTAATGGAAAATAGGATTATATTACAGATGGCATACTTTACTTGTACACAGAGTTTCGTAGTTTTTTTAATTTCTGGATCGTCAAATCTTCCTTGTCAACAAAAAATAAGCGAGAATTTTATCTCGAATATTAAAAAACTGCCATTTATTCGGAAATAAGACTTGAAACACACCCAAACCAGCTGGTTGCTGAAACGAATAAAGCAATAATAGAAAGAAGACTGAAGAAGAAGCATCCTGCAGACCTCATAATAGAACAATAAACAACCTGCAAGATGGAGTCCCGCTGGGGGTAACCATCCACATGCTATATTTTATCAAATTAAATTATAATATTTTACCAAATGTCCTAATGGACAAATTGTAAAATGTAATAACAAAATAAAAAAAAAAAAAAAAATTATTCGGAAATCAAGAATCATAACGACGTAAGGTAGTTCATCGCTATTTTTCATAAAATAGTATATTCTGCATTCATTGTTGTAGAAAATTTATTGTATTTTTCCAAGTAATAAAAATTGATTTATAACTTAATTTATGATAAAAATACTAAATTCAAATTCTCAAGATTTTGTCTTATTCCCTTGTGATTTCCAATCAGTTATTTAATGTGCAGTCAGTTTTTGACGATATGTTACAATATTTAGAGGTTAAAAAGATCTCTATTTAACATTTGTTTGGTCTAGTTATGCTTCTGAAAATACGAATGTGTAGAAATCGTGCAGCATGCTAGTTTTAACAGGACTATTACGCACGACAACGCCGACGCGATTACTGCGAGGCGGCTTTGACGCAAGCCCACCGTCAGGAAAAACCCACTGACAAAAAAAAATAGAATATTACTGTTAACTGATTACATAACTCTAGCAGACTAAAAAGTTTTTCCAATTTTATAGAGAGACTTTGGATGTTAATGTTAGCACGATATTCAATATTTGATACTTGATTCTTAGTATAGAGTATTTATAAGTCATAAGTCATATTTAAAAATAGTTGATTATAGTAGTTTAAATATACATAGGAATATACGTACAAAGGAGAAAAATATATTATTACTATGTTATCAATAGACACTACTTTAGATGTATAAATTAGTAGCTCCATAGGAAACATAGAAATTTGAAGTTATGGTTTTGAACGTGTATTACGAATACACCCATAATCAATAAATCCATGTTTTAATCTTAGTAATTCCTAACATATTTATATTTTATGTATTTCGTGTGATTATTACTGCACAACGAAATACCCGCATATTTAAATACATTTACGCAAGTAGCAATATATAAGAAACGAATATTTATATGATGTAATATAAGATTCTAGATAATAGTAAAAAAATATATCATTTCGGTTAAAGAAGACTAATCAAGTAATCTGTTTTGCTATAAAAAAAAATTTTTTTTTTTTTTTTTAACGTGGAGGAAATCTTCATAGACACCTTCCAACCTTTGGGGAAGAATTAGCATGAGGTGGCAGAAGGTAGTGCCGGATTCTTACCGGCTAAAACCTCCACGGGCGGGACATTGGTTGTGCCTAGTGTCATGTTTTCGACATTAAGCCTGGTGCGAAATGTTTGGCGCGTGTGGTGTGGGGCGGGTGCTGCTTTTTTCCAAGCAGCTTTTTTTACCATCATCGCAGAAGGTACTCTAACTACACACATATGCAAGGACGGCACTTCTTCTTGCTGTGTAGTATATTACAATGGTGACTACACCATTTTGAAGTATCCCCATTTTATTCGGGAAAATACTCCCATAGCATGATTCGAACTCGACACGACGGCGTCCGTCTTTATGCGTTGGCCTTAACGACCGCAGCTAGCTGCCCCGCCGGTACGAACAGGACTACTGTGTTTACATTTTCTTACAACAGGCGTAGATGGTTCCTTTTCGTCCTAACAATGTTTCCCCAAGTGAAACACATCACCCTATCATATTCTACGTTGCTAGTGTAGTTAGATACTATTTAGCAAGTTCAGAAATTGATATCTATTTTGCCTTTTGCCACTTATACAGATCCAAATCGAAGCGTAATTCTGGCTTAACCATTAGTGTTTCAAACTCAACATTTTCACCATACAGTGGCTCCCCAAAGCAATTTATACTATTCTAAGCATTGTGAAATTTCATTAGCACTGTAACAGGACACAACTATCGTTACTGTATTGGTAAAATTTGAAACGAATCTGAAAATAACTATCGAATTTGCAAAATATTCATTGCAAAGCTGACCAAAGTATTTGAACATTCAATTATTCGCTACATTAATAAGCCACAATGTGTAGTAGTGAGAGGACCTTTGGTATCAATTGAATGTTTAAAACTAATATTCATTCCGTGTATTAACGTTTTATTGTAAGTGAGTGTTTACAAATGTAAGTGCTGTAACTACAATATACATTTTCCGATTGGTTTCAAATTTTATTATTATAATAATGTAGTATCGTGGACAAAGGGCTTAAAAGATATCGGGTAAACCATAAACATTGTCGCGAGCCGAGGTGTCGATAGGCCTATCAATATGCCGTCGGTTCTTCATTTGAAGAGTTTTGTAGAAAGAAAGGCCTACGTGACCCTGGCCACGAGCGGTTGTGGAACACGTGCGCTGCGGGGCTATGACGGAGGGACAAAAGGAATGCTAAGGCAGAAAGACAAATTCACGGTCAGTGTCAGTAGAGAAGTCAGAGAGTGTGAATCGAGAAGTCAGAGAGTGCGAGTCGCGTTGTGGAGATAAAGTTGCTAGCGTTGTCGAGAGAGTGTGGTCCGCGCGCGCGCGCGAGAGAGAGAGAGAGAGAGAGCGCTGGATCCGTTGTGACGAGTGTTGCAAATTAACTATTGAGTTGTCTAAAGTATAGTACGTTATTGTGATTAATTCACGTTAAACAACCATCGTTCTTCTGTTTAATGAACATCTGTACAATCCATATATTTATAAATAAATCATTATTATTAGTATTTCCTGACACTACAATAACAATCGTTGTGTCTTGTTACAGTGCTAATGAAATATCGGAAAGTTTCGTATAATGAACAATAAGTGTTCGAATATTATCGTGAACCGCTGTGTATTTGTTTCCCAAATTATTATACTTTCTTAAATATTCGGGAATGTTGTTATACGTTAATAATCACTTCAAATGAAATATGAATATGTTAATACATGTGTACCTGTGTATTAAGAACACGGATATATTAATCACTTTATATACCCTATATAATATAATACAACATAATTTAATATCATTATATATAGTCGTATTTACAATTCCGATATACGTAATCGATATCCGTCTATACATCCTTATTGCGTACCCTCAATAGTCTTAAGGACTGATCATAAATCTCAGGCATTTTCTAGCTGAAGCCCTTCAGACCGAACAAAAATCTTTTTAGTAAAGCGTTTTCTAAAGTTTATTGTTTACTACGAGAAGGCGCGGGAAAGTTAGTTTTTCTCACGTACGATGCTTCCCACTAGCAACATTCTATCGAGAGCGGCTAAGACCCTTCTTAGTTCATCAACCTTCTTATTATCCAATCAGAAACAATATCTATTGCCCTCACTTTCCTAACCAAAAGTGTCATCAACAAATCCGATGGTCCCGTGCGCTAGACACACCCATCACTAGCTTTCCTCCGACACAGCATCGTCACTAAGAGGTCACTTATTCTTCATCGTTAGAATAGTCAACAAATATCTGTAACGGGTCTCCAACCCGAAATCACTTACTTAACTTGTATACACGCAACAGCGTAACTATCCTCTTTTACAAAGTTGTTGGAATAAACATTATTTTATGCGTGTTAATTCAGTGTAAACTCAATTCAACTACCCTTATTATCGTAACAGAAATAAGGGGATCGATCAGTTCGTGGCATCGATTATCTAATCGTAACGGGAATTTACGACTCCCGTTGACGTGCTTTCTCGGGATCGCGTCTCTCCGCGAATGGTTGACTAAACAGGGTTGCTAAAGGATACTATGCTGTCATATTCAAGGTGAAGACATCGTTGAAAAAAATAGTTAAATAGAAATTGGACTGAATAAAATTAGAATTCTACAACTAACAATTAGATGAATTCTATACAATTTATCTATTACGTTTTTGTTTTTTAAAAAAAAACAACATTTCATTTATAATCTATTGTGCATTCAACATAAGTGAACAATGCACGCGATCTGTGAGGAAGAACACGAAGGGCAGGTCAGAGACGTATCCAATAAATTGTGAGGTCAGTTTCTAGCACTTTATTTTTATCAAAAATGGTTAGGTCAATACGCGATGGGTACTCTACCCTCTTTGACTATTTTTTCCGTGGAAACTTTGGGTATTTTCGGCAGCGCATTTGATGGGGGATTCGTGCATCGTAGAAAGTTGTTTATTGAAAATAACGGCTTTCTCAAAAATAGTTTTGCTATCATGGACCATGCTAGCCGTTTGCACGACTGCTTTTTCTTCGTTAACGCAGCTAACCGCTACAGGTACAAGATGGATTCGAGATTATTTGACGAATACCTGGTACGTAATTTCGAGCGAATATAGAATTCGATAACAAAACGTGTAGTAAATTGAGACCGAAGCGAGGGTTTCAGATTTGAAACTTGTATTCTTCTTTACTCATCCACTCCTTGAAAACTAAAGTATAGAAGACATATATGCCAATAAGAGAATCTTTACACTTTCAGTATACAAATTCATTCCCTAAAGTACGAACATGCATTTATAACTCACTCTGTATAATATCGCAAATTTTAATTGCGTATTCTAGGAAAACAAATACACGTGACTATTTTTATATACCTTTCAAGGCAACATTCGTTAATCATTTTCTGTTTTCAAATGTAAACATCTTTTTCCAAATCCTTTCATTCAGCGTATTCGGTAATTTCTTAGGATTCGTCGCCAAAACTTCTATTAAATTTACTTCTTTGAATCGCAAAAAGATCGACGAAGAGAATAATCTTACAGAAAATATGTTTTTCCAAGTAGCGACTATAATTCACTACTTAGTTGACATATATATTTTTGTTGATCGAACTAATTTGCATATTCCACTCTCGTGGTCTCCGGGAAAAACAGAATTGGATATGTTTCAAGATATTCTTCAAAAATAAGAAGCAGACAAGCTTGCTTTATCAATCGAAGATTAATTGATCAATATTTACTTACGTCCATTAGCTTGCATTCCATCTCCCTTTAAATCTTCTTTTTTTATAACTCACTAATTATGTAGAATAACGTTTAAGAAAAATGTTTAAATGTTATCCAGATTCGTAACAACCATCTAAATAAACAGACATTAATATGGCATTCCATCTAAAGAAAAGTGAAAGGGGCTTCCCTTGCCCCTTGGCAGTCATCTCAGAAAAATCTCTTGTTCCTCAAATAATCAATCGGCTCGTGCCATTGAGTAAAACGGTACGAGATTAGTCCATTAGTCGATATCTGCTTTGCACATTTTATGTGGATCAGCCTGTATTCACATGTATACAGTCGATATATATGTCGGAGATGAAAGGACACCGATCATCGGTGAGTAAAACAACGTCTTTACGATCAGTGGATACTTCACGTTTTTAACAACGAGTCCGATTTAGACTTTCGAAGAAAGTATATTTGTTATTCCGTTGACCGCGGATTCGTTATTGAACCTAAGATTATTGTCATTAGTATCTCGAGTATTTAATTACCGCGGTTACTTGTCGATTCTAGAATATTCATTACACGCCCCTAAGTCTAATCATAATGATAACCCGACATATATATAATATGGATGGATATGTACATTTGTATATGTATATTCATCTATATAAATACGTTATGCTGACTGCTGAAAATATTTGAAAATATTTAATACTAGGACAAGGACTTGATCACATTGACTGAGGAAATCAATGCACATCGGAAGTTTCGAAAATACCACGGACCGTTAAGGGTAGTTCTTAGTCACCTATGTTAGTGAAATTGGAGTTTGTTAAACGATGACTATGAAGATGGTATGATATTATTTATGGGAATAATAATAACAATCTTTTGTATTTATTTCAAAAAGTTATACGTCAATATAAATAATTGCAATACGAAGGTGGAATATTAAGTTGACTAGCGTGGATAATTGAAGCAGCAGGACATCATCGCCGCTATTCGTAGCGTTTTGTTTAACACTAGAACTACCACACCAGTCAAATTGATTGGTTTTACAATTTTATTTTAAAATTCCTACTTCGTGTTATATTTTTTCTCCGCAATGACGTAATGACTTTGGCAACGATAATCAAAAGAATAATATAATGGATTTTATTTTCTTTTTTATGTATTCAAATTGAAAATAACTTTGTATCAAGGCTACTTATACCAATACCAGTCAAAACGTTAAATAGTAACATATAACCTGAATGAGATTACGTCATTCTTATTCTAAGCACAGTGAGAATTCCATTGTCACGTTGAACATTGCCTTCACTTTGTCCTTGCTCGTATTTTACATTTACCTAGACCCGTGTATATCAAGGAACCTATCACGTGTGTGGTAATTATATAATTGTATGCGTAGACACATGCCCACTTACTGTCTTCAGAATATATAACGTCTTCTAAATTGTTTCATCAACGTGCAAAATATAGATGTTCTATTGATAGAGTGTCGATGGTTACGCAGGTATTATACACCGAGAACCGAGAAAAATGTACACATTGTATGTACAAGATCATGCATCGTAATACAATATCAGTCATCTATGACTGGAGTGTGAAATATTTTCAAGAAAGTGTTATTTATATGCGGAAATGTTCCAGAGATGAATTGAATGATTTTCAGAACACAATTTAACACTAGAACTACCACACCAGTCAAATTGGCTGGTTTTATAATTTTATCTTAAAATTCCTACTTTGTGGTATATTTTTTCCCCGCAATGATGTAATGACTTTTGCAACGATAAATAAAAGAATAATATAATGAATTTTATTTTCTTTTTTATGTATTCAAATTGAAAATAACTTTGTATCAAGACTACTTATACCAATACCAGTCAAAATGACTGGTGCTTGTCAAAGTGTCAAAGGGTCCTGCAATCTGTTTATCGAACCCCAAATAACCAGTTCCCTCGTTTTGTACAACCTCCCACACGTTTTTCAAACTCTTACTGCGTATCATTCGATACGACGATATCAGTTATCAGGAAAATTCCGGATCGATCGCTAAATCGCTAGATGCTAACGCTAGAAATGCCACGGCACTCAAAATGACTGGTTCTACAATTTTATAAATGTGTCAACCCTCCTTTAGGTCGATTGTGGATTAATAATACCAAAAATGTACTACATGACATGGAATTCCTTCTGTAAAAAAGTAATAAATCAATAACTATAAAAATATTCTATTATTACATATTTTTTAAAGACCAGTCATTTTCACTGGTATTGGTACAAGTAGCTTCGTGTTAACTATCGGTAGTTCTAGTGTTAATGTAGGATGATTGATACGACACAGACTCAATATGAATTTAAAACAGTTGTACATTACATCTCTTATAACAAATTATTTTTTTTTTTACAATTATTGGCTTTAATTAGAGAAATTGACGTATTCTAATGAATCGTTGCCCATTATTCAACTCTCTAAACAAATTTACAGTGACAGGTTGTCACGGTCGGCTGCTTTACGTAGTTTTTTAAAAATTTGCACATAAACCTATGCTTTCGTTAGCATTTAAAAAGGAACTATGTGGCCAGTTTTAGAAAAATTAATAAATTCACTTTATGACATTTCGATATTTTGTGCCTATTTCGGTACGATCCTTGAACGTAGTTTTCCTGTAAGTTTCTGAAAAAAGAGACAGCAACAAGTGTCATTTTTCAAAACCGCCACACGTCACTGTGTTGAAATCCACCCACTTTCATTAACAGTTCCCCCATAACGATGCGATAAATCGATTCCAAATATTACGAAGAGGTTTCCTGTACTCCAAAATAGTTTATTTTCGAAATTTGAGAGTAGTCTTGAATTTTAAGGTTTGTCTAGAAACTACCTAAAGGATATGAGAAACGCAACAACATCTGTAGATCCATGTGGATCATCGATGTACGAAAGTAAAATACGACGCACGTGATGCATGTGATATAAAGTCAGGTATCCATTTGAGAGTAAAATTTGAGAGTAACAGTTACTTTCGAGAGTATTTCTCACAAGGGGATACTGTCTTGAGGGTGACTATCCAACAGCATCGTTCAATTGTCAGAGAACGAGAGCTTTCCATATTGCCCTCCAGAGGAAACAAAATAATACCCTTCTCGGAATACGCACGAATTTCGTATTCTGAAAGTAGCCACCGCGAAGGAAAAATCAAAATGTTGTCGAGCAAGGAATGGTCGAAGGTTGACATCTTTGCTTTTGCTACGTGCGGTGACTTTTACGTAACCCAGAATCCATCCCTCGGTCGAGGTGGTCACTAGATGTGGAAATATAATTAGTCGGACTGCGATAATACTAAGGAACTGTGATAAAACTAAGCATTTTTGCTTTACCGTCAAGTCCCTTAATTGCTACAAAACATCTTTCAAGTCGAGACATTCCTTAGGGTTATTGTTCAATCGGGTGAAAAATGGGGAGGTCAGGTTTTTTTCATGTTCGACGGTCATTTCCAGCCGTAAGCGACCGGTGGTGGGGCAACCAACACCCAGCGATAGTTTTCCTCTGCGACAGCATCGTCACCGAACTTTACTGGTTTATCATCCGAGGATCAGTCAACGTCTCTTGACTGATTTTCCATCTTTAGGTCACTGTTACGTCGGCCGACTCTCTACCCAAACCAGGCCACTCACCGCGGGCGAGATGGCATCCAGATGTCTACACATCCTTATTGCGTACTCTCAATAGTCTCAAGAACCGACCATAAATCTCAGGAATTTTATAGCTAAGGTCCTTCAGAAACAAAGATCTTTTTACTAAAGCGTTTTCTAAAGTTTCTTGATTACTACGAGATGACACCGGAAAGTTAGTTTTTCTCACATACGATGTTTCCCACTAGCAACTTTCTATCGAGGGCGGCTAAGACCCTTTCTAGTCCACCAATCTTTTCAGTATCCAATCACAAGCAATGTCTACTGCCCTCACTTTCCTAACCAAAATTGTCATCAACAAATCCGATGGACCCGTGCGCTAGAAATACCCATCACTAGCTTCCCTCCGACTCAGCATCGTCACTAAGACTTCACTTATTCTTCATCGTTAGAAAAGTCAACATATCTGTAACTGATCTCTACCCTTAAATCAATCACTTGTACCTACGCACCAGAGTAACTATCTTCTTTACAAAGTTGTTGGAATAAACACTATTTTATACGTGTTAATTCAGTGTAAACTCAATTCAACTACCCTTATTATCGTAACAGAAATAAGGGGATCGATCAGTTCGTGGGGTCGATTATCTAATCGTAACGGGAATTTACGACTCCCGTTGACGCGATCTACCGCGAACGCGTCTCTCCGCGAATGGTCGAACAGTTTTAACACGTTCGTCGCCCAGCGTGATTTGGCTAAGTTTCCTGCGGGGCCCAAATCCCACCGCCGGTACGCAGAATGTAAATAGAGCGACAAGCAGGAATTCATCGTTTATCGCCGTCGATTCGTTGTTTATCCCCTTCGATTCATTGCTTATCGCCTTCGATTCATTGCAAAGAAAAGATTATTTATTTCTGTAATGAAGGAAGCGATAAGCTTTTCAGCTAGAGTATTCCGAGGGATCTCATGGCAGATATCTCGGATCCTTCGTTTAGTCTAGAAGCATACTTGTGAGATGTACATCAGTGATTTTTTCATCTTGAAAATGTTCAGTAAACAGCGTGAAAATATATTTGAAAGTGAGGAGAGTAGCGACGACGGAGTCTACAACTATTGTTCGAAGTGCCCAAAATCACGCCAAATATAGAATAATGTAATATATTATGCAGAATATAAATTAATAAAAAGTATGGTATATTGTGTTTTTAATATTTTTATGTTGTATATCCTATATATAATATTGTATATTTAATTAACTCGAACAAGAAGAGCGTCACCATACTTTGGTGACGGGGCCCCCACGGAAGTATACCTGTCACATAGATATGTGCGACGTGGCGATGAACATGTTAATACAAGTTTAAGAAAAACAATCAATGTTATGAGATACGAAGAACGTGAATTACTGAAACCGGGAAATAGGAAATAGAATATTATAATAAATAAATAAAACTGCAAAGGAGTTCCAATGTTCCGCTAAAGAAATTCAGCGGAAAATTTATAACATAAATAATCAAATAAAGTACATATTATAAAGTAAATAAAGTTAAATATATAGACATGTTATTTAAACATTAAAATTGTATATGTCACAAAAACTAAAAATGTGTAAAAGAAAGAAAAGATGACAACGGAATAGGTGAGGTAAAGGTTTCCAATTGGCCTTACTTTGGTGCCTTGAAATTTTTAATATTAAATATTTAACAGAATCGTCATACATAGAGGCATCGATGACTATTGTAAGTAAAATAGTTCATACATTATCTTTTCACTCGTTTGTTGGATGCATTATAAAGAAATGTCAATTACACATGTCTGTATTGCCATGAGCCTTTGCCGTATGATGCCATAAAAAATTCTTTGAATTATTTTTTACCTCTTTTTACGAATATGTGTAATTATTCCGGTTTCCACGATTCAACAGAAGAGAAACATTTTCAGAAATGCTTTCGGTTCGCAAAAGCCTGGTATTATTTCATGATAATGTTGATCTTCATAATCGATCAATGTTGGATTCAAGTAATGTGTATGTGAGGAACTTGAGTTCAATAAAAAGTTGTGAAACGTACATATCGCTAGATCAATATTTGTTACAATTTCTGCCTCGACGTTCATATTCATATTCATTCATTTTCGTAAAACCCAATATTTGTTAGCAATTATTTCAAAGGAATTTTCGCTATACGACGTACTGTAGGTAATATGTAGTTAAAAATACGGTTTAGTGCGAGTTTATTTCAAAATGGAAAAGGTTTTATTATATACGACTTCGTTGTCAACGCGATGTCAATGACAAAACAATACGAAACAGTAAGGATTCTGCATTAGGAAGATGTATAGTGCTTTGTTCCTGTCACGTCCCGCGATCCGTAGCGAAAGTAAAATTGATAAATTCTCCTAAACCGAGATATGTTTTCATAACGATATTAAGACAATTTAAATTGTTAACAAAATCGGCAGTTGAACAAACGAAAGACCCCGACGTTTTTTCATTTCCGACGGATATAAAAGTAGCGACTCGGAGAAGTCAGCATGAGAATATTTACCGTTCAGTTATCGAGAAGAATTAATTACCATTCATCGAATATTATAGACTAACTATTCGTTCTATCGAAGAGTCAGCTATCATTTTGTACATCGAAGAATTAGTTATAGTTTTGCTTATCGAACAGTCAGTTATCATTTTGCATATCGAGGAATTAGCTACCATTTCGTCTACCGAAGGACCATCACTTGTCAACCAAAGAATCACCATACTGTCAACCGAAGAATTTCATAGTCATCAGCCAATTGACAATATTGAAATCGAGTAAGATTCGAATAAATCATTTATATTATTAATCTGCATTCGAACAATTTTGATCCTCTCCCGTGCCAGTATTCCCGCACATAGCAGGTTAGCCGAAAGTGGAGTTTATTGCCAGTTGCATTAAAACGTCAGTTAACGCTATCTTCTCATCAGCGATCAAATAGAACGTATTTGTTCCAATCCATCGCTTAATGAACAATTCTGGAGATCGCTCCCGTAAAATATAAATAAATTTATTCTCCGTATCAACCACAGCTAACGATTATAGTTGTTCTAATGACTTCCAGAATGTTTTAGGTACTTCATTACAATATGTTTACCATTTATGGCACCCAAACAACGAGGAAGATTCCGTCGACGATAGAAAGCTTCAGAATAATGAAACCAGTCATTTTGTTGTAGTTGGAAGTTGACAAAATATTTCTAGTGTGCTTTTATAATATTATATTTTAAACTAAGAACAATCAACTATTCAAATAAATTAACATTTCCAAATTAACAATTATGTCTAACCATAAATTATCTATATAGTAACATTACTTTCAGGACGAAAATACAGAAAATGTAATCGAATGTATAAAGGACTCTTTGCACGGTACGTGACATTGAAATGAAAATCCTTAAAATTAGATTTTAATAGAGCAAATACGTAGATACGAGATACGTAGAATAATTTTTTAAATACGCCATCTTAAGACATTACGATACTTAGCACGGAAATCAATTGATTTGAAAGATATTTCGAATTCAAATTTATGGAACTTATCGTCTGGAAGGGAAAGAGAGACTCGACGCAGTAACCTTGTCTTTATGTATATTTAGTTTAAAAAAGTAGAGACTCTTTTGAAGCGGATATGTGTTACAGTCCTTTTGCACAATTAAGCTAATATTATTAGTCAAAACAAGTCACGAGTCACAAATTAGCAGTGGTAGTAAATTTTCCTGCGGAATAGTAATAGAATCAGCAATAAATTAAATGTAAAATTAAACAAAGTAATTAACAAAAGTCTCGTTCAAATTCATGATGAAGCAGCTTTTCCACAAATTCACCTAAAATTATAAGAGGCAAGTCTATGTATAATCTGTAACTTACCAATGAATTAATTATTAATAAACAAATTCTTAGTTGATAAATTACGGTGCAAAAACGGATCAGATCATGCATTATTCGAAAGAATTTGAAATTCCTTTCCATCTTTTACCATTCCGAAATTATAACTAGGACGAATTTCCTATGGGATACCTTGTACATGTTACGTCTTACACCTCATCACGCAACCGAATGTTGCGTTTCGATGTCACATCAAAAACCTGATAAAATATACAATTCCACGATTCCTAATATTTTCTTCACTTCTTCATACGAGGATGTTACGCATCAGATGTTGTCAAATGTAACAGAAAACACGTTGTGCGTGACTAAACTACATTATGAGCTTTTATTGGAAGCACGTACAAAGCGGAACATGCTAAATCTTTTTCATGTTTGCAAATACAGGCTACGTTACATAAAAATACGTGGAACGAGTTACGTCTCGAATTTGCTAAAAGATAGAGAAAGATTGTTAAGAGGAAAGTTGAATATAGCAACGTTTATTTTCTGCAATTTCACTTTCTTTATAAGTGCAACGATACGTCCAAAAAATACAGATGCAATCTGTTTTAATGGAATCGCATATTTTTTATTCGTATTAATTCTTTGGAACATTCTGCGTGAAAAATGATGTTAAAATGTTTAAAAAACCGATACTTCGTGAAGTGTCTCTAGTTTTTGATAAATCGTATATTTAGGATATACTAATTTTTTACTAACCATACATTTGCAATAAACCTGGTAATTTGTACACACATTTCCGAATGTCTTTCAAATTTTACAATCACGACTGTCGTGTCTTATTCCGGTGTTAACGAAGTTTCAAAAAATTCAAAAGAGCAACAAATTTCAAAAGATTTTTTAATAATGCTCATAACATATCCATAAAAAAAATTCTATGCTAAGTGTTCGAAAATTTTCATAAACTACTGTATGTCTATGTGTCTATTTTAAGAGAAATGGTACTGCAATACCGATCAACAAAGAGATTTGTCAAATATATGTTTATATGATGAAGCTATAAATGAAAGAACACATCACAGATGCTCTATTTGTTTTCCTCTTGAGAATATATCGCTTGACAATCCATCACAAGTAATCGAACATTTATAAATTGTAGGAGGGTCAGAATGGTGATAATATATAGCATTGTTGCTTATATTTATTCACTGTTGTTTGCAGTATCGTTAGCTTTTTATTTTCAAAGACTTTGCTGTTTTTCGAGATGAGTACATCTCATTACGCCTTGATAATTATATTTCATATACATTTTGACTATTATTAATATTCATGGTTTTTCATTATTTAACTTTTGTGTATCTTTACTGAATGTAATTGTTTGTTTAAGGAAGATGTACATGATACGTAAATAAATAAATAAGAAAGAGTGGCGTCTCTCTCTGATGCTTGCGATGGATACCGCATTTTTAACCGGGACAGACACTGCTCTGTATGTATGCAAATTATGCAAACTGAAATGATATCTTCAATGTTTGTGAAAAAACGATTTGAAAATAATTGTGATATCTCGAGCAAATTATTTGCTTTTTAACCCTTAACTTCAAATTTTAACTCCAACTCCAACGTTTTTTTTAACGCATTAGTAAAAAATAATTGAAAGTACTGAATAGGTTCACACAAATTGTGTACCTGCGGACCAGGAGTTTTTGTACCAGTCGAATATTCAAATCGTTGTGGAATGGTATCTTCGTTAAAAGTTTCCTGTCAATCAGAAGATCCTACGTTACAAATACTCTTGATTGGATTTTCTTCCTATGGTTCTCCATCATCTGCACTTTCGTCACTCGATGAAAGTTTTCTTATTTTTCTTCTTCTCCCAAGAACAAGAATATCACCATCACTGCTGTTACTATAACTGCTTTACAAGTCAAGAGCTACATCACTATAGTGCGAAAATCAAAATTGTCATCGTCACTATCTATATTTTCCTTATAAAAATAATTCATCAAAATAATATCAAAATAATATAAAAAATAATTCATTTTTTTTCTCGACGTAATTAAAATAGATGGGTTTACAATAAAACAGGTTTAGATCTGACTGTCTTTAATGATCGATTGTAACTGACTGAGGAGTATTATTTTTCATTTGTAAACAATTACCGATAACGACACAAAAATACATTTTGTATTTTATTTTATTTTTTTGTATTTTAAAATACATTGAGTAAAGCGTCGCACATCGGTGGTGCTTGAGAGGCACATTTGTAGCGTTAAGTGTTAATGAAAAATTGTTCGCGTTCTAATTAAAAATTTGATCAAATTCAAACACATTTATCAATCTTCTACTATTTTCCACGTTCTGTTTTCATTTTATTCTCAAGATGCCGTCTCGATACTAAAAAGTAAAAACGATAATAGTTTAGTTTAAAAAAAGTTTAGTAGAAGAAGGAAGAAACAACACGTTCCCTTTGAAAAAGAAACATGACTACATATTTCGTTAATGTTTTATTGCATCTTATAACTTAAGAATATAAAAATTTGTTATTTTATTTCACCTTTGTCACATAATTTACTGAGTGAAAAGTTTCAATAAACAAGTTCAATAGCTCTAGGCGGCTCTTCGTGAAAAAAGGACTTTTACGTTTTTACTTTCAGTCTTTTAATGATAATATATACCGGAATTTTAATTTATTTCATTGAAAGTAGTAGTACAAGATGTTTTATTAATAATATCTATTAAAAACTTTTGCCATTGCAAAGATTGACATAGTATCAATTACTCTAAATGAGAAGCTAGACGAATCAACCATTGATAACTTCGTAGACTTTCGGAATTAATAATTCTTTGCAAGTTTAATTCTTCATTGGTACTGAGATATAAATATGTGTCGAAACTTAAAAGCTACGATGCTTATTATCCTTTCTAGCAATGCGAATTTTCAAAATTTATGATATCTGTTCCTATATGCGTGTTCGTAAGGTTCGATTTTCCAGATTCTTATTTTTCAAATGTCGAAGCCCTATTCTCTTACAGTATAGAATAGGCACAAAAATTTCGTAAAACAGCGTATATTACGATTGTACAGGGCATATAAAAAGTAAAAGAAAAAACCATCATCACGTGATTCTACGTTTCTGGATCGATGGGAATTTTCAAAAAGTTCATGTAAAATTAACTTTGAAGAGGCCAAAATTTTCTTATTCCTACCTATTCTACTCATTATGTAGATAAAAAAATCTCTAAGGAACCATGCACACCTCAACCGTTCTCTTCGAACAAAATATTAAAGTTGGTTAAAGTTCCAGTAGTTTTCGAACTCACTTTGTTTGCAATATGCTTACATTCGGCAGTTAGATGCAGGGAAAATAGCATTTTTTGTTGCACGTACATATCCCAGATCTACCATTATATACCCTTTATCTTCTTTTTTTCTTTTTCTCTTCTGTCTATTTAAACAACCTCGAACTCGCATTTCTACATTTTCATCAACTTTTTCTCCAAGATTATACATTGGCTTTGTATGATAAAAGCCACATTCAATCGGACGTGGTAATTGTTCAACGGATATAAACTATTTACTTGAATTACAAACAATTTCTTCTCCTAAAGAAAAATCCATTGCGAGTTGGCGAACCGGCTGACTACGGTGAGATGGAGTATGAAATAGGTAGCATTACACGTCATTGGTGAAGATAAATAGATGAGACTAATAATATGATTCCCAGTTATTATTCATTAAATCTTTCAACCATTTTATATGGATTTTTCTGAGCCCGTCTTGGCATTTCGTTCATTAAGGACGATACTACTTAAGAAACTGTTCTCATTTCTAAATAATACGCGTTTCGAAAAGCGCGGTTCACGATGCAGCTTGTGCAACATCCAACGGAGAAAGCTTCGTCGAACGGAATAGTCATGAATTTTATGAAATTGCATATATACTTGTCGGAGATGAAAGGACACCGAGCCCAATACTTTAATCTTTATAAGTTAATCCGATTATAATTGTCCGAGATTTGCGATAACGAGCTTGGACTCGAGGCGACAACTAGTTGCCGAACGTAGCCGCGGTCACGGGTTGAACGTTTTTACCTAATAGAGGCATAGAGTAAATGTATAGCTCTCCTTAAAAAGAAATGGTTGTAGCGGCACTCGACTATAAACATTCCAATGGTTTCTACCCCGTGACTCGCCACACACAGGCTCTATTCTTCGGACAAGATGATTACTAGATGACGATGCATCTCCACAGTATACGTTCAGCTAGCCCGAGGACCCGCTATAAATCTTAGGATTTAGTAAACTAAGCTCCCTCAAACGGACAAACAGTCTTTATCACGAACTGCTTTTCTCGCGAACGACGCTTCCCGCTAGCAACTTTCTCTCAAGGGCGGCTAGCATCTTTCTCTAATCACCAACATAGAAATTAACCAATTAACAGCAACGTCTATTTCCCTCACTTTTTGAACGATGGTTGTTCTCGACGAATCCGATGATTTCGTGCCCTGAGACACACCCCATTATGGTTTTCCTCTGCAGCATTACTGTGACGGAGAGGAACATTCTCGTGCGATCTCGTTAGCGAGTAAAACAACGTCTTTACGATCAGTGGATACTTCAACGAGTCCGACTGAGACTTTGGAAGAAAGTATATTCGTTATCCCGTTGACCGCGGATTCGTTATTGAACCTAAGATCATTGTCATTAGTATCTCGAGTATCTAATTACTACGGTTATTTGTCGATTCTAGAATATTCATTACACGCCCCTAACTCTAACCATAATGCGAACCCGACATACTCATCGTATTCGTCAGATTGTTATACGACTGATTCCCGCTTGACGAATTATTTTAG
This sequence comes from Bombus hortorum, assembly GCA_905332935.1. NCBI lineage: Eukaryota > Metazoa > Arthropoda > Insecta > Hymenoptera > Apidae > Bombus > Bombus hortorum. Next base: position 11,826,714 of record HG995199.1, read on the forward strand.
TTTTATTTTATTTAATTTAAAGAATTATTTTAACCCCAATAGTGAATAAACAGTACCAAAGCGATAATTAATCTGCTCTTCTTCGCGCCAATTTATGCGGGGTTGACCTGCTTTCGGGTAACGCGATATTAATTCTTGATCACCGAATTGTTAAAATAGTCGCTGAAAATCGCATTGTTACGGAATGTCTTTTGCACGTAGAAATTCCTTCCATTATTCCTGTATTCTGACATATTTCACGAGCTAATCTGTAATTTCCTGCTGTTTCGCAAATTGCGCACTACTGTCTCATTAAATGTGAATATATGTGTCGGAGATGAAAGGACATCGGGGCCTTTCTTTTGCAATGTTTGGGAAAGTGCCCAATACTTTAATCCAGACTTTTTATTATAGCCGTACTTAAACAATAAAACTGAGAAATAGCTGTTTATGAGTTAGGTCAATTATGATTGCCCGAGATTTATGACAGTGGGCTTGGGCTCGAAGTGACATAACCGGTCACTGAACGTAGCCATGGTCACGGGAGGGACGTGTACCTAACAGAAGTATAAAGTAATTAAATAAATCTCCTTAAAAACAAAGATTGACCCGAGGGATACAGAGAGGTACGGAAAGGAGTATATAAGGGCAGTTCCACTAGGACTGGGGTGCAATCCGAGAAGTTCGGCTAGTCCAGTGAACACGTACGTCGAGTCGCAAATCGCAAGCGTCATCCCGTTGACCGTGTATTCGTTATCGAACCAAAACTCATCGTCATCGACATCTCGATTATTCAATCACCGCTATCACTTGTTAACCGTTGTAATACATTCGCTTCAATAAATATCATCTGGTGTACAACGACGATGGCCAACTCACAAGAAGATTCATTGCACGCACCGACTTACAACGTTACCCCGACATATGTATATGTAAACACACAATGAGTAAATTATATTTAAGAGTAATTAAAATTTTATCGGTTAAGTTGCGATCCTTAGGTGATTCTTCAGAGACTTGTTATTCTTACGACGAATAGAATAGGGTGCAATAAAAGAAAGTTTAACTTTAAAAATCATGTTTAAGATTAATTTTGCACGAACTCTTTTTTACAAATTTCCACCAATGCAGAAGTGCAGAATCAAGCAACGGTGGTTTCTACATATATTGTTTATTGCACACAGCCTGTCACAAAAATATTCGATCAACGCAATAAATAGATTTGACTGTAGAATTCTGTATTTCAAATAAATATACAAAGGATAGAAAGGATACAAAGGTCTGTTATGCTGTGCTACAACATAGTTTCTAAGTGACTACAATACAAAAAGATTTTATATTTTCTGCTTGTGTAGATAATAAAAGAGAAACGAAAGAATAGCGAATTCTTGTGGTCAAACATGATCGAACACGATATAAAATTAAGCGCATAAAACTAAAATCATATTTTTTAATTTCTCTAATAAATGTTGTGGCATATTAACAACAATTATTTTCAAGTAATCAATATTGTTGCATTATAGTTTTTCTATAGAATATTCCTTAATACTTCCTATAAATTTTGAATAATTTCACACACTTTTTTCCAAACATTCGGCACGTACGATTTACAGCTTCTAACAATCATAAATTCAGATCCTCAAGGATTATTCTCACAAAATACTAGGTCGCTTTCACATTGTTTAAGTCTTACTTATTGGCTTATTGCCGTGAATTGGTAATGAAAATTGGCCAGTCTGTCGTTGGCACTCCAACTCATTCTTAACTATACATATACTTTCGCCGCGGCAGCTCAGCTATTATCGCTGAAGTACTGGCATTTAGATCATCTTCCTGTAATTAGTATCGATTAGATGAGCCCACTTTCTTCCGTTTTCTACCATCTTTCGTTGTTTTTCAACCAATTTCATATCCCTTTCCCTTTCCAGCTATAATGATGATGATGGTGATGATAATGATGATGATAACACAGTGGAACCTCGGTAACTCCAATCTCAAGGGAAGCGCTATAATCTCCTAGAGTGGAGATTGTAACTCATTGAATTTTTCGACTACACATCGAAAGCTTTTATTTGTATATCATGATTACATTGGCAAAATTTGGATCCAATATAAAAAGATATACAGAATAGTGGTATATAATAGCATAATAAGCAGTACTAATAGTATACGAATAGTCACCTCATCAGGCGTATAATGATGGTGCTATTGGATACTAAGAAGGAAATGGCGAGAATTGCGAGCTCTTGAATAAGATGGCTGTATGTGCATTTGATGCTTTAAGTTGATGATAAAACAATTGCAAAGGATTTGAGTACGTGGCTCTTTGTTTTTGAAAAATTAATCGAGAAATTTTGTTCCTGATGCAGCAATTTCTTTGGTTTTACGCGTCTCTATTACAATTTCCATCTGCAAAAATGTAAAAATATGCCGCAGCACTGTAACACGTTGACTGCCACGCGTGTTTTCAAAGAAATCTCCGTCAGGCCACGCGTGCAGCAGTACCAAGCGTTCTCTGCTAAGTACTCCCATCGATATTTTAGTAATGCGAGTCGCTCAAGTGATGGTCTCAAGAATGATTTCTCGTTTCGTTTGTTCGCAATATTAAAATCACTAGCTGTTGTTGAATGTAACGAAGGAAAGTGTGGTATAGATTATTCCGACCAAGTGGTTTCTTATGCCACCACAATTAGAAAAAGAATCAAATGGTATAGAAATCTTGGCGTCCAACTCCTTCTGCGAATTTCTGTTGAAAACGCTTTGACGGTTTACAAAATTGTAACAAGGAAGGATATAAATATTAGAATATTTAGAGAGTTATTAGCTGCACAATTATTAGGGTTGTCTGAAAATACAAAAAATCCTTGTCTTCGACGGAGTCAGCATAATATCGCCGTTCGGAAAAATGATTCCGGAAGAAGCATTAGACGCGCATACAAATAAAATATGTTGTGCAAATAAAAGATGTCGAATGGACCGAACAAAGACACAAAAGAATTTGAAGAAAACAACAACTTATTGTCCAAATTGTGCCGACCAACCTCAGCTATGTATAGGATGCTTTAAAGCTTTACATTCTAAATAATTTTTTTAATAAACCATTTTCGTATTACTTTTATGACAATTCAACAGTTTTATTATTATGGAATGTCTTTTCAAATACCTACGACGATTCTTCGCAAGTAGTGAAATAAGCGACACCCGAATATGGGTTACGCGGCCAGACCAGAAACTTTGTTGACACCCGAATACGGGTGTCGTGGCAATCAACGTGATAACAAATAAAAATAATCGAAAATTTATCAAAATAAATCGTAAAAATAAAAAAAGACATAATATTAATATTAGAAGAATTTATAAAGTTGGATATAGACAAACTCATCAAGTTCTCCAGAACAAATCATTATACACTCAAATACTTACGGGGCTGTTTAAATCTAGATCAACCTAATTTATCAGATACACATACTGTAAACTCATTCGAGATTGCGCAGTCATTGTCATCTCTTTGTAAGGTCTATTAATATTATAAACGATTGCATGTTTACATATTTTTGTAATCTTTGCAAAATATATATTTGCACTGAATATCTTGTAGCTTGTGTACACATTTTCATAATCGTTAAAAATTTTATCACTATAATCGTGGCAGTTGCGTGTCAGCAGCGCTGATGAAATTTTGAAATGTTTCCTACAATACACGTAACATGTTCGTAAAAAGAGTATAAATATTTTCGCGTGTTACTGTATATATTCCATTAATTTTATATATTCTATTACATCTCCAGTTTCTTCTTTAACGTATTCCATTAGATTACCCAAATAGGACTCACATTTTTAGATGAAATCCGAACCAGTAAAAGTGCGTTGAAATAAGCACAATATAGTCAGAAATAAATCGAGTTACGGAAATGCATGTAATAATTAATTAGTCATCTTTTTCAAAATATTGATCTTACTTGAATGCTTTTTTAAACTTTAAAATGTTTCTTACAACACGGCTCATAATTATACAAATAAACAATACGTGTATAATCAAAATAGATTTATAAATATTATCGATATACAAATATTATTATATAATTACCAAAAATATGTATCGTATATTACACATTAGTATACGCTAGTGCCTGATGTACCTACACAATTATTTATATTTATATCATTACACCACTGTTTTATATTTAAAAATGTAAAACGTAAAGAATATTCGATATTAGAAGCTAAAATGATTAATTCTAAATTTGAAATGGATAGAAATATTTATGAATTATGTATGTAAAACGAGAAAACCGAAAGTTAGATTTTGCCATAAAGATAACTTATTGTTAGTGTAAAGTTAAATTTTGAACAATAGTACGTATATTCGAGCTAAAGGAAGTTGTTTATCGTAAAAATGTTTTCGAAAACTAATTTACGACTTCTGTTACGTTATAAAACATTCATAAAAGACTAACACAATTGCGACCAACTTGTCCAATTGATTCTTTCTAGTTTATACTTTACACTTTACACAGTAGAATATACACTACAAATCATAACTGCACCTTTGTGACTGTCATGTGCGCTAGCCCGATATCCAATACTGAAAATTCAAAACAATAAAATAGCAATACACGTACATATCTCGGGGGAAATGAATGCCATTCAGTTTTATTTTCTTTTAAACAATGTTATTAAAATCGTATACCTTTACCTTTCTGAAAGTTACATGGTATATTTTTTATACTTCCTACAAACAAAAAGATGTTAATAATAAGTGAAAGAAAAGAAAAAGAAGGTCAAATTTCTACAGCGAACGGCATTCTTTTATTTCTCAACAATAAACACTATTCTTGACGTACATGTATTGTGTGAAATTCTCTACAACACACAAGATACGGTAATGGTGGAAAATGAGCATAATTGAAGGCTATGGGTATTCGAGAACTCTTACACACATGTTGCATAAATTGAAAATTGATGGAAAAGATATAAGTATGTAGAAAAACAAATTGATAATAAAAAGACGTTAGTAAAGCTGTAAGTCAATAGTATACGATCCTTTTGTTTGCAAAGTGCATGCTCAGTTGACTCTCACTACACGTTCTGCGTTAGATGGGACCTATAGCGCAAGAACTAAAACACATTTGTTCTACACTAATTCTACATAGAAATAACTGTCACGCAATACGTCAAATTCTCCTTATCATACAAAAGATAATGCGAAACTATGATTTTCGGGTCAATTCAAAAACTTGAACATTTGTCGATATGTCGCGAATAAGACAATTAATGAACAGGAAGTAAATTAGTTACATACAAATATGTACTGATCCTGTTTGTTTGCCTTGTATATTTCGGACAGTAATATGCTTTTGCATCTCTAAAATTTACTCGCATACATATTCGTACAGTGGCGTGAATAATTACAAATTGAACCCTATTTTTTGATTTTTTTTTATAAAAAAAGGAGGATACAAGAAACAAAAATGTTCTTCTTTTAAAGTCCGGGGAAAATTAAAATTCCCTTTAAAATTGTGTTTTTAGGTGTGAAAAAATAAATTCAATGTTAATTTCCTTACTTTTTCATTCAATATTTACAGGATTTTTCATTATATTTGATTACTTTTATTATCTGTTTTATTAACCTGCACTATCCACTGACGTATAAAAGTTTTATTTTGAATATTCAACCACGCGGATTTTATTCCTTCTTCAAGTTCAGCGACGTTTTCCGCCGGTGGCCTTCCAGTGATCGTAAACTTTTCTCGATTCTCGATCGGATTCAGATCAGAACGTAATGCTGACCATGGTAAAATAATTCTATTCCAAAATGCTGAAACCACTTTTTCCTAAGAAAAAGTGAAAACTGCATGAATAGCAGCATTGTCTTGTTGAAAAATTGTTCTTCTGTCTTCCATTTCACGTTATGATAGGCAATAATTCGTCATCTCACGTCTCTTGATATCCCATAGCGTTCAATGTATCCTTTACAGGAACAATTTCACTTAACATATCCAGATACGATCAGCGGTTTCTTGCAAATATTGAGCGAATAATGCAGAAAATGTGTGTGAGCTTATAATTATTCGTAGCACTGTACACGCGTAGAGTCTCTTTAAGCAATTTTATAATCGTGTTATAAGAGTATCGCGTTACGATACGGAAATCGTATAACGCGGAACGTATTTGCCCCGTTATAGGGCATCTAATATTGAACGTACGTAGGATAAATTGCATGTAATATAACGAAACCAAATAATCTGACTTTTATTCAAGCGGCTTGCAACGCATCTCAACGAAGCTATTGGATTTTGGTTTATGATAAGCAGTAATAGTGAATTTACGCAGACCTCGCCGACCATGGAACGCTCAATCAAACGAAACCTATAAAAGCGCAAAAATAAAAAAATTTTTAACGAGATTTAAAATGATTAAAAAATTATTACCTTCTAAGACGATATTGCGATAAAATGTAATTTTATTTAGAACTTATTATTGCGACTGCTCACGTTCGTACAAAATGCACAATAACCGTGCAAAATGTAATATAAATGTATAAAAACTACTGTATTCCTTCCATTAAAATGACGAAATTCTGTTAAACTAAATTTCGAGAATCTATTTTTTGAATCTTAAACTGCTGCAAAATTTTCTTGCTCATTCAGAAATGAGTGAAAAACATAAAGCAGGATAGTTAAGGATAAGGCATCGTGTGATTCTAAGTTACAAACTCTTTTTGGCATAAAATTATTCCCGCTTCCCCCTCAACAAAGATGATCTCTTGTACCAAACCTTTCCATTATCACATCTTCACATATGTACGCACTTAGGAAAAATTTCATGATAACGTTTCTTTCGTTACAACAGATGTGTAACAGCACGATTCATATGCAAATATAACAAAACATTCTCGAAACTCGAAGATTAGAATATTCGAATATAGAGGTATCGCGAATATAAAGCTCATTCCCTAAGGAAATAAAAACTTTTTCGACATCAGTGAAATACAAAATTGTCCTTACGCGTTCTTTTCCCTAATGCGATTTTGTATCCTGAAGCTCAAACCCTGAACCGCTGATAAAAGCTGCGAAACTAAATGTTGAATAAATTAGTTTCAAATTGATGTCTTGTAATATTTATTAATAATTTAGAGATATTCTTCTTCTGTGAAAGATAAATAATGCGACGGCTAGAATTTTTAAAGCAAATCAATCTTTTTCAAAAGCTATAAACTATATTTTCAACCTATGATGTCAGTTGAGCTATAATTTTTTATACTACGCGGTTGCAAACATTTAATTCAAAACGAAAATGTGCTTTTTATTATGTTCAACGAGAAAACTAAATATAGGAATTTATAACATCTATGGTACGTACAACACTAATTTTACACAAAATGTTTTTAAAAATAGCTATTTGGATGAAAAGAAAAAGAGAACGATATATCGAAGCTTAATAATTTAAGAATTTTTCAACTATTTTATTATTTCAATTTTATAATAATTTTAAATGAGTAGTTTCAAATATTTATAAACGCACGCGAGCCATTGCAATTTCATTGTCCAATTCTTTGTATTATTTCTATCCTCTAAAACATGTATTTTGCTTCCAAGATTGATAAAAAACTCGATCAAAGAAAAGCGTTTTCAGAAGAAACTCTAAGCCTACATCTCATAAGTAAAGAAATAACAGTGTTTTATGCAAACCCTGTGACAAATGTTCCAACCTGTTAATACGAATAAATATTTTCCAACGCTTCCGTCTGTCTACCCAAGATATCCTTTTCATTACGATTTCTATAATAGGAATTAGATCAGTAACACTAATAAAATGAAATGTTTGCTGCTACGAATCTTTAAAAAATACTTCATGTCTAGAATGTAGATTTCAATTTATGTGTGGGAACAGTCACTCGATTCAATTTATTCTGCAATACTTTGATAACTCTTGATAACTCTAAGCGTAACTCTTCCAACGATATTTAACACGTTCGTCGTCCAGCGTGATTCGGCTAAGTTTCCTGCGGGGCCAAAATCCGATCGCCGGTACGCAAAACGTAAATAGAGCGACAAGTAGGAATTCATCGTTTATCGCCTTCGATTCATTGTAAAGAAAATATTATTTAATTCTGAAATGGAGAAAGCGATAAGCTTCCCAGCTAGAGTATTCCGAGGGATCTCATGGCAGATATCTCGGATCCTTCGTTTAGTCTAGAAGCATACTTGTGAGGCGTACATCAGTGATTTTTTCATCTTGAAAATGTTCAGTAAACAGCGTGAAAATATATTTGAAAGTGAGGAGAGTAGCGACGACGGAGTCTACAACTATTGTTCAAAGTGCCCAAAATCACGTCAAATGTGTTTGGAATGTTTTAACGAATACCATGCGATATAGAATTGTGTAATATATTATACAGAATATAAATTAATAAAAAGTATAATGTGTTTTTAATATTTTTATGTTGTATATCGTATATTTAATTAACTCGAACAAGAAGAGCGTCACTATATTTTGGTGACGGGACCCTCACGAAAGTATACATGTCACATAGGTATGTGCGACATGGCGACGAACGTGTTAAAGAAAATAAAAGTATCCAACTATAGATGGATATCAACAGACGAATGCGTTTCGTGCAAGTTGTATTCCTTCCCTCTTCTTTCAAAGGCTTCTTTGACTTTCGTCGATCGCATAGGTAATCATGCAGACGTGTATCAAGATACAAATTGCACGTTTGCACACAAACAAAGACATATAAAATGACATAAAAATATTTTGTTTAGCTTTGTGTTTGTGTGCGTTTATTATTAGCTCAAAGTTCCATCAAATTTGGAAATAGAGATAGTTCTTCAAATAGTTTATTAGTATGGCAAAGCACTCTTATCGTGTGAAACTTTACGCCACTGTACTTTAAAATTGCAGAAATGAAGCAAATACTTCTTTGAACTACGCGACAAATGACATCAAAAGTGCGCAATGTCGATGATGAAATGCGACTTTTGTAAACACTTTTCGATTTTTTGAATAATAAGATGAGATTCTAGTTGTCAGGAGGGAAGCTCACAATATGACGAAATCCATCGATTTTTTATCGAATGTAAATTAATTTGTTCTGTATATAAAAACAACCATTGTCACAAAATCCACAACTCTGTGATTTAATTGAACATAGTTTCTCTGCAATACAAATAATTACGTAATATGTATGGCGAATATTTGATTAAAAAATGTCAAAATACGTATATCAAACGAAGAAATTCAAGATATTGGAGCATTCTCTTGCTTTCCTGGAAAAAGACAAACGTGGACGTGTTATGAGGAATTTGAATCGTCTCTTACCTTTGTCAGATTCTGCCAGTTGTTAGGTACCGCAACTTCTTCCTTTCTTGAATTAATCGATGTTACTTGCCGCCAAACATAACACGAAAGAACGCGAACAGAAGAAAAGAAGGGACCAGGAAAACGAAGCGAAGCCGCGGAAGTTCTCCACGTGACTGATGGAACTAGGTGTACGTCGCCGACGAGGAAGCTAAACAGAATACCAACCAATGCGCAAGTCCTATCCTCTCCAATGATATAGATATCTACGCTACCTTACACTCGCCAAACACCCCCGTTCTGTGTTTGCCTCTTTCGTTCGACTTGAACTTTCAAACTGCGTTACAAAAATACAAGAGGATAAGTGCACCCACGGTAAGGTTGCACATTTTCAATTTGAAACGAAAATAACGAGTAAAGAAGTGAAATAGTTAATATTTATTTAAAATAAAATAGCAAACGAGTTCATTCGAAAATAAAGTTCTTGCAAATAAACAAACTCTTACGTGAGAAATAAATTATTTCTAAAATAGATTCTCTCAGATAATATTCAGATAATTATCTTTAACGCTTAACACGTTGACGCCGATATTCATGGTTTTCTCCGTGGGGCGGCGGTGGGTCACATTAGACTGTTCGACACGACCGCAATTTTTCAACTTTGACCTCAATTTATAGCAAAATTACAAAAGCTATACGATTCTTATTGGATTCAATAAATTCCGTAGACTTCAAGTAATACATTGATATACAATAGTTTGTCAATATCAATTTGCATATATCTATAAATTTTATGTAAAGCTGACGGGACCAGCTTTGGCCCTAATTTTGTACTCTTTTCGATTTTTCTCAAAAAGTAGACGTCTGACGCGAATTCTGACCGTCGCGCGCAATTCTGTGAACATTTTTCTATATGAAACGTTCATAGCGCGAATCAACAAATTTTTCAATTCCGTACAGGAAAAAAGAATAGTCATGCATGTCCGTCGGATAACAACGGCGCGCGTAACGAACATGCACGACGAAAGTCGTGTTACGTTACGTAAAATGGACTGACAAAAGGCCAGTAAGTATGCTAGCTACTTCCAAAAATCATAGGTGCGTTATTGTTCAGGGGAAAAATAATAAATTAAAGCCAAACACTGTTTTTTTTTTATAACGATGCTAAAAAGGGGGTTGATCTATTCGATCAGATGTCATCCTATTATAGTTGTTTGCGCAGAACCATAAAATGGTATAAAAAAATTATATTGGAATTAATATGAGGGATATGCCTCGTAAATGCGTGGTATGTACGTAAAAAATGGGGTACTAAAAGTATAAAAATTTTCAAATATCGCGAAGAAATTATTTATCACCTTTCAAATATAGTGAATCCCCACAGAGAAGAAATGCCAGTGAAAATGAAGTACTGCCGAAAAAACGATCGCATTTTCTGCAGTCGTACCAAGGGCCCGCGAGCAAAATGAAACGGCGATGTAAACAAAGTTGTAAACGCATTTCTAGAATAAAAAGTAGAGAGTGTGCCGCGAAAGGACGAAAACAGTAACAACATATTGTGATCGTTGTAAGAGCCAGCCGGCACTCTGCCTAACTTGTTTGAAAAAATTGCACGAAGAAAGGAAATAATTATGTTAAGTTTATAATATTGGATTGTTATGTTTCTACTATTGTATGTCTGCTTATAATGTTGAGATAAAATAATATAAACCTATTTTATACTACCTATTTTGTGATATATATGTGTGACCCACCGCCGCCTCTCGGGGCAGACACGTCTGACCCACTCGGTGGGTTGTGCCGGCGTCAACGTGTTAAGAGAAATACCATTCAAAGGTATTCGGACATTTGCTTATTTTTGACAAGACATTTCAGGTGCGAAACTAAGATTAAATTAACCTGCAATGATTTTGTTCGTATAACAATATATTATAACCCGATTAAATTGATTCGCGCAAGTCAATATTAATAATAAAACTGGCGTTTTTAGTTGTCATACTTTATACAATTTTTATTTTATTTCTTGATAAAGTCTTTATCTTTATATTTTTTAATTTTTTAAATATAAAACAGTCATGTATTATACATAGTGAGGTAGATAAAGTGTTACAAGCTACTGCTGATATCAATTTAAAATTTTAAACTGTTAAATTGCAGAGGGGCTATCAATTTAGGGTGTATGATATCGTGGGGTGAATTTTTGAGGGTGAAAAGGGTGCTATCTCCATTTTGTAAGAATAGGACGGCATATCAATTTTTCTATATTCCGACAAATGTTATCGAACCTAACAATTTTTACCTAAAACATCTTTTTTATTTTGCATAGCTAAAGAATTATAGCGCAAATTACTCTACGAAATGGCAGCTCCACGAAGATGCCAAAGATATGAAAAGAAATGTATTCTACTTTGAAAATAATTTTTCAAATAGGTCAGCTGATTTAACACCACTTAATTTTTTATGGGGCTACGTAAAGAAAAAAGTGATGGCAACGTCACCAACTACGAAGGGGACTATGAAAAGAAAGATTCACACCGTCTATAAATCCGTAACAATGTCATCATGTTCGTACAGTTATTTTCACAAGAATAAATGCATATTCGAAAGATAATGGACAACTCTTTGATGACATAAATTTCATAGTAAAATACATTTGTTTTGATATTTTTCGACACCTTCACGGAGTCCACTTTCTTTATTATTTTCCCCTTAACTATGCAAAATAAAAAAAAAAAAAAAGAATAACGAAATAAAAAAAGTAAAACTTGTTAGCTTTGCTTTTGGTGACAAATATAGCGCAAACAAGTCATTTTGCGCTACAATATACGCGTAATTTTGTAAAATAATATTCAAGTATTCAAATTATCTTACGTCTGCCGATACTGAAGATATATAGATAATTAAAAGCGCGTTAAGCTCCGCTTCTAGTGACAAATGCAGCGTATATAGGTCGTCTCCTCTTAGATCTCGTGTGTATTTTGCAAAAAAATGATTTAAATACTCAAATTAACTTATCTCCATTGCTACTACAGATATGAAGACAATTAAGGGCGAACATCTGTCCAAATATCGAATAAATGATACGCCTGCTACTAGTAAATTAATATATATTAATATTAATAGCATTCTGGAAAAATAGGGGTGGCACCGTTTCCGACCGTAAGAAACTGGCGCACACAATATCTTACACTCTAAAATGTTAGCCCCTCGTTACCATTTTGCCCATTATATTTATCATTATTTATCATTTAACCCACCATTTTACAGCTGAAAATTTCAGTGTTGATAGCAGTGGCTTTGCGGAAGACAGCTTGTAACATTTTATCAGCCACGCCCTGTACATGCTGGAAATATGTATACATAAAATATATATACTGAAAGTCGTGAAAGACTGCATTTTTGGCATTTGTATCCGTTTGTAGTTTATGGTGGCGTCAACAGATTTCGATGAAATTTTCTGCGTTTACATAACTGGCACAAATCCTTAAAATGTGTTGTTTAAATTTCCATTACCAGTGTAGATAAAAAAATTATAAATCATGATCATTGTTTTTCTTTTCGCTATTCCGATTAAGGGGGAAAATTTTTTTTATATTTCCAAAGTTTAGACATTCGAGAGTATGTCCTCGAAGGGATTTTTCAAAATTCCAACTATTTGCCGAGTTACAGCGATTTTGGCGACGCGGCAACTAAACTGGTCCGACCGGAACAAATCGAACAAAAAGCAAAGAGTCGCGGCTGATGCCACTATCGATGAATTTGTCCACGAAAATCCTCCTCTAAGCGACGATGTATTGAAAGTTATAAAGCCAGTTTATGAAAGTTTGTCTGCAAATACCTTGTTAGAACGACGTTTGGGTTCTGAAACACAGAATAATAACGAATCGTTAAATTCTTTGATATGGACTTTTGCTCCGAAACACGTTCATGCATGAACGCGGACCATTGAAATTGCTACTTTTCTCGCTGTTAGTATATTTGATGAAGCTTTTATACCCACTTTAAAAATACTGAACGTTATGGGAATCACGATTGGCCGAGTAGCCCACGCGTTCGCTGTCAAACGGGACGAAACTCGGATCGAACGCTCTGAAATCCGAGCTTCGGATGCTTCAAAGGAAGCCAGGACTGCTCGTCTACACGAAAGAACTTCAGAGAATGAACATTTTGAAGTGGATGAAGGTGCATTGTATGGAGCGGGAATCGCCGATTGAAAATATCCAAGTATACCGTACCATTATGTGAGTAAAACTGCGTGAAACTTTACTCAAAACTTTAAACGCGTTTTTCTCGGAACTACTTTTGTCAAGCTGACGTGCATGATATCTCAAGTTCTACTGAACCGATTTATTTGAAATTTTGCGCGAACCTTCTCTATACATCCCTCTGTCGTTTAGCAGATTAAAGTCAACAATTTTAATTTTTGACTATTTTTTTTTTAATTTGGAACTGTTAAAACAAGCGTGAAAAAAATTTTTTCCAAACGGCCGTCATTTTGTGAAAAAAATTTTTTTTGACTTCTCCGATGTAGGTACGATAGCGACATTTTTACTAATTAAGATTCCGTTGGATTTTTTGTTTCAGATGATCAGAAGGGTTGGAACCACGCCAGGACTGCCACTTTTTTTAACTGCCCACTTTATCAGCCAATAACTTTTCGAGTTTTGAATTTTAAAAATTTTTTATGTATTCTTAAAATATAAATAAACGCATGATAATTATGATATGACAATTATTATATTAATTAACGAATATGATAAAAAATGGATAGTAAAAATATTCTTTGCTTTTTTTTACAGAGCTCGAAAAAAACGCCCGAAATTCGTGCCTCTAGACTAGAATACCCCCTTAATTGCAATTCTTTCAAAAAAATTTTTTTGAGTCATCTAATAAACAAATCCTACTAACTTCTCAAAACGACTCAAGTCGTTTGGTCCAATATTAAAAAAGTAATTCTTCTTTAAAAGGCGCAAAAATACTTTCTTCAACCACTGCATATATATAGATATATAGCTAATAATAATAATGTATGTTTCCTATTACTATAACGTTTAAGAAAACGTATCTCGAAGCTCGTCTTTGAGACAATTTCACCGAAATTGTACATGTCAAATAAAATAACAAACATTAAGGGGCTGTGCAACTATGTCGGCTTCAAAATGTCGAAATTCTTTTTTTCTGCGTCTTTTAAAGTTCGATATGTGTAGAATACCATGGTAGAAGGGTGTTTTGAAATTTTTAACAATGACAAAGTTATAATACCGAATACGACAGCATTCTTTTATTTTAGCGAAAGCTTTACTTTACACTTTAAACGCGTTTTTCGAAACTATGCTTTTCGATCTTGCACCCTGCAGATCCCCAAACTTTTCATCCGATGAACTTGATATTTTTACTGCGTAACATTATCAGTTGAATTTTTATAAACGTTCAAATTTGATTTTGTTCAGGCAAAAAATAAAATTTTGTTCTTAACAAACCGCGACTTTCTTACTTTTCAAAATTATAGAAAAATCACACGCTGCATTAGAGACAATCTATTTTTGTATAAGTTTGCACAACATTTTTTACTTTTTACAATCCAGTCACTTTAGCCGCTGGATGTACGCAAACAATGTTCCGCTGGATATGGAGTCAGATAATGTTATGCCACTGTGCCATTTTGTAATTTTGCGTAATAAAAAAAAATATAAACATAGAGTTAAGATGTCGCTTAAAGATTCTTATAAAAATCTTGATCCTTTGCCAAATACTTGAAAGCGAAAAAAATGTTAGATTTACCCTACTTTTTTTAAGCTTCCAAGATTGTATACCCCTTTACTAACATTTATTTTTTAAACATACTATTATTTACATAATGTTATTTAAAATAAAGTAACATGGCAAGTAGCAAATAAACTAAAACTTATTATTCTATTAAGATACAAAAGGTGCTTCGAATTAATAAATATCATACACCGCTAAAATCCACTATACTTTTGATCTGTAATTTCAAAAATACCATAATATTAATACCATAGCACTAAAATACTAGCCTATAAAATACTTGTATCTCAACAGGAGGACACAGGAATTTTTCGAAATATGCCTTTTTGGCAAAAATATTTTGTTATGAAAATGTCTATAAAAAATACTTTCAACCAATCGAAAAATCTCTATGTACTTCGGTAGCTTTTTTCATGTAGGAAATGAACATTTTTGATAGTTTGTTCATGCGAGTTCGGAAATACGTGGAAAACCGATTTACAGCTCAATTTCAGGAAACTCACTGTGCAGCTACTTCCACGTCGCTATTTTGTTGAAAATAAATAAAAAGGTACCTTTTTCTATATGTTAACATTTATATGATAAATCGCGTAAAAATATTTTCTATTGAATTATTTAAAAGAAAAAAGTTGCTAGGAAAATTTACCGATTTTCGTACGTCCAAAATGCTAAGCATCCTTAATATAGATTTCTTAAAGTTGTATTAATATTACTAAAAAACGACGTACTGGAATTCGATATCGATTTATATTCACTTTGGTACACAATCCGCGATCTTATATTAAAATTGTTGATAAAATTCCAACGGTGTTATATTCTGGTAACTTCAAAACCCTTTTTGCTTCTTATAAATGAAAATCTAGCGGCAACCATACGAAGAGAATAAAATTACAATATCCATTTTCGTCAATTTTTGAGGTTCTTCTGTCAGTTGGTAGTTGCAAAGAAGTATTTTAATACGAATGTATCCAGTTTTGAGAGGAAGTTATCTGATAGCAGCCACAAGCAGATACGTCAATGCGTCAATGCGGGCATGGTCCGATATAGGCAAAACGAAAGAATATTTCGTATAATAGGTTTTTAAAATAAATGTGTGGGAAGAAAAATGGAGAACTATTCGAAGTTGATGTATTGGAAAAATGTGATCTTTAATCTGAAATTCAAATTAGCTTTAAAAGTACGAGATATATATGTATTACGAAAACTCATGGTGCATTAAAAATTATATATAAATTTTACGAAATTTTTTGCTCGAGATATTTTCCTAACTAATAATTTAGAACTGTATTGCTAACATAAAACTGTGCATGTACTGTTTGAAAAATAATGATCGTATTCGTTAGTAGCTGACTACTAAAACCTAAACATTGACCACTTGATTCTTTTTCTTCTTAACCACTTATTTCCACTCGCCTGAGTAGAAAATTACTTGGGTCAAACTAAGAAATGCTTAGGCCCTAGCTAAGAACTATGTAATACAATTTCTATTTTATTAGTCGTTAATTTATTTATTTATCTGTTACATATGTGTCAAAAGGATTAAAATGATAAGTATAGGAAATTACTATGAAAGAAGTGTATTAATATAACCAAATATTTTGTTTCGTATTTCAAAAATTACATGTCCGTTTATTAAATAAATCAATAATGAAATGTAAAAAAGCCACTTTCTCTTCGATTTCAATGATTTTGAAATATATTGCGAAGCTCTACATTTTGAATAATTATTTCCTGCGCACATAAACGGCAGTCAGCTTTAGTTCCCGAGATACAGTAGCGGACAAAAGTTTAAGACGAAATGGAAGAAATAAATAATTGATTTACTTTCCATAAAAAAATATAAATACAGTGTTCTACTTTTGGTATTAACAAATTAGACATTTGTTTGTACGCTTACAAAAAAATTTCAATTTGACATTTTGCTCGGTAGTTAAGTTATAAAAAAAAGGAACAAAATCTGTATGTTTCGTCGCTCAAAAGTTTGACTACACAAAAAATATTAACTTTTGGTAAGAAAATATACACAATTTTTTATCAATATCCGTTATTTCTTATCACTTCGGTACATTTTCTTGGCATAGAATCTATTAACTTTTTACATTGATCTACCGTAATATTACTTCAAGCTGTTTCAATTGTAGAGTAAAGCTCATGAATTTTTCCGTTTATAACATTGTACTGACTTTTTATGATGCTCCACAGATTCTCGATTAATTTAATGTCTGGTGATTGCGACGGCCACGGCAGCACGGTAATATTTTCTCCTTCAAAACACTGTTTCACAACCCGAGCCGTGTGCTTCGGATTGTTATCATTTTGAAAAATAAAATCACAGCTTATATCGTTGCGTGCAAAAGGCAACATTGTGTACTTGAGTATGTCCATGTATCGAAAACGGTCCATAATTCCATTGATACGACATATCGGACCAGGGCCGCCTCGAGAAAAACACGCCCACACCATAACGTTCCCACCACCGTGTTTAATAGTTTTTAAAACGCACTGTATTTTCGAACTTTCGTCAATTCGACGTCTAACATGCCGTATCCCGTGAGAAGAGATGCAATTGAATTTCGATTCGTTCGAAAACAATACCTTTTGCCAATCTTCGCTTGTCCTACGCTTATGAGCTTTAGCAAATGCAAGTCGCCTTTTTCGATTCCTAGAACTCAGCAGTTGTTTCTTTTGGGATTTTCGTCCTCTTAAGTTAAAGTTCTCTAATCTTCCCCCAACAGTTCTAGCACTAACTTGTGTATCGTTTTTGCAGTTTATCTCCGCAGCAATATTATTTGCACTACGAGAACGATCCTTTTCGCTCGATCGATGAATCCGGCGATCCATTTTCGACGTTGTTTTCCGTGGTCTTCCGTTATTCGGTTGATCGCAATTCACGCCTGCCTTTAAAAATTTATACCAAGCTTGCTTACAAGCCGTTTCTGATCTGTTCGCTATATTTGCTATTTCGGTGAAGGCTTGCTTCACTTTGCTTTCGCAACCTTACGATTTGTTCCCTTTCGTTTTCAAGTAAACTCTTTGATTTACCCATAGCCTGTTCCTACTTAAATGAATTTTAAGCAGTAAAAGGTACACCAAACAATGATTTTGACATTGCAGAATCAAAATGTTCCAAAACTGTACTCACACTCGCGTTTTACACGGATCGTCTTAAACTGATTTCCATCGTTTACAAGTGCTAAGCGGTAACTAACTACATTGTTTGTTTCAAACATACAGCTATGTTATTCGAAAGAGACAAACCGAATAGAAGAACAGTATGCGTATAAGATGTTTGTAATGCGGTTTATAAATCATCGTCTTGAACTTTTGTCCGCCACTGTACTGGTAAAAGCTTGGTAGACATTAAATGCTGCCGATGTGTGTGTATCCGTGACACACTCGCAAGCATAACCAGCACGTTCGTCGCTTCGTTCGCAGCTTGGCGATCTGTTATCATCCATCAACCATCGATCTCCTTATCTAAATATTATGCTTTTCGAATCTAAATAAACAGTTTCTACGAAAATCTCGTTCACAACTGCACATGCAAGTGTTCCGACTGGTGACGCAATGCAAAGTAAATAATACATGAATAATATACATTTTATGATTTTGTATATTTGTTACTGTCGCTACTAACAGTCTCGTGTGTGCATAATTGCGACAACATTTGTCATCATTCATTATTACATTTGTAATTATTTTTACAATTAATCTGTTACCATTTCACACAAGCGTTGGCCGAATTGACAAAGATAACTCAAACCCAAATCCAAAACATTGATGATATTTATTTTTCATTGGCTGATAACAAATATTTTTTGCAGAATGTAATGGATTGAGTCTTCGTCAGAAGGATCGGCGGTATGATTTATTATTACTTAGTCCGTGCCTTTCGGCTTTGTGCGAGTTTTCGGTTTTACATCTTTTTTACCTAATCACGCTTTTTACATTTTCTCATTTTTATGGCGTTATCACCTTAAAGATCGGCGGTATACTCAAGCTAGCTCAACTCTCATTTATACATATATACTATAAACATGGGATAAGAATTAGTTTCGGGTTGCCTTTTATTTTATGCAGCCAGTAATTAATACTGACGCATACGGTGCCACTGTAATGGTACCGACAATTTTTTGACAATATCTCGAAAACTGTGAGTCCGGTGGTTACATGTATAGGAAAAAATTGTTCAGAATCATATCTGCAACAAAATATTCAAACATCATCGAAATCATTGAGGAGGGCAAAGTTACCATAATTACCGTTGGTTGACGGAGAACACAAAAACGATCGTGATGCTGCGATGTATCAGATAAATCATTGTAAAGTTTATTAAAAAATCGAGAAATGAATCAACACATAGTGTAAAATTTAGTATACACATGTATAGTTAATTGTAATATTAGATTCCAAGTAAATTGCAGGCGAAAACTTAATAAGGCATAAAATTAATTTTAGACAATAAAACATCTTCTTAATTTTCAAAAATGTTTTAGTTGGAAAATTTTGCAGTAAAATTTGACTTGTAGTATTCTAATTGCAAAAAGAAGGTTTTGCATTTAAAAAATTACTGTTTAACAAACTTATACTTTTATTCATAGAATCGAATGAAAAATGAGTAGTTGTTGGAATTGGGAGATCAAAATAAAAGTTGGAGCGTTAAAACTGGAGTTTTAAACAGTTATATCATAATACGGTTGAATATAGTGCAAAATACGTACACGTTGCGGAAGTATAGAATTCTATACTTCATTTGCTAGATGTCCTATTTTGTAATTTATTTGTAATTCCATAGGAAAATTTAGTTTAGTCAATTCAAACCACTACTATGCTGAATCAATAACGTCGCATGTGATACAAAAATGGTATCGGAGGTCGGATGGCCTCGAAAACGTGGGACACGAAAAAGCACCGAATGTCACGTTTATCCTGTCAGAGCAACTATGGTCGAGTCGACTATAATTGGTCGACTAGACCTGGTCGAGACGTGATACTGATATCAGTGGGTCGTTCAATCACGTCCATTTAGTAGATTGGCGACTCGTGCAGGTACCCGTGATACCTAGCACTGTTTGCTATTGTAAGCGGCGCGTAAAGTGGTCTGTCTCCTACTCCAATTGGTTTTGGGTTTATACGAACACGCTAAAATGCAATTAACTAAATAATAGAATTTTTGTATGGAACGTTCCTTTTATCAGACTTGATCTTAAAGGATATTTAATAAAATACAAATTTATTACAGCTTTGCTACACGCGAGATAGACTTGCGCTACAAATGAGATTTCTTTAATTTTTCTGCTCATTATTAGATGACAAGGTAAAACCAATAACAATTACATTTTTACGCAAAAAATTGCAATAGTTTTGCACGATCTTCGTAACATGTTTACAAAATGTTCTCCGTTTTGTGTGAGACAATAATATCATCTGTTTTCCAACCGAAGAATTTTTTGTTCGCATTTAGAAAGTCGAAAATATTTGTTTTCCTGTGATTTCGCATACATACACACTGACTCGCGAAAATATTCAAGCACTCGTAAAAACAGATTTGAAGTTTTTTAGAAAGTTTAAAGAATTACTTTGCTAGACGATGCGTAAGTTTTTTTTTTAAATTGCAGTTAATCGAAGTTGCATTTTTATTTGAGTATACAGTGGAAATTTATTTAGTTATTTTTGAAGGCGAATTTATACTTCAGATTGATTTTCCTAATAAGTTGCTATGGAAAGATAACTGTGCATTATTTCTCAATGCCGCCTTCAAAAAATGACTCAACACCTTTGTAAATCAAAATCCACACGTTGATATTCCTACGAATCAATAAAGTCAAGATTTCTGAACTCGACGATCTTTATAGGCCATAGTATCAGCTACAATGCTATGATATGAAAAATATATTGTGCTACTTAAAAAAGTCAAGATGACGTTGGCCTTTTATCAAAAGAAACATTTTTTTGCCAATTTTAAATATCGCAATTTACAGCCGACTCAAAGCTGACTAATTTCTGTTAGAAATATTTTTTTCTTACATCATTGGAAGTGCTTCAAAAATGATGTACACCATTTCACAGAACATTCTGTATACGATTTGTCCCGCTGCGTGGCTTGTCCAAATAATCCTGGCATTTCACGCCTATTTTTATTGGTATCCGAGGGTCGTTGCAAAATACCAATAAACTCGAACAAGTTCAGTAGGTTCGGTTGGTTAGTAGCGATTGGTGGGAAACCCTAGTCAAACAGAAAACCTAAAAAGTGGGGTTCATTAGTCGACCAAACACAACTACATTTTCACTAACTTATACTGTTGAAATGCATTGCTTTTACTTTGACAACTAGTTGCACTTACTCGCTGTTTACGTTTGCTTACCACGGTTAGCTTCACTCATAGTTATTTTCTTTATTCCACGTTCACACCGCCTTTGTCGTCATTCTGTTTCTTTACTTGAAAAGTAGAGCAGCCAGCACGTATACAGACTGAAATACCAAGATAATTTTGAGATTATAATAAACTCGTTTGTCGGTAAACCGCAACGAAACTAATCTTCATCTGCATATGGATGCATATGATTCAGGGCCCAATTAGATTATGCGACTAGTATTTTCGCGTGACTTGACTTTGTTGGAGCGGAATACTCTGGTGAAAAACCGAGGTTATAACCGACTCGTGCAATAGCGTAAAGGTAACTTCAAAGTGCAACGGAGACCGAGTTTTCGGTTATTACTGAACTTAGCGGCGTGGATAACAGGGGTGTTTTTAAGTTCGAAATCCGTAAGATCTGAAATGCTCGGGAAGCTTGAGAAGTCGCGAGCGAGAGACAAGAAAACCGGAACGAGTCAGTGGATGACATGGATGAGACGGTGCGTAGACAGCACGTAAGAGATCTGGTCACGAGGCAAAAGGCAGATACCTTTTGCGGTGGTGTACGCCGCGAAAGTTTATCGCGACTACAGTCGCAAGGCAATTGATTCCCTACATAATTAATTGCGACACGACAAAGGCAACGTGCGGCAGGTTGTCGGCTATCTACGAATGAAAAGCTGATTTCGCGATACTTACTGCAACACAAATGGCACGCCACGGAGGAGCAAGAGCCTAGTGACGTGGCGACCCGCATAGCGAAAATCAAAGATGTGGTGCACACGTTGAACCTGCTACACGAGAAAATGCTCGATTATATCGGCGATAACGAAGATCATTACGTTACGGAATGCAACGTGTCAGCTACCGCCACTTCAGAAGCGCCTGGAAATTGTCCCCGAAGAAGGCAAGACAATATCAGATCTAACCTCGTGCCTTATCAATCGAAAAAGCAAGAATTCTAAAGAATTTCAGAAACTGAGTTGCCTTAACGAGGGAAAAATAAACAAGGCAAGTGTTATACATGTCATGAGTATCATCATTGGGCCGCCGAGACAGACAACAGAACGTGGTTCTTGGATTCTGGCGTGAATGATCACATGTCTGGTCCAGGGAAGTGGTTCGTCACGCACCAGAAGTCTAACGAGCCAAGGCGCATTCGCATTGGAGACAGAAACTCTCTGGAAATGCGTGGTTAAGGCTGCATAAACGTGGGATTGTTCGACGGATCATCATGAAAAGAGAATCATTTGGCAGATGTGTTGAAATGAAATCGTCCAGTGACGAATGCAGTTTCACCAAGGATGACCGTATTGTGGCAGAGACAGAGCGTCGAGCCGGGGTGTGTTGTGCGGTTGGAAGATTGCAAAGATTCCCCATTGATTCGCCAACGAAATCCAGAGAGGCATCAGCCAGTAGTTTTAAAGGCTGACACAAGAAGACGGCTCGCTACAACTGTAGACGCGTGAGGCAAATAAATGCACCATGGGAAAGATGCACCGACTCTCACTGCAGTACCACCGAGCTAGAGCGTGTCGGAGAGCTGATCCATGCTGACTTCTCTGAACCAATTCAAGCCAAGAACTTTAAAAAGTTCAAGCTAAAGCCTACGAGCGTAGACTCGTGCGTCTTCGTGAGCGGCACGCCCAGGGACAGGCTAGTCAACCAGTGGACAAGGAGTCAATTCAGCATCTACTCTGAGATTTGCGCAAAGAACTCGAGGTAGCCGATAATAAGGCAGAACTGTTTCTAGTATTGCAGATTCTACGCGAGAAGGGCGGATCCATCGCCTTGCATCAGACAGATGTTCCGTACCGAAAGTGCGAAACCAGTGGCAATACTTGCTGATCGTCACGAGGACACAGGGAGCCATCTCTCGGTAGTCACGAGCGCGGTATAGCTTGTCAACCGCTACTTGCAAAACCTTCAAAAGATTCACTGGACTGCGGTGAAACGGATCCTCAGGTGCCTCGAAGATGCGGTAAACTACGGCCTGTGACTCGGTAATGGCCTGAAGTCCGCAGAGACACCAAACCACCGCGCTCACTGCCGTGGAATACGTAGCTGTGTGCCAGACCACGAAAGAGGTCGTGTGGTTCAGGAGGCTGCTAAGCGAGCATCTGGGCCCCACCGAGATTCTGGAAACTCTGTATATGGGCAACGAGAGTACAATTAAATTGATCAAGCACTCCTTGTGCCATAGAAGAACCAAGCACATGAAAGTCCTCTATCGATATATGGACACGCATACGAGAAGGATATATGCATATTAGATAGGAAATCGACTTCTGGATATGTAATTAGATTGTATGGAAATGTAATTGGATGGAAGTCTAAGAAACAAAGATGTGTGACAAAAGCTTCGACGTATGCAGAGTATGTAGCTCTATCTGAAGCAGTGAGTGAATTAATGTATATTAGAGAAATTATGAAAATCTTCAATGTAAATCTAAACGATAACCCTGTAAAAATTTACGAGGGTAACTCTGGAGTGATAAGTATAGCAAAGTATGGAAATTTTACAAAAAATTCTAAACACATTGAAGTTCATTACCACTACGTTCACGAGTGCTTAGAGGAAAATAAGATAAATATAATTAAAGTAAGTACAGACGAAAATTCTGCGGATATTTTTACGAAGGCACCGTGTAGAGAGAAATTCTACCCTGAATACTACCCTGCACTATATACCCTCAAACAACCCCAACAGCTACCGGACACACTTACCAAATACTTGGCGCACATGATCTTTCAAAAGCACAGACAGACTCTGGGAATCATCCGTTTACAGCGTAAAACGGAAGTGAAAGTGTTGAAATTTACTTTAACATCTAGTTGTATTCGCTCGCTAGTTAGTTAGTTAATTAGTTAGACTTTGTCGACATTCCTTCCTTTTCTTGAAAAGCAGAGCAACGAGCACGCATCTACGTCATAATAAATCACTCGTTTTGTCGCAAATCCATTTTTTCGCCAGTCGACCCCCCGTCAATTCCTTTGTAGCCGTCCTCAGAGTTGAATAGGGAGACCACCAATGCTTATGTGCAAAATTCAGAAAAAAAATGAACACTGAGAATAAGAGCCTCCGATGATCAACGGCTGCACTATCCGCCGATGAGCTCTTAAAGAGAGAAACGATTGAATACACGGTGAGAAAAGAAATGCGTGATAGTTTGAACCTGGCTCGTACCGATGATCACGGCATGGATCATTGCCAGAGTAAACAACATACGCTGCCAGCCATAAGTATTGGGACACTCATTCATATTTAGTATTGTAATTTAGTATTATATTTAATATTCTTCGCTGCTTTCAATTCCACGAATCTATTACTATTATTCTATTTGTATCATATATGCTTTGTAAAGAATCTATTGAAAATGACAACGTAAGTTCGTGCTCGCCATCCATATGTAAATATGACGGATAAACAGTAACTAGGAGATTGTTTCAGATGTGGGCGTTGGACTCGCCAGCGCCTGGGGGCCGCCGGGCTGTCCAGTCGGGGACCCGAACGGCCTTGCACGGCGGTCCCCAGGGGACGGGGCGCGATGTGACATGGCTGTACACCGCGTCAATTGCGGATAGATAATCGAGTGCGCGGGGGCGGGGGGGGGTTGTGTATCGCCACAGCGGTTCCCGGGCACCTCTCGATCGCAAGAGGAACGATCATCGCGGAGGTTTTACTCCCCGGAGTAAGTAAGAGTAAATAAGCACAGTAGTTTCCGTCTACTCACTGTCAACCTCATTCTCGTAATTAGCACAGTGAGCCGCGCTGCTCATACCACGCCCAGTTCGGGTACACTCACTGTTGACCAATTCTTCAAAGCCGCGTTCCGCTTACCTAATTATTTAATTTCTAAGACTTTGACGAAGTTGAGAGTGTATGGTCTCATTTGTTAAGTTTTTGTCTGAACAAAATTTAACAGCGTTATAGTACGTTTTGTGCTCGTCTTTATTCAGTCTGAATACTTTTCTTGGCGTATCCTTGGTGCCCCGGCGATGTAACATGTAGCAACTATTAACGACAGAAGGAATTAAAAAAAGGAACACGGTTTTGTTTTTGTTGAAATGGTCACCACTTCTAAGAAAACTCTACATCCGGTCTTTTAGTTTTCTCAAGAACTGAAGCCATCGACAGCGTATAGACAAAAGACTGGGACGAAGGCAGATCATAAACTGTAGACGATGGCTTCAGGGCTTTTCAGTCATAGAGTAACACTGCTAGCGTGCGGATCTGGACCAGCTCAAATTATATTCCTTCTTGTATTTACACTTCTGTATTGAAATATATTTTTTACTTTGCAATTTATCCACGCGTTCCTTTGTTCACATACATCTAACAACCTCAACAGTTTTGCCGATCCGAACAAGACTGGTTCGAATCTTAGCAGAGACTCTATTTTTGTAATGAATGTATTTATAAATTAAACATATGTTAAATTGCACTTTATATTTTCAAACGAAATTTTACTGGCGAATCTAAATTACTTTCATTTATCAGTTACATTAAGCTGACTTCCCAGCGAAAGAACTTACCGCATTTTCTTTAATCGAAAAACGATTGCACAAAATATAAATAATACTACGATTGATACGCAGTTTGTCGGTATCGACGGTGATACTGGCTGTGCGCTATCTATGAGATGTTTTACCTAATGTTGTCTGCGGTTGTCATTATTACAGTGGATGGTCGATTGGCGATAAAAAGAACGAACTTACCTTGTTGTTGCGAAATTGGAATTGCTTGGGCGCAGGGTTGCTCCGGCGGCGAGTTGTTGCTCGTTACAAGGCGTGGTTTGTCGCAAGATGTGCTTCGTGGTGCAGGTGTTTCCTTCACGAAGTTGACCCTCGTAATGATGTGAGCCTGAGGTTGAACTTGTTGGGACTCGTTATGATAATGATTGTGGAGGCTGCGTGGTTGCACCTCTTCGAAGGTGACGGCTCCTGACGTCACTCACTTCGCTGTCGTGGTAAAGCTTCCGCTGCTGGTTGTGTTGGATTCACGCGGCACTGTATGGTAGTGGGTGTCACTGGCTCGAAGGATCAATGACATTTACGGGACCTGATTGTTAAAACACTAAGATTTATCCCCCTTAGGTTTATTGAGGGTTTGAGTAAGGGTAGGTGGACATCTAGCGACCAGACAACGAGGGGCGGCGTACGGCTTATATCACGCGACGTAACAACCATCAACGTACTTCTTCAAACATTTACAAACCTCAAACAATTTTTAATTTCATGCTTTTTATACAAACGTTGTTTCAATACACTTATCATCTACGCGAATTCTAAAATAAAGTTTAATGCGTAACAAGTGCAGCGCGTTTATTTTATGTCCGTTAGATTTTCTTAATCAAACCAATCAGGATACTCTTCACGAGTATATACTTCCTATCGTGTCGGCAGCTTTGGCAATTTCCACGAGCTTTCATAATACGCCGGAAAAATACTCACAATCAAATAATTGAATATCAACTATTGCGTTAGAGTTTGCGAATTTGGTGGAAAGCAACTCATTAATTTCACATTCAACCGAAGGGCGAGTTTCTGAACACGTGATATTGCTTCCTTTGCTCGTACACGTATATAAAATTCGTTAATAAAATATGTCGAAAAGCTAAACGGTACATTGTACGTGTAGGATTTGAATCGAAACGCTGTTTTTCACGAAGCTTGGAATAATCATTCTCCATAGAATCCTGATTACTTATTTAAAACCAGGAAATTCATCACTAAGCTTATCATACAACTGAAATACACCTCATAGTTAAGATCCGAGAAGACAAGAGGACATGTTGATTTGACTTTTACTGCAATGAACAAATTTACATCGCCGATCATAAAAATCGTAATGTATTGTACAACTGTACAACTATCTCCCGGTCGAGGTAAAATCTTGAGAATTGGTTTACGATGTTTTCTTTCGATCAGCTATCGAGTAATCCATTGTGTGGTAAAATCGGTTCAAGGGCGCTTTTGAGTTTCTTATCCTGTTACACTCTTTGCTAACGTCGTTATTATTCCAATTATTAGAAAAATACATAAGGGTGTGAAAAGAAAGGCTTTCGTGTGTAGAAGGAAGCGATCGGCAATGATCGGAGAACTCATGACGATTTTACAGAAAAAAAGTAGAATGAAAAATGTAGATACTGAAAAAGGTAACAATTCGTGGCTCCAAAAAAGTATGACTTTTCTATTAAATAAATAAGAAGAAAGAATTTATGCCGATCCGCTAGCATAAAAATGAAAGGAATATTCCATATTCTTTTGAAAGTTAACGTATGGACAGGTTTTAACTTTATAGATCTCACTTTGTAGGTCTTTTCAACACCTACATATTTCATTCTAAACTTTTTCCTGTAAAATCATTGGGTTCCTTCCTACCTGGCTCGGCCACAAAGTTTATCACAGAGTAAACGGGGATTGTCCGTTTTATATTTTGAAAATATTTTCTCTATTACTTTATCAGTGAAACTTTTATTCAGGACTCGGATACCTCCTACTTCCTTGTTCGTATTGATTAACGTTTCTCATGCGTTTTATAAATGTCAGGTAAGACATTTTTTCAATGTACTTATATCTTTATTATTGAAAATCAGATAATCTTTTCTAAGTGGCAGCTGATATTGATTGCCTTCCGAATGATGCCCTTGATAACAAAAATATTTAATATTAACATTTGATAACAAAAATATTTATATTAATGTTCATAAGTAATAGTAGTTAAATTATAATGAGCGCAAAGTCGTTTCGATGAGCAAAATTGCTAAATTCAGCATTCTGAATTTATGCTTCAACCCGTTTTTACTGCTGTAATAAATACATTTGGCCAAACAATCAATAAAAATATATATTAATTATAACGCGTCATTAAAATTTTTAATTAATACCTTTCAGACTATCTTATATATATATTATATATATATATATTATTATATATATAATATATATATTATATACATATAATTAACATATTTATATATATATATTACTTTATTACTTATTATATATTATATTATTATATTATATATATTATACATATTATATTACTTTATATTACTTTATTATATTATATTAATTAACATATTTTTCAATTAACATATATATATATATTTATAATTCAATATACATACATATATATATATGTTATTTGAAAAATATGTTAATTAATACCAATCTTGTAAACAATTATAATAAGAAATGATATACATATTTATGTAACGAATAAATGAAAATTGTTAACGTTAGGATAATAACAATAGATTTATAAGAAGATAACTAGAAAATAAAAGCAATGGAAAACAATTTATACTAAATATAAATAAATACCCCAAATTCATGTCTGATAGCGTATGTATGTTTCCTCTGGCATTCAATCGTTTCTACCATCAGCAGCACATTGGCGGATAGTGCGATCGTTGATCATCAGATGCTCTTATCCTCAGTGTCCATTTTTTGGCTGTGTTTGGTCCATAAGCGTTGATCCCCCTATTT
Organism: Bombus hortorum; assembly: GCA_905332935.1. NCBI lineage: Eukaryota > Metazoa > Arthropoda > Insecta > Hymenoptera > Apidae > Bombus > Bombus hortorum. The sequence goes on from HG995199.1 coordinate 11,855,612, forward strand.
ATCCTTGATTCTGTACCTTGCCGGTAAGGTTAGGATGAAGAAATGCATTGAGTGGTAATACAGACATAATATAGAATAGACCTGGCACTCAATGCTGTTTTCATCCCAAGGTTTACGAGCTCTATAACAGATCATGGTTGTATACACAGGTCTGGAAATTAGAGCGAAGGGGTTAAATCACTTACCAGTCAGAAAATGTTTCTGAACGTAAGGTGCTTCAATCGATTTGTTAGTCTGTTAGGCTTCGTCGCGTGACATGTCTTGTGTGTGCAATCTGCAACACGACCCTGTCTACAACTGAACTCTATTCTTCTTTATAGATCTACATTTACTGAAACAACATTTTTCTGTATATTTACTTTGAATATGTTGAGAAAAGTTATGAAAAGTAATTTAGTTTACATACTTTACCTTCAGTGGTAAGAATAGCGAAAGTAGCGTTAAACGTGAAAGCTCAACAAATCGATCGAAAACCATCCGAAAATGAAGTCGCGAAAAATGAACATGGAGTGTCTTGTCTCTTGCTTTGTTGGATACGTTTATAACATATCACTCATACGCAGAACGAGAATCTTCTTGTGCCTGTTTATATAATTGCGATCTTTCCCACTGGAATGTCGAGGCCTGTGTATACTACCGTGCTCTAGAGTTCCCTTACCATTTTAGTGTCATTCCCAATGTTACCGATTCAGTACAGAATATGATTGTAGCGTTCATAGCGGTGGAAATTAAAATTAAATTTTAATATGAAATTACAAATAGAGCATAGGACAGAACACCGTATACGCGTAAACGAAGTTTGGAATTCTATACTTTGATTAATATGTTAATATGTACTTATATGTTCATTCTCAAACGATCTTCTAAGCCAATGATTTTAAATGGAATACATCTATTAATGGTTTTCTTTTCTTCTTACTCATCAAAATTTAAGTTTCTTAAATAATTATGTATTTAATGCAAAAAGTTGCTCCTATTCTTCACAAATTATGAATTACCAAATACAGTTTTATTTTGTAGATTGTCAAATGAAAATTTTTCTTTAATCTGAAAATATACTATTATTTTGTTTGATATTTATTTAGCAACATGTCAAGTTTCTACACACAGGTTGTTTGAAAATCGATGCCAAAAAGAACTTGCAAATTTCACCTTTCGTCTTAAATCGTTATACAATTTGGATCCAATAAACTTTGTAAGTAATACTACCGAGCCACTTTAAATTTTAAGGAATAGATCACTTCTTCAGATTTTTAAACATAATATTTCGTATATTTGTATATCGAAAATTAATTGTTCAAAAATTGCACATCCATTTTTATCGTTTTTGAGAAAAACGGTTTAAAAAATTCAACGGTACTTTACAATTAAGTAAATACTTGTTGCATTGCATTTATCTTTATCAACGCTATTATAATATTGGTAACAATTCTAAATCAGTATCATCGACACCCGTACGCAAATTATAATACTATATCATTATAATTCATTAATAGCTACTTGTAAACATTATACAATTAGCATGGTCGCGAGATATCGATCTCTCATTGAGATATCAGTGACTCATTCCCAACCAGTGCGCTCCAAGTCCACCGGAGATTGTCCTGGTGGTGCTGGCAACGCAGCAGTCTTGTGGATGTTCCTTCCTTTGGCCAGTCATCGATGTTAATCAGACATCCTTAGCGTCCATAACCATTCTCACCCCGCTGCAACTACCTGACCAACCGTAAACAAATTACTACGGGTAATTGCCTACGTCAGCGAGTACAAAGCCGTAACACTGAAGCTGTGGCGCCTGATATTTCTCATAGACAATTTGTTCGACCGTTTCGCGGAGAGACGCGATAGCGAAGTACCGCGCCAACGTATAGTTATGATTTGATAATCAACGTCATGAGGAAGTCGATCCCCTATTTCGGTTAGGATAATTCCAACAACTTTGTAGTAACAGGATAAATTGATGACTGGTTAAAGAACGGAAAACCAGTCAAGAGATGGTGCCTGCTCTAATTCGTTGACGGCAATTCTGGAAAGAGAAAGGGAGACCATTGCTTCCAATTGAATAACAAAAAGGCTGGTGGGTAAGGATGGGTGTTGGTCGCTTCCAATCAAAGACCGTCAGTGGATGGCATTGTACTTGAAATGACGGGCCCCTTTAGGATGCTAACGGAGACCCTTATGGTTACCATGTGTACCAACTTATCTGCACCAGGACGAAGCTCGATGATGCGAACCAAGGGCCACCTGGACGATAATGTCGTCTCGGTGATAGTTAAACAAAGATCGCCGACGCAGGGCGGTAACCGACCGGACTTTAGTCACATGCGCCATTGATTTAGGTATTCCTGCCTCCATCGCTTCCAGAAGTGTTGCAATTTCTGTCGAACGAATTGCCACCGAGAGTGTCGTGGGAGCGTCATCTCGACCAACATTGACTCCGAAATGGTGCGACAAGTCCTCGAGATTGTACGAGAATGCGTAAAGTGGCAGTGCGTTCAGGCAAGCTTGCAATTGCCTCAAGAGCATCGTCGTCTGTTCGGCGGGAGTAACTATGACTCTCTTAAGCCATAGTTACTCGGGGGCGGACGAGACTCAGGTCTTATCCGCCCAAGTCGCACTCCTACCTCCCCGTGGTACCGCCGGTAACACGCCTGCCGCATTAGCGTGGGGTGTATATCCCCCCGGATGCGGCGTGCGTGGCTAAACGGAGTGCGGCGACGAAGGAGCGAAAGGCTAATCGAATCACAATCGGCGTGCCGATTAACGGCCTGCTGGCAGCCGTGAAAAGTTGAAACTCAAATTTCTTAGCAAGGAAGTCGTTCCTTTTAATTTTTGTTGACGACTGGCTTTCATTGGTAAACGAGATGATTATGGATAGGACAAAGCACCGGATCAAAACCAATAAATTGTTTTCGATAAAGACGAAGTAGCCTCGGACGCGGCGTCTCTCGGTCCCGGAGGCGCCGTGGCGGATTCTTCCGCTCTTCAGGGGACCACTGTTGACGACCTGGCAATGTCCACGGACACGATTTATGAAATAATGGTACCAATCGTGGGTAATCAGGTTGCCTGTCCGGTCTGTGAAAAAAGGGAAATTCACCTTTTCTTCATGTCACTGTCAGACCTGGACAGGCACCTTGATCAACATCATTTAGGAGCCCTCTTTAAATGGAACTGCCAATACTGCCGTAAGAGTTTCTCGAAGCTTCATGGGGCTAGGTGCCACATACCAAAATGTTGTGGCGCTACACAAGAAATTGTCAAATTGTATAAGTGTGAAGCATGCCCCATGAGCTTCTATACGCAGAGGGGGCTCTCTACCCACGAGCGGCATGCGCACCCTGCCGTACGCAATATTAAAAGAAGGGGCGCTGATCCTCAGGATCCCAATAAATGGACTGAGGAGGAGATAGCTCTCCTGAAGAATCTATGGGATGTCTACAAAGACCACAGACACCCAAACAAAATGATCAACCAGGTCCTCACAAACAAAACCGTTGACCAAATAAAATACCAGCGAAAGAAATTGAATTTGGTCAGTGGGGAACCTATTCTTCAGGAGGCTGAAGCAGCCCAGGCGATAGAGGGAGGGTGCGATCCCGTTGATCCAGGCAGTGCGCATGTTAAAGAGCCTGGAATCAGCGGTAATCAAAATATGGAGTCCATCCAGCAATGGAGACTCCAACTAGAAAAAGAGATTATGACGTCTACCGACGTGCCCCTTGTTTTAAAGGGGTTTTATGAAAGATTACAAGACACTTGGGTCGTCTATAAGGATTTTGGCGAAGTTTTTAAAAAAAGTATAAACATTTTAATAAGCACATCTCTATACTCTATAATTAGAGAGTTTAACAAAGACCAAACAAATGTATTAAAAGGTAAAACAATTATAAGACAAAATAAATCGAAAAAGAGAAATAGGAATTCGAGGAAGCGGTACTCCTACGCACGTTGCCAGGAGCTGTTCCACGAATGTCCTAAGAGGTTGGCTGATGCTGTGGTGAACGACAACAAAGCATACCTGGAGCCGCCTAGGCAACTACCTGAAGCCGCGGAAGTGAGGAGGCTCTACGAGGATTTATGGGGCCGGGCGGGTCCGTCTGAAGCCCCCATCCCAGGAAGTAGAGGCTCCGAGCTACCCCTAAATGAGATCTTCCCACCTATCACGGTTGAAGAGGTGGCGGAGAAAATAACTAAAATAAGGAAGAAGGCTGCAGCAGGGCCAGATGGTTTAACTAAAGAACATCTTTTGATTCCTGGCCTGCCTGTCATCTTGGCTCGTTTGTATAATATCTTGTGTTGGAGCTCCTATTTTCCTCCTATTTGGAAGGTTAATAGGACGACTCTTATTCCAAAAACAAACAAGCCAAGCAGCCTGGTCGAGAACTGGCGACCTATTACCATCGGCCCCATACTCGGCCGCATTTTCTCCTCCATCCTAGATGGGAGGATCAGAAGGGGTGTTGTGTTAAACTTAAGGCAGAAGGGCTTTACATCCGGAAACGGTTGTAAGGCCAATATTGACCTTCTAAGTACTGCCTTAAGTTATAGCAAAAAGGATAAAGGGGGGGTATTCACTATTGTGGATATCTCCAAAGCATTTGACACAATACCCCATTCGGCAATAAAACCATGCCTGGCGAGGAAGGGTGTGCCGGACCCCCTAATAAAACTAATAAATGATATGTATGCCGATAATTATTCAAAGATCAAGGCTTCGGGCGGTTCGGAAGTCGATATTAGAATCCTTAGAGGAGTTAAGTAAGGGCGACCTTCTATCGCCGCTGCTATTTAACTTATGTCTAGAGCCACTGCTGGAAAAGATCGAAGAACAAACCAGTGGCATAAACATCAGCGAAACTAGAAAAATACCTGTACTGGCCTTTGCCGACGACGTAGTCTTGCTGGGCGCAAACGAAAGGGAAGCACAGCGCCAAGTGGACGTACTCCATGAGTATCTGGACGGCCTGGGTATGACCATCTCTCGGGACAAGAGTCAAACATTCCAGGTAGTCGCCAAGAAAGACACCTGGTTTATAAAGGAGCCGAACATCAAGCTCGAGGATGCTAATATTCCCTCTGTTGATCCCGAACAGGCCTTCAGATACTTAGGCGCCAAAATGGGGCCTTGGAAAGGCGTCCACTGTGGCATAATAGTGCCCGAGATTCTGAGCGTGGTGAGAAGAGTCAGAAAACTCTCTCTCAAGCCATGCCAGAAAATCGAATTATTAACAAAATACATCTTCCCTAGATATACTTACAACCTATTAATGAACCCGCCAGCGGACTGCGTCTTAAAATTGTTGGACGGCGAGGTCAGGCAGGAAATTAAGGCCACACTCCATCTTGTGCCTTCTACTGCCACTGGTTTTTTCTATGCCCCAAAGAGCTGTGGGGGGCTAGGGTTACCGAGATTCGAGCATATCGTTAAACTCGGTACCCTTAAAAATGCAATCAGCATGAAAAATTCGATCGATCCAGCGGTCTCCGGCTTAATAGATGAATCGACGGACCTAAAGTTAAAGAAAATTGCCAACTCCCTTAGGATCAATTGGCCAGCCTCTATAGAGGACATAGAAAAAGCGCGTAAGAGTTTGAAGGCAGCGCACATCAAGCAATGGTCTGAACTAAAGAGTCAGGGACAAGGTGTCTTTGACTTTGCCAGGAACAGGCTTGGCAACGTATGGCTAGATGAATACAATCTGCTCAAGCCATCGAGGTACATCGATGCCCTGAGACTCAGGACTAATACATTTGGGACAAGAGCGGTACTGGCACGGGCCGACAAGAAAATAGACGTTACTTGCAGAAGATGTCGAGCCCAGCCCGAGACCCTAGGACATGTATTAGGGCTGTGCCAGTACACTAAATGCCTGAGAATCAAGAGGCACGATGAAGTGACCTCCCTCTTAGCCGACAGATTAAGACAAAAGAATGAGGTATTTGTCGAACCGACAGTAAAAGTGGAAGGTAATCTGTTCAAGCCTGACCTCGTAATTAAAAACGAGGAAAGGGTTCTCGTGGTCGACGTCACCGTCCGCTACGAGAATAAAGATTACCTCTCCAAAGCAGCCAAAGAAAAGGTCGACAAATACAAAGAGTGCTTGGAACATCTAAAAAGCAAATTTAATGTCGGCTGGGGAGAGGTTGTACCCGTGGTCTTGGGCAGTAGAGGTGCCATTACTAACAACACCGAAAGGGCACTCCTAGCCATGGGTATCGCTCGCCACGATATAAAAACTATTATAATGAATATTTTGAGAAGTTCTATAGAGATGTGCAACTAATTTATAGATGATTGAACGACCCAGTGTTTATTTTAAATTATTTATTTATTTATTTATTCATTATTCAATTTATCATCATTATTGCTATGCAATAGAATGTATTAATAAAATGGAATTACAACTGGCCTCAAATTGCAAGCAATTCCCGGCGAATCCAGTATTTTAATGCCTACGAGGGGCTTCCTCGGAAGTATGGGTCACGTCGGTGACTCACAGTAAAATGACCAAATGCCTCGTCGCTTTAGCGACGTGTATATATGGCTCTTAAAGGGGGAGCGGCGCGTTGGCGCGGTCTATGCTGCCTATATGCCTGGAAGGTGGTGCATGTCTTGCCAGTCCGCTAAAAGCAATACGCGGCTGGACTTGGCTGCATTTCACCGGAAAGCAATACGCCGCTGGACTTAGCCGCGGGTCGCTTCCTCTCGGGATCCCAAGCAGCACGCCGTCTTTAAACGGTGTGTCGCCGGACCCCGGAGAGTCATAGCTACTCTGGGGTAGACGAGACTCAGGTCTTGTCTGCCCAAGTCACACTCCTACCTCCCAGTGGTACCGCCGGTAACACGCCCGCCGCATTAGCGTGGGGTGTATACCCCCCCGGATGCGGCGTGCGTGGCTAAACGGAGTGTGGCGACGAAGGAGCGGGAGACTATTTTTGCAATTGTTAATCCACCAATCGGCTTGCCGATAACGGTACTTGATACCGTGAAAATATGGAATTAATGTTAACTAACAAATTAAAATATGGAACTTGTTCCTTCGATTCCTATGACGACCGGCACGTCAACGGACATGAGATGGATGCTTTTGGATGAGATTATTAAGATTTCAATTAACAATAGCAGCAATGGATAATGATAGTAACGCCTCGGACGCAGCGTCTCTCGGTCCCGGAGACGCTGTGGCGGATTCATCCGCTCGTGAGGGGACCTCTGGTGATGACTTGGCTATGTCCCCGGTTAAGATTTTGGTGCCGTTAGTGGGAGACCAGGTAGCTTGCCCAGTGTGTGAAAGGAGGGAAATCCACCTCTTTTTCATGACGCTGGGTGATCTGAACAAGCACCTGGATCAACATCATTTGGATGCCCGCATCCAATGGGGATGTAACTTCTGCGAGAAGAGCTTCCCGAAACTTCATGGGGCCCAGTGCCACATACCTAAGTGTAGTGGCACTAATCAAAGCAAAAATTTACCGCACAAGTGTGAAGCATGCCCCATGAGTTTCGGGACGCAGAGAGGGCTATCCACCCATGAACGGCATGCGCACCCTGCCGTCCGTAATGCTAAAAGAAGGGGAGCGGACCCCCCAAATAGAATGTGGAAAGAAGAAGAAGTGGCTCTTCTGAGGGAGCTCGAAGAAATATATAAGAACCACCGTTTTCCTAACGTTGAAATCAGCAAAATCCTCACTAGCAAAACGGTGGATCAGATCAAATACAAAAGAAAACAACTCAAACAAGCTAGTGAGGACACGAGTCCTCAGAGGGCCACCCAGGAGACAGAGGGAGGGTGCGATCCCGTTAATTCAGGCAATGCGCGTAGTATCGCGCCTGAACTTAGCGGGACAAACGAAAATAACGAGTCGATCCAGCAATGGCGACTCGATCTAATGAATGCAATCGATCAGCCCATCGAGGTATCCCCCGTATTAAGGGAGGTATACGATCGGTTGCTTGTTATTTTAAGAGACTACAGAGGGAATAGAGAAACCCTCGGTTTAATGGTCAATGGTCTGATAAGCAATTCGCTCTATGGAGCAATAAACGAAAACGCAAAAGACGCAGCTTTAACTAAGCCTCTCGGGAAGCCTCGAGTTCAGGCTAATAAAAAGAACAATGTGAACAGGAACTCGAGGAAAAGATACTCCTACGCACGTTGCCAGGAGTTGTTTCTCGAGTGTCCGAAAAAGTTGGCGGACGTTGTTCTCAACAACGACCGCGCATACCTGGAACCCACCAGGCAACCACCTAGCGAAGAAACAGTGAGGAGGTTCTACGAGGATCTATGGGGACAAGCAGGACCATCCAATCCCCCAATACCAAGTAGTGGAACCTCCGAACTGTCGCTTGATCGATTCTTGCCCATAACTGCCGAAGAGGTGGGGGAGAGAATTAATAGAATTAGAAAGAAGGCTGCGGCAGGACCCGATGGTATAACGAAGGAACAGCTATTAATACCGGGCCTGCCTGCATTATTAGCTAAAATTTATAATATATGTTTATATTGTTCCTATTATCCGACCGCATGGAAGGATAATAGGACTACTCTGATACCAAAGCCAAACAAACAAAGCAGTCTTATCGAGAATTGGAGACCTATTACGATAGGTCCCATTCTCGCAAGGATATTCTCCTCCATTCTCGACGGCCGTATCAGAAGGGGTGTTGTATTGAGCCTCAGGCAGAAAGGTTTTGCATCCGTTTTCGGATGCAAAATCAATATAGACCTTTTTAATTCTGCGCTGACCCACTGCAAACGATCTAAGGGGGGGGGGATATTCACAATTGTGGATATCTCCAAGGCCTTTGATACAATACCCCATTCTGCGATCAGGCCTTGCCTGGAGAGAAAGGGTGTGCCGGCCCCCATTTCCGAGTTGATAGAAAACATGTACATAAATGTTAAAACCACAATTCGAGCGAAAGACGGAATGGGGGTCGAGGTCAGTGTTCTCAGAGGAGTGAAGCAGGGTGATCCTTTGTCACCGCTGCTGTTCAATCTGTGCATGGAGCCGCTGATCGAGACGATAGAAGAACAAACCAGTGGCGTTCATATAAACGACAATCATGCAATACCGATTCTTGCCTTCGCTGACGACATTGTTCTGCTCGGCAAAGATAAGCGGGAAGCACAGCACCAAGTGGATATCCTCCAAGGTTACTTGAGGGATCTAGGTATGAGGGTCTCAGCGGAAAAGAGCCAAACATTCCTGGTTGTCGCCAAAAGGGACACCTGGTTTATAGATGATCCAAGAATTGGGCTCGATAAGAAAGACATTCCAGCTGTCGATCCAAACGAGGCCTTTAAATACCTAGGTGCCAAGATAGGACCATGGAAGGGTGCCCACTGTGGTGTGATAGTGCCCGAAATTCTGAGCATGGTTAGAAGAGTCAGAAAACTCTCTCTCAAGCCATGCCAGAAAATAGAATTATTAACTGATTACATCTTTCCCCGCTACATATACCATCTTTTAGTAAACCCGCCGAGCGACAGTGTCCTTAAGCTATTGGACAGCGAAATAAGGCAGGAATTCAAGGTAATCCTCCATCTTATGCCTTCTACTGCCATTGGTTTCTTTTATACCCCCAAGAACTGCGGTGGGCTGGGGATACCAAGATTCGAGCATATTATTAAACTTGGTATCCTCAAGAGTGCTATAAATATGGAAAAATCGATCGATCCAGCGTTCTCCGGCCTGATTGATGAAGACACTGATAAAAAACTCAAAAAGATCGCTAACTCCCTGAGAATCAACTGGCCGGCAACTTTGGCGGACATCGAAAAGGCCCGAAAACGGCTAAGATATGATCACGTAAAACAATGGGCCGAACTAAGAAGCCAAGGCCAGGGAGCCTATGACTTCGCGAGAAACAAAGCTGGCAACGTGTGGATGAAGCAGTATAATCTGCTCAAGCCATCCAGATTCATCGATGCCCTTAGGCTAAGGACTAATACCTTTGGTACTAAGACGGTATTGGCACGGGCCGACAAGAAAATAGATGTCACCTGTAGAAAATGTCGAGCCCAGCCCGAGACTCTCGGACACATACTTGGGCTGTGCCAATACACCAAAGGCCTTAGAATAAAGAGGCACGATGAGGTGAAATCCATCCTCGCCGCACAACTTAGAAAGAAAAATGAGGTGTTTGTGGAGCCTACTCTGCGAGTAGCGAGTAATCTGTACAAGCCGGACCTCGTAATCAAAAACGAGGAACGGATTCTCGTGGTCGAAGTTACTGTCCCCTACGAGAACAAAGATTACCTCCGGAAAGCAGAGAAGGAGAAAATCGAGAAATACAGTCCCTGTCTACAACACCTCAAAGATAAATTTAATATCGGCGATGGAGAGGTTTTACCGGTGGTTCTGGGCAGCCGAGGGGCAATAACGCCCAACACACTTATTAATTTGAAAAAGTTGGGAATCAATGACAAAAACACTAAAACAATAATAATGAATGTGCTGCGTAGCTCCATCGAGATGTGCAACATTTTCTTAGACCATTGATCAATTTCTTTTAAATTTATGTGTATAATTTATTATTTATTTATTTATTTATTTATAAATTATTAATGAAATTGTATATATGGAATAAAGACGACAAACGAATTAATTAGTCGTCTATTTTAATAATGTGCTGTCCTATTTAAATTTTTATATTATGACTGTATAATTGTCTCATTAATTGACTTGTCAATTTTGAGGCAAATAACTGAGCCATCAGTTATTATATACTATTATTTTAATATCCCTACGAGGGGGTACCTCGGAAGTATAGACCTCATTTTACGCGGTCTATAGGGTGTGACCAAATGCCTCGTCGCTTTAGCGACGTGTATATATGGCTCTTAAAGGGGGAGCGGCGCGTTTGCGCGGTCCATGCTGCCTATATGCCTGGAAGGTGGTGCATGTTTTGCCAGTCGGCTGCTAAAAGCAATACGCCGCTGGACTTTGCTGCATCTCACCGGAAAGCAATACGTCGCTGGACTTAGCCGCGGGTCGCTTCCTCTCGGGGTCCCAAGCGACACGCCGCCTTTAAACGGTGTGTCGCCGGACCCCGGAGAGTCATAGGTACTCGGGGGTAGACGAGACTTTGGTCTTGTCTGCCCAAGTCACACTCCTACCTCCCAGTGGTACCGCCGGTAACACGCCCGCCGCATCAGCGTGGGGAATATGTCCCCCGGATGCGGCGTGCGTGGCTAAACGGAGTGTGGCGACGAAGGAGCGAGAGACCATTTATTTTTATCCATCGGCTTGCCGACAACGGTATCTGATACCGTGAAGTAATGGAGTGAAACTAATGATAATAAATATGGAACTCGTTCCTTTGTTGCTTATGACGACTGGCATGTATAAGGACACGAGCTGATTGTTGTTTGGATGTTTGCACCGGATCAAATTATTAATACGGCAATTGGATGAGTTGATTAGTGCCTCGGACGCAGCGTCTCTCGGTCCCAGAGACGCTGTGGCGGATTTATCCGCCTTGGAGGGGACCTCTGGTGACGACCCGGCCATGTCCATGGCAAAAGTTTTGGAGCCGTTAATGGAAGACCAGGTTGCTTGCCCTTTGTGCGAGAAGAGGGAAATCCACCTCTTCTTCATGACGCTGGGGGATTTGAGCAAGCACCTGGGCCAACATCATTTGGATGCCCGCATCCAATGGTGAGGGAATGTGGAAGCCCTCGGTGTAAAGATCAATAGTCTGATTAGCACATCTTTTTATGGAGCAATCAATGCTTATCACAAAAACGCAGCCCCAAATATGCCCCTTGACCCAATTAAAAATCGAATTCACAATAACAATGACAGTAAAAAGAGTAAGAAGTCTAACAGGAATACGAGAAAGAGACACTCCTACGCACGTTGGGATTAGCTATTTTTTAAATGTCCTAAAAAGTTGGCAGACGTTGTTGTTAACAATGACCGTGCATACCTGGAACCTACCAGGCAACCGCCCGGCGAAGAAGAAGTGAGGAGGCTCTATGAGGACTTATGGGGTCAATCAGGCCCATCAAATACCCCAGTCCCAAGAGATGGAGCCTCTGAACTGTCACTTGATCATTTTACACCTGTAACTGCCGAGGAGCTGGGGGAGAGACTAAGTAAGATGAGGAAGAAGGCTGCGGCAGGACCCGATGGTCTACAAAAGGAACATCTATTGATACCGGGCCTGCCTGCAATCTTGACTAAAATTTTTAACATCTGCTGGTATTGTTCCTATTATCCAAACATATGGAAGGATAATAGGACCACACTCATACCAAAGCCCAACAAATCAAGCAGCCTAGTCGAGAATTGGAGACCTATTACAATAGGTCCCATTCTCGGCCGAATATTCTCCTCCATCCTCGACGGTAGAATAAGAAGGAGTGTTCTATTGAGTCTAAGGCAGAAAGGTTTTACATCCGAAAGTGGGTATAAAATCAATATTGACCCTCTAAGTGCTGCCTTAGACTATAGTAAGAGAAATAATGGGGAGATATTTACAATAGTGGATAATCTTCAAGGCATTCGATACAATACCCCATTCAGCGCTGAGGCCTTGCCTGATGAGGAAGGGTGTGCCGACCCCTATAACCGATTTAATTAACGAAATGTACAAAGAAAGCAAAACTACAATAAGAGCTAAAGACGGTATAGGGGTCGAGATCAAGATTCTCAGAGGAGTAAAGCAGGGTGATCCATTATCACCGCTGCTTTTCAATCTATGCATGGAGCCGCTGATCGAAATGATTGAAGAGCAAATCTGTGGCATTAACGTATACGCAAGTCGATTGATCCCGATACTGGCCTTCGCTGACGACATTGTGTTACTTGGTGGAGATAAGCGCGAAGCACAGCGTCAGGTGGGCATCATCCATGAATACCTTAAAAGCCTAGGTATGAAAATCTCGATAAGTAAGAGCCAAACATTCCAGGTGGTCGCTAAAAAGGACACCTGGTTTGTTAAAGATGCAGAAATAAGGCTCGAAGATAATAATATTCCTTCAGTAGACCCTGATGAGGTCTTTAAATACCTAGGCGCAAAAATAGGGCCATGGAAGGGTATCCATTGTGGCGATATAGTGCCTGAAATTCTGAGCATGGTTAGAAGAGTGAGAAAGCTCTCTCTTAAACCATGCCAGAATTTTGAGTTACTAATCAAATATATATTCCAGCGTTATACATACCATCTATTGGTTAACCCACCAAGTGACAGTGTCCTTAAGCTCTTAGACAGCGAGGACAGGCAAAAAATTAAGGCCATCCTTCATCTTGTGCCTTCCACTGCCACTGGTTTCTTTTATGCCCCTAAGGTCTGTGGGGGACTGGGGATACCAAGATTTGAACATATTATCAAACTTGGTGTCCTAAAAAATGCTATTAAAATGGAAAAATCAATCGATCCAGCGGTTTCCTATTGCTATTTGGATGTTCGGTTAAGGTAACAAATTATTGTAAATGGATCAAGAGACAAATAAAGGTTATGCATCGGACGCAGCGTCTCTCAGTCCCGGAGACGCTGTGGCGGATTTATCCGCTCGGGAGGGGACTTCTGGTGACAACCTGGCCATGTCCACGGACAAGATTTTGGTGTCGCTTGTGGGAGACCAGGTTGCTTGCCCAGTGTGTGAAAGGAGGGAAATCCACCTCTTTTTCATGACGCTGGGGGATTTGAACAAGCACCTGGATCAGCATCATTTCGATGCCCGCATCCAATGGGGATGTAGTTTCTGCGAAAAGAGCTTCCCGAAACTTCATGGGGCCAAGTGCCACATACCTAAGTTGACGATCACAGCAAAAAATTACATAAAAACATGGATCAGACTCAACATGAAAATTTCGTTTACGGTGCAGGGGAGGGATACCCCAGTACCGGCGCAGTCGTGGGTTGTAAAGTGGACCCACCTGCGTCGTCATTTCACGACCGCGGCTGTTCGGGGGTGGTCCGCCAGGCGCCCCCGGACGCGTTTCTGCGTCTGGCGAAGACGTAAGAGGGGACAAAAACAAGACAGAAGATCCGCGGAGAACGTGTTCCTTTCTCCGTCTATGGTGAGTGCCGACACACCGTCGATCCCAACCGCAGGTGTGTTCCGCATGCGAGCGCGATCCGACGACAAAGAGTCGGTCGCCTCGTCGCTGGCCTCGTCCGTTTCGAGAGGCAAGAAGCGACGACTCGCGTCGACGGTCGCGAACGCGTCGCAGGAGCTCGCGATCGACTTGAAGACTTGCAGTCCGGCGGACGCTCACGCCGAGTTTACGAGGCAAGCCTCACGAGTTATATACGTCTCGACGTCATCATCCAACATGAAGGGGACCATATAAAGATTCTCAGGGACGCGTCCAAGATCATGCAGGAGTTGTGGACGACGAGGTTCGCGGAAATGGAAGCGCGGCTGTTCGAGCTCGAGAAAGAGAACGCAGCCCTTCGCGAAGGAGCGTCCGGAAGGGCAGTTTGCGCCAACGTGTGCGCGCGGTGCAGCGGCCCGGCTTCCGAGTCCGGCCGTCCTCCGCGAGAGTGCAATAGCGACGACGCGATCGAGGAGGCCCTGGACAGGATGTTCCGGCAGCTCGAAGCCTCCCTAACGAGGGCCATCGAGGAGCGTCTCGGGGACCGGCGACCGCGCGTCCCAGAACCCCGACGCGAGGCGGATCACACCGCCACTCGCCGCACCACCCAGACAGCGGCGCTCCCGAGGAAGCAGGAGGGTGGCGAATGGCGAGTGGTTGAAAGGAGGAAGAACAAGGGGAGAACGGCCGCCGCAGCCGGCGAAGAGACAAGAAGAGGGGCGACCGCGGCGCCACCGCCGCCGACAAGGAGGACAGGCGCGCCGAAACCGAGCGCCGCCGCCGCCGCCGCCGCCGCCGTTACGAGGAAGGGGTCGACACCGGCACCGAGGACGACCGTAACCGCGGTGACCGTAACGTTGAACGAGGGATCTAGCATGTCGTACGCCGACGTGCTGGCAAAGGCTCGAAGGACGATCTCGCTCAAGGAGATCGGCGTGGAGTCCGTCAGCATGAAAAACGGCATGACGGGCGCCATTGTAATGCGAGTGCCCAGTGACAAGGAAAGAGGAAAGGCGTCACTGCTGGCGACGCGTCTGTCCGAGGTGCTAGACCCGGCCGCGGTAAAGGTCGTAGCTCCAACGAAAACCGCGGAGCTGAGCGTGGCCCGGATAGACATCTCGATGGATAAGGAGGAGCTGCGGAAAGCACTGGCCGCGGCGGCAGGATGCAGCGCCGCTGATATGCGAGTGGGAGACATCGGCGTGTCCAGAGACGGCCTCGGAATGGCTTGGGTCAAGTGCCCGGTGGCCGCAGCCTGGAAGTTGGCGCGGGCAGGAAGGGTCCCTCTGGGGTGGTCGAAGGCAAAGGTCATGGCCATACCGAGGAGACGCCTTCAGTGCTACAAATTCCTGGAGTACGGACACGTGTGAGCCACTTGCTCATCCATCGTGGATCGGCGGCACCTGTGCTTCAGGTGCGGCGGAGCCGGACATCGCGCCAAAGGTTGTCCCGCCTCCACACAAAAGTGCCCCCTGTGCGAGTCGCTCGGGGCGCCCGTCAAGCACAGGATGGGCGGAGTGGCGTGCAACCCGCCGATAGTCAAGAGGAGGCGACCCGTCCGCCAGCAGCAGCAGCCGGTAGCAGCGGAAAGAACACCACCACCGCCGCCAGGAAGCACCGCCGACGAAGCAGCAGCAGCGGTAAATAGCCGGGAGGAGGCTATGGATTTGAACGACTAAGTTCAAGCGCATCCTGCAGTGCAACCTAGGGAGATCGAGGCGAGCGCAAGACCTGCTCTGCCAGACGATCCGTGAGAGAGAGGTCGCCCTCGCGGTGGTGGCCGAGCCGAATCGTATCCCCGAAGCGTCCAACTGGGTCGGGGCAACGGACGGATCGACGGCGATCGCGTGGACGGTGGCGTTGGGCGCCCCCGGCGTCCCGCTCGACCGTGGCAACGGCTACATCGCTGTGGAGTGGGCCGGAATAGCGGTGGTGGGTGTCTACGTATCACCCAACATCGGATTGGACGCGTTCGAGGACTTCCTGGACCGCGTCGGCGAGTGCGTGCGAAGATGCCTTCCCCGGCGGGTTCTCGTGCTTATTGCGCACTCGACGCAATGGGGAAACGCCAGGACGAACACCCGAGGTAGACGGCTGTCCGACTGGGCCGCGAGCATGGGGCTCCTACTCGCGAACAGGGGCTCGGCGAGCACCTGCGTGGCGTGGAGGGGTTCCTCTGTGGTCGACATCATGTGGTCCACGCCGGGGTTGTACCCGAAGATCCGCGACTGGAGAGTGGCCGAGGGTGTAGAGACCCTGTCCGACCACCTCTATATATTTATGTAGCTTGCCCTCGAGGAGAAGGAGGATAAAGACGACGCCGGAAAAAGAAGAGGCGCGAACCGATCCCGCCAGCCGCCACCGCCGCCGAGATGGCGACTGAAGGAACGGGACAAAGAGATGCTACGGGCGGGGGCCATAGTCGCCGCCTGGAGCTGGGACGCCCGACGGATCACCGAGTTGGGAAGCGTGGACGAGGAGGCGGAAAACCTCCGAAGATACATGAGCGCGGCGTGCGACGCCTCGATGCCGCGCTTCGTTCCTCCGCGTGGTTGCCGCCGCGGCGTATACTGGTGGACGCCGGAGATCGCGGAGATGCGAGCCAACTGCATCCGGGCTCGAAGAGGATTTCTGAGGGCCCGCCGTCGTAGGCTGACGCGCGACGAAGAGGAGATCTCTCGCTGCTACGAGGCCTATAGAGAGGCGAGACGCACTCTCCAGCGTGAGATCAAGACGGCGAAAGCTCGGTGCTGGACGGAGCTGGTGGAGGCGGTCGAATCCGATCCGTGGGGACGGCCTTACAAGGTCGTGACGAAAAAACTGCGACCTTCGGCCCTTCCGCTGACCGCAACCATGGATCCGGAGTTGCTGGACGACGTCGTCGGGACTCTGTTCCCGCGACAGGAGAACGACGCGAGGCAATGGGAGCCGTCATCATTCTCCCCCCCCCCCTTCCCCGGAGTGGAGCGAGGAGCTGGGGGTCACCGACGGGGAGCTCCTCGAGGTTACGAAGAGGATGGCGTCCCGCGACGTGTCTCCGGGTCCGGACGGAATCCCGGGCCGAGCGTCGGCGGAGTCTATCGACATCATGGCTCCGCGCCTGCGACACCTGTTCACCAGGTGCCTGAAGGAGGGCGTCTACCCCCGTGTGTGGCGGACCGCGAGACTGGTCCTGCTGCGGAAGGAAGGTCGTCCGCCGAACTCGCCGTCCGCGTACAGACCGATATGCCTGCTGGACGAGGCGGGCAAACTGCTGGAGAGGGTGATCGCCGCCCGTCTGGAGGCGCACTTGACGGAGAGGGTGCCCGGATGGCACGACAGCCAGTGCGGTTTCCGCCAGGGACGCTCGACGGTGGACGCGGTGACGCGAATGAAAACCATGGCGGAAGACATGGTCTCGCGAAAAGGCGTGGCGCTGGCGGTCTCGCTGGACGTGACGAACGCCTTCAACACCATCCCGTGGACCAAGATCGTGGAGGCCCTACGACACTTTGACGTGCCGGCGTATCTCGTCGGGGTCATCCGGACGTACTTGAACGACCGATGGATCGTGTATGCCGGGAAAAACGGCGGCGAAGTGAGAAGACGCGTGGAGCGCGGAGTCCCGCAGGGCTCGGTGCTGGGACCCATCCTGTGGATCACGGCCTACGACGCGGTCCTCCGATGCGCCATGCCCCTGGGAACGGGCACGGTGTGCTACGCCGACGACACCTTGGTGCTGGCCGGGGGACGATACTGGTACGAGACCGCGAACCTCGCGGAGAAAGCGGTGGCGTGCGCGGTGCACGCGATCCGGGGGCTCGGCTTGAGCGTATCGCCGGCCAAGTCGGAGGCCTTGGGGTTCTTCGACCGTCGCCGCAGAGGAGCCCCTCCGGCCGGACTGTCCGTGATCATCGACGGGGAGGAGGTGCCGGTGAGACAGCGTATGAAGTACCTCGGTCTCACCAACGACAGCCAGTGGACGTTCGGGCCGCACTTCGAGCTGCTGGTGCCGAAGGTGACGGCCGCGGCGAACGCGCTCTGCGGCCTGCTACCGAACATCGGCGGAGCGGGACTGGGAGTTCGCCGACTCTACGAGGGAGTGATCCGTTCCCGAGTCCTCTACGGGGCTCCCGTGTGGGCCGAGGACCTGGCGCGTAGTCGCCGCAGCCTGATCCTGGTGAGGCGATTGCACAGGACGACCGCCATACGTACAGCGAGGGCATACCGGACCGTATCGCACGCGATCGCGACGGTGCTGGCCGCATCCCCACCGTTCGAACTGCGAGCCCTGGAGTTACGACGGGTGTACGAACACCCGAGGGCTTCGCCGACGACGCCGCCGCCGCCGCCATCCGACAGCAACAGCAGCATGTCGGCCCTGGGCGTCCGGCAGGAGGCGAGATTGGAGATCTGGGAGCGATGGCGCTCTCAGCTGGTCGAGGAGGACGCCGCGCGACTACACCGCGCCGTTCGCGCCGTACTTCCCAACTGGGAAGATTAGAGAGACTGAGGAGGGGTCCCGCTGACCTTTAGGATGACGCAGGTACTCATGGGCTACGGAGTGTTCGGCGAGTACCTGCAGAGGATCGGGCGGGAGGTGACGTCGATCTGTCACCACTGCGAGGAAGAGGAGGACATGGCGCAGCACACTCTGGAGTCATGTCCAGCGTGGGCGGAAGCACGGCGCGTCCTACGCCTGGAGATCGGCGACAGGTTAAGCCCCGAAGCGGTGGTGGGAGCCACGCTGAGGGGCCCCCAGGAGTTCAACGCCGTCCGCTCGTACTGCGAGCGAGTGATGCTCGCGAAGGAGCGGGCGGAGAGAGAGAGAGAGAGATAGAACGCGCGATCCGGCGAGATCGTCGCGGCACAGGAGAGACCCCGCGCGCCGCAGGGTTCGCGGCACGGCCGCCGCCACCCGAAGAGCGTCGGACCAAGATCGCTGCGCTAGGGGGAGTGGTCCCCCCTAGTGGCCAAGCCAGATAAAGGATGCCTCCCCTACCACCAGAGGGAGAAGACGTAAGAAGAGTGCCCAGGTAGTAATTCGAGAGTAAGACCCCGGGTACTCCTTGCGAACGTTACGACGACCACCGTGGAGTTTTAGTCGGTAAGAGTCCGACACTACTCTGCCGTTGCTCTTAGCAGCGGCGAGTGTCCATGAGGATTTCTGGACGGGCACCTTGGTCTTCACCACGTGGATGCACAAATACAATGGAAATGTAACAACTGTCAGAGGTGTTTCACGAAGCTTCATAGAGCAAGGTGCCACCTACCTAAATGCGGGGGCACTAACACAAATAAAGAAGGATCATTCAAATGCGAAGCTTGTACCATGAGTTTCGGTACCCAAAGGGGGCTATAAACGCATGAACGGCATGCGCACTCTGCCATCCGGAACGAGAAAAGAAAGCAGGCCATCCCCGCTAATTTTGGACAAAAGTAGAAGTAAGCCTCATAAGGAGGCTCGATTTAACATACAGAAACTATCGTTTCCCAAACATCGAAATTAGCAAAACCCTCACTACAAAAACCCCAGAACAAATTAAATACAAGAGAAAAACACTCGAAATGAGTAGTAAGGAAACGAGCTCCCAGGAAATGGAATTAGAGGAAGAGGGAGGGTGCGATCCCGTTAATCCAGGCTATGCGCCGGCCCTAAGCAATGTTGAGGAGCTAGAAAGAAACTCAATAAATGAGTGGCGGCATGGTCTGGAAATTGAAATTGAGAAAGATACCGAAGTCCCCCCTCCCACGAGGAAATTATATGACGATCTAAGAAACTTGTGGAATAACTTTAAAAGGCACCCTTTGATTTTAGCGTCTAAGATAGATAAATTTGTCGGCACATCTCTAATGAAAGAGCTAAGCAATACAGAGGGAGACAGGCCCCCAAATTCTAACAAAACTCAAAAAAAAAAAAAAAAAGAAAAGAACTACAAAGAGCAAAGTAAAAATAAAAAGACAGTGAGAAACCAAAGGAGAAGGTATATTTACGCACGCTGCCAAGAAATTTTCAACGAATGTCCAAACAAGTTAGCTGACATAATTGTAAATGATGACTTGGCATACCTGGCTCCTGCCAGACAACCTCCCGAAGCAAATGAAATAGAAAAATTATATAAGGACTTATGGGGTAAGATGGGCCCATTAGATCCTCCAATACCACATAAGCACGCCTCAGGACGTCTTATACACGAATACTTCACTCCCACAGCTGACGAAATTAGTGAAAGGATGAAAAGAATCAGGAATAAAACAGCGGCAGGCCCGGACGGTTTGGAAAAGAAACATTTATTAATCCCGGGTCTGCCTAAAATCTTGGCTCTTCTATTTAATATCCTGTGCCTTACCTCTCACTATCCGGAGTGTTGGAGAGAAAATAGGACCACGCTTATACCAAAACCTAATAAAGACCTTAATAAGGCCGAGAACTGACGGCCAATTACTATAGAACCTATTTTAACACGGATTTTCTCTTCAACTCTCGACAGGAGATTAAGAAGGGGCATCGTGCAAAATCTTAGATAAAAAGGTTTTACATCCGAAAACGGTTGTAAAATCAATGTCGAATTATTCAGAGCAGCTCTTGAAAGAAGTAAAAGAGACCAAGGAGGTGTCTTCACTATTGTAGACATCTCCAAGGCCTTCGACACGGTGCCCCACTCAGTTATAAAATTGTGTCTGGCAAGAACCCCGATAATTGAAACAGTTATAAATATGTACAAAACCCATTTAGATTGCATATTTATACATAAATGCTATCTTGCATTAACACTTCACTAATTATGTTAGTGGTTCTTGTGTCTAGACTCTGAGTGAATGGTTCAACTTTGTAGAGTATTGTCCGTCCTTATTCTTGGAGTTTCTCGAAGAACTTTTGTCTTGTTCTCTGCCAACTGAGAGAATGGAAAATTTCCAGTTTCGATAGTTTTGAACGCCAGAGACTAAACTCTGAATGGCCTTTGTAATATCCTCCACAAGGATTTTTCTTATAAGATCATTTGTTCGGGTTCGGATATAGAAAACTTGCATTGGGCATGTTGACTGCTTTAACCGTAATCCCTCCTCCAAAAATTAATGGCTGATTGTAGCTTGTGAATAATCGTAGCTAGAAGTAGCGCGAACAAGCGACGAAGAAACCGAATCTTTGGTGAAGAGGGTTCCTTAGAAAGAGTCGGCATAATGTCTCAATGTCATGTGACCGTAAATGAACAAGTGCCGCAAAATATCGTCCTATTTTTAATTGTCAATTATCCATATAAACTTGAGTACACAAAGTTAAAGCTACGCGAGAGTGTAGTTTTTTACTCTTAAGAAGCGTAAAATTTATCCTCAAACATTTATTAGTTTTCACAAAAAGTATTTAACAACTAAGACTGTGTGTCTTAATTTCTACAATTTTTGGAATTCACACAACAATTAGCAGTGGCTTCATCTATTCTTGAAGAATTGCACTATCATGTACAACTCGAAACCAATCAATTTTGTAATTGTAAACTTTCCAGAA
The DNA here is from genome assembly GCA_905332935.1 of Bombus hortorum. Classification (NCBI taxonomy): domain Eukaryota; kingdom Metazoa; phylum Arthropoda; class Insecta; order Hymenoptera; family Apidae; genus Bombus; species Bombus hortorum. Next base: position 11,877,153 of record HG995199.1, read on the forward strand.
ATGATGCCAAATTTGCATACCATTTTCTTGTCATAAATAAATGTAATAGCTTTTGCAATTTTAATCGGTTTAAGTTTCCACGTGGACAAATGGAAAGTTAACGTTATTCTATGAATTGAATGAAAATTTTTCCTTCCACACCAATTAGGAGTCAAAATAAATTTTTTAGGAAAAATTGCTACAGCCTCAATTTTCAATAGCAACAGCTAAGAAAATACAGTATACGGAAATATAGTCGAATTGATAGCAGAAATAGTTGCAATCATATCAAACCAAAAATGAGTCAATAAAAATCTGATAAAGTCGAGATATGTATGATCCGATCACGTGGTGGAGGGTCACGACCTCAGTCTACGACCGGATCGAAAAATTACGGAACACTATTGTATAACTTTTCAACTACACAAGACATCGAAATGTAACTTCATTTTAAAGCGTTGAAAAATAATTCGTATTAAATTAAATATGACGTAAATAGTATATTTTATGTTATGGGGTACCCCCAATGTCTTCCGACAGGTCTCAGGCTGGAGAGTAGCTGAGGGGGTTGAGACTCTTTCAGATCACCTGCATATATTCATGGATGTCGGGCTGGAGACAATGCCCGTGAGAAAGGCCCGCGGCATCAGGGAAATGGAATGCTCCCGCCCACCACGAAGATGGCGCCTCAAAAATAGAGACAGCGAGATGCTCCAGGCAGCAGCCACTGTCACGGCCTGGAACTGGGACGCCGTACAGAGGAGACAAGCGTGGACGCTCATCAAAGAGTCATTGCGGCCCGTCTGGAGGCCCACATGTCAAGGCGAGTGCCCGACTGGCACGAAAGCCATTGCGGCATAGTCAATGCATTCAACACCATACTCTGGAACGGGATATTGGAGGCCCTTGAATTTTTCTAGATGCCACCCTACGTCATTCGTGACATACGACTCTACCTGAGCGACAGATGGGTAGGCTACACTGGATGGAGAAGAGCGGCGGCCCGTTGAGCGCGGGGTTCCGCAGGTTTCGGTTTTGGATCCGATTCTGTGGAACATCGGATACGACGCGGTGCTTCGTTGTCCAATGCCCCCAGACTCAGGCATGGTGTGTTACGCGAACGACACGTTGGTCTTGGCTGGAGGACACTGGTGGCACAAGACGTTGCGCCACGGAGAGCTTGTCGCCCTTCACCTGATACGGGCTATATGCAGGCTGGGCCTGAGAGTGCCCCGAGCCAAGTCGGAAGCCACCCTCCGTCTGGTGGTTTTATGAATATCGACACAGGGGGACTCCCCAGCCCGGCCTGTGTTTGGACATAAGCGGAGAGGAGGTTGAGGTAAGACTTCAGATGAAACGCTTGGGCTTCACCATCGATAGTCAATAGACGTTCGGGCAGCCTTTCAAGTTCCTGGTTCCCAAAGAAACAGCCAACGCTCTATGTGGCCTGCTGCCGAATATCGATGGGGCAGAAATCGGAGTGCGCCGACTGCATGAGGGAGTCGTCCGTTCTCGGGCCCTGTACGGGGCTCCAATGTGGGCAGAGGATCTGATGAAAAGTCAACGCAGTCTACTCTTGCTGAGGAGGCATCATAGGACGACCGCCATCAGGATTGTAAGGGAATACCGGGCGATATCATATGCGCCGGCAACTACCCTGGCGGCGTCTCCACCGTTCGAGCTCCAGGCCTTGGCTCTCCGACGAGTGTACGAAGACCAGAGGAGCCGAAGCTCAGGCAGGAACTATCCTCCCGCCGAGCAGGCGGCCCGTGACGTTCGAGGGGAAGTTAGACGAGAGATGTGGGAGCGGTGGCGCTCCGACCTACTCACCGAAGACCATATCCGGGGCCACCGAGCCGTTAGGTCAGTCCTGCCGAACTGGGAGACTTGGAGAGACCGCGAAGGGCTTCCACTATCCTTCCGGATGACGCAGGTGTTCGCAGGACATGCGGTATTCGGCGAATACCAAAAGAATATGGGAAGAGAGGTGACGAGCACCTGCCAACACTGGGGTGAGGGCGAGGACACGGCCCAGCACACGATAGAATTTTGTCCAGCGTGGGAGGCCTCGAGTCAACTATCAGAGAAAGAGTAGACCCCTCATCAGTTGTGAAAGCGATGCTGAGGGGGCGATAAGAGCCCCTCGCAGTACGTTCATATTGCGAAGGCGTAATGCTCGTAAAGGAACGAAAAGAGCGGGAGAAGGTGAGAACATCCACCCTTCCAGGATTCCGCGTCGAAGGATGGCACTACGCCGTCCTATGTGGTCATAGAGGCCGACACGCCGAGGAGGATCTGGACCTCCTCAGACTTGCACGACGGCCTAGCGGATAGCGTTGAGAGGGATGGTCCCTCCCAATGACCGAACTAACCAAGAAAACACTCCCTCAGACAGTAGAAGACGCAGAAATGTGACAATCGTAAAGCCATATGGGTCCTGGACATCCCAAGTGAGCGTCGGGAGGTCCACCCTGGGGTTTTAGTCGGTATAGTCCGACATTACCCCACCGCTTCCAAGCGGAGGGGAGGGGTCGTACAATTAGGATTTCCACACGTGTAAAAAAAGTTTTCTGCCTGTGCAAGGAGAGTTTTGAATAAACTCAATCGCATTGTGCCGGCAGATTTTCTCAAGTTTTATAATTCCTTGTGGGATTTCTTCATAACGTATTATCAGTTTGTATGAATATGTATATGAGATTGACCAAAAAATATTTATTCACCATTGAACAAAGTGATTAATCTGTATCACACCGTCAGCTGATCTTATCAAGTACAGTATAACACAATGAAAGAATTTCAAATACGTGAATGTTACAAATTGTGCGGAAAAAGTTTGTAAAAAACAATTTCCTCCTTTTCAGTTCATTTTATCCCCAAAATGTATGAATACGGCAGTGACATTTTATCTACTAGGAGGCAAAACACTGGAGTGAGGGCGAGGACAAGATCCAATACGTGATAGAATTTTGTCCAGCGTGGGAGGCGTCAAGTGAACAATCAGCGGAAGATTAGATCAGTTGTGAAAGCGATGCTGAGGGGACGATAAGAGCTCCTCGCAATACGCTCATATTGCGAGGGCGTAATGCTCCTAAAGGAACGAACAGAGCGGGAGAAGGTGAGAAAATCCACCCTTGCAGGATTCCGCGTCGAAGGACGCCACAACGCCGTCCTAGGTGGACATAGAGGCCGACGCGCCGAGGGGGATCTGGTCCTCCTGAGACTTGCACGACGGCCCAGGGGATAGCGTTGAGAGGGGTGGTCCCTCCCAATACACGAACTAACCAAGGAACCACTCCCTCAGACAGTAGAAGACGCAGAAATACGAAAATCAAGCAACATGGATCCTGGACATCCCAGGTGAGCGTCGGGAGGTCCACGCTGGGGTTTCAGTCGGTATAGTCCGACACAACCGCACCGCTCCCAAGCGAGGGGAGGGGTAACCATGAGGATTTCCCCACATATAAAAAAAAGAGTTTTGAATAAACTCAATCGCATTGCATCAAGTTTTCTCAAGTTTTATAATTCCTTGTGCGATGTCCTCATAACATATTATTAGTTTGTATGAATGTGCATGTGAGATTGACCAGAAAATATTTATTCACCATTGAACAAAGTGATTAATCTGTATCGCACCGTCAGCTGATCTTATCAAGTACAGTATAACACAATGAAAGAATTTCAAATACGTGAATGTTACAAATCGTGCGGAAAAAGTTTGTAAAAAACAATTTCCTCCTTTGTAGTCCATTTTATCCCCAAAATGAATGAATACGACAGTGACATTTTATCTACTAGGAGGCAAAACACTGGGGTGAGGGCGAGGACACGACCCAGCACGCGATAGAATTTTGTCCTGCGTGGGAGGCGTCAAGTGAACAATCAGCGGAAGATTAGATCAGTTGTGAAAGCGATGCTGAGGGGACGATAAGAGCTCCTCGCAATACGCTCATATTGCGAGGGCGTAATGCTCCTAAAGGAACGAACAGAGCGGGAGAAGGTGAGAAAATCCACCCTTGCAGGATTCCGCGTCGAAGGACGCCACAACGCCGTCCTAGGTGGTCATAGAGGCCGACAAGCCGTTGAGGATCTGGATCTCCTCAGACGTGCAGGACTGCCCAGGGCATAGCGTTGAGAGGGGCGGTCCCTCCCAATGCCTGAATTAACCAAGGAACCACTGCATCAGACACAGAAATAAAAAATGCAGAAGTCCTACATTTAGCGTAATAGAATGAGTCCTGGACATCCCAGGTGAACGACGGGCGGACCACCCTGGAGTTTCAGTCGGTATAGTCCGACACAACCGCACCGCTCCCAAGCGAGGGGAGGGGTATCCATGAGGATTTCCCCAAATATAAAAAAAAAGTTTTCTACCTGTGCAAGGAGAGTTCTGAATAAACTCAATCGCATTTTGTCGGCGGATTTTTTCAAGTTTTATAATTCCTTGTGGGATTTCTTCATAACGTATTATCAGTTTGTATGAATGTGTATGTGAGATTGACCAGAAAATATTTATTCACCATTGAACAAAGTGATTAATCTGTATCACACCGTCAGCTGATCTTATCAAGTACAGTATAACACAATGAAAGAATTTCAAATACGTGAATGTTACAAATTGTGCGGAAAAAGTTTGTAAAAAACAATTTCCTCCTTTTCAGTTCATTTTATCCCCAAAATGTATGAATACGGCAGTGACATTTTATCTACTAGGAGGCAAAACACTGGAGTGAGGGCGAGGACAAGATCCAATACGTGATAGAATTTTGTCCAGCGTGGGAGGCGTCAAGTGAACAATCAGCGGAAGATTAGATCAGTTGTGAAAGCGATGCTGAGGGGACGATAAGAGCTCCTCGCAATACGCTCATATTGCGAGGGCGTAATGCTCCTAAAGGAACGAACAGAGCGGGAGAAGGTGAGAAAATCCACCCTTGCAGGATTCCGCGTCGAAGGACGCCACAACGCCGTCCTAGGTGGACATAGAGGCCGACGCGCCGAGGGGGATCTGGTCCTCCTGAGACTTGCACGACGGCCCAGGGGATAGCGTTGAGAGGGGTGGTCCCTCCCAATACACGAACTAACCAAGGAACCACTCCCTCAGACAGTAGAAGACGCAGAAATACGAAAATCAAGCAACATGGATCCTGGACATCCCAGGTGAGCGTCGGGAGGTCCACGCTGGGGTTTCAGTCGGTATAGTCCGACACAACCGCACCGCTCCCAAGCGAGGGGAGGGGTAACCATGAGGATTTCCCCACATATAAAAAAAAGAGTTTTGAATAAACTCAATCGCATTGCATCAAGTTTTCTCAAGTTTTATAATTCCTTGTGCGATGTCCTCATAACATATTATTAGTTTGTATGAATGTGCATGTGAGATTGACCAGAAAATATTTATTCACCATTGAACAAAGTGATTAATCTGTATGAAACTGTCAGCTGATCTTATCAAGTACAGTATAGCGCAATGAAGGAATTTCAAATGCGTAAACGTTACAAATTGTGCGGAAAATGTTTGTAGAAAACATTTTTCTCCTTTTTAGTTCATTTTATCCCCAAAATGAATGAATACGGCAGTGATATTTTATCTAGTAGGAGGCAAAACACTGGGGTGAGGGCGAGGACACGGCCCAGCACACGATAGAATTTTGTCCGGCGTGGGAGGCCTCGAGTCAACTATCAGCGAAAGAGTAGACCCCCCATCAATTGTGAATGCGATGCTGAGGGGGCGATAAGAGCCCCTCGCAGTACGCTCATATTGCGAGGGCGTAATGCTCCTAAAGGAACGAACAGAGCGGGAGAAGGTGAGAACATCCACCCTTGCAGGATTCCGCGTCGAAAGACGGCACTACGCCGTCTTAGGTGATCATAGAGGCCGACGCGCCGAGGAAGATCTGGACCTCCTCAGACTTGCACGACGGCCCAGGGGATAGCGTTGAGAGGGGTGGTCCCTCCCAATACACGAACTAACCAAGGAACCACTCCCTCAGACAGTAGAAGACGCAGAAATACACCGGCGGTAACTCAAAATGTATCCCGGACATCCCAGGTGAGCGTCGGATTGTCCACCGTTTGGTTTTAGTCGTTATAGTCCGACACTACCGCGCCGCTGCCAAGCGGGGGGGGGGGGGGGGGCGTTGTGTCCACGAGGATTTCCCCACATATAAAAAAAAAAAGGTATATTTTATGTCAGACAGCTCTTTTTTTAATTTTTTGAATTAAATAACCTTAACCAAATTTGAGATACTCTTTCTTTAATATCGTAAAAGAAATATTGAATAGCACTAGAAATGGTAGAAATAGTACTAAGAAAATGTCTAAATGAAAAGTAATACTGAAATTGTATAAATATTATATTATCTTATATCAATATTATGTCATATTGTAGAATTCTTGTTCTTTCTGGTATTTGATCTCTACTAAGCTACTTATTATAATATGTTTTAAATAGGAGGCAATGGTTACTTAATATGAGCTTAATGCAGTGCTGTGATATAATTATCACAATTAAATCGATAATTCACAACTCAACTTATAACTTACAATTAACAACTCGACACAGCTTATGAGTGCTTGTGGAATTCTCGCCGACCGTAGTACGACTCTTTTTGGACCCGCATGTACGACGCCTACCGCGAAGCGCGGAGCTCTCTGCCGCGGGCTATCGGGGCGGCGAAGAAGGGGGCCTGGGACAAACTCCTGGCTACCCTCGATTCCGATCCGTAGGGGCGTCCTTATAGGGTGGTGTTGAAAAAACTCCGTCCTCGGAGGCCTCATGTACCGGAGACGATGGACCCTCAGTAGAGGGTCGTTGATACTGTTTCCCAGGGTAGAAGGCGCGACCCTTAGGTTCCCCGCGCGTTGCGGGGGACTGGAACTGGGGGTGTCAGAGGAAGAGTTGGCGGAGGCCTTAGGAAGGACCGGAACGCCTGAAGCTCCGCGTCCCGACGGAGTCTCAGCCCGTTTGTGCAGGCAGGGACGGATGAACCTTCTTTCGAAGCCGGGGCGATCTCCGGAGTCACCCTCGGCCTTTAGGTCTGGTGTGTCTTCTGGATGAGACGAGCAAGTTGCTCGAGAGAGTAATAGCTGCCCGCCTGGAGGAGCACCTATCTCCTGGAGGAGGGTTATACCCGGACTGCAGAATGACCAATACGGTTTCCAGATATCTATCTATCTATCTATAATAACTATCATGTGGTATGTCGACGATGGCCAACTCACAGAAAGATTCATTACACGTCCTGACTTCCAATGTTACCCCGACATATATATAAGATATATTTACAATATACAATTAGTAATTAATAATTAATAAATAATATATAATCATATATATAGTATATGATTCTTATTACTGTGAATTATAAAAAACTGCGTCATCACTGGAACAAATCATAGAGAATACCAAGGAAACTACTTTGAACGATCAGTTTCATCTAATTCTGTAAACAGCTTCCGTCGTTCGCCGAATAGTCTAAATTCAGACACTGCAGGTACGAGGGTTAAACTAATTTCTACTGTTTTGAACTGTTCTATCTAAATATGAATTCTATGAGGTGCCTTGCTGTATTTCCTTGTTTGTTACTGTTGCATTCGACCTATTCACGGCAGGGCAATCCAAACTCAAGTAACATCAGTCAATTTGTAAAAAATAATCTTTAGTAAAGTACGATCTAGAAGAAAATGTTTAATACACTGAAAACGTAAATTATATAGAAAGAGCGTCATGATATTTGCAACAATGTAAACAATTTCATTTTAATTCGCTAGCAACTCTGGCTGCGGAATGCAATTTTAAATAAAAAAAACTAAATTGCAATCACATTTCAGGTAAGTACAGTACAAGATATCAGTTATTTAAAAAAAATGATCTATGTATAGGAACAGAATTGGATGGCCTTGTTTACCTTGAAACTTCGGCGCGGACTGAACCGCCGTAGCGAAAAGATTAAAGATTATTAAAGATTATTAAAATTATTATTATGGATATTATTGTTTGGCCGGCGTGCCTCAAGGTGAAGCCCAGCAAAATCCACGCTTCGTTGCTCCGCGCTTCGTGCAATCCTCACGGCCGATCTCCGTTTCTGAGCGCTCCGCAGCGAAAGGATTAGTGATCGTATTCTCCTTACTGTCACGTGAAATTTAATGTCTTTTGGCGACAACCAAATCTCAGTTCATAGATAGCTATCAAACGACGTACGATTGTGTAGCGACTTTGTGTGGTAAAAATACGTGCCGGCTTTTGTATCAGAAAATAGATCCTTTACTTTTATGTGAAAACAGAATTAATTATCGGTCGCTGCAAATATATAATATGTTATACACAATTTTAGGAATCGGATGATGAATCTTTTTGAGTAATGAATGGCTTTTCCAGCAGATGTCTATATAATAAATATATACTATATTTTTGCTAAATCTTTACACTTTTCACTCAACCACTTTCTTCGACCGTTCAAAGGGTTCTACCGGGCGAATTTTCTTTTCTCTTGGAAAAAGGAAAACAACACTTTTCTAGGCGCCCACGCGCCTTAGACTGCTTTCTATTTGTCACTTGATTTCGGCTTAAACGTTGGGAAGATGACTCGAGCGCTTTTGCGGGAATCCAGCGTTGCAACAATTGCAATAGTAAACGTATATGTTACACCATTCCCATGTTCGCATGTTCTCGCGAGCGCGGGTTACGAATTAAGTGGATAACTCTGCACATGGAGACTGTTGGAATACAACGATATTACACGCATAGACACAAATACTCTTGTACAGACACCTACACAGGCATTTGAGCAGGACGCTTACTCAGGTCATACTTATTATTGTATAGAGAGTGGGGTTCAAAATATTTAAGGGATTATGGGTCACTAACTACAGTCGGTCTAAGAGTAGCTAGCCAACTGCCAAGAATCCACAAATTCTTTACCTACATACTTTGTTAATTAAACCGTATCACTCACTTGTATACATTTTGTTCTGTAGTTCTGTTTAATAAATATCACTGAATATTATTTTAACATAAACATTGTGTTTTCCACAGATTATTAATGTTAACTTAGAGATTAAATTTTTAACAGAGACTAATAAGTGGTGAGCTTCAGTCATTTTATTCGTTTATTCCATAGCTTTGAATCTAAGAGAATCTAGAGCCAGAGAATCTAAAAAGGAACTGGTAAAGGAGTGCATAAAGGAAAGAGAGAGAGAGAAACTGGGGAAATGGCCAAGAAGGGAAAGGAGCAAGAAAGAGAAAGAAGGAACTAGAAGAAGTGAGAAATGGAGGAACACGGGGGAAAGAAAGAGAAGAACAAGGAAGGACGGCAATAGAACAAATTAAAGAAGAAAGCAGAAAGAGAGAGGCAGAAGAGAGGGGGAAAAGGATAAGAGAGTCAAAATACAATAAACACTACAGAAACATTGGCAAAGAAAAGTTACTAAAGTATTTAGAAGGGAGGATGAAGTGGAAGGACAGAAAAATACTGGCAAGATTTAGATGTGGAAACGAGATCAAAGCAAGGAAATACTGGAAAGAAGGGGCAGAAAAAAGATGCAGACTATGTAAAAGGAAAGAGGAAGATTTGAGACACGTAATAGAAGAATGCGAAATAACGGGAGGGACAAAGGAAACGAAGAAAATATTAAACGAGACGGAAGAGGGAATAAGGGAGCTGAAAGCAATAATGGAAAAGAGAAGGGCAATACAAGACAGGGAGGAACAATAAGGAAGCACTGCAAGGAGGCAAAAGCCCAAAAGTTGCAATAGTCTTAAAAATAGATTACACAGCGGAGTGCAATATAATAGAGTAGATAAGAGAGGAGACAGATACGTAAGAAAAGAGTGTAGAGTTTAGTTAGATAGATATAAGGGAGGAGGCAATAAGGGGATAACGCCATTAAAAGGAGGAAATGTAAAAAGCGGGATTAGGCAAAAAGAAAGATGTAAAACCGAATACACGTCTAAAGCCGAAAGGCACGGACTAAGTAATAATAAATAAATATCTACTTAATATCGTACATATTTGCGTATTTCTTGTGCATATATACACATTTTTCGTGCATAAACGTCATATGCTTTTTGTATATTTATTATGGATAAATATTTGTAGCGGCACATGAGTCATAGGAGGAGGCAAGCGAGGGAGACTCATGTTGTTTATAATGTTTAATTGTCCTATAATGTTTAATTATAGCCTGTGATGGGATTCAGTGTTTCTAATGTCTCGGATGTGTGATTTAAATGCCCACTTTACGTCTATTTTAAATTTCTTGCCTCACATTCAATATATTGCAAGAGGGTCATATCAGACGCTAGACTTTATTAAGCGACGTGCTGCGGAATTTAGGAGCATTCAGCCCATTAAGCTGCTTTAATATCGTTTGTTAGGCTGCTTTTAGAATACGTTTTGTTAATCGAATTTTCGAACGAGGTACCGTACAGGCCGCTGTTGGAGAGAGAGCAACACAGATTTCTCGGATTTTCCACTTTCAAATCGGCACGCTGGACCACAACTACGCACTGCTCTTCTATAGTTTAAATTTGAAATCTCTTGAATAAATCTGTTTTTTCAAATTGATTAATTGCTTCATACATTATCCGCCACTCTTCAAGTTGATTAATATTTTCGCACCGGCTCGTTTTAACTAACTTTGGAAGATAGCAACATAAGTTACACGTATATTTGGTATTACAATCAAACGTGGCATTATGTGCCATTTATGAGTTACCGCAAGTACTAATCTGTTATAAGCGTGAACACAGAGCGAGTTTGATGTGACGTACAGTGTTTATGTGAAAAATAATGTACGCGCAATATCATTATTCGCTTCCTTACAAGCATCATATCCCTTTTTCTACTTTGTCCGATATTTTCCATTCATAACTATTTACAAATTTTCTTCCGCGTCGTAATTCAAAATTCATTAACGATCATCTTCTACAAAGCATCGAGTGCAAGAATGAAGAATAAAGAAGCAAATGAGATATGTGCAGGTTCATGAATTTTGATTTCATGAATATCTTTATAATTTTGTTGAAATTCGTTGTAATAATTTTTTGAAATTCTACAAAATTTACAATTCAGCTAGCGTATGGTACCAGATAGACAATGGTAGCTGATCGTTACTTGACCGATGGTAATTTCTAAAAACACTATGTCCGTTATCTCTACATTATATCTACTTAATCTTGTTAGTATTGCAAGTATACAGTATTTCATTATTGGGCATTTGTCCAACTGATGGGACACCTAGGACATTCCACGTCATCGTTTCTCGCGTACCATAGAGGGTGTTGCTCTTAGTAGTTTCGATCGTAGCATTTTAATTTTCCATTCTTCCATTTCTTATCTTCAATTTGGATTTTTTCTCCATTAATCCATGTAGTGATTTTACGGTTATTATATTAAAGACGTTGTAAACGTGATTTTCGTTTCTTGACTTTTGCCCGATAATCCGCGATAAGGTAAACATAGACAATCCCCGTGATAGACAACTTGTCCAAAGTGTCATTCTTCCAGTTCGTACATCTTTGGTCGTCCAAACGATAAGTAATTGCCTTTGATCGTAATTCGATGAGAGATATTCAATTTCAAATTATCAAAGAAGCAAAGATCATCCTTGAAATTTCTGCGCTATCTAATTTTGGGTGCTCTTGTAGAAAAAAGTGCGATACGATTTTATAAATTGTTAATAAATTCTTGTTTCGTACCAGTTATATTCTATATATAAATATTATGGTGAACACGTACGTTTCAAAGTACCATATCAAGCTTACTTCGTTCCTTACGCTGTACAGTTTCCACGATAATCTCCAAACGAAATCTCCAAATCTTCTTCTTGGACGTCTATACAAGATTTTGAATTTAATCGACATTCAATGATAATTCTTGTGACAAGTCACGGTATTTGCGTTGTTTGCACTACCATATTTATGTAGCGGCACATGAGTCATAGGTCGAGGCAAGAGAGAGAGACTCATGTTGTTGTTTAGCCTCGGAGCATTGACACCGTTTCGATGTACGAGATGTAAAAGTAAAGAATCTCCGGATAAAGCAATAGTGTTGTCGAATTTAAACTTTACATACTCTCCCGACCAGTACGGTCAAGAACGGTCTCAAGAACGGCTAGCATCCTTCTTCAACCAAACAAAAATTAACCAATTATTAGCAACATCCATATCCCTTGCTTTTCGAACCAAGGCTCTCCTCGACGAATCCGACGATCTTACATCCGTAGACACACCCCGTCATAGCTTTCCTCTGTAGCATCATCGTGAGCAATCATCGTTCGATCTCGCTTCGCACACTCTGCTCAACCGACATTGTATCAAGAAGTTGTAGCGAATTTGTAACCACGAGTCCCATACGAAGTGTATACAGTGTAAGCAACATAACATGTTGTATTACACGAAGTGTAAAACAATAAATAAATATATTGTTAATCACACACTAGTACTTCTTCAGTACCTATCACGACCTATCCACCTCAGTGACAAAGAAAATAAGTCCTCAGAAAGTGAGTCAGAGAACATTTTGAATGTACGCAAAAGAAGACGTGCTCGGGTACTTTCAAGTTCTGAAAGTGAAACTGAAAATGTACAAGCTGGTCCAAATGAAATTACCGTAAACGGAACCAAGTGGGAAAGAATTCAAGAAGGGTCAGCTTCTGGGAAATTATCTCTGCACAATATATTCAAAGACACATTCGGCCCTACAGGATATGCAAAAAAAGTATCATGAAAGATAAAGCAATTAGCGCATTTTCCCTACTAATTGACAGCCATATGTTGCAACGTATAATATCTTGCACCGAATCAGAAGCCTCTCGAGTTTTGAGTAAAAAATGGACCCTTTCAGAAACAAAATTGAAAGCAATCCTTGGAATATTGTACGAGGAGCATACGAAGTGAAAAATTTAAAACTTTCTTATTCGTGGAATACAAAATGGGGACTAAGCTTCTATTCCAGCACAATGAATCGAAATGAGTTTCTTGAAATATTGATATTTATTAGATTTGACAAAAAAGATGATAGAAGTCAACGTTTGAAAAATGACAAATTTGCATTAATATCATCCGTATGGGATAAGTTTATTGAAAACAGCCAGAATTGCTATAAACCTGGTGCAAACATTATAATAGACGAACTACTTTTCCCAAATAAAGCCAGATGCAGCTTTACGCAATATTTACCAAATAAACTCGACAAATTCGGAATTAAACTTTGGTTGGTATCTAATGTTCAAATAAAGTATGTTGTAAATGGATTTCCTTATTTAGGAAAAAGCGGAAAGGGCCTACCTGAACCGGTCTAACTTTATAATAAAACAAAATTTGGGGTAGATATAGCAGACCAAATGGCAAAAAAATATAGCGTGAAGTCGGGATCAAGAAGATGGCCACTTCAAGTATTTTTTAATATTTTAGATTTAGCTGGCATAATTGCCTGGATTTTATATACGAAAACCACAGGTGAGCAGATATCCAAGAGAGATTATGTTTCAATTAATAGATGAACTTGGCGCTGAATGAAAAATCACGGATAGAACATAGAGCATCTGAGATCCGAAGTACGTCTCTAGAACTCACCTTATTCTCGCAAATGGTGTCAGATACGGTACTGTAATAATAATAAGACTACCACCATTTGCAATGTTTGTAAAAAATATGTTACGCCACGAGGCTTACTGTAGGCCGTATTCCTAATCGTCACGCGCGGTACTACAGTATCGCAGACAGATCGTCTTATAGGACTGGCGAAATGTATGCAATGTAGCGGCAAGCGTATATTTGTCATCGAGCGTCGAGCTCTAGAAACGTCGATTTCGGTCAGTTATTTTATTCACACAAAGAAAGTGGCATACGTGATCTTAGGCGCGAACGGTGGCGTGACCCGAGCGTAGTGGAGGTCGCTCCCAGCGAAAACAAAGAAATGATCGAAGGGCAATCAGTCTCATTCGAAGAGTCTAACAGCATACATCGAACGGTCTGACGAATAAACGTAAACTCGCTGACGCGTTTTCCTCGCCATCGCGTCTCTCTGCGAACGGTTGTTTTATTATTATATAATAATTCTATTATATTATACTTCTTATATTATACTCAATGGAAATTTATTTTAATATTCTTGTTACCAAAGATTTGGGTACTAAATATTCTTCATTATTGTACTTATTGTTATTATTATAGTTGTTATTATATAGTTTTTATGATCTCAGAACATGTAATTCCTTTTCTAAGGTAATAATACTTTAATAAATATAAAGATATTCCATTATTACGTATTTTTTAAAGATCAGTCATTTTGACTGGTTTTGGTAGAGATAGCTACCTCTCAAACGTCGGTAGTATTAACTCGTTTCATTATTTGAAGCAACACGTTTGATATCCACCACATTCTTAATATCTACGATTTTTATTCGAAACCTTTAGCGATCCGCTTATTAGGTTCGTTGTTACATGCAAAAAATCTGAAGATTGTTTACATGGACTATGTAAACAATCGCAAAGGGTCTTAGAGCACAAAGACGTATGTCTTGTTACTGAATATGATTTCCTATAAACTCTTGCAAGAAAATTTAAGATATCATTTAACGTTGCGTAAAATGCTAACTTGACTGGACTATTCCTGCATGCCACACGTGGAATAGGTGGCGCGAGACTAACAGCTGAATAGTCGTTAGTACAACTAATGTATTTTACTGTAATTCTAAGTATAACGCGTCAGAGTAACTGTAAAACATTTGTTGATACTAAATATAACACTTAACATTTAATACAATATCTACTTAATATCGTACATATTTGCATATTTTTTGTGCATATTAGGATATTTTTCGTGCATAAAGGTCATATGCTTTTTATATATTTACTATGGATAAATATTTACTACACCAATAAACATTTGTAGATAAATTTTGAACAATTTTTCAGTATGACAAAAACTATATTCTCACAAAGTTCCAACTTCGTATATATCATCTCAGATCAATAATTAGCAATTAAAAATAGTGCGATTTTCGATTGATTTCATTTATTTATGACGCCTCGTTTGATGCGTATTTTTAATTCCCACGATTTTTTTTTTCGAAACTTTTTACGAATTGCTTATTAGGTTCGTGGTTGCATGCAAAAATTTTGGATATTGTTTACATAGTCAACACAAGAAAACTTGAGTGACAAATGTGTAGGTTTTGTTGCTGAATATTATTTTCTACAAACACATACAAGAAATTTTCCGTACCATACCATTTAACGTTCCGTAAAAGACTAATTTGACTGGAATACTTCTGTATGCCACGCCACGCACGGAATAAGTGGCGCGGGACTAATAGCTAAGTAGTCGTTAGGGCATTTTGATGTTTATAACTTGACGGGGCATGGCGGAATTCATGTGAAGAAAGAGATTTGAAGTTAACAGAACAGATAATATAACGATTGGAAGCAGTAAAAGACTTTAAATACTGACACAAGATGCAGAAAGCAAAGATGAGAACGTGGTAGATACACCACGCATCTCCTCCCAAGTTGGGAGGAATGGAGAACGCAATTTCCAGCTGTCCAACAGGATGACCCAGGTGCTTATTGGACACGGCGTGTTCGGAGAGTTTCTGAGGAAAATCGGACGCGAGACGACGGACATCTGTCACCACTGCGGGAAGAGCAGGGACACGGCGCAACACACGCTGGAGTTTTGCCTGGAGTGTGAGCTGCCCCGCTACACCATGCATTTCATCATTGGCGAGAGGCTGACCCCCTCGGCGCTTACACACCGAAGACCAGATCCGGGGCCACCAAGACGTTAGGTCGGTTCTGCCAAATTGGGAGACTTGCAGAGACCGCGGAGGCATTCCACAAACCTTCCGGATGACGCACGTGCTCGCAGCACATGCAGTATTCGGGAAATACCAAAAGAACATCAGAAGAGAGGTGACGAGCACCTGTCAATACTGGGGTGAGGGCGAGGACACGGCCCAGCACACGATAGAATTTTGTTCTGCGTGGGAGGCGTCAAGTCAGCAATCAGCGAAAAATTAGATCAGTTGTGAAAGCGATGCTGAGGGAGCGACAAGAGCTCCTCGCAATACGCTCATATTGTGATGGGGTAATGCTCGTGAAGGAGCGAACAGAGCTGGAGAAGGTGAGAACATCCCACCCTCGCAGAATTCCGTGTAGAAGGACGGCCGTACGCCGTCCTAGGTGGTCAAAGAGATCGACAAGCCGTTGAGGATCTGGACCTCCTCAGACGTGCAGGACGGCCCAGGGCATAGCGTTGAGAGGGACGGTCCCTCCCAACGCCTGAATTAACCAAGGAACCACTGCATCAGACACAGAAATAAAAAACGCAGAAGTCCTACATTTAGCGTAATAGAATGAGTCCTGGACATCCCAGGTGAACGACGGGCGGACCACCCTGGAGTTTTAGTCGGTATAATCCGAAACTACCCCACCGCTTCCAAGCGAGGGGAGGGGTATCCATGAGGATTTCCCTACGTATAAAAAAAAGTTTTCTACCTGTGCAAGGAGAGTTTTGAATAAACTCAATCGCATTGTGTCGGCGGGTTTTCTCAAGTTTTATAACTCCTTGTGCGATGTCCTCATAACGTATTATTAGTTAGTATGAATGTGAATATGAGGTTGACCAGAAAATATTTATTCACCATTGAACAAAGTGATTAATCTGTATCACACCGTCAGCTGATCTTATCAAGTACAGTATAACACAATGAAAGAATTTCAAATACGTGAATGTTACAAATTGTGCGGAAAAGTTTGTACAAAACAATTTCCTCCTCTTCAGTTCATTTTATCCCCAAAATGTATGAATACGGCAGTGACATTTTATCTACTAGGAGGCAAAACACTGGAGTGAGGGCGACGACAAGGTCCAGCACATGACAGAATTTTGTCCAGCGTGGGCGGCGTCAAGTCAGCAATCAGCGAAAAATTAGATCAGTTGTGAAAGCGATGCTGAGGGAGCGACAAGAGCTCCCCGCAATACGCTCATATTGCGAGGGCGTAATGCTCCTAAAGGAACGAATAGAGCGGGAGAAGGTGAGAAAATCCACCCTTGCAGGATTCCGCGTCGAAGGACGCCACAACGCCGTCCTAGGTGGACATAGAGGCCGACGCGCCGAGGAGGAACTGGACCTCCTCAGACTTGCACGACGGCCCAGGGGATAGCGTTGAGAGGGGTGGTCCCTCCCAATACACGAACTAACCAAGGAACCACTCCCTCAGACAGTAGAAGACGTAGAAATGCGAAAAAAATAAAGCAATATGGATCCTGGACATCCCAGGTGAGCGTCGGGAGGTTCATGCTGGGGTTTCAGTCGGTATAGTCCGACACTACCCGCCGCTTCCAAGCCGGGGGAGGGGTATCCATGAGGATTTCCCCACGTATGAAAAAATGTTTTCTACCTGTGCAAGGAGAGTTTTGAATAAACTAAATCGCATTGCGTCGGCGGGTTTTCTCAAGTTTTATAATTGCCTCTGGGACTTCCTCATAACATATTATTAGTTAGTATGAATGTGTATATGAGGTTGACCAGAAAATATTTATTCACCATTGAACAAAGTGATTAATCTCTATCACACCGTCAGCTGATCTTATCAAGTACAGTATAACACAATGAAAGAATTTCAAATACGTGAATGTTACAAATCGTGCGGAACAAGTTTGTAAAAAACAATTTCCTCCTTTGTAGTCCATTTTATCCCCAAAATGAATGAATACGACAGTGACATTTCATCTACTAGGAGGCAAAACGCTGGGGTGAGGGCGAGGACACGACCCAGCACACGATAGAATTTTGTCCTGCGTGGGAGGCGTCAAGTCAGCAATCAGCGAAAAATTAGATCAGTTGTGAAAGCGATGCTGAGGGAGCGACAAGAGCTCCTCGCAATACGCTCATATTGTGATGGGGTAATGCTCGTGAAGGAGCGAACAGAGCTGGAGAAGGTGAGAACATCCCACCCTCGCAGAATTCCGTGTAGAAGGACGGCCGTACGCCGTCCTAGGTGGTCAAAGAGATCGACAAGCCGTTGAGGATCTGGACCTCCTCAGACGTGCAGGACGGCCCAGGGCATAGCGTTGAGAGGGACGGTCCCTCCCAACGCCTGAATTAACCAAGGAACCACTGCATCAGACACAGAAATAAAAAACGCAGAAGTCCTACATTTAGCGTAATAGAATGAGTCCTGGACATCCCAGGTGAACGACGGGCGGACCACCCTGGAGTTTTAGTCGGTATAATCCGAAACTACCCCACCGCTTCCAAGCGAGGGGAGGGGTATCCATGAGGATTTCCCCACGTATGAAAAAATGTTTTCTACCTGTGCAAGGAGAGTTTTGAATAAACTAAATCGCATTGCGTCGGCGGATTTTCTCAAGTTTTATAATTGCCTCTGGGACTTCCTCATAACATATTATTAGTTTGTATGAATGTGCATGTAAGATTGACCAGAAAATATTTATTCACCATTGAACAAAGTAATTAATCTGTATCACACCGTCAGCTGATCTTATCAAGTACAGTATAACACAATGAAAGAATTTCAAATACGTGAATGTTACAAATCGTGCGGAAAAAGTTTGTAAAAAACAATTTCCTCCTTTTCAGTACATTTTATCCCCAAAATGTATGAATACGGCAGTGACATTTTATCTACTAGGAGGCAAAACACTGGGGTGAGGGCGAGGACACGGCCCAGCAGGCGATAGAATTTTGTCCAGCGTGGGAGGCGTCAAGTGAACAATCAGCGGAAGATTAGATCAGTTGTGAAAGCGATGCTGAAGGGACGATAAGAGCCCCTCGCAATACGCTCATATTGCGAGGGCGTAATGCTCTTAAAGGAACGAACAGAGCGGGAGAAGGTGAGAAAATCCACCCTTGCAGGATTCCGCGTCGAAGGACGCCACAACGCCGTCCTAGGTGGACATAGAGGCCGACGCGCCGAGGAGGAACTGGACCTCCTCAGACTTGCACGACGGCCCAGGGGATAGCGTAGAGAGGGGCGGTCCCTCCCAATACACGAACTAACCAAGGAACCACTCCCTCAGACAGTAGAAGACGCAGAAATACGAAAGTCAAGCAATATGGATCCTGGACATCCCAGGTGAGCGTCGGGAGGTCCACGCTGGGGTTTCAGTCGGTATAGTCCGACATAACCGCACCGCTCCCAAGCGAGGGGAGGGGTATACATGAGGATTTCCCCACATATAAAAAAAAGAGTTTTGAATAAACCCAATCGCATTATATCGGCGGGTTTTCTCAAGTTTTATAATTCCCTCTGGGATTTCCTCATAACATATTATTAGTTAGTATGAATGTGTATATGAGATTGACCGGAAAATATTTATTCACCACTGAACAAAGTGATTAATCTGTATTACACCGTCAGCTGATCTTATCAAGTACAGTATAACACAATGAAAGAATTTCAAATACATGAATGTTACAAATCGTGCGGAAAAAGTTTGTAAAAAACAATTTCCTCCTTTTTAGTTCATTTTTTCTCCAAAATTAATGAATACGGCAGTGACAATTTTATGTATTAGGAAGCAAAAGACTGGGGTGAGGGCGAGGACATGGCCCAGCAGGCGATAGAATTTTGTTCTGCGTGGGAGGCGTCAAGTCAACAATCAGCGAAAGATTAGATCAGTTGTGAAAGCGATGCTGAGGGAGCGACAAGAGCTGCTAGCAATACGCTCATATTGCGAAGGCGAAATGCTCGTAAAGGAACGAACAGCGCGGGAGAAGGTGAGAACATACCACCCTCGCAGGATTCCGCGTCGAAGTATGGAACTACGCCATCCTATGTGGTCATAGAGACCGACAAGTCGAGAAGGATCTGGACCTCCTCAGACTTGCATGACAGCCCTGGGGATAGCGTTGAGAGGGGTGGTCCCTCCCAATGCCCGAACTAACCAAGGAACCACTCCCCCAGACAGTAGAAGACGCAGAAACATTTCATTTGTATTTACAAAATGGGTCCTGGGCATCCCAGGTGAGCGAAGGGCGGTTCACCGTGGTGTTTTAGTCGGTATAATCCGAAACTACCCCACCGCTTCCAAGCGAGGGGAGGGGTATCCATGAGGATTTCCCTACGTATAAAAAAAAGTTTTCTACCTGTGCAAGGAGAGTTCTGAATAAACTCATTCGCATTTTGTCGGCGGATTTTCTCACGTTTTATAATTCCTTGTGGGATTTCTTCATAACGTATTATCAATTTGTATGAATGTGTATGTGAGATTGATGAGAAAATATTTATTCACCATTGAACAAAGTGATTAATCTGTATCACACCGTCAGCTGATCTTATCAAGTACAGTACAACACAATAAAAGAATTTCAAATACGTGAATGTTACAAATTGTGCGGAAAAAGTTTGTAAAAAACAATTTCCTCCTTTTTAGTTCATTTTATCCCCAAAATGAATGAATACGGCAGTGACATTTTATCTACTAGGAAGCAAAACCGTTTGCAAATACTTTCATCGTCCTCTGATGAGTCTAGTAATGAAGGAATGGAGTTTGATGATAGTGACCCCGAAGGTACGAAATCTGATGATAGTGACTGTGAGAACATTGAAAGTGATGCGGAAAATCAAAATATAAATGTTGAGGGGAATATTAGGGAGGTAACAGAGAACCTTTTGAGCTTTCTGCCAAACCTGGCCATCAGTTCAATATACCTAGAACATCCAAACATAAGTGTTCATTTTATATGGAAAAATATTTAGATAATGGGCTGATAAACATTATAGTTGAGCGGACGAATTTATACACTCAAAAGCCAGCCGAATTTGGGACCGCGATCAAGAATGAGAGAATGGTATCAAATAAATAATAATAAGAAATAATAATTTTGGCTGAAAGACACACTTAGTTATTCTCTGCAGAATTAATAAAAATGTAGCAGTGGGATTGCGGTCAGGCGACCCAGGGCCGCTCCACCACCGCCCTCAACGGGCTGCGACCAGCAGCGGGATGGCGCCAGGGGCAATGGCTTCCACCGGTGTCAATGCATTAGGATCGGCTCGATCAAGAGGACGCGGGGAATGCACCGATATCAATTCGCAAAGAACGAGACCACGGAGCATTCTTATCATACGCGCAGGCAGGTCATCGTGGAGTTTTAGCCCGTAAGAGTCCGACACTGCTCCGCTGCTGATCGTAGCGGCGGAGTGTCCATGAGGATTTCTTCATGTATCACTTTTCTCAGGACGTAGAATATCCGTTTCCAGCATAAAACTTGGTAGTAACTGACGAACGTTATTAATATTTTATTGCAATGCAAATTATGGTTTTTCGAAATAAATAAATCGTTCCTTAAGGCATAACTGGCAAATATGTATCAGTTTAGATAATGCTACATGCGACAAATCTATATTGAACATTACTCACACACCACTTATTTTTATTATTTATATTTGCATGTTTTTCACGTATATTTACATACGCAGTTTGCATACTACACGTGGAAACCGTATAAACATCCGCAGTCTAAATAATGACGACTTATTTAATGAATAATAACATTTCTTTATAAATTTTTGATATTACATACTGTATAATTATTATTTTCAGATGATAATACTGCAATAGAACGTGATGTGGACGGTACAAATGGCATTTCGTGACATGAATGTGCTACAAAAAACAAGTATAGATGATGATAGTAACATCGTGCCATGTAAATGAAAACGTGTGAATATAATTTCGTTCTTTATTATT
Source organism: Bombus hortorum (assembly GCA_905332935.1). NCBI lineage: Eukaryota > Metazoa > Arthropoda > Insecta > Hymenoptera > Apidae > Bombus > Bombus hortorum. The sequence goes on from HG995199.1 coordinate 11,898,854, forward strand.
TCACAAGAAATGTGTTCGTATTGCCGGCAGACGATGAGAGAAAAAGGTCTCGGAATGCAAAGATTAAAATTCGATGTGCCACCGGTATTAGCGTTACTCGATGTATATATACCATGATAGGATGATAATACTACTACTGGTATGGACAGTCAAAACGTAATGAACACCACAGAAACATTGCCGAAGAAAAGCTACCAAAGTACTTAGAAGGGAGGATGAAGTGGAACAGCAGAAAAATACTGGCAAGATTTAGATGTGGAAATGAGACCAAAGCAAGGGAATACTGGAAAGAAGGAAAAAAAAGTTGCAGACTATGCAAAAGGAAAGAAGAAGACCTGAGACACATGATAGAAGAATGCGAAATAACGGGAGGGACAAAGGAAACAGAGAAAATATTAAACGAGACGGGAGAAGGAATAAGGGAGCTGAAAGCAATAATGGAGAAAAAAAGGGCAATACAAGACGGGGAGGAGCGGCGGTGGGAAAGCACAACGGGGGGGGGGGCAGGAGCCCAAAAGGTGCAATAGTCTTAAAAATAAATTACACAGCGGAGTGCAATATGATAGGGTGGATGGTAGAAGGGACAGATAAGTAAGGAAAGAATGTAAAAAGCGGAATTAGGCAAAAAGATGTAAAACCGAAAACTCGTCCAAAGCCGAAAGGCACGGACTAAGTGATAATAAAATAAAATAAAGTACTACTGATATGGCATTGCCAATACACGAGGTCACAGTTTTCTAAAACAATCGGTTAATTCCAGACATCATAATTATTATAAGACAAATGTTTAAAGTTATAGTATAACAGTTGATACCTTGCATTTAAAAATGTTGGTTACGAATGTTATGAATAAATGATCTAAATCTTTTTAGTTATTGGTAAACATTATCAATGATTTTATTTTGAATTTTATTTTGCTTACAAACAACTAGTATCGACGAACCCAATTTTATTTTGATCGCTGATTATCACAAGTATTGTCTCGTTTTGTCATTTAAAGCAACACGTTTAAAGTCCACCACACGTTCAAGGTATAAAAGTATTATTTTGTATTAGCCAAGAAAAAGTACTTGAAAGACGGAACAAATTCTCGTATACAGAAAAATTAAAAAAAAACAAAGGAAGGGATCTGATTTTTCTTCTGAGGGAGTCAGGTGTTTTGCGCTAGTTCTGTTTGTTTTGATTCTGGGTGATCGTACGTGTAGATTGTTATTTTTAAGACCTGAAACTTCTCAAAATCGTATTTGCTTATTCCTATTTGAAATGTCTAAAGCAATAAAAAAATGCTACGTTAATTTTTTGTAAAGACTATGATAAATTAGTGGCAAATCCGACTACATGCGACTTGTGTGGAATTTCATCGCTCACTCGATTCAGATGTTTATCTAGAATCTCATTAACATTAAGTCTGCATTTGGTCTTTTGCACCTTTTTACCAAAAAGTTTAAAAAACTCGGTGAAACTTTGACTACCAAAATACACGGCAATATTGAACAAATTTGTGCTTTCTTTAAACTCAAGGTAACTGAACTTATCAGCACTGTACCCACATTAAACTAAAATTCATGTATGGAAAAATGGATGGAAATATTTTGCGTCCTTCGCTTGGTATTTACAATCGAATGTCACTCTTTAGATAGATCGCGCTTCTGTTTTAGCTTCAAACTTTAGTTTTGTATTCTGTTTCTGTCTTAGTTTTCATGGAGCATTTCGTGTGTACAACGATCATGGTCCGTTAATTAAAAGGCCAACTGATTGAGGATGATGATAGTAATGCTGGTACAGAAATTTGTATGTCTGATGATGACAATCCGTTGTCCGAGAAATGGAATAACTTTCTTGAAGAAAGGAAGTGGAAAATAACCACAACTACTAATAATTGTGAACCGTGTGTTAAAAATTATACAGACAATTCGTCGTGAACTACAGAGAGCTGATTTGATAATCGGCGAATATGGATGTGTTTTCGGTGTCTCTTCGAGTCTTGATAGTCTTGTTTGATTTCTAGGTCTGTTGATGAGTCTTTACACCGTCTGCATACAGTCTGTGTTACGTTGCATAGTATTCGTTACTTTGTGATCCGCGCATCTTTCGGGCACAATCTCTCCTTCCTTCATTTCTACGTAATTCACTCTTGTACATTTTTCTTATAACCGCTACGGTTAGGCTTGTCACTAAGCCTAGCTATATTGATGTGTCATATATCGATTCGTTTGGATGTATTGGGTCTTCTGATGTCTATCAATCATTCAATTTACCAGATTCATTCAGCAGATGTTATTTCTCCCTTGGGACTATGGCAGCTCCAAAGAAACAGGTTTGCAAAGGATGCTTTGTACCAACAGCTAATCCGATTACTTGCACGTTCAGTGGAGCGGATTCTCCTGTTTGGCTAGCACTCTCATTCATGGCAATCTGATAGACTCCTTATATGGTTCGACATCCACTGGCACTTCGGCGTCTCCTATGACTGATGTAAGTACAGACAAAAAAGCGCTGCTTGACAAGGTTCGAGACATGTTTTATTCGAAATTTAGAAAACTGGAACGTCAGCTAAAGGTTTTCCAATCGAATTTCGAATTGGTAAACAATACCTTGATGGGTATCAACGGCAAAGTAGTCAAGCTAGAATTGACAAAAGTGTAGAAAGTAGTTTGAAATGCGATATCTTAGAGCAAGTCGATCAAAGGATCAGTACGTTCAAAAATCTTATCCTTTGGTTTGACTGAGAGTGATGTAATCTCTGACGCAATGTCGATCAAGAGTATTTTAAGTAACATCCAACCTGATGCCCGTAACGTCGGTATTATCATCCGTCACCTTGATAGAATCACGTGTAGTAGTAGACTTAGGCCTGTGTGTGTGCCAAATTTCCCCTTATTGTTATTAGGAAACAAAGACGGACATCGGAGTTCTGTCAGAATTGTACAGGGTCAAAATGTCAAACAACAGTCATTGCTGAATAATTTGAGAACCGAATAGCGTAAGATTATCGATCCTTTTAATACTTAATTCTTGTGTTATGTTCAGGACATGCGTAAGATTGTAACGACAGCTGTACGTTCAAGAAACGCACAATATCGCTATTGGTGTACTTGCAAAATGTGAGGGACTTTCCTCTAAGCTGCAGCATCTTCAACGTATGATTTCGTGTATCACAGGTCCCATCTTATAAAGTTTTTCGAGAGGTAGCGGGTATGCCGATTGCGGTGAGAGGCTACGAGCATTTGATTGTCCATTTCAAATGCTTCGTTAAAGTTACGAACTAGTATCCTGGTAATCATTTGCATCTACATTTTTGGCTACAATTTCAATTTACCCCATGTTACATAGGACAGTAACGTTCCGTCATTAAGATTCCGTCTGCAAGAAGTTTGGTTCTTTATTGGATTTATGCTTTTCTTTCGATATCGAAAATTCATTGTCTTTTTCTGTTGATAAACTACGCCCCTGTGATTATCTGGATTCCATTGGATTGGATGTTATCGTGAGTAATGTAGACAATGGTATCGATTTATTAATTTCCAACCGTTGCGTAACAATTTTCACATCCCTCGTGTGATTCTCTCGACTTCTTAATCTTGTAGGATTAAAGAAACGCCCTCACCGTACTTACAAACGTACCAATACATTTGGTGATTGTTTACTTGTCAAGACCTTACGTACTAAATGCAAAAATGTATCAAAAGGATGCTACACTCGTTGTATTAACAATACCGAACGGCCAATCTTAGATTATAATAACGCGAAACCATTCTCGAGTTTTGTGAACAGTCATCGCAATAACTGTAACTTCCTGAACAATATGTATTTGAATAATGTTAGAACTGATAATCCTCGATCGATAACGAATATGTTAACCTTCCATTTCGCTACTGCACATACTTTTCGATCCGTTGCGTCTCCGGTACTCGAATACGTCCAAATTCTGTTATCTAATCTAGATGTTAGCATTGACGGCATATTCCCTGACGCGAATAAACTAGACACATCTAAAGAAACTGGTATCAAAGGAATTCCTTCAAATTTTCTCAAGTCCTGTAGTTTCATTCTACGTCAAGCTTTATGGATTATTTTTGGCGTCTCAAAATCCTCCGAGGCTTTCTCGAGTGAGTGGAGGTCCAGTTACGTAAGACCTGTATTTAAATCCGGAGATTAGGCCAACGTGAGTAACCACAGGCCAATATGCATTACCGATGCAATCCATATGCTGTTCAAGAATCTAACAGTTGATTCTATTGGAACTCTCATTAGGTATATTGCCATTTTGATGTTCTCGAACAATATTACCAAATCGATACTGCACACGTTGATTTTCAAAAAACGTTTGACATCACATTCCGTTCTCAATGCGATATTGATTTCAATGGGATTTAAAGATCCAGTGTTTTCGTGGACAGCGAGCTATCTCAACAGTAGCGAACAGCGTGTTCTAATTGCCGGTTTGTACTTAGCAGCCATAGCTAACGTTCTCAGACGTTCATCGGGAATCTCGCCTCGAGCTTTTATTATCTACAATTTTTATTAATGTTGATAATGATTTTATTATCTACAGTTTTTATTAATGATGATGCTGTAAGATTTTTGAAATAATTCATGCATCCAGCATTGCTTTCAAGTCCAACTTGATCTTTGGAGCGTAGACCAACGGTGCCGTGCAACTGAACTACAACAAATTTTGTTTCGTGCGTTCCGCTTGCAAGTTATGTCCTATAATGTTTAATTATAGCCTGTGATGGGATTCAGTGTTTCTAATGTCTCGGATGTGTGATTTAAATGCCCACTTTACGTCTATTTTAAATTTCTTGCCTCACATTCGATATATTGCAAGAGGGTCATATCAGACGCTAGACTTTATTAAACGACGTGCTGCGGAATTTAGGAGCATTCAGCCCATTAAGCTGCTTTAATATCGTTTGTTAGGCTGCTTTTAGAATACGTTTTGTTAATCGAATTTTCGAACGAGGTACCGTACAGGCCGCTGTTGGAGAGAGAGCAACACAGATTTCTCGGATTTTCCACTTTCAAATCGGCACGCTGGACCACAACTACGCACTGCTCTTCTATAGTTTAAATTTGAAATCTCTTGAATAAATCTGTTTTTTCAAATTGATTAATTGCTTCATACATTATCCGCCACTCTTCAAGTTGATTAATATTTTCGCACCGGCTCGTTTTAACTAACTTTGGAAGATAGCAACATAAGTTACACGTATATTTGGTATTACAATCAAACGTGGCATTATGTGCCATTTATGAGTTACCGCAAGTACTAATCTGTTATAAGCGTGAACACAGAGCGAGTTTGATGTGACGTACAGTGTTTATGTGAAAAATAATGTACGCGCAATATCATTATTCGCTTCCTTACAAGCATCATATCCCTTTTTCTACTTTGTCCGATATTTTCCATTCATAACTATTTACAAATTTTCTTCCGCGTCGTAATTCAAAATTCATTAACGATCATCTTCTACAAAGCATCGAGTGCAAGAATGAAGAATAAAGAAGCAAATGAGATATGTGCAGGTTCATGAATTTTGATTTCATGAATATCTTTATAATTTTGTTGAAATTCGTTGTAATAATTTTTTGAAATTCTACAAAATTTACAATTCAGCTAGCGTATGGTACCAGATAGACAATGGTAGCTGATCGTTACTTGACCGATGGTAATTTCTAAAAACACTATGTCCGTTATCTCTACATTATATCTACTTAATCTTGTTAGTATTGCAAGTATACAGTATTTCATTATTGGGCATTTGTCCAACTGATGGGACACCTAGGACATTCCACGTCATCGTTTCTCGCGTACCATAGAGGGTGTTGCTCTTAGTAGTTTCGATCGTAGCATTTTAATTTTCCATTCTTCCATTTCTTATCTTCAATTTGGATTTTTTCTCCATTAATCCATGTAGTGATTTTACGGTTATTATATTAAAGACGTTGTAAACGTGATTTTCGTTTCTTGACTTTTGCCCGATAATCCGCGATAAGGTAAACATAGACAATCCCCGTGATAGACAACTTGTCCAAAGTGTCATTCTTCCAGTTCGTACATCTTTGGTCGTCCAAACGATAAGTAATTGCCTTTGATCGTAATTCGATGAGAGATATTCAATTTCAAATTATCAAAGAAGCAAAGATCATCCTTGAAATTTCTGCGCTATCTAATTTTGGGTGCTCTTGTAGAAAAAAGTGCGATACGATTTTATAAATTGTTAATAAATTCTTGTTTCGTACCAGTTATATTCTATATATAAATATTATGGTGAACACGTACGTTTCAAAGTACCATATCAAGCTTACTTCGTTCCTTACGCTGTACAGTTTCCACGATAATCTCCAAACGAAATCTCCAAATCTTCTTCTTGGACGTCTATACAAGATTTTGAATTTAATCGACATTCAATGATAATTCTTGTGACAAGTCACGGTATTTGCGTTGTTTGCATTACCATATTTATGTAGCGGCACATGAGTCATAGGTCGAGGCAAGAGAGAGAGACTCATGTTGTTGCTGTGTTTCGGAACCCGGATACCGCTTCTATACATGAAAATAACATTCGATATCTCCGCCCAAAAAAAAAAAGATAATGTCGCCTTTGATGTCAACCGTCGATCTTGACGAATTTGAATTTTCCGACTTTACTCCCCCCCCCCCCCCCCTCCCCCCGCAGTATAAAATATACAAACGCGATCGCACGCGAGCAGTTAGCAGCGATTATCAGCGAATTATATCTTATATCTTATATTATATATTATATTTTAATTCTGAGTTTCTATCCGAGTCTCTAGCGTACGTTTCACCGAGCATTATTAACAACCGAGTTTGTGACTTTCTCTTTGTACTCGAATCCATTATTTAAATATATTTGACGGTTTCAACAACGATTAATCTCGTCTATTAAACTTCACGATTATCCTCTTATATACAACGCTCCCACATTTATATATATCGCGATTTGCACAGGTTCTGAACCACAAAAATTGAGTTCCGATTCGGCAATTAAAACCGTGTCAACATCAGTTTCAGTCAAAGATTTGGATTCGCATCAGAATTTTTGCATAGCTAAATTCCCTAAAGACAGTTTAGTGCGTAGAAACCGATACAGAAAGATAGAAATCATTTGCAAAAGGCTAAAACGGTCGAAATTCGACATCATTTGTTATTGTACTCTTTGACAGTATCTTTCGACACTGATAATCGAACACAAATATCACGAGAAGCTACTCTGTCTATTGATCCTTGTAGTCTGGTATTTTCTAGAAAAATTATATTTTTAGCAAAAAACTCGCACATAAGAAATTTTCCACATGCAGATACGCTTTGATCGCTGGTAGCGTTTCGTAAGCAGTTGCTATAAATGATTTATTTCGTTTTTATCACATATATGTTAATAGCTAAGTTGCAAAAGAATTGTAAAAAATACTATAGGAAGAAACAAAATTCATTATTCGGCAATTTGTTAGCTAGGTATAAAATCAAGAACGTGTGGCACATATAAAAATAATAACATTCAAATACCACTACAAGATATTCTATTCATTTTACATATAGAGATAGTGATTTGACAATCTTCCGTAGAAATTCCATAAAACTACATACCTTTTATTACTAGGACATTGAATTTCTTGAAAATATATGTCCATTTAACAAATGTTTAGCAATTGGACCGTGACGATCATTCAAAATGCTTTCGTCAGTCAACACTGGTTTTTAGTAGAAATCTGTTGTTGCTATTAATTTCCATTATGGAAATTTCGCGAGTGTAAAATCACACGGCGACGTTCGTATACCTCTATATATATTTATTATATGCAATTGCTTATTGACAATCAACTTTCTCACTCTAGGTAGCAGCAATATAGAAATACAAATTTTTCAGTGATACTATAGTTGATTAATTCATTTTGTCATGGCTGTTTATAACAAGCTATCGCAAACACACGACTATGATGAACTGAACATCCATATTCGCCAAACTAGGACGTTAAATTCACGCTTTGAGTAAATTCTTTACACTACTACATTTACTACTTTTTCGTAGTAAAAGGTACGAAATACTTTTTGACTGTAATTACAAATTTAATACGACATTGTCATCGTTACGTTCTGTACAAAATAATTCCTATTCACAATTACTCGGTGGCAACAGCGCGTTTTAATGATACAGGCATTGCGAGAACTTGTTCGTTCATCGAGAACAAAACTCTGGCACTTTGAAAAGTTGTTTTTTACGGCCCATTCAAAGTCGTTTTCGATTATACTTGACACGCTGCGTTTCTTCTTTGGAATCAACGTGGCCGCAAGTCAAATTTTTATGTATTGCTGCTCGCTTCGCGTATCGTTAATATGGTACTGCATGAAATGTGACTGCATATCTGATTTTCTTCAAAAAAAACTGAAAGAATGTTAACACTTCTATAGTATGATCTCGCTGGATTTCTTTCATTAAATCTTCTCGAATGAATATTTTTCACATAGTAATGTGATGCATTATATGAAGAATACCGAACCAATTTGATGTAGTTCGGTAAGGTTTGAGTAAGAATGATACTTACAATATCCAAGCAGAAATCTATCACGAAATACAGGCGAAATAAATTAATGGCATGAGGGAGTGGTCCGTACTCGGGTCCTGTACGGGGCTCCGATGTAAGCAGAGAATCTGATGAAAAGTCAACACAGTATACTCTTGCCGAGAAGGTTTCATAGGACAACCACCATTAGGATCGTAAGGGGATAACGGACGATACCACATGCGTCGGCAACTATCCCGACGGCGTCTTCAAAGTTCGAAATTCAGACTTTGGCGCTCCGACGAGAGTACGAAGACCAGAGGAGCCGAAGTACAGGCGGGGACTCAACCCACACCGAGCAGGCCGCCCGAGACGTTCGGTGGGAAGTTAGACGAGAGATCTGGGTGCGGTGGAGCTCCGACCTACGCACCGAAGACCAGATCCAGGACCTCCGAGCCGTTAGGTCGGTCCTGCCAAAACTGGGAGATTTGGAGAGAAAACGAAGTGCTTCCACTGTCCTTCCGCATGGCGCAGGTGGTCGCAGGACATGAAATATTCGGGGAATACCAAAAGAACATCGGAAGAGAGGTAACGAGCACCTGTCAACACTAGTGTGAGGGCGAGGACACGGCCCAGCACACGATGGAATGTTGTACAGCGTGGGAGGCCCTAAGCCAACAATAACCGAAAGATCAGATCAGTTGTGAAAGCGATGCTGAGGGGGCGACAAGACCTCCTCAAAATACGCTCACATTGCGAAGGCGTAATTCTCGTAAAGGAACGAACAGAGCGGCAGAAGGTGAGGCCACCCACCCTTGCAGGATTCCGCGTCGAAGGACGGCCCTACGCCGTCCTAGGTGGTCATAGAGGCCGACACGCCGAGGAGGATCTGGACCTCATCAGACTTGCAGGACGGCCCAGGGCATAGCGTTGAGAGGGGCGGTCCCTCCCAATGCCTGAATTAACCAAGGAACCACTGCATCAGACACAGAAATAAAAAACGCAGAAGTCCTACATTTAGCGTAATAGAATGAGTCCTGGACATCCCAGGTGAACGACGGGCGGACCACCCTGGAGTTTAGGTCGGTATAATCCGAAACTACCCCGCCGCTTCCAAGCGAGGGGAGGGGTATCCATGAGGATTTCCCTACGTATAAAAAAAAGTTTTCTACCTGTGCAAGGAGAGTTTTGAATAAATTCAATCGCATTGTGTCGGCGGGTTTTCTCAAGTTTTATAATTCCTTGTGCGATGTCCTCATAACATATTATTAGTTTGTATGAATGTGCATGTGAGATTGACCAGAAAATATTTATTCACCATTGAACAAAGTGATTAATCTGTATCACACCGTCAGCTGATCTTATCAAGTACAGTATAACACAATGAAAGAATTTCAAATACGTGAATGTTACAAATCGTGCGGAAAAAGTTTGTAAAAAGCAATTTCCTCCTTTTCAGTTCATTTTATCCCCAAAATGTATGAATACGGCAGTGACATTTTATCTACTAGGAGGCAAAACACTGGAGTGAGGGCGACGACAAGGTCCAGCACATGACAGAATTTTGTCCAGCGTGGGAGGCGTCAAGTGAATAATCAGCGGAAGATTAGATCAGTTGTGAAAGCGATGCTGAGGGAGCGACAAGAGCTCCCCGCAATACGCTCATATTGCGAGGGCGTAATGCTCCTAAAGGAACGAATAGAGCGGGAGAAGGTGAGAAAACCCTCCCTTGCAGGATTCCGCGTCGAAGGACGCCACAACGCCGTCCTAGGTGGACATAGAGGCCGACGCGCCGAGGAGGAACTGGACCTCCTCAGACTTGCACGACGGCCCAGGGGATAGCGTTGAGAGGGGTGGTCCCTCCCAATACACGAACTAACCAAGGAACCACTCCCTCAGACAGTAGAAGACGCAGAAATACGAAAATCAAGCAATATGGATCCTGGACATCCCAGGTGAGCGTCGGGAGGTCCACGCTGGGGTTTCAGTCGGTATAGTCCGACACAACCGCACCGCTCCCAAGCGAGGGGAGGGGTAACCATGAGGATTTCCCCACATATAAAAAAAAGAGTTTTGAATAAACTCAATCGCATTGTATCAAGTTTTCTCAAGTTTTATAATTCCCTCTGGGATTTCCTCATAACATATTATTGGTTAGTATGAATGTGTATATGAGATTGACCAGAAAATATTTATTCACCATTGAACAAAGTGATTAATCTGTATTACACCGTCAGCTGATCTTATCAAGTACAGTATAACACAATGAAAGAATTTCAAATACGTGAATGTTACAAATTGTGCGGAAAAGTTTGTACAAAACAATTTCCTCCTCTTCAGTTCATTTTATCCCCAAAATGTATGAATACGGCAGTGACATTTTATCTACTAGGAGGCAAAACACTGGAGTGAGGGCGACGACAAGGTCCAGCACATGACAGAATTTTGTCCAGCGTGGGAGGCGTCAAGTGAACAATCAGCGGAAGATTAGATCAGTTGTGAAAGTGATGCTGAGGGAGCGACAAGAGCTCCCCGCAATACGCTCATATTGTGATGGGGTAATGCTCGTGAAGGAGCGAACAGAGCTGGAGAAGGTGAGAACATCCCACCCTCGCAGAATTCCGTGTAGAAGGACGGCCGTACGCCGTCCTAGGTGGTCAAAGATATCGACAAGCCGTTGAGGATCTGGACCTCCTCAGACGTGCAGGACGGCCCAGGGCATAGCGTTGAGAGGGACGGTCCCTCCCAACGCCTGAATTAACCAAGGAACCACTGCATCAGACACAGAAATAAAAAACGCAGAAGTCCTACATTTAGCGTAATAGAATGAGTCCTGGACATCCCAGGTGAACGACGGGCGGACCACCCTGGAGTTTTAGTCGGTATAATCCGAAACTACCCCACCGCTTCCAAGCGAGGGGAGGGGTATCCATGAGGATTTCCCTACGTATAAAAAAAAGTTTTCTACCTGTGCAAGGAGAGTTTTGAATAAACTCAATCGCATTGTGTCGGCGGGTTTTCTCAAGTTTTATAACTCCTTGTGCGATGTCCTCATAACGTATTATTAGTTAGTATGAATGTGAATATGAGGTTGACCAGAAAATATTTATTCACCATTGAACAAAGTGATTAATCTGTATCACACCGTCAGCTGATCTTATCAAGTACAGTATAACACAATGAAAGAATTTCAAATACGTGAATGTTACAAATTGTGCGGAAAAGTTTGTACAAAACAATTTCCTCCTCTTCAGTTCATTTTATCCCCAAAATGTATGAATACGGCAGTGACATTTTATCTACTAGGAGGCAAAACACTGGAGTGAGGGCGACGACAAGGTCCAGCACATGACAGAATTTTGTCCAGCGTGGGCGGCGTCAAGTCAGCAATCAGCGAAAAATTAGATCAGTTGTGAAAGCGATGCTGAGGGAGCGACAAGAGCTCCCCGCAATACGCTCATATTGCGAGGGCGTAATGCTCCTAAAGGAACGAATAGAGCGGGAGAAGGTGAGAAAATCCACCCTTGCAGGATTCCGCGTCGAAGGACGCCACAACGCCGTCCTAGGTGGACATAGAGGCCGACGCGCCGACGAGGATCTGGACCTCCTCAGACTTGCACGACGGCCCAGGGGATTGCGTTGAGAGGGGCGGTCCCTCCCAATGCCTGAATTAACCAAGGAACCACTGCATCAGACACAGAAATAAAAAATGCAGAAGGCCTACATTGGCTCACTAGAATGAGTCCTGGACATCCCAGGTGAACGACGGGCGGACCACCCTGGAGTTTTAGTCGGTATAATCCGAAACTACCCCGCCGCTTCCAAGCGAGGGGAGGGGTATCCATGAGGATTTCCCTACGTATAGAAAAAAGTTTTCTACCTGTGCAAGGAGAGTTTTGAATAAATTCAATCGCATTGTGTCGGCGGGTTTTCTCAAGTTTTATAATTCCTTGTGCGATGTCCTCATAACATATTATTAGTTTGTATGAATGTGCATATGAGATTGACCAGAAAATATTTATTCACCATTGAACAAAGTGATTAATCTGTATCACACCGTCAGCTGATCTTATCAAGTACAGTATAACACAATGAAAGAATTTCAAATACGTGAATGTTACAAATCGTGCGGAAAAAGTTTGTAAAAAGCAATTTCCTCCTTTGTAGTCCATTTTATCCCCAAAATGAATGAATACGACAGTGACATTTTATCTACTAGGAGGCAAAACGCTGGGCTGAGGGCGAGGACACGGCCCAGCACACGATGGAATGTTGTACAGCGTGGGAGGCCCTAAGTCAACAATAAGCGAAAGATCAGATCAGTTGTGAAAGCGATGCTGAGGGGGCGACAAGACCTCCTCACAATACGCTCACATTGCCAAGGCGTAATTCTCGTAAAGGAACGAACAGAGCGGCAGAAGGTGAGGCCACCCACCCTTGCAGGATTCCGCGTCGAAGGACGCGGCCGACACGCCGAGGAGGATCTGGACCTCATCAGACTTGCACGACGGCCCAGGGCATAGCGTTGAGAGGGGCGGTCCCTCCCAATGCCTGAATTAACCAAGGAACCACTGCATCAGACACAGAAATAAAAAACGCAGAAATCCTACAACAGTATAATAGAATGGGTCCTGGACATCCCAGGTGAACGACGGGCGGACCACCCTGGAGTTTTAGTCGGTATAGTCCAAAACTACCCCACCGCTTCCAAGCGAGGTGAGGGGTGGTATCCATGAGGATTTCCCTACGTATAAAAAAAAGTTTTCCACCTGTGCAAGGAGAGTTTTGAATAAACTCAATCGCATTGTGTCGGCGGGTTTTCTCAAGTTTTATAATTCCTTGTGGGATGTCCTCATAACATATTATTAGTTTGTATGAATGTGCATGTGAGACTGACCAGAAAATATTTATTCACCATTGAACAAAGTGATTAATCTGTATCACACCGTCAGCTGATCTTATCAAGTACACTATAGCACAATCAAAGAATTTCAAATGCGTAAACGTTACAAATCGTGCGGAAAACGTTTGTAAAAAACAATTTCCTCCTTTTTAGTTCATTTTTTCCCCAAAATGAATGAATACGGCAGTGACATTTTATCTACTAGGAAGCAAAACCGTTCGCAAATACTTTCATCGTCCTCTGATGAGTCTAGTAATGAAGGAATGGAGTTTGATGATAGTGAGCCCGAAGGTACGAAATCTGATGATAGTGACTGTGAGAACATTGAAAGTGACACGGAAAATCAAAATATAAATGTTGAGGGGAATATTAGGGAGGTAACAGAGAACCTTTTGAACTTTCTGCCAAACCTGGCCATCAGTTCAATATACCTAGAACATCCAAACATAAGTGTTCATTTTATATGGAAATATATTTAGATAATGGACTGATAAATATTATAGTTAAATGGACTAATTTATAGACTCAAAAGCCAGCTGAATTTGGAACCGCGATCAAGAATGAGATAATGGTACCAAATAAATGATAATAATAAATAATAATTTTGACTGAAAGGCACTCTTATTTATTCTCTGCAGAATTAATAAAAATATAAAATGTCGAAATCAAATGTGCGTTAGTGTCCGAATATTTTTCGAACTCAGTGTATTCCTGTATATTGCTCATCGGTCGCATTGGACATGACATTCCCCTTTTATATTATAATTATAACTATAGTTTCCACTTGGCATTCTATGAACGTAGCAATCGTAATTCAACGATTTAATAAGGATCATGCCGTGAATTATCTCATGTACCAGAAAAATATAATCATTTGTTTATAAAACAAAATATTTTCTTCATTTAACATTGCTAATTTCTTTGATACTCTTAAGAGCGATGTCGAGATATTTGCAAAGCTTTACTTAACTTTCTTTGTTCGAGCGTGAAGGTGATAGCAAGCGTGTTGATATGTTTACAAGAAAGGTCATTACAAAAACATTAACCGCGGTGTGTAATCCTAGCTGAAAGTTACAAGAGACAGTAATAAAAATCTACTTGTAGCTTTTTATTTTTGGACCTTGTAATTCAAGGGCACAATAATATTGACTTTTTTTATCTTTTACTTCACTAAATTCTATTTCCTTCGTAGCGGCGAGGTACAGGGAAAAAAACATAAACATGCGCTAAACGTAACGGCGCGATCAACCTTCGAACGCAAGGTCGCAATGCGTGATACAAACAATATTAAATCGGTGTTCAGTTGCTGCCTGCGACAAATTCACAGCAATTTTTAACTTTCCTACAAGCACACGCCGCATATCAATATCGATCTCGCCCTAATCGTTCTAATTATCTTTTCAATACGGCAATTACCGCATCAAGCAACTTGTATCACAGCAACTTGTAAATCATTTGTAAATGCGTACAATACCTTAATATAGAAAAGGGACTCACCATTTCAGCATAAAAGTAGATATATAACGGTATGCCTTACAGAGGAATAGGTTTGCTGGACTCGTTTCAAATCCGCACATTTCTGGAGACCCAAAGACTTTGGAAGCCCTAAGAAATTATAACAAATTAGATAAATTAAATGAAAATATCAAAATTACAGCATGATTATTTTGTGAGAGTACAACATTGAATTATATATGTTAATTATATATATTAAAATGCTGCAATATATTTTTCAAATGTTACTAGAATACTATGTCGTTATTTCTTTGAATTTCATTTCTAAATAAGAAAATTTTAATAAAAACAAATAACTAATGGCATTAAAATGAAAAATGGTACTATCTTTATAGTATACTCTATTTACAAGTTACAAATGAACTTATAGCTACAATATTCGAGATTCCACAAAATATTCTCATAATCTGTCAAGTTTCACCTGCTAACACTTTCCAATTCATTTTTTCTACAGATTTCTACTTCTATTGATGTTTTATCTAATCAATGCTTCAGAGTACATAGAGAAAGATAACTTTAAAGCAGTCCAATTTATATAAAAAAGAACATTTTTATAGTTTGATATTGTAATATTGTAATATTTTTACCGTTAGGGGGGAACTGTTTATAAATTTAAGGAAAATAATCCATCAGCACACCAGATATATTGAAATGACTAAAATATAATTTCGCTTCATAATACAACTGTTGACGATTCGAAAGCTTGTAAAATTAACGAAAATAGACACTATTTTACAAGGTATGACAAAAAAAAGGCATGACAAGGTCCTGAGACAGATGATTTTTAGCATGTAAAGATGATTTTTAACGTGTATTAAGACATTGAAAGACTGTGTTCTTAACATATGTTCATAACGTGTATCGAAATTAGAGGTTTCGCGTCTGTTATTTCATGTATAATCGTAATATAAGAACAATAAGGACATGAACTGTTGCTAATATGGATTTAAAAAAGTATTAATGTTTTCTTTTACTTATTCTGTAACATGAGCAAGTTGATACTGCAATTTTACACTTATAATACTTTAGAGGAACGTATACGTGAGAAAAACAGATGAATATATACATATGTACATACATATACGCAATTTTCATATGCGTTTAAAAGCTGATGGTACTGATTTGTGGCAACTTACTTGAACATATTTGAAATTAG
Organism: Bombus hortorum; assembly: GCA_905332935.1. Taxonomy (NCBI): domain Eukaryota; kingdom Metazoa; phylum Arthropoda; class Insecta; order Hymenoptera; family Apidae; genus Bombus; species Bombus hortorum. Next base: position 11,914,954 of record HG995199.1, read on the forward strand.
CAGAAATGCTAATGTAATATTAATATTGAGATCTTCGCGTGTTACGAGTTGTACTAATATATTCAGTTTTTATATTAAGTAATAATTGTGCAGGATAGTGAAATATGAAAAAAAGTCTACTACTTTTAATAAAAAAAGAGAAGAAAAAAGAAAATATCTTGCATGTATTTAAAAATAAACTTTTGAAATATACTGTTTTGTATTGATAAAGATAGAAATTAACAAAATTTCCTATATTGCATCACAAACTGAATTATGAAAAGTTAATCGTTAGCGATGATCATGTAGGCCCATATACAATAGTCACAAACACATACTTTGATGCTTAATTTTGTTAATTTTCATTTTTGTACATATTTCTAACCAGTCATGTATTAACCTCTCATCTGCAATCTTAATCTTACTGGTGCTGTTTGCATGCTGGGTCTTTCGAGGCCATGCAGATTTTGTTAAAATTTTTTTCTTTTCAAAAATCCTCAAAAATTCTTGAAAAATTCATTTTCAGAGTTTTTAGAATATTATCCAATGGTTTTTATCGTTACGTGCTACTTTCATTTTCTTAAGCAAAGCAAAATTTGAACAAAAATATGGATAAAATGAAGAATCACTTACAAATTACTGGAAAACGACCCAGTGTGTAGTCGAGAGGGTCACACAGATAAAAATGTACAGATTCATTGACTTACGCAGTTATCGGAAAACATAATTAAATTAAGGACGTAAATTCCGTATTCCTTAATTACCTAATTACACGCGAATATATTTTTATTACACGTTTAAATCTATATGTATAATCTACATATTACTATTTATATCTTTGATACAGTGTGGTAGTATAGGTTAAATTCCAAATTAGAATAACTTAAACAAGAACAATCCTTAGTTGCATAAACATATATAAAATATTTACCTTGAATAAAGCAGTGAACGATTTTACATCTTTCCATATTTGTGCCCAACGAAAATTTAATAAATTAACTGCGTAATTCTTCACTTAGTACTTATTACTAACTAATATACGCGTGGCAGGTACAAAATTATATCTTCTACACGATACACTCCTTACCACATCCGAACCGAAAGGACGAATGTACGATACCGGTCTTCTGTTATTATAGCGTTGGTACTGTTTGTTGATTGGCTACAATTCTAGATACAACATGGAACCTGCGCACGATCCTTGCGCAATCATGTATAACAATCATTAATATAAACATATAATATTCAAATTTAAAGTTGGCACTATTTGTTCAAATTTAGTACTACTTGGGAAGAATTATTATTAGAATTATCAGTAGAATATCATGATCAATTGTACGTAATAAATTTAGTATTTTGAAAGTCAATCTATTCCTTTAAAAGATATAAAAATAATTATCGAATTTTTAATGAGCCTTTCTGAAACAAATACAGTTGTTGAACAAGTTTTTTCGTTGATCGACGTTTATTGGTCTGCTCAGAAATAGTCTTCGACAATGAACTTAACAATTAATTATATCGTCAGCTGTCATGAAAGTAAGAACTAATATGCGATATAGCTGTGAAGAATTTTTAAACATATTAAAAGAAAATGATGAAAGTTTAAAAGAGGAATATTCAGAATCAAAATTTTTCAATTGAAAATAAGGAATAACTAAATTAAATTAAATCTATACAATTAAATATTTTTTTGCAAGAAATACAATAGAGTTACTATAATGGTATTTTCTCATCCTAGTAAAACTAATACTAGAACTAGATTTCAGAAACCTCTGTTTCTAATTAATAACGTATAATTAACATATGAATTTAGTCCAGATTTTAACGGTTTCGAACCACGACATTTGATAAGAAAATTCAAACAAATAGATATATAACCATCGTATCAAGATACATTATGTTTATTTCTCAAAAAAAAAACTTACGCGGGGATTATACATCAATAGAAACAATTTTTTGCAACGTACTAGATATACGAGTGTAAGAAACAATGACAAGATATTCTTCATAGTAATTGGCCGTTACTAGATGAGAGATAATTTCCAAAAATACTATACAGAACCCCGGGAGCTGTACAAATTATCACTTCATTAGTCTAATTCTAAATCTCTTTCAAAGTGAGTTGAAATCCAGTGAGATCGTACGTTTAGGTTATCTTAGAAGGCACAGAGAAAGGAAAATTCGTTACCGCATTACCAACAATTGCCTCTGACCCTATTTTTGCTAAAAGTACATTCGGCTTACTTGTATTTGTATTGTATTTTATATTCAGATTTAATCGTTTAATTATACTTCCAGTAACAAAATATTTCAGAAGCAGTCAGTCACTATAGCCGGTCGTTGGTATGAGAATGACTTTATCATGCGAGAAGAACGTTGCGAAGGAAAATGTATATGTTAGGATTCTCAAGGAGGACAGGCGTGTCGTTTGGGAAGGATTCGATGACTTTTAATCAGCTCGTGTATGCGAACGAGTAAGTACGATGTTCAACGTTTGCTTGTTCCAACTTTTAATAAAATTAAGACATCGATTCCCTCCATATCGACTTATTAATATTAAAACATATTAGATATTAAAATGATATTATTAAATACAACAATACTAATACAATAATAATATACAACAATAATAGAACAATGAAAATAATGACAAAAGTGATTAATTTAATAAAAGGCGGAAATAAAGCATTGGTGCATCGAAAGTAAAAAAGTTTTTCACAAGATATTAATGCTGATTACGAAGATTGACATTTGCATACTGACGTACACTAGCTTAATGCAGGGAGAAGCCTTTGCGGACTGAAACTGAGAAATTTAAAAAAAGTGAGGTGAAAGGAACTCGACAGCTTGCAACAAAAGTCAAACGTATTTCTATTTTGAGCAATTTGGCATTTTTAACGGACATTACGCAGCACTTAAGTAGTTTATGGAACAAGGACCTTAAATCTGATGTCTAAATAAGGGAAACATGATCGCCGAGAAAACGAGCCTCGTGTTTTCGCCCGACGATTTCATACCCCTGCGTGTTTCTGAAGCCTCGGAACAAACAAGCACACCCGGTTCTGATCTCACATGTAGGTTCATTTTTACTTTTTTAATAATTGATATCGCGAATTTGGCGACAACCAAACCGCCCATTATTCTCGCTTAATTATATTTCTACCAATTGTTCATAGGTGGCTAACGAGAGGAAATTTCCTCTCTAGCAACAGTCATCATTTCCGAGTAAATATCAGCAAAGATTTAATTTAATTATTTTAATTAATAAGCAAATATACGTAACGAAAATATGAACTAATTGTTTCTAGTAACCCAAATTTTTGTTTTCAGTAATAGAAGTGTTTACTTTCTTAGTCTTTCTTCATACTGGGAGCGTGTGTAAATCGCTCACGCACACATAGCAGGTTTCTTTCTTTAATGACAGTTTTAATGGTTTGGTATTGAACTCGGCTTTGGTTTTGAAACATTGGTTTTGAATATTAGAAAAATTGTTTTATGCAATATTTGCCTCTTTTTCTATAATTAATAATCCTTTCTGAAATTTCGTCTCAGGTAGTGGAAGCAAAGACCTTATTGTACGCACAACAATATTAGGAGTAGTATTATGCCATATGCTACATGCCATCAAGGAACAATTCCTTGTCTCTGGATAAAAACCTTCTAATAAAATATCAGTCGACAATATTATTGCATCCTCTGCTATTACTGGCCTGTATAATGTATTTTTATATTTTTTAGAGACTGGTTCATTTGTAACCGCTTGTACAAAATATCCAACAATTGCACAATTTATGGCTTGTTACAGCAGCTTATCTTCCTAGTAATACTGATCTCAAGTTGTTAAAAGGACATTAAGCTACAACCTCTGGAAATCTATAAATAAACATTTGTATAATATATATATATGTATATATAAGAATATGTGTAAAATGTATATGTAAATATGTAAAATGTGTAAGCATAAACATACTTTCCACAAACATCATCAAATATTTGTTTCAATGGCATTAATGTATCCAGATTGTACCCACCCATTTATTGTATCATTAAATACCATGTATGATGTAAGATATCTTTGTCCACAGTAATTATGTTCAATAGTTATGTTAATATTGTCACCATCCACATATAAAGCAGCTATATACTTTGGTAGATTGCAACTGTTACAACGATATAAGTAGTTGTTTTGATAATCAATATTGTATGTACAATCATTGTGCACATACACAAATAAATCTGCTCCTTTCTTGGGAAATTTCTGCATCTGTGACACATATATTTATAAATGTCAAGAACCCACCCAACAAAGAATAAGATTGATGCAAGTTCCAGGTCAAAATATATCATTCAACGAAATTATTACATAGTAATATCGCCAAACATAAGACAAGTTATCTTTAACTAGAGAATGCAAAGTAATGCACATAATATGATTTTCCAGAGATAATAAAATTTTCTAAATAAATTATCAAATAAACTGTCTTGGTCTGAAAACATTCATTCATAAAATTCATTTAAATTGAATGTTTTAAAAGCTGTCATTATATTTTATATAAATCAATAATTTTAGATCAAACAACGTAAACCGACATCCTTCATATAATGTGTAAGGGAAAGTTACCAACGCTTTCATAATTTTTGTATATAGCTTTAAAGACAAACAGTCTGAGGTTATTTACTGTTGACATATTTCCTCGCAATAGACAAAACCTGATAATGGTCGAATTAAAACAATTCACTTGCATCATGTATTTGATGTATACTTACACAAAAAATAATCATCTCATAACTTTCACAATATAGTTTTCCATCTCTGTAATGCTGAAGTAGATAACTGACACTAATTATATCACTTAATTATACCACCCGCAAGAAATAAATCAAAAAGACCACAAAGTATTGTGTCCATTCCTCTTAAGTCTATTTTAAGTCTATTCCTTTAAGTCTATTTTTCATAGGCAGAAAATACTTATCTGAATTTCTTTTCTGGTTCTTAGCTTTCAACTGACATAAATACTATCACCTAATTATACCACCTGCAAGAAATAAATCAAAAAGACCACAAAGTATTGTGTCCATTCCTCTTAAGTCTATTTTTTATAGGCAGAAAATACTTATCTGAATTTCTTTTCTGGTTCTTAGCTTTCAACTGACATAAATACTATTAAGTATACAGAACTGTTCAGAAGCTGCCACGACAGATGTATATATTCCCATGTAATTCCTCAGTACTCCATACTCCTAAACATATTTTAAGTATTGAATTACTCACGGACCGTTGCACAAATTTCGGACAAAAACATTTCGGACAACCTAATAATAATACTTTAATACTCATAATATAATACTATAATACTTATAATAAGATTATAATGGCATTAAATATAACCTTTAAAAATAATTAATTCTATCATGCTAGAAATTAACCGATAAACAATTTTAATTAATCTAAGCGCATTTGACACTTTCATAACCGGAATCAATAATATTATTAAATTATGGACCGATTAGAGATTTCAATAATTGATGGAACACGCATAACCTGAAATCGATCATGTGTTACACCAGTTAATAATGTTCTCCTTATCCCTTAGATAGCAGCACAAACTAGCGAAAATGCATACCGGTAAGGCAGTTTCTTTAGTTTCTAGCGGGAAAAGAATTTAAATATATTTAAATACATGAATATTAATATTAATATTAATAATATATTTAAATATATTCAAGTAATTTTAGCGAGGAAGTTTGTCAGCTTCCACCCTGACATCTCTTTCCGAATTTCCACTCTTCGCATATGTCTGTTCTCCTTTGTAATTCCTCTCCAGTTTATTTTCCTTTCACTGAATCGTCGATTATTCTTTATACTTTTAAATTGAAGAGACATATTTTCAGCATAGACTCCCACAAAAGGTCAAGAAGCAGTCTTGCCGTAGCCTTCTAGTATTCAACGGGGAAGGATTTGGGGTTCGCTCGCTGTATCAGTTATTTTACAGTCGTCAGATGACCGCCGCAGGGAGACTTGTTCAGGCAACACCTCCCCCCCCCCCCCAGTGGATACAAGGGGTCCGAAATTTCCTGCACCGCAACGTACTTCTCTCTGTCTGCACTTTCTATAATTTTTATATAAAATGATGGGCAAGCCATTCAACGTGCCCTGTCGTCATCGCATTACTACACTCGATTGACCACTTACTCTTTTGCAGCCTGTTCAGAAAGTCAAGGTTATGCGAGCAGCATTCAGGAGGATCCGCACGGAGATGTGGTGAGTGAACCGTTAGACTAAAGAGGGACTCTCAACTTTACCGAAGCCTCCCATCCAAGACAGGTAAATACTTAGAATCTAAACCAAACTTATCTTTTTGAGGACATATCAGTTTCATTGTGGTTTTTCACTCTATCTGTAGGCAAGCTTGAAGAGTCGAGAAAGCTCCCTTTGGCCTCTTGCTGCCCAAATCTAAACCAAAAACAAAACCTAAACCTAAACTTAAACTTAAACATCAACTTCTTAAACTTAGCTATTTAGAAAGCCGTTACCTGGGTCTTTGTTAGTAATAGCAAGCGTCTGTTTTTCATTCTTAGTTGAGGTTTGCCGGTGTGCATATCGCAGAGCTATATGCAAAGAAAGAGTGAATTTAAAAAAATGAAAACTGGAAGTTATGAAAAAATATGTATATTTGTTGCAATATGATGAAAGTCGAGTTATTGGCTTAAAACTTTCTCCTAATAAGTTCTGCGTGTTAATGTCTTACTATTAACGTTATATTAAAATTGATGACGATTACAACGGTTTCAGAAACGTTGAGGTGAAAGTAGAAGAAAAGAAGAGAGAAGGAGTTTGTTAACTCATTGGACGATCTTTTTAATATCGTTCATAACGATACGTCAACTATAATCAAACTTGAAGAACATAATTTATTCTCTTAAATAGACTAAGGTCAATGATTGTAATACTTGAAACTATACGTGGTACAAGATTATCTTTGCGTATAAAAAAATGTATAGCTGATATTGTAGAAAGTACCCAAGTAGACAGGTGTTTAGTTCTTAAAAACAAATGTGTTGGATGATATGAAAAACTATGTCTCTATCAAAAATTTCATTTCAGAAGAAAGCTGAAGATTTAAAAACAGTTAATGATACCGCAGAGTGAGGCGTAAATCAGGCCAATATGAGAATGTAATAATTTATTAACAAAAAACCAAGAAGATAAACAATATATTTTAGAAATATTAGAACGATGTTACCTTGACGAAAGTTTTCAACTTTCAAACTTCAACTTCAACTTTTCAACGAGCAATGGAATCCTTGTTACCCGGAATAAAATGATTATACAGACAATATAATTATTCGTGAACGTTTACTTAAAGAACAACAAGAAAGATTATAGATAATATAAATTGTTTCTTCTCGCAAGAATTGACATTTATTAGGTTGCAATTTTAATCCACTGTCTATTATTCTTCTGACGAGGAACAAGAAGCCTTTGACATATTAAACGAAAAATTGACAACAGCACCCTGTTACAATAAAGTGATGTTGCAAAACGATTTATACTAACGATGCATCAGATAAAAGGGAAACGATTTACCGGTAGTTTTTGCAAGTAGAGAGTTACTAGCAATCGTACGAGCGACTCAACATTTCCTACTTTTAGCAACTTTTACCAAAAACACTGGAAGTTTAAAAAATCATTAAAGATGCATTGCACGTGCATACAAGGAACGTCTAATGTAAGCGCAAATAATATGATACCTGTAGAGTGCAACTATAGCCTTATCTCGTTACTCTCCATAAGCGGAACGTTTAAACTTACTGCAATTATAATAATTAGTTATAAATACGTTTCACAATTAAAATGCGAGATCAAGGAGTCAGCGAATAAATAATTCGTAAATCGAGAGGATGGAACAGAACTCCAGCATATTACAAAACGAACCGCCAATCTTCGTAGACGATAAACACTAATCGTAATCGTACAGGACTAATCCGAAAACAAACTATGTAAAAATTGTTATTTAAACTTGCCTATGTTATGACTAGACTGCGGATTTTCATGCATTTTTCATACTTTTCTGAATAAAATTAAAGAAATAGGATCTATATAGAAATTTGTTCCATTCACTAAGAATTATAGAAACTGCTCTGATTTCAATAATTTATGTATTTTTATGTACTATATGCGGATTTTTGCAGTCTAGTATTATGTAAACTGGTTATTACCTTTGTAAAGTGATATATTACGTTATACAGAGTGGGTCAGTAAAAACGATCAACTGAAATAACTCGTTACCTGTTGATTTTATCAAAAAATGTTTGAAATAAAATTTATTCTATTTCAGAGACCCAACCGGGTGAAGATAGTTTGACTTTTTAATACCTTACATTCCTGGAGATAAGTTGATCTTAAATTGAATCTCTTATAACATTAACCGATTCAACTGGACATTCTCTACGAGAAAGTATCAACCTGTTTGCATCGAAAATCCATTAGTTCAGCAGATATTTTATCTTCAATTTGTCAAATTCAATGTACGAAAGACCAGGAAAGACGTGAAGCGACATTCTTGCGTTTACGTTATCTTTTATACGTTAAATTTCACAAATTGAAGTTAAAATATCTGCTGAACTATGAGGGTTTTTCGGCATAAACAGCTTAATATTCCTTTGTAGAAGGATGTCCAGCTAGATCGACTAATGTTATAATAAATATACAATAGCATTTGATAAACTAGGCAACCTTAATATCTCAAAAAATATAAAGTATTAAAATATCGAATTATATCCCATGTTTCTCAAACACGGTAAATCTCATTTCAAATATTATTCGATAAAATCAGTAAGTAACGAGTTATTTCGCATGATCATTCTTACTGACTGACCCTGTGTATTGCGTATTACCTATATATGTCGGAGATGAAAGGACATCGGGGCCTTTCTTTTGGAACGTTTGCGAAGGTCCCCGATACTTTAGTCCAGACCTTTTATTATAGCCGTACTTAAACAATAAAACTGAAAAATAGCTGTTTATGATTTAATCCAATTATGTTTGCCCAAGATCTATGACAGTGAGCTCGAAGTGATATAACGGGTCGCTGAACGTAGCCACGGTCACGGGAGGGACGTGTACCTAACAGAGGTATGGAATAATTAAATAGCTCTCCTTAAAAACAAAGATTGACCCGAGGGATACAAAGAGGTACGGAGAGGAGTATATAAGGGCAGTTCCACTTGCACTGGATAAGTTCGACTAGTCCAGTGAACACGTACGTCGAGTTGCAAATCGCAATCATCTCGTTGACCGTGTATTCGTTATCGAACCTAAACTCATCGTCATCGACATTTCGATTATTCAATCATCGCTATCACTTGTTAACCTTTGTAATGCTTTCGCTTCAATTACCCCGACATATATATAAATGAAAGAAAAAGGAGGAGAAAGAGGAGGAGAATAAATATTTCATAATAGATTAAATTACAAGTGCACTTTCTCCAGGGCGGCGGGTGGGGGAAATATTATGCCCGGATGTGCGACATAGGAACGTCCGAAACAGGGACACATGCCGCACGAGGTCACCGCGAAGTGCATCGCCGAATGACCAAATATGGTCATCCCTACCTTCCAATCAAACTAATGCGATTCGATAAAAACCCCGTAATTCGCCATCAAAAATCTTAAGTACGAAATCAACGAAGTGACCACCTTTAAGCACAGTTCAGATAAAATACAATAAAGTATAAAGTAATCAATATAATTACTATTAATTTATATCCAACAGAAATTTAAAAATTAAAATAGTTTGGATTATCAAATTTGTAACTTTATCAATGCCAAGGGAGTGGCAGGATATTACAATCCTACTACTTTTGTGATTTCATGTAAACATAACAGATGTGTGTAATTTTTGTAACATTGTATTTTATATTCTTTCACTTTCTTCTTCGTAACAAAAATTGCAGCGAATAAATTGCGTTACATTTTAACAAATGTCTAAATATATTAAAATAATTCGCAGAACTGACGTTTTCACTATAACGTTTTACGTCTCGGACGTGTATATAGATTTTTGTAGGTAATCCTACTAAAAATCAAATTTGATTTGATTGATTAAAAAAAAAATTGATTACATTAACACTAGAACTACCGATAGTTAACACGAAGTTATTTCTACTAAAACCAGTGAAAATGACTGGTCTTTAAAAAATACGTAATAATAGAATATTTTTATATTTATTGATTTATTACTTTTTTACAGAAGGAATTCCATGTCATGTAGTACATTTTTGGTATTATTAATCCATGATCGACCTAAAGGAGGGTTGACACATTTATAAAATTGTAAAACCAGTCATTTTGAGTGCTGTGGCATTTCTAGCGTTAGCATCTAGCGATTTAACGATCGATCCGGAATTTTCCTGATAACTGATATCGTCATATCGAATGATATGCAGTAAAAATTTTGGAAACGTGTGACAAGTTGTAGAAAACGCGGAAACTGGTTAATTGGGGTTCGATAAACAGATTGCAGGACCCTTTGACACTTTGACAAGCACCAGTCATTTTGACTGGTATTGGTATAAGTAGTCTTGATACAAAGTTATTTTCAATTTGAATACATAAAAAAGAAAATAAAATTCATTATATTATTCTTTTATTTATCGTTACGAAAGTCATTACATCATTGCGGGGGAAAAATATAACACGAAGTAGGAATTTTAAGATAAAATTATAAAACCAGCCAATTTGACTGGTATGGTAGTTCTAGTGTTAAATTATGTTCTCCTTAAAATAATTTCTGGAAATAAAATCTCTGGAACATTTCCGCGTATAGATAACACGTTCTTGAAAATATTTCACGTTCCAGTCATAGATGACTGATATTGTATTATGATGCATGATCTTGTATCATGCATGTATATACAATGTGTATAATACCTGTACCTGTAAAACATCGGTACTCTATCAATAGAACATCTATATTTTGCATGTTAATGAAACAATTTAGAAGACGTTATATATTCTGAAGACAGTAAGTGGGCATGTGTCTACGCATACAATTATATAATTACCACATACGTGATAGGTTCCTTGATTTACACGGGTCTAGGTAAATGTAAAATGCGAGCAAGGACAAAGTGAAGGCAATGTTCAACGTGGCAATGGAATTCTCACTGTGCTTAGAATAAGAATGACGTAATCTCATTCAGGTTATATGTTACTATTTACTATTATACAATGATAATAAAATGTACTAACAATAGAATGAACTCACGTAGTAAATCTTATATAATATGATGTAACGAAATATGATATAAAATTTTTTCCGAATGGAGAACTTGAAGTTGAAAGACAAAATTTCATGTCTAGCATACCGAAATAAAAATAGAAATAGAAATAGTGTCAAACATAAAGTATCCGTCACTATATATATATATATATATATATATATATATATTATTATAATCGCACACTATATAGATTAATTGTTACTTTGAAAAATTAATGCTGTTGTGAAATTGTAGGTATCTATATTTGTAAAATACATTCTGACGCTATAAAAAATACTTATACGTTAGAAACTGGAATCTTAAAGTTACTGCAATCTTTAAAACATCTCACGTTCAGAATAAAGCGAAATCAAAATTGTATGTACATGGTAAATTTACAATCATTTTTAATTTCCGTTTCGAATCATATATACTGCATTATTAAACGATGTAGTTACATTTTTTTGCGTATTAAGCAAACGATATTTCAATCGCAAGAAGCAAATATTACAGTGCTGTAGGATAAAGTAACAAGATTTTCTCTCGATTAAGGTTTCGTTACACGAAACGATCCACTTTTGGTAATGAGAGACACTTGAATCCTGCGTGGCAAACCGGTTGCAAAACTAAGTAATAGTCGATTAATGGAGATCAAAATTTTTGTAATTTTCATTATATCAATATTACTGACATTTGCCACATTAAGAGGAATTCAAATACAACCTAATTTGAATTGCACAAAGAGGAAAGATATTAAATTGAAGTACTATGCTATATGTGGAGAAATGGTATAGTATCGCTGGATAAAAATGAGAAAATTGCTGTTAAAAAAATATGATCAATAAATTGTTCCATAATGATATGCATCCTAGGCTGCTTTAACAAATTCTTTTTAGTTGGGTCAAATTATTATAAAACTGTTTGACAGATTGTAGAGGCAGTGGAGGAATACTTTAATGAAAGAACGAGAAATTTAGATGGAATAAATTAATTGACGGATAGATGGAAATATTAAAGGCAAGTTAATAGATATTTTAATTGATGTTTTCTTTCAAAAAATAACGACGGCAAAACTTTCCGGAAAACTTACTAATTTAACTCGTTAATGCAATACACGTGTATCAGTATTACGAGAAAACAATTCAGAAATAATTCAGATTTGCATATAATTATCTTTCTGCATATAAACAATTACAAAATATAATTATAGAATAAAATATTTATTAAGAACTGGGCTTATAGCATTCTTCCTGAACATCGTCGCTTAAATAAGACACGTATTTGTATGTTTATAAATTATTATCAGGATTTCTGCTTCTTAAATCGCTTTCGCGCTCGAGTTGTAAATGTGACTCTTAGATTAATTTTATTACGAGTAAATTATTAGTTCGTAGGAATCAAATTGGTATTTAACCCCATAAATGAATTTTTCTATAATCGAGATCCAATTAAATCGCCTTCTCGCAACTATAGATTCGCTGCATTTCTTCGAAATTCTTAGGGCCGATTTGAAAATAAACTTTACAAGAATTGCTCGTTTCATTTATCGAAGAAAATAATTTCAAAAGTTTGTATAAAAGAAGAGAATAGAAATTTATTTATATACTGTCATTTGTCATGTTTAATTGCGACAGTATGAGAATATGGCATATGAGTAGTGACATTCTCACAGAATAATACAAATAGATCACGTTTAATAGAAATAAATTTAGAACTTGTACATAAATGTTCTTTCTCCTTACAATATTTTTCTACTAGAAGATTTTGACGTAATGAGCATACTAATTTATAGTGTGATGCAATGTACATGTATAATATAACGTAAAAGCGTATAATGTCTCTATAAGCGACGTAACATTGGAGTCAACAAAATAAAACAAAATTCTATTGTACAGTACCGTTTGACCACGTATATGTATTGTGGTGTAATACGAATATATGTGAAACACACAATCATATTGTAATCCGTAAAGGAGAATTGCGAAGGCGTAGGTCCGGTCTGCTCTCCCAAGTACGGATACGTAGGTTTATTTACGTAGGCCTTTAACTGTGATTCAACTTCAACTTGGCTGCGGTGGATCAGTAAGTGGTTGTGATTAGACTCGAGAGGATTGTTTCCTAGACTTTTACCAATAACAACTAAGACTAGTATTTCATTTTTAATACATATTTCATTGATATCCATCCTATTCAGTGAAAATACAAAGGATGCTGCTGTTATTGCTTGTGGTAAGTATTTCCCATACCAAACATTTGTTAAGTATCATAGTTTCAATATTAATATAACGTAAATATAGTTTCAGATCTGATATTTTTCTTTCTATCTAATATTTAACATACGCAACGCTGCTGTAATTGAATTATCCCTATTGTTAACGTTAATTCTTATTAAGAAAATTGTATGTCTTTTGCTGAAAATTATAATATATGTTTATTTATATATTCATTCAAGTTAGATACATTTCTTACTTTAGTAATATCGATTTAAAATCATTCATTTTTGTCGGTTCCCCAATTTAGATTTAAATACCTTTTCCTCAATTTTAATATACGAAAATCATTTCTTACAAACTGTGAGTAAAAAGTTATTTCTCAATTTTCAATTATAACTATTTAGTTACGTTCAATTAGATATACAGGGTGTCACCGAGCTGATAGTACAAGCCGAAAGGAATTGAATCTAAAACTAAGTCGAAGATTTAGAGTGACAAGCATGTCACAAAAATTTGTCCTAATTTTAGGAACGTGGCTAATTATCGACTAAATATGAGCAAACGACCAGCAGGTTATTCTAAATGCGAAAATAAACGAAGCATGTGGAATAAAATTGTTTCATTTAAGGGATCATTTTCAAGAAAGTAGAGTATGAACATGTTTAGTTAAGAATTAGCCTAGAACTTATTTCACACGTAGAGTAACCTCCTATTCACTATTTTACTCTTGTCCAGTCGGGAATTAGCCATATTCGAGTATACCTGATTTCCAAACTCGATTGCCTCGAAAATGGAACTCTGTACGAATAAATGTCGTTCTACAATCTTATCTTTTCATGTAAATCTTTCGACTTGTACCGCCAATTCGGCGACATTCTGTACAACGCGAGCGAAATAACATTCGGTTCTAAGCTGATCACAGCATTTGTATCGCATCTGTGAAAATTATACTGTAGTTTAAACCTGATTAAACTGAGTATGTGAAAGCTTATTGACATATTGTTTCACCACGTATCTCTATTAATTTTAGAACATACATATATCGTTGGAATTATGATAAAAAAATTAGAAATTTAGTAATGTGTATCCATTAGGAAGTATACCCACATATACATGCTTATTTCTTAATGTCGAAATTTGTTCTTTCAGTCATTTTAAAGTATTCCAATCCAGCCAGTATAAAGATAATACTTTTATCTTGAATCATGATACATTCTAAACTCTATATGAGTGAGAGATTCTAATATTACTTTAAACTGTAAACGTTATATTAAAATCGTCCATTTGCCTATTCGCAAGTATCTTACTTTACTTACAAAATTTAATAATAGGTAATTTATGAAATTTTAAATTTTTCTAAAATTATTCTTTGTAAAGAATTATATTTTCTATGACATTTCTACAAATATTTTATTCAAATCAAAATTTAATAATAGGGAATTTATTAAATTTAAAATTTTTTAAAATTATTCTTTATAAAGAATTACTTTACGTCTGCTTATAATTAAAAATTTCACATTTTCACAATTTTGTAAACTTCATTTCAATTAACACAGATTTTAAAGCACAGATTTTTATAATAAAAGAAAAAGTTATATTTTCGACACAGGTATTTGAATTTTGATGTATTATTGTAAGAGAGTTTTAATAGAAGTTGTCATAATTTTGATAAAGAGATGCTTACACACGTACGTAAAATGAATAAAGTGTGTGCCAAGACGCGTGGTACGACCAGAAAACAGATTTACGTGGAAACAACGAAGAATAAGACAAAATAGTAGAATAAAATCTTTTCGTTTAAGGCCTCGTTTTCGAGAAAATCAAATTTGAAAATTCATCGAGTGCGTGTGTATCGAACTAATTCTTCATTAAATATGATTAAACTCGATTTTTTCTAGAAAGCGAGCTTTTAAATAAAGAAACTTTATTCGATATATTGGGTTTATTTGGACTACTATGAAATATTCCAAGTTAACAAACTGAAATTTATCGTGCAGATGGATATTAAAATCTTGGACAATATGTACAATATGTATTTTCGCACAAAGACCGACTGCGAGATTATGTTTCTGATTCTATCTATTTCCTGGCAATTGTTTATTCTTACTGGTAATGAGAAGTTTTCTCAATGTTGTCTTTTGTTTTCTTTATAAATAGACGGCATACAGAATAGAAAGAATACTGATCGCTGATCCTTACACGCCTCGTGAAAAAGCTTGACAGGATTATTATGTCGATAATAATAATTTTTATCAAGAATCAAGAAGCGTAAAGATTGCTTATAAAATAAACATTAAATTATACTTTTAACTTGCTATTGTTTTCACTCATGTAGACAATTTCGCGATGTTACAAGCCAAAAAGAATGCAAAATTCTGTAAATGACAACTTTTAAAATCACGCAAATTTTATAACTTTTTCGCAAAGATATCATCTCCTTTGTTAATGAATATTTATGAATATTTACCGTGGTTATTAGGTAGAACATACACGTTGCACGCACAATAACTTTCATATATGTTATTTGATCAAAGTTATTTCATGTATGTTATTCGATTATATATTCACCTTTTAAAACATATTTTTCCTATTGTTATTATTTGTCAATAAATGTGTGCATAATTTGAGAAATATCTTTTTCTATCATTCTTAATAAATGAATTATCTTAATAAAGTACTATTTTAAATTTTTTAAATTTCTATTATTTAGTTGATATCGACTAACATTACTCTTACTATAATTAGAATATTGTACTTTCTATAGAATAATATATTGTCATAAAAAAATAAAAAATAAAAAAAAAAAATAGTAGCAGCAAAAATTCAAATGGAAGAAAAAAAGAGAAAATTAGAACATATGCAACATTAACACGATACACGTATAGAAGTTTCACTGACAAAGATGACGCTTCATATATACGCACACAGTTGCACCAATTCAACGTGTACAAGAGTCTTAACTCGTAAAAGTGAAAGCGATGCAAACGAAGGAGAAAATATGATCGTGAAACTCGACCAATTGATCGCTATAAAAAGATAAATTGGGCTTTCCTGCATGTAGCTCTGATAACCTTGTTCGACTTTCATTATTGGAAATTTTATAAACGAAAGAATCCTTTTCTTTCGTTGCACATCAATTCAAAAAGCTGTACATTATTCCTTTTATTATCGAAAATTTAGAATTTTTAAAGTGAAATTTCCTGCAAAAGAAAAAGTTCATTGGCAATGAACTTTCTTGAAATAAAGCATCAATAGGAGCTGATTCGTCGCATATGTACCGTATCGTATAATTACGAGATTGTAACATTTTCTGCTCATATACAGCTCTGCACTTGACAAATGTAATATTAGTATAAGTACTATTTACCTATGTGAGGTAGGCTTGTCTATCGATCGGTGATTATACACGTCATGATCGATCTTTATTCAACAGCAATCCGAACTTCCTGCACAGAAATATTTATAGTACTTCATCTGACCCTGACTAAACTAAACGCAATGCTATTAAAGCAATCATACAATGTAATACCTGGATGCACGTAACTATGTCGTTTCAACATACATAGTTGTACATCGTTTCAATTCTTGTCATATGTATCGTACAATTACTTTTTGCCATCATCAAACACAAAATTATAATCTGAAGCTTGAGTTTCTGTACTGTTACGAGAATACATACAGACCGCGTAATGGTATTTAATAATAGCGAATTAAACCTTGATAGAAGCTTTATATCATAATGAACATTACGAAGGTGATATAACGCAAGCTATACAATACAATTTATAGTTGAAGAATATAAATTAACACGTAAGAGAACAAATGCATTGCTCGATTTACACTTGCGATGCCAACAATGAGTCATTCAGTGTCAGAGTAACAAGTACGTAATACGATCTTCAGTTTCCTACATTTAACAACTTACGCATAGAAAATTAGTTATTCAAAAATATGAATAGCGTTACGTGGCCATTACGGTACTTACAAATCTGTAATGTAATATGAAAGCGAGGTATTTATTAATTATACTAACTACGTATTTCGAAATTCGAAATATCGAGCATAAGTTATAAAATAGTTATAATTTTAAAAATCTTGAATTTCATACGGGCAAATATAAAGAAATATAAAAGCACTAAATTAACATTCGATCATAGGAAACACGACAACACGTTTTTGCTGCTTCGTAAAAAGTAGCAAATATAAAATGTAAAAAATTAGTTATTGTGCTTATATAGAAAACGAGATGAAAATGATTTTATGCGGGAAAAACCGCGCCAGTTCCTTGAAAGAGTAGGGGAATGACGGTAAAGGAAAGAGTGGAGATCCATAGAATGGTCGGCGATAGCTTTGAAAATACAAAGCATCCACATCGTCTCAGTCCCCGTATCGCGTCTGCTCCGCTCACTTCGTTCAAATCCGTGCGGATGATTCACTGTGGTACACATATATCGATTTCCTTTTTCTACTTCATTTTCACTTTCATCTATAAATTCATTTACAAATAATAAAAGACCGTCTGAGTAGATCACACGAGCTATTCAAAGTAGAAGATATATTCAACAAAATTCGGATAAAAAATGTATTAAAATTTAATTTTTCCACTGCCAGAAAAATGAAAAACGTTGTTTGAAATCAAATGTCCGTTTCTTGTAAAGATGATGAAAAGATGATTTGGTCAAATATAGTAGAGTTTTGTGTCATTTCACTTTTCTTTACTGAATTCTGAGGACGCGCAATCTTTCAAAAAGTATCGTTAGACGACGAAACATCCATTAGCTTTGAACAAATTTTTACGTGATTTATAAAAAGGAAGAAGAAACGCAGAGAGAAGGGGAAGAAAAAGGAACAGCATGGTGATATAATTCTACTGTAGCTTTATAATCATTGCAACGACTATGCTTTTGTGGATATTGAGCTGCCTGAACCTGTTAACGGTAAGCTGCACTCTGAGACTTTTATAATTAATCGCCTTAGATATAACACGTCTCAAATGCGCCTCTTGGCTGCACTCTTCACATTAAAACACGTAGGAAAGACATAAATACAATTTCGTATTCGTAGCCTAATTAACGTATCAGGTGCGCGTAACAAACTTTTATAGTATAGTTTAATATCACGCATACTATAGTGGATAGTTTAATAGAATTAAAAGAATTATTCGAAACCCTTATTTCTGACCAACAGAAAATGTTGAAAACTATATTTCATGTACGAATGATTAAGCCGCGTTTCTTTATAAAGAGTGTATTTAAAATGCAGAACGAGTCCGGTAACTGAACTGGACTTAACTGTTTTTTTGATTGCAGTCGGGGAAAACTGTAAAGGAGAATTTTGCTTCGTTTATCAAGCTCCGTGCAGTGCGATTTTTTACAAAAAGACACTAGTGCATTTGTATTGATTAATTCGTGCCAATACTCTTCAAAACATGCAACTTTTATCTAACTTTCCAAAATATCCAATCATTGCACTTTAAAGATTTTTTCGCTCGTTTTTCTTATATTTTCCCTTATATTGATCAGCACTCATACTTAAACAGTTCCTTTAATTCATTCTCTTCCCATTTTTTAAAAAGCCCCGCAAGAATAACCGAAGGAGATTTAAATTTAAACGTGGTGCCCAAGGCGTCTTTGCTCGAACGAACCATACTTTCTTCAATCGTGTTCTCTTCTCCTAAAATATGTTCACCGCGGTTTTACGCGATTGGCGTATTCGCGACGATGATCTCTGCTGCAGGATTTGGATTTTTATCGCGCTTCGCGGGAACAATAAACACATCCACTTTCTCGTTACTTGCAAAACCTATCTTTGCCACTGCACACTGACGCGATCTGACATAACTTTCAATATTGCACTAGTTAATAACTGAATAAGATGGTAAGTCTAGATAAGTCTGAACATGAAGCGTCATAAATGACACGAAAGTTCTTATTAATATCGCTGTTAGTAAACATAAACAACGACGCGACGTGGCATTTCAATTATCGATGAACGTTTGTACAAAATTTGACATATCTGACAAAATATTAATTTCTTTCAAATTGTATTCTAATACTTGTTTATTCAGATAAGACAAAAAAGTCACAGGGTTCCGTCTAATAAAATGCAATTGCTCTTTGCAACTGCACCGGTGCAGTTCTGAAAGAACACGCTGCAGTAGAACCCGATAAACGATGCAAGATTCTCTTTTACATTTTTTTTGTATTTGGGATAGGAACTGATCCTGCATCCAAAATACACGCAAAAAAATAGAAACAACCATTGTATAATTAGAACATATTTAATAACAAAAGCGGTGAAAATGCGCTGTTTCTAATACGTATACGTACGCTGGAATCCCCGTATTTATATAAATATTCTACTTAAAACAAATTACTTTTCAATATACTTTAACTGGAATTTGATTAATTTTTAAATACCTTAGTTATCTACAAATCTTTATGTGTTTTTTCACATCGGTTGTTATTCTTGTTTGCACGATTGATAAACCTAAATGCGTTTAAGAATGAAACATCGGCTAATTAATTCCGCGTTTTAATGCATTGTACTATTACATAGTGCTACATTTTTATTACTATGGTATATTATCATCGTGCAAATGTTAAGATAACTTACGGTTATAATAATCTTATTATAATTATTCTAATTATATTTATTATTTATTTATCTTTACTTAGTCCGTGCCTTTCGGCTTTGGACGAGTTTTCGACATCTCTTTTCTTACGTATCTATCTCCCCTCTTATCTACTCTATTATGTTGCACGCCGTTGTGTATTCTATTTCTAAGACTATTGCAACTTTTGAATTTTTGCCTCCTTGCTGTGCTTCCTTATTATCGTTCCTCCTCATCTGGTATCTCCTCCTCTTCTCTTCTCCATTATTGCTTTTAGTAACCTTATTCCTTCTCCCGCCTCCTTTAATATTTTCTCTGTTTCCTTTGTCCCTCCCGTTATTTCGCATTCTTCTATCACGTGTCTTTCCCTTGCTAAATCTTGCCAGTATTTTTCTGTCCCTCCACTTCATCCTCCCTTCTAAATACTTTGGTAACTTTTCTTTGCCAATGTTTCTGTAGTGTTTATTGTATTTTGACTCTCTTATCCTTTTCCCCCTCTCTTCTGCCTCTCTCTTTCTCCTTCCTTCTATAATTTGTTTTGCTGTCGTCCTTCCTTGTTCTTCTCTTTCTTCCCCTTGTGTTCCTCCGTTTCTCACTTCTTCTAGTTCCTTCTTTCTCTTTCTTGCTCCTTTCCCTTCTTGGCCATTTCCCCAGTTTCTCTCTCTTTCCTTTATGCACTCCTTTACAAGTTCCTTTTTAGACTCTCTGGCTTTCCCTTCATACCTTGCTGCTTTTCTTAGTGCTCTTTCTTTTATTTCTGTTATTATATTAATATATGTAATGTTGTAAATCTCAGGGTAATTCAGGTGATCGATTTTGAAGTCTGAAAATCGAGTTTATTGTGAAAATACTTAAACGAAATACAGGAGTAAACAACAATTAATACCAATCTATAACAGTAAAGAATAAATAACAAGTTTTGCGCAATGTCTACCTGAAAATCGAGAATCGATTTTCAACGTCCTGAGCTACCGATCTTTCTCCGTCAATCTTCAATGTTTTAAACAATTATTCTTTCTTCTGTAATCTTGTTTATCTCTGATGTTGCTCTTTGTCCGTCCGTTTGGCAAATGCGTGTCTCTTAAAATGGTCGTCCGTAAGACAAAAGAAAGTCGCTCTGTCCGTGAAACAAAGAAAGTCGTGCTGTCCGTAAACAGAGAGAGTTCCTATCACCTTTGAACTCTGGGCAGTTTACATATATATTACATATTGTCATGTATGACATAAATTCCCACTCTTAATTACCCAATAATATCTACATAACGCAAGTTTTCACACAACATTCGCTGCCATGTAAACAGAGTTTGGTTGAACATACATGTGTTTATAGACCGTGAAAAACTGGCTAGCAAGGAAGAAAGGACATTAGAAATACATATACATATACAGAGGATCTCACCTAACTCTGCCAACCTTAATT
This sequence comes from Bombus hortorum, assembly GCA_905332935.1. Classification (NCBI taxonomy): domain Eukaryota; kingdom Metazoa; phylum Arthropoda; class Insecta; order Hymenoptera; family Apidae; genus Bombus; species Bombus hortorum. The sequence continues at coordinate 11,936,444 of HG995199.1, forward strand.
ACTCTCTTATTTGTCACGATACAGAAAAATGTTTCAAGAGAAAGTTATTGTAGATGCATTTCAGAAGAAAAATTAGACTGTAAGAGTGAATGTCATTTCAAGGTCATATTTTCTGAGATTTTTTTAATTTCGGCCAAAAATTGCGTAAGCAATTCATTGAGGTACAAGTTCAAGGAAGATGAATTACAAACAAAATGAAATAAAATGAAAGAAATTCTCGTCATTTCAATGTTATGGCACATAGTTGCATACGTTTTGCTCTGATATTTTTAATGGTAAACGAAAAAATGGGTCGTTCCATTAAACAAAATATTACTACTAACAAAATCTCAAGACCTTCAAATGATTTTTATCTTCAGAGCTTAATTCCTCCCCTGAAATGCAATAACTTTCTCTCGAAATAATTTTTTGCATCGTGACAAATTGGAGAGTTATTACAAATTAAGGGTGGCAGAGATAAATGTGGCCTTTTGTGTATGCACGATATATGTATATCTTCTTTCCTAACGTTTAGAGTTTCTTGTAATTTACAAGTATTATCGTTCCTTAACATTATGTAACTAAAAATTTATACATTTCTGCTGTCTTATATAAATCGCGAATAAGTAAAAACAATAAATACTTTTGAACCTGAGCCTTTAAATATTATATTACTCGTTATTTTAATACACAATAACAATTATAGTGTTTGCAATAATATTTCTTCTCGTCCTATTATAATGGGTCGTCTCTTATATAGTATTTACAATTTGAATGTCATGAATTTCGGAAAACATGTTGCTCAATGTCTCTTATATTTTATTTTTAATTTCTTGCAATTGAGACGTTTAATTGTGTCCTCAATTTTTGATTAAAATTAATATAAAAAAAGTATTTATACCGGTTATGTAAGAAAATATATTTATACAAATTTATATCACGATAATATTTAATAAAATTAAGTGATACAATAATGTAATTGAAAGGGCAAATAAACATATAGATATTTGCAATTAATACCTAATATAATATAAGCAATAAATACTTTTGAACTTGAGTCTTTAAATATTATATTACACGTATCAAGTATTACTCGTTATTTTAATACACAATAACAATTATAGTGTTTGCAATAATATTTCTTCTCGTCCTATTATAATAGGTCGTCTCTTATATAGTATTTACAATTTGAATGTCATGAATTTCGAAAAACATGTTGCTCAATGTCTCTTATATTTTATTTTTAATTTCTTGCAATTGAGACGTTTAATACATCGACAGATTTTTTCCTCAATTTTTGACTAAAATTGATATAAAAAAAATATTTATACCGGTTTTGTATTTTCCGATAAAATAAAAGGTAAAGTAGTACAAAAGAGACAACTTGGCGCGCTTATATTCTTAGGACGTATGGTAAAACGTTGTTGAGTAAAATGCACTAATAATTAATGCAACGTGTTATGCATGTCAAGTTGAAATTGCGAAGGTCGTAATTGAATATGGAAAACGAATGGACTCTCGATGAATGTCAATTTTATTAATGAATAGGATTATTGCTGTGACACACATTTGAGTATAGAACTAAAATTGATCTAATTACGTACATACAACGTTCAATAATACACAATGAATACTATTAGCAAGCAATGTATATTCTAACGTAAAGCAAATTCTCTCTTTAAAATTATTAGTCATATTTCTTTTGGAAATTAATCATTAATTCGTTTAATCTAAATATTAATTTTCATATGTTTAGATTCTTAAGCAATGCTCGCAAAACGTACAAAGTATATATTATTTATAAAGTTTCGTAAATTTACAAATTGCATACAGTAGCTGTAAAAAGTGTTTGGTTATATCATATTGAAAAATTAAGAAGAGCTTCGTTAATAAATAGTTGGAATCAAGAGTGTCCTAGATTGTAACGGCAAAACTTTGTTGGTATACTCTGTGAGGCAAAAAAATTAAAAAAACGTAAAGCAGATTATTGAAAACCTTATTAGAAAATAAACTTTATGGCAAAAACACGAAACGCGATGGGAATAGTAACGGACTTGCGGTTTCTGCGATACAATGTAGCAACATGTCAACGATATATATTTTTCTCTAATCCAGTTGCATATATGAGCCACGTTTATTGTCTAAGATCGCCAAAGATAGCGTAACATTCTTAGCACTTCTAGAGGTAACTGATACGTTGTCCCCAGTATTTCAAAATATTCATTGCCTATGACAGTACAAGATTGACAGCGATTGAAAGCAGAATTTATCTCTCTGTGCAACTCATTTATGTTTCGTTTTGTTTCAGTAAACGCGTTACTAATTCTCTTAACACGTTGACTGCCACGACACTCGTATTCGGGTGTCAGCAAAATTTCTGGTCAGGCCGCGTAACCCATAGTCGGGTGTCGCTTATTTATTATGAAATTAATTGTTCTGCAATTCCGGTATGTTGGTCTTTCCGTAGACAATATATCGAGATTACTAGTTCTAATATATTTTTCTAGCGTTCTACCTCTAGGTATGTTAATTCTTGGGCCCCATAGCGTTTGCTTTGCATTGCAGCGTTCCGCTGCGATGTATTTGTCACATAAGGATTGAAAATACTCTTCTCATTTTTGTAATGTCATTTTGTGTCGCGGTGGTGACATCTCCAAACAATTGCTGTTAGTTTGTATTGTAACGGTGGTTGCTTGAACGTGTTCCTGACTAATTTGACCATGTAAGTGGTGTTTGATATCGTTTCTTATTATCACTGCGGCCCCTCCGTGTTCTCCCTATTATAACGTCAAATTTAAAGTTCTTAGGCGACCATCACAAACCGCTCTGTGCTCTCGCCTAATTATACTTGCGCAGCAACAGCTGATAGGTGACGAACGACATTTGACTGTAATAATAAGTGTACATGTTACGATGTAGCCATTTTCATATGTTCTCGCTAGATCGGATCCCGGGTTAAATGGATAACCCTGCATGCTCGATGAGGGCTCTTAAGAGATTAGTTTTGTTGATAAATGTCGTTGCAGTTATAATTTAACTACTTGCGAAGGATCGTCGAAAGTATTTGAAAAGATATTCCATAATAATAAAACTGTTGAATTCTTATAAAAGTAATACGAAAATGGTTTATTAACAAAATTATTTAGAATGTAAAATTTTAAAGCATTCTACACATAGCTGAGGTTGGTCGGGACAATTTGGACGACAAGTTGTTGTTTTTTTTAAATTTTTTGTGTCTTTGTTCGGTCCATTCGACGTCTTTTATTTGCATTATATATTTTATTTGTATGCGCGTCTAATGCTTCTTCCGGAATCATTTTTCCCAACGGCGATATTATGTTGCCTCTGTCGAAGACAAGGATTTTTTGTATTTTCAAACAACCCTAATAATTTTGCAGCTAATAACTCTCTAAATATTCTAATATTTATATCCTTCCTTGTTACAATTTTGTAAACCGTCAAAGCGTTTTCAACAGAATTTCGCAGAGGGAGTTGGACGCCAAGTTTTCTGTACCATTTGATTCCTTTTCTAATTTTAGTGGCATAAGAAATCATTTGGTCGGAATAATCTATACCACACTTTCCTTCATTACATTCAACAACAGCTAGTGGTTTGAATATTGCGAATATTCCAGCACTTGAGAGACTCGCATTACTAAAATATCGATGGGAGTATCTAGCAGAGAACGCTTGGTACTGCGGCACGCGTGGCCTGACGGAGATTTTCTCGAAAACACGCGTGGCAGTCAACGTGTTAATAGATTCATGGCGCCAATTCGTATTTCGTATTTTTTCTTAATTAGACTTATAAAATATACCGTCAATGTCTCACCGATATAACTTGGTCTCAAACTTTCGCAGATACTAAACGTGTATAAACTCACAATTTTCGTTATTATAAGTGGATGTATATTCCGTTCGACTGAAAGCAAATTACAATTTTAACCAATCATATCTTATAGTGGCACCTGAAGCAAGCGTTGAAACCGCTAAATTACTGTTAGTAAAGCATTGTCTGTACGATCCCTGTCAGTTATTTTCTCCGTCACCTTTCCCTTGCTTCCGTTGTCCCCAATACTGCAGATCTCACTATTCTTTGTACTGCCTTGTTTTATCATTAACAATCTGCGTATACGACATTAAAGATAATTTTGCTGTTAGAAGTACATTTCAGCAAAAAGAATCGAATATAATTGCACACGCACATCTTCACAATTGTCTGATAATGTTTATATATTGAAAATATCTTCCATTCCACTGAAAGTAAATTACAGTTTTAATCAATCGTATCTTATAACGACATCTAAAGTGAAGCATAAAAATAATTCTTTTAGTGTAAATATATTTTATTATATTTCAGCTTTGTAATAATAGAGGTAGGCTTCTTCTAATCTTGTAAGTATACGATAAGGCAAGATACAAAATACGAAAACGAGTTATTCAAATCGACATTATGTGTTTTCAAAGAAGAGAAGACTGCGAAATGTTGTGCCATAATTTAACTTGTGCATCTCTAATAATTCACAATAAATAAATATACAACATTTTACTTGGTCGACATTGCGCATTCACATATTTATACAATTAATTATGATTGATATATTATTGTATTTATTTTTCGAACGACAGAATGTACTGTTCAATCAACAAAAGTGGTATCCCTGAAGCATCTTGTTACCGTCATCACCAAAATAATGTTAGAAATTGATTTGAAATTCTAATTTGAAACATATCTTCTTATTATTAAGAACAAATTACGATTCCCTATTTTATCTCGAATCTCGTAATGGTTAGAGTAATTTTGTAAGCTATATATATTACAATTTCAGCTACTATAGCTTTTGTAATTGTTTTACTTTCGATTATATTACGCTGCATGTGCAGATCTCATTATAATTCTTTCGCAACATGATATTGCACACTCTAACATCGTATCCACACAGCTGTTCATAACAGCTCGCAAGTAGTAGTGTGAACGCGACATAAGGAATAAGAAACAAAGAATAGTCATTCAATCGAAACATAATAGAGCAGTTATAAAAGTATAATTAAATACTGGAATAATACCATAGTTATAATGTCACTTAATTGTTACTTGCAGCTTCCATATTTTCTTAATAATAATATATACTGATAAAATTGTAATTTTGAGAATTGTGCAGAGCGTTTATTCAGCAAAATTATATAGTTTGATATTCGAGAAGAGTAAAAAATAATAATAGAGTAAAAGTAACGATAAACATTAGCGTGGCACGAAAATTATCGGAAAGAAACAGTTCTTTTATAGCACAATACAATGTAACGATTATGTCTAATTTGTTGGTCTTTTGAATAGAAAATTGCTAAAATTGTATTTCTGAAACAGCCATAGGCTGTCTAAAAAAGCAAATGATTTTAATGCATTGTATATTTATTCTTAGAGTAAATATGCCAACTTTTATATGATAGCAAAATCAATGCAAAAGATACTTTGTGTATCCCTATAAATTTGTCACGATAAAAAAAGATATTAGAATTTTTATATCAAAATATGTTACAAACATTTACTTCTTACAAGTGGGATCATGCGTATACGTACTTATTTGTACCAATATTATAGTGAATTTGAAACAAATCCAACCGTTATACATGTGTCATAAAAAAGAAAGAGGAATACGTTAATTTTAAAGTGTTTGTAAATACGTTTTTGTTTTGTGATAAAGCAAATAAAATCCATCGTGTTGGGAAAGAACAAAGCAATGATGGCTTTTTAACATAAATGAATGTTACTTTGATTTGTCCGATTTCTTCAAAATCTAAGATAGATTATCTAAATACAAAATTTAGAATCTGTAGATCATCGCGTCATGTTAGTATAAGTAATATACTTTTTCAAATTAAAAATCTTTTCTCAATTATATATTGCTAAACTCACCATTGTTGAATATATTTCTGCATTATTAAAGGCCTCAATATCGATGTATAAAAGTAATTCATAGTTACCCTAATCCGTCAAATTTATGTATTATATTTTCGTATCTCTTTTATCTCATACAAAATATTTACCATAAAACATCTCTATTGACAGTTTCGTCTTATAAGACAATCGCAATGTCACAAATAATGTACTACAACGTCCCAACAATAACACGTTCTTTATCGGTTGTATGTTGTATCTATTTCTGCTAAACATAATGTTTGTCCCTCTCAAATTGTAAGCACAGGCAAGCAAAGTGAAAAAGAAAATCGTCGGCCAAAAGATGCATTAAATAAATACATGATACGTAAAATAAAGTACTTTTTTCTAGACTTTATTCAATTGATTTTCAATTTTATTTTCAAATATTATTTGAATAAAACTATAAAGGATACAGTGAACCAAGTGACTTTTATCCTTGTCAACATATACAGTACACAGCAACACTTATGATATATTGTAATATTAAAACCTAAATGATTGACAAGTAAAAAATTGATATGCTATCAAAACAATATCAACAAACATATGTATAGTAAGAATATTGCATGTAGTAGTAATATTACATCGAGAAATACAAGAGATACATGTACATGTATCACATTTTTCAAAAAAGTAGATGTAGTATACGGAAAACTAAAAGTTTATTCATAACTTTTGAACTATAGACCATTGGAACATTGGAAACTGTCTTCTATATTAAAAGAAAACTAGAATATAATATGTTATATCAATATAAAATTAGAATATAATTTCCCTAAATCATCCGAAAGAAAAATCATATTGGCCGGGAGCCACAAATTCTTCCTATTTAGTTTCGTCATTGTAAGTATTGTAATTCGTGTATATTATGTCAAGCTTTCGAAAATCGAGAATCAATCCATTTATTTTAACATATGTATATCTACCTATTTTTAATTCTCCACGACACAAAAAATAAATCGTACAGAGAAATTACTATCTTTTTAACGTAAATAAACGTAGGTAATGGTATTAAAAGATTAAAACAACACGAGTAGAATATCTAGATATCTTTATATATATGTCGGAGATGAAAGGATACCGGGCCTTCCCTTTGGAATTCCTTGGAAAATCCCCAATACTTTAATCTTCATAAGTTAACCCGATTATAATTGTCCGAGATTTGCGATAACGAGCTTGGGCTCGAGGCGACAACTAGTCGCCGAACGTAGTCGCGGTCACGGGATGAACGTTTTTGCCTAATAGAGACATAGAGTAATTGTATAGCTCTCCTTAAAAGGAAGTAGTTGTAGCGACACTCGACAGTAAACATTCCAATGGTCTCTGCCCCGTGGCTCGCCACACACAGATCCTATTCTTCGGGCAAGATGATTACGAAATGTCGATGCATCTTCACAGTACACGTTCAGCTAGCCTGAGTACCCGCTATAAATCTTAGGATTTAGTTAACTAAGGTCATTCAAACGGTCAGTCTCTAAATCTATCACCTACTACGGGAAGGTACGGGAAATCTGCTTTTCTCACGAACGACGCTTCCCGCTAGCAACTTTCTCTCAAGGGCGGCCAGCATCTTTCTCTAACCACCAACATAGAAATTAACCAATTAACAGCAACGTCCATTTCCCTCACTTTCCGAACGAGGGTTGTCCTCCACGAATCCGATGATCTCGTACCCTGATCTCGTACACACCCCCATCATAGTTTTCCTCTGCAACACCACCGCGACGGAAAACACATTCTCGTGCGATCTCGTCAGCAAGAAAAACAACGTCTTTACGATCAGTGGATATTTCACGTTTCTAACAAAGAGTCCAACTTAGACTTTGGAAAAAAGTATATTCGTTATCCCGTTGACTGCGGATTCGTTATTGGACCTAAGATCATTGTTATTAGCATCTCGAGTATCTAGTTACCACGGTTACTTGTCAAATTCCGTAATAATCATATTTGTACTAGTAAATATCTTCTCTATTGCGTAATAACCATATCTAATCCAAATGAAGATTCGTTCCAGGATAATGAGTACATACTCGAACCGGAGCACCACTTGATCCGAGACTTACACTTATTGCTAAATCAACAATACACTTACCCATCAAATCCGCGACTACCAAGAGTTGGATGAATTGCAGTATCGTCTTTATAAACGGGTTTTTCTCTGGTACTATTACTACTATAGTAATGCGACAGTACGAACCCATACCCCGAAAAGAACAACCATACATTTTAGACGTGTATAACAGAAAAAGGATTATAAGAAATATAAAACAAGATCGTACGTTAAGTACATTACAATTATCCGTCCATCTGTTGCAACATCCACTACACGGGTGGCATTAGAAGAAATCAGTTATAGCGAAGTTACAGGAATAAAACTACAAGCGAAATTAATAGAAAGGATAGCCATAATATGTCTAAAATCTAGAAAATTCATCTTAAAGAGTGACATCTGTTAAAATGATGTAATTTTTAACCATAAAAATAAATTTAACATTCTTGGAATCACTGGACAGAAAATGGTGTTGCGAAAGAAGACGAAAGAATCAAAGTTAAAGACGAAAACCATGGACTTGGAAATGTTCTTATTCAGAGATCCATTTCAACATTTGGGATTGAGGATCGATATTAATTACTTATTAATAATGATAGTATGAACATAACGAACATAAGATCTTCTACTTGTATATGGAAGTATTGTCCTCGAACTCGATACGCTTATAGACACGACCTTCCACTTCCAGCACTCGCTTACGAAATTTTTGACCCAAGTCATTTGAGGGTTGTGGCGTGGAGCATAAGTAGATACGTTTTGATCTTATCTTTATAGCGAAGAGTAAAAAATAAATCATTCTGTTTAAAACAGTTGTATCATCAGTAAAATCTCGGAAGATATGACAGTCAGATAACCTTCGTTTACGTAAGCTAATTTGCCCCGGAATTACAATAACCGTATTAACACTATAAACCTATATATCTACATAATCTATATAAACACTACCCATAGATTACACAACGAAGTGCAATATAATAGAGTGGATAAGAGAGGAGATATAAGATAGATATAAGGGAGGAGACAATAAAGTGATAGTTCCATAAGAATGAGAAAATGTAAAAAGCGTGATAGGTAAAAAAAGATGTAAAAACGAAAACTCGTCCAAAGCCGAAGGCACGAACTAAGTAAAAAAAAAAAATAAAATATAAACACTAACCTCTCTGCCTTTTGTTTTACACAAACAAAACATATATACATTATCCATATTTTTCGAATTTCTAATATTTCTTACATATCTTGTATATTCAAGGTAGTAATAATGCAAGAAAGTTTGCTTTTAAATCTGTAGATTTCTACCAACGTGTTTTGTTACAAATACTGTTGAGGTTATTAGATGTATGTGAATACAAAGGAACGCGTGGATAAATTGTAAGGTAGAAAATATATTTTAATGCAGAAGTGTAAATACAAATCGGAATATAATTGAGCTGGTCCAGATCCGCACGCTAGCAGTGTTACCTTCTGACTGAAAACCCTGAAGCCATTGTCCCCTGTCTACAGATTATGGTTTGCCTTCGTCAAAATCTTTTGTCTATACGCTATCGATGGCTTCGGTGCCTGAGAAAACTAAAAGACCAGATGTAGAGTTTTCTTAGAAGTGGTAACCACTTCGACATCTTTGATTGTTTTCCATAGAGAGTAGTTTATCACTGATGTCGGTGCCTAAGTTCTTCCCAATGCTTTGCATTTTGTATTCTTTTCATCCAGTAGAAGTTGCTTTACTTGCTTTATAGCAATTTATAGTAAGTATGTTTGCCATTCTTTTGCTGTTTTTCTTTTCTCTTTCATTTTGTTTAATATAAATAGTTGAACGCTGTTTCATTGATGTGCACAGTAGCTTCGTACGTGGCTGAATTGAATTGTTTTGGTGAAACATTCCGCGACCGATTCGGTGTTTTCTTTCGTTTACGAGGGGATATTCACGTTAGATTTTTGTCTAGGTGCTGCTGAAATGTCAGCTAGCGAGTGGATTTTATTGTAATTGATTTTGGTCTCGCGATCTGGTCTTCGATCTGACGTTTGCGGTTTTCTTAGAAGTGGTGGTGGTGAACACTTCAACAAATACAAACGAAATATAAATTATTGCAACACGAAGAAAGGTGATTAGACTACACCAGCGGATGATTCGCATACTTATTATAGCCTAAATATTGAAATAACTTTGCAAATTTCAAACTACAATAACTTGTAAATTAATAACTTTAAAATTATAATTATAACAGTTCCTATAGACAGTTGTACCATCTTTCATTTCATTTATTCTGCTTCATTTGTGTTAGTCTACTATTTATATCAATATATTGATTCGCAATACTGCTTATAGGATTCTTGGATTCTTTTATTTTTTAGTTACTCTTTTCGTATTATGACATTGAACTTCTTTGCTGTTTTAACACGTTGACTGCCACGCGTGTTTTCAAGAAAATTTCCGTCAAGCCACGCGTGCCGCAGTACCAAGCGTTCTCTGCTAGGTACTCCCATCGATATTTTAGTAATGCGAGTCGCTCAAGCGGTGGTCTCAACAATGATCTCTCGTTTCGTTTGTTCGCAATATTAAAATCACTAGCTGTTGTTGAATGTAACGAAGGAAGGTGTGGTATAGATTATTCCGACCAAGTGGTTTCTTATGCCACCACAATTAGAAAAGGAATCAATTGGTATAGAAATCTTGACGTCCAACTCCTTCTGCGAATTTCTGTTGAAAACGCTTTGACGGTTTACAAAATTGTAACAAGAAGGGGTATAAATATTAGAATATTTAGAGAGTTATTAGCTGCAAAATTATTAGGGTTGTCTGAAAATACAAAAAATCCTTGTCTTCGACGGAGTCAGCATAATATCGCCATTCGGAAAAATGATTCCGGAAGAAGCATTAGACGCGCATACAAATAAAATATGTTATGCAAATAAAAGACGTCGAATAGACCGAACAAAGACACAAAAGAATTTAAAGAAAACAACAACTTATCGTCCAAATTGTCCCGACCAACCTCAGCTATGTATAGAATGCTGTAAAGTTTTACATTCTAAATAATTTTTTTAATAAACTATTTTCGTATTACTTTTGTAACAATTCAATAGTTTTATTATTTCCTCTGGAATATCTTTTCAAATACCTACGACGATCCTTCGCAAGTAGTGAAATAAGCGACACCCGAATACGGGTGTCGTGGCAGTCAACGTGTTAAAGTAATGACATGTAATAAAAATTTGTAAGCATTTATTAAAAATGAGAGAAATAAGTATTTTATATATGTATATCGCAGACTAAACTCTTGAATACTGTTGTTTTGTATCAATAGAAATAGAATTGAGTACAATTTCCCATGTTACATTACAATCAAAACTAGATGCAAATAAATATTTTAATACCATTTTGCAAAGAATGGAATTATTATCGCTACTGGTTATCGATTAATACAATGAAAATCTTAGTATCTTTTTGTAGCAAATGGCAATTTGAAAAATATCTGATACTCGGATGCATAGAAATGTGTAGAATAAATTCCAGAATATACTTCTTTTTTCCAACACAACGTTTCTTTCCACTTCTAACCATTTTAAAGATGATCACACAGTATTGAGAATATTATTAATCACGTGCAATTCATATGGAAGGATTGATTCATATTGCAGGATTGTTCACGATCGTCTACTGGTTTGGTGACTAAGCGCCACAATTCTGTGCTGAAATACGTTGAAATCCTTTTTCTGCAACGTGATCAACGCGCCAACAACAATAACATAATCGCAAATAATGCACACTCGAAACAGCACGAATAAAATTCAACTGTGCCAATCTGAACATTATATCTGCGTCATATATTAATACTACATAAATTAAAATACAATTAAATATTTCATTACTTCGCGTTATTAATTAAGTAATCCTACCCTGCAGGCTCTCGCAATACAGAGTCCTTTAGTTGCAAATTAAATACAAAACGCTAAAGTCGAAATTAAACAAAGTGTCAATATCACTAAATAATAGGAATATTGACAATGATGTTGACTGTATGCAATCGAGGTACCATATTTTTAATCAATTTTTATGGTGTTACTGAAAGCCCTGAAACCATCGTCGCCTGCCTACAGTCTATGGTCTGCCTTCGTCCCAGTCTTTTGTCTGTACGCTGTAGATGGCTTCGGTGCTTGAGAAAACTAAAAATCATATGTAGAGTTTTTTTTTAGAATTGGTGACCACTTCAACAAATTTCCAAACTGTTCAGAATACTATATAAATTACACAATAAACGAAATGTATCCGAAACGTGATAGAGCAGATTCTAATGTCGCATATTGACAATACTATTGTTGATTGTGTACGGATCCTTTAAGCACCTTTTGAATTTCTTGATCCTGATTCATTGTTGTATTTTGTAGACACAAATTACAATTATATCTTAAATTTTTGTTCAAGCAGCGCAGAAGATTGTTTATTAAACGATTAACGATTAAACGATTCATCATTCGCTTTATGATCGCTATATTTTTAATTTTGTAATAAAACCTTGAAAATATTGAAATCATCTTATACAAGTTTCTTATATTCTTCATATAAGAGGTGTTACCTTATTGTATTTCTCTGTTTACTTACCGACATAGCATAAAATAAAATTTACAATTTACGGGAAAACAATTGTTATTTTTTGATCGTTTCAGGTTTCCATCTTGTGTTTGTCTACGAGTGAAATAGAAGCCGAAAAAAGTGGTTGGAACGTTGATCCAAATACGCAATATCATATCCAAACCGACGAAGGACCTGAAAGGTACTTTCGTTTCCAAACATTAAATGGACAATACAGGAAGGAGAAAAGATTATTGGATGGTACTGTTATCGGCACAGAAGGCTGGCTGGACCCTCTTGGATATTTACGACTTAAAGATTACATAGCTGACGATAACGGATTTCGAATTCTCAGGTAACGCAGATAATTATAAAACGTGCGTGTCTAATGGGCTTAATTTTATATAAAACTAGTCGTTGACACGTTTCATTCACACCTAACCCACAGCCCCTTTATACACTACGTTAATAGTGTTGTCACTCGGAATAAGCGAGTACAGGTTGTTATCGGAACTTACACGGGGACAGGATACGTATAACTGCCACCTTTGAATGTTTGACCTTGCGTCTTATTAATAGTCATAGCGTAACAAAGTCTAATAAGGAACTGCCACCGTTTACATTAGAATGGTAGATCCGATGAAGTCATTGATATCCGACGTATCATGATTTTTGCTCCAGCAGCAATCTGTCAAAACTGTCGTCTCTATTACACTATACTTATTCAGATTGTGTATTTACATCGTGTTCCGTCGTGTCGCTTTGATGAATTTACTTTGCTATTATCTATTACTATCTTCAACTTTAAAAAACAAACTGACATGTCCGTAGAATTTAATGAATGAAGAGACTTTACGCGATAATCCACTACTATATCGATCGAGATATAAATCTGAGAAGAAGCATCAACATTATTTAAAATGAAATCGTTGATACTGTTTACCGATTTATTTTGTTGGAGCTAATATTGGTCGCTCTTGAAACCGGAAAAGAGATGTGTCGAAAGAAGAGTCGGAATAATTCATTGATGCTGTTGGCCATATTACAAAAAATATTAGAAAAGTGGGTTATCGAGTGGAACCTTTCCGTTATAGTTCGCAAAACCTTCCATAGAGACGTTTATGGTAAGAGAAAGCTCCTCAATCGAGGAGCACGCATAAGATCTTTTAAGGCATGCGTTGACTCAGCTCACGTACCTTTGAATATTACGAGCAAGGTTTACCAAGTCTTCTAGCACACAGTGATTTTTCCTATCATCTCTCTGTTATTATTACCAATGTCCTTGAAAGTTCTACCAAAAGTTTCTATTCCACTTTTACGGCACATAAAACTTTCGTCCCACACAATCACAGAACACGATAAAAGAATTATTCAGATATGTATAATTTTATGTGCTAAACTAGGTTAGATGCGTAGTAGTATACTTGTATGTGAATATCAGCGTGTGGAAGTATGTGTGCGCGCGGCGTCTCGAAACCAAATGAATGTAAACTGTTCAGTCGGTTAACAGTCGGATATGGGAGAAAGTGCTGAGACACGTGCAAGTGTGTATCGATGATTATCTTTGAAATCATTTATCAAATAAATATATAACTGTCCTAATATAAGTTCCAAATGTAAATTTAGTGTTCCTATACCATTATTTCGGCCATTAACGCGTTCGTCGCCACGTCGCACATATCTATGTGACGGGTATACTTCCGTGGGGGCCCCGTCACCAAAGAGTGGCGACGCTCTTCTTGTTCGAGTTAGTTAAATATACGATATTATATATAGGATATGCAACATAAAAATGTTAAAAACACATTATACCATACTTTTTATTAATTTATATTCTGCATAATATATTACATTATTCTATATCGCATGGTATTCGTTAAAACATTCCAAACACATTTGGCGTGATTTTGGGCACTTTGAACAATAGTTGTAGACTCCGTCGTCGCTACTCTCCTCACTTTCAAATATATTTTCACGCTGTTTACCGAACATTTTGAGGATGAAAAAATCACTGATGTACGTCTCACAAGCATGTTTCTCGACTAAACGAAAGATCCGAGATATCTGCCATGAGATCCCTCGGAATACTCTAGCTGGAAAGCTTATCGCTTTCTCCATTTCAGAATTAAATAATCTTTTCTTTACAATGAATCGAAGGCGATAAACGATGAATTCCTGCTTGTCGCTCTATTTACGTTCTGCGTACCGGTGGTCGGATTTGGGTCCCGCAGGAAACTTAGAACGTGTTAAGATCCAAAATTCTCAACAAGAATCTTAGATTTAACGCTTTGCTTTGAAATGTTGCACACGGCGTTTTCATCTCAACATATATTCGATGATTTTTTAGACAGTGCTAACAACGTTGCAATTATCCCAGCTGAGGCAACTGCAAGCGCAGTTCGACCTTCGAAGCGTAGATTGTTAAACAGCAAATTAATCATGAAAGTTTTTCTTGTTCTATCAGGTGCGTCCAAAGAACGTTTCGTTTCGGGCACTGGTAAGAATCGCATTATATGCAATTCTTGATCGTCATTTAGGGTTAATCCAGTTGCAAATATCTCCTGTTCGTTATAAGATCGGGTGCACTGTTCGACAAAAGAAGGCTTAGGGTTCTCTCGCTCCTCCCTAATATCAAATCTGGCAATGAATGCTTGGTCCGGTGCAGTGTAAGGCATGGCCTGACGCGCTATCTCTGTGCTTCATCGACAAAAATAGTAGATCAGATATCAGATCAGATATTTGACAAAATGCCAATATCACAGAAAATAAAAATCCAACGTTCGAAGCAGAACTTGTGAGGACCGCTTCTATGAGAGTCTTGTCCTAGTGGGAATCGGTTTCTAACAGATCGAATGTTTCGCAGGCCGGCTGAAGAAATGGACGCATCACACGATTTACAGCACATAGATTTTCAAAGGACGTAGGACTTTTAACGACGTAGAGTAGCATTCGTGTTGTTGGGGTGGGCGGTGTACACGTGACACGCGTTTTTCTTGCTTACGACGTTAAAACATATTTTAATTTTGAGTATAATAGGAAGATATCTCGTTGCAGAGTAGCGTTTTGGCAAAATGATCAAAGACATACAACTTAAAAAATGCCACCAATGTAGTACCTCGCGAATGTGCTGCGGTATCGGCAGCATTCCTGTTCGTTCTCAAAATAGGAAGTCAAGTGCATAAGAGTAGGCGACGTCTCGTGGATGCTAAACGATAGTGTTCTCCACTTCATTTTAAGCATTAATGTTGAAAATGGCTTGATCACTTTCTTTGCTGATGTATTCGCATATGCATGTCTGGGTAACGTTGGAAGTCGGGGCGTGTAATGAATCTTCTTGTGAGTTGGCCATCGTTGTTGTATACCAGATGATACTTATTGAAACGAATGTATTACAACGGTTAACAAGTGATAGCGGTGATTGAATAATCGAGATGTCGATGACGATGAGTTTAGGTTCGATAGCGAATACACGGTCAACGGGATGACGATTGCGATTTGGAATTCGACGTACGTATTCACTGGACTAGTCGAACTTATTGGATTAAACCCCAGTCCAAGTGGAACTGCCCTTATATACTCCTATCCGTACCTCTCTTTGTTTTTAAGCGGAGTTATTTAATTACGTTATACCTCTGTTAGGTACACGTTCCTCCCGTGACGGTGGCTACGTTCAGTGACCCGTTATGTCACGTTATGACCCAAGCCCACTGTCATAGATCTCGGGCAAACATAACTGACTTAACTCATAAACAGCTATTTCTCAGTTTTATCGTTTAAGTACGGCTATAATAAAAAGTCTGGACTAAAGTATCGGGGACCTTCCCAAACGTTCCAAAAGAAAGGCCCCGATGTCCTTTCATCTCCGACATACATATGTGATCGATTTAATAGAGTTATCAGAGAAAGAGAAAAGAGCAGTTTTGTATGGTCCGAACTAACGGTTGTCGGTAACCTCTTCTCCCCTCGATCCAATCTCAGCGTAGGATATTTTTTACTACATACCTCCATTCCTGAACGAATATTTTGGTCCGTATGAAACCTGGACCATTTATGTGACGATCGTTACGTGTAGTTCTGAATCTGAGAACAGGAATTTCAGCACTAATCGGAGAATCTATTTTACGGTGTATAGGAAATACTTAGTAGCTGCAAAAATGTTATTTACCAGGTACATTAGTTTTTTCAAGTGAAAAAGTCGACTATCTATCATATCTATTCTACGTGACTCTAAAAGAAACGTAATTGACCTTTATATAATATCCCAAAAAGACTAATAATACGAAATCGTGGCCTCCTCGATGCTATTTAACTCTTGGCATCGTTCTATTTGTGATCGGTTATTTCACGAGCTAAGAAATAATTTCCTGTTTCCTCGTTAATATCATGCTACTTGCCTTTTATTTGACTGCGAAATACGAACATATCGTAAATGTCGTCAATACAAGAGCTAATAAAATATGAACGTCACTTTCCAGGGGAACGGTTGAGTTTCATGAAGCCCATGGTTTCTTTTGGAAAGTTAATCCTCGCTACGAGTAGAATACGGTAGAATAACAAAATTTCACCTTTTGATCTTGATTTTGAAATTCAAGGTCAATCTTGCGACATGTTTTTTCTACCAATTTTCAGAAAACCGAGTATGTGGAATCACGCTGTCCTGGTCGCAACATATAATTTCTTAACGGACGATACATTTGACAAGCGTTTGAGCAGAGGCAATCGTGCTTCTATAGTTTTACTCCATCGGTCGAACCAAGAGTACCCAAGTTTCGCATATCGCGCGTCTTGCGGATTAATCCAATCGTTTCAGGGCTAATTTTTCTGAATCAATCGCCTAAAGTCGACTCGCGGGATGATACGTGAGTGGGTGAGACTTTTACCCTCACTGACACGATGCAACCCATCTTTTGTGCTTTTTTATATGTAGCACCTCGTAATTTAACTTCCTGCCAAGTTCATAAAATAAAACTCCGTGTATCATCACCTGTTCCGATCTATAAGAAGTTTCCATGTCCATCATTTTAACAAAGTTTACACACAGTGCAGTATGTTGATATTTCTGCCAAGGACTCTATAAATGCAGAACAAACTCAAGATATCATCCGTGGCTGAAAACCTATTTGAGATTACATACGCGTAAGAGAAACAAGTATTCTGCATACTTATTCTAGCCTCCACCCAATGTTCTTGTAATATTTCTACGTTGTAGCACACGCTGACATTGAATACGATCTCAATAGTCGAATAATATGTAATTCCCAACTTTATTAAAGATACTTATTCAATCACGATTATTATACTTATTAAGTCAATACTATATATTAGATACTATATCCAATATATTATTTATACTCGTTAAATCAATTATGAATATGATGAAACAATATGACAATAAATATGACAATAAAACAATATTCAAACTAATTCTTTTAATTAAGATCAATGACAATTTGCGCAAAGTCGAATTTAGATGTGTTCATCAAAAGAATCTCACCAAGCTGTGTCTAGTGAACACTTTCTTACAATCTGCATATTAACAATTAACATTGTGAGTCTACGCTTACGTTAGTGCTTTGAAATTCGCAATGATTTATAGATGTAGTCATTTGGAACAATAAAAAGAAAGAGAAGACGAAAAGAAGACAGCTTTATTCTTCTACAGGCTTCTGAGGCTTCCTCGACGACACAGTTATTTACATACCATTGTATTCATAATAACTTATTGTATTCATAATAACTTAAAAAATGAAGTAAAATTCTTTACATAATTAAACAATATCACGTTTTTAATAAAGCAGACGAGGAACTCCCAAAATCGAATATATGTATAATTGAACTTATTTAATTCAATTCCATTCTATTCCATCCAATCCTATTCGAGCCCATTCCATACCATTTTTATTATTGCTGTGAATTGATCAAAATATTTAATTAATTATATGAAAATTTTTATGTTTGCATTAGGTCGAAAATGATTTATGTGGGTAAAAACAGACCTATTTACGATGCTGTAACGGAAGCAAAAAGAGTGCCTCCTCAAACTGGAATTCTTGTACAACCAGCACGTCCACCAAATCCTTTCAGGTAGTATTACCATTTTATAATATATAGTTCTAGCCAGTCATGCAAGTTTAAAAACATAGTCAAAAAACATTTAAAAACATACAATTTTACTAGAATTATTGCATACAAGTCTTTATGCATAAAATAATAAAATTTCTAAGTTAAACGATTATCGTCGAAAAAATGATAAAACTCTGAACAAAAAGAAAATCTTAATGCTTGCAACGGTTAATATACATAGTCAAATCAAGTTTGAGCATTATGTATGTCGGAGATGAAAGGACACCGGGCCTTCCCTTTGGAATTCCTTGGAAAATTTCCAATAGTTAAATCTTCATAAATTAGCCCGATTATAATTGTCCGAGATTTGCGATAATGAACTTGAGCTCGAGGCGACAACTAGTCGCCGAACGTAGTCGCGGTCACGGGATGAACGTTTTTGCCTAATAGAGGCATAGAGTAATTGTATAGCTCTCCTTAAAAAGAAATAGTCGTAGCGACACTCGACAGTAAACATTCCAATGATCTCTGCCCCGTGGCTCGTTACACACAGACCCCATTCTTTGGGCAAGATGATTACTAGATGACGATGCATCTCCACAGTACATGTTCAGCTAGCCTGTGGACCCGCTATAAATCTGAGAATTTAGTTAATTAAGGTCCTTCAAATGGACAAACAGTCTCTAAATCTATCACCTACTACGAGAAGATACGGGAAATCTGCTTTTCTCACGAACGACGCTTCCCGCTAGCAACTTTCTCTCAAGGGCGGCCAGCATCTTTCTCTAACCACCAACATAGAAATTAACCAATTAACAGCAACGTCCATTTCCCTCACCTTCCGAACGAGGGTTGTCCTTGACGAATCCGATGATCTCGTGCTCTGAGACATACCCCATCATAGTTTTCCTCCGCAGCATCACCGCGACGGAAAGCACATTCTCGTGCGATCTCGTCAGCAAGAAAAACAACGTCTTTTCGATCAGTGAATATTGTCACGTTTTATTTGAACCAGGGTCAGACTTAGACTTTGGAGAAAAGTACAAGTGCAGTTACATTGTCATTAGTGTCTAATCACCGTGGTTACTTGCCGATTCTGTAATACTCACACTTGTGCTAATCAACATTATCTCGATTGTATAACCACGATGGCTAATTCCAGTGAAGATTCATTACACGCCCCTAACTCTAAATATATGTGTTTAAAGAATGTTGTGTTTAATTGAACTAAATCTTTTAGTTTGTCTTACAAGTATTACAAAAAAATTAGGCGTTATTTTATTTCAAGAAGAGAATAATAGACATACTCGCGAATAGAGTCTTTGCTGTAAAAAAAGAATCAGTCGTATACACAAAACCATGTAAGTCCACTAGGTTACTGATATAATCTTCCTTCCTACTATTTCAATTTCCCAAACTACTGTACCTTGCTTCCTTCGATCCTTTCTCTTCTCCCTTTACCGACGTACTCCCGTTTTTGCTTTCGCTCTCTATCTCGCTCGTTCTCGATGTTTTTGTCTCGAGATAATTCGATGTATATCAGCGTCGTTATCACAGATATAAATAAATATATAAAGACTATTTCTCTGTTTCTGTAGTTCTCGCGACTTGCAGAAGTGACAAACGATGCTACTACTGTGGTAGATGATACGCGTCGTAGCTGAATCGTTTGAATAAATACTATCACAGACTTAAACACTGCGCGGCTTTTCTTCCCTTTCTTCTATTTCTTTCTCTTCACTGTCTTCAGAACTATAGGTATACGAATAAATAGTTCTATCGTCCTGCCTATCACTTTCAAACTGATGAGACGTTCTGTCAGCGGATGAATCTTCTCCGCTGAAACCAAACTCCTCTGCACAACTCCTTCTACAACTTGCTTCTTCTCTTGTAACTTCTTGACTCCCGTCTCCTCGTTCTTCCAAGATTTTCTCCACCATTGTTGCACGCGACAATTCCACTTAGCTTCGATGGTTTAATATCCCAAATAAAAGGGTAAAAGATGAAAATGTAGTTCTCGTTTGAAACAAAACTTTGTTCTGTTTCTTTTTCCTGTTCTTCGAGTCTCCTTTCTGTTTCGCTTAGCGAACAGCAATGAAACTCTTTCTTCTCCTATCTCTTAATCCGATATCAATAATTATAAAAAAGAGTCAATGAGTCTCTGCTGTATTCATACACGATGATCCTTTACGATGTCGCTAAAGCTACGTAATCGGTAATCGGTTTATTTATTTATTTCGGTGGAAATAGACATCGACTTTTCCTTCATCGATTTTCAAGAAATCGCGTTTTCACCGAAGAACGCTACCATTCTGCTGTAAGAATGCCTATTGTCGAGATCGGATGTCCAATTTACCTCATCTCGTCATTTCCTTTTCTTTTTTTTTTTTTTTTGTCCTAACTAAATGCTTTAAAACTCTTTTGTCGTATGTTCGACGTATTTTTCCTGAATTTGAAACGAATTGTGGTAGTTTAGACATAACATACAATGCTATACTCGGTTACGTTGTTAGCACTACACGCGTACATGCATCAGAGAACCATCAACTATAAGGTGCTAAAGTATTTTCTATCTCCTTTCCTGATTTAGTTGATGGACCATCACGTTTTGACTAGCCGTTTATACCTAACTAAACTACAAACTTCCTCTTCCATGGTTACCTTCCTTTCATCGTGCTGATACGACTCCGTTATTACTCGCTCACATGCTACCGATTCTACTTTTTCAGTTAGGTTAATCTCAACGTCTTTGGATTTAACCATATATCCCAATTCCCTGTGTTTCGTTTTGTATAAACTATAGCTTTCTTACGTGTTTCCGCTTCTCATAAATTATACATATTACTATCTACGTCGTTCTTACGTTCGTTAGAATCTTATGGATCCTAAAAGTATCGGGAACATCGCGAAGCAGAAGTCTCCACACTTTCTTCTACGCCGATGCTCCTTTCCCTCTAATTTTTCGATATAAAAAGGCTAATGGTTAAATGAATTCACTTGAGGAAGAGCCTGATGCACACTGCGTCATACTAATGTTTTTTTGATACTGCTCTTTGATGCCCGCTTTCATGTTTGCGTAAATGCTTAGAAATCGCAGTCACTACTGATCAATTGCAACAGAATATAGTGTACAGAACTCAATGCATTATTCTTCGCCATATAGCGTTTGTTCAATTGTGCTATCTAATCCAGAGAACCCACAACGTACATCTTTGCCGCTTGAGACGTGTCGATTTGTTAATAATATTACAAAGTTTACAACTAAGGCTCTCTTCCTGCGACTCCCAGCGTTAACCATAGAAATGTTGGTCCCGTGTATCGTGTCCCTGAGCTCTCAGCGTCAGCCGCACGTCGAACAGTAGCGCGTTTCGCGAAAAGCTGCGAACAAATTATTTTGTCCTTTTCCTACGTACTGTAACCTGCTCATTTGAAATATTTATACTGTTTTTTTTTTTTTTTTTTTTTTTTTTTTTAAGTAAAAAGTGAAGGCGATGTTGTACGCTATTGTAATACAATGGTATTCATATTATGAATTTTTATTATCACGTATGGTATATTTTACTATTTTATTTATTATTGCTTAGTCCGTGCCTCTCGGCTTTTGACGAGTTTTCGGTTTTACATCTTTTTTTTGCCTAATCCCGCTTTTTATATTTTCTACTTTTTATGGCGTTATCCCCTTATTGCCTCCTTCCTTATATTTATCTAACTAAACTCTTCACTCTTTTCTTATGTATTTGTCTCCTCTTTTATCTACTCCATTATATTGCACTCCGCTGTGTAATCTATTTTTAAGACTTGCAACTTTTGGATTTTTTTTTTTTTTTTTTAGTTTCCTTATTCCTTCTCCCGCCTCCTTTAATATTTTCTCTGTTTCCTTTGTCCCTCCCGTTATTTCGCATTCTTCTATCACGTGTCTTTCCCTTGCTAAATCTTGCCAGTATTTTTCTGTCCCTCCACTTCATCCTCCCTTCTAAGTACTTTGGTATCTTTTCCTTGGCAATGTTTCTGTAGTGTTTATTGTATTTGACTCTCTTATCTTTTCCCCCTCTGTTCTGCCTCTCTCTTTCCCCTTTCTTCTTTAATTTGTTCTATTGTCGTCGTTCCTTGTTCTTCTCTTTCTTTCCCTTGTGTTCCTGCATTTCTCACTTCTTCTAGTTCCTTCTTTCTCTTTCTTGCTCTTTTGCCTTCTTGACCATTTCACCAGTTTCTCTCTCTTTCCTTTATGCACTCCTTTACCAGTTCCTTTTTAGACTCTCTTCATACCTTGCTGCTCTTCTTAGTGCTTTTTCTTTGATTTCTTTTATTTTGCACTCCTCTGCCTATATGTAGTTCGGTGTTGTTGTGTCTAGGCCCAGGATCCATTTTATATATCTTCTTTGTATATTATCCAGCCTTTCTTCTATATTCCAACCCCATTTTTCTGCTCCAAACAGTGCCTACGGTAGTCCTGTTTGAAGATTCTTTCTCCCACGCTCCATGTTTTTTTCATTGCGATTGTTCTTCTTTTTTTTTCCTGTCTTATATGCGTTTCTCATCACTGCCGTTTTTCTGTAGTATGTACCCTAGGTATCTTATCTCTTCCACTTCTTCCAATTCTCGCTCTCCCCATTTCCATTTTCTTTGTCTCCTCTTGTTCTTTCTGTTTTCAAAAACTACCATTTTGGTCTTTTCCGTGCTCAGTTCCAATTCGATTTCTTTTAGGAATTTTTCGAATCTCTTCAGCATTTCTTTTAGTTCCTTTTCTCTATCAGCCATCGGCACAATATCGTCTGCATATGTCAGTGACCATACCTTCCTTTCTCCTACCACTATGCCCCAGACTTGTCCTTTCCTTAATTCTTTTTCTAGCCCCGACACGTAGATGTCACGTATGGTATATATTTTGTTAACATTTAATACACCAAATACGACACGTACCCAATTCCAAGACCAGCGAAATGATATTAAAAGACGACTTATAGAAATCACATAAAAGGTATATTATCTTCTTTTTGAAACTGTCTCCATGCCCATAGCTTTCTAAAATTCTGTATCCATTTCTGCCTTTTTTTTTTATATAACGTTTATTGTCCAAGAAGATGAGTATTACATGTGTATGTTATTCACAATAAACAATCAATTTCGGTTGTGGGGTGGTTTAGGCAAAAGTACCGATACGTGACGGTACGACATAGCCATACAATATTATGTGTGTCGGAATTACAATTTTTCTTTTAGCATTACAATTTATAATTGGATTTAAGTCGCTGTAGAGCGGTGCTTATATACTATATTGTTTTTTCTTCCTATTTCTGTCCTGAAAACCTGGTCGCAAAAACAGGGCAGTTCGATATCCATATCTGCCTGAAGAGCCCTGTCTGTATTTGCCGTCGTTATTAACAATTGTTTAGCTTCTTCTGGGATTTCCTTTCTTTTTTCGTTCTTTGAAATCCCGTATTTAGCTACTAAAATAGAACTAGAAAAGCGGTAGAAAAGATCCGTGTTTGAATGTAAGAAAGATTTCTTCTACGCATGTGCCCCCGATATTATCTTGCATTCTTATTACGGCATTCTAAGACCTCGTTTGAATACTCGCCTACCGCAGGTAAAACTTTTCCACTACTTGTGGTCCATTAAAATGTTATGCCCAGTTACTTAGTCAGAAAATGCTATTTCATTGATTAAATAGATATTAATGTTACGTTCTATTTGATCGCCGACGAGAAGATAGCGTTAACTGACGTTTTAATGCAACTGGCAATAAACTCCACTTTCGGCTAACCTGCTATGTGCGGGAATACTGGCACGGGAGAGGATTAAAGTTGTTCGAATGTAGATTAACAATATAAATGATTTATTCGAATCTTACTCGATTTCGATATTGACAATTGGCTATGAAATTCTTCGGTTGACGGAATGGTGACTCCTTTGGCTGACAAGTGATGCTCCTTCGGTAGACGAAATGGTAGCTAATTCCTCGATAGGCAAAATGATAACTGACTGTTCCATAAGCAAAACGATAACTAATTCTTCGATGTACAAAATGATAGCTGACTCTTCCATAGAACGAATAGTTAGTCTATAATATTCGATGAACGGTAAATATTCTCATGCTGACTTCTCCGAATCGCTACATTTATATCCGTCGGAGACGAAAAAACGTCGGGATCTTTCTTTGGAAAATGTTTGGGAAGATGCCCAACGTTTGTTCGACTGCCGACTTTGTTAACAATTTAAATTGTCTTAATATCGTTATAAAAACATAATATAAAAACATGGTTGGATGAGTTTAGCAAAATATAACTTTTAGCGCCTTTAACTGCCTTTCACTTCAAATACTGTAAACACGGTTACGAATAAACGTTTTAAATTATCTCGGTTTAGGAGAATTTATCATTTTTACTTTCGTTACGGATAGCGCGGATCGCGGGACGTGACAATTAATATTATATAAAGAATGGAATAATAAGTTCTTTATTAACTCCGGTTATATTTGCCGTTAAATGGGGTCGTTAAATATGCGCCTACCGTCGATTTGTATTCCTATAGGATCGTCTTACGTGGTCAACTTTCAATCCTAAACCCGACCCAACTATAACAGTTCAGTTACCTTATGAACATGTTTCAAATTAAACTTTCAACTTCTTTGTCATGGAAAATATTGATTTTAATTTGTCACATTGTTTAATTTCACTCGGAGATTTCACTTTATAATGTTAGGGCACATTTTTCTAAAATGGACTTACATACTCTTCTTACTCATTTGTAAGTATTATTTATTACAATATTTAACAACAAAATCACGTACTTACTTTATAGACTGTCTCTTTATTCATTCGTAACGAAGTTAAACGCGCAATAAAAGTTCAAATGTTTAATTGCAAAATTAATCGACCGTAAAAACCAATGTCAGTTAATGTCTTTTTTCAGGCAACCAGGAAGAGAACACGTTGTTCCTGTAGTTGGAAACGATATAAATTCAGATTATTATGCCAGCACCACTATTAAACCTGAAGCTGATTATTCTTCTGCTGTATCCAATTCTAACAATTACTACTACAATCCAAATCGAGCGAGTTCTTCGTCCGATCTTGGCAATTTAAACAACTATTCTCGAAATACCTATCAGAAATTTCCTGTTGCTCGAAATGAACATCTGAAGCCAAGCTTTCAATTACCAACAGCTACATCGCGAAGTAATCCAACGGCATTTCCTCCATTCGATGGAACATACAACACTGCTAACGGATTCCAATATTATTTGAAGAGGCAGTATCACGAAGAGGAACAAGATTCAAGTGGAGCAAGTGTCGGTTCTTTTGGTTACATCGACCCATTTGGTATTAGAAGGGTAATATATTTCAAAACAGATCCGCAAACTGGCAGATTTCTCCATCAGAAAAACAACAAATACGTAGGATTCGAATCAACTCCGTATGATCTATCGTTACCTAATACGTACAGACGTAACTCAAGATCCACAACGTAATATATTTCTCGAAAGTTCATTTTAAAGTAATACGGGTACCTTGGACGACATCTTATTGGGATTTTCTTTCTCTTTGTGCTTTGCTACTAATGTAAAACTGGAAGAAACTGTGCTAACTTTTAGTGAAATTTTAATGGACGTTAAATAATAATAGGCCACGATAATACTTGTTTTACGTATAACGCGTATTTCTCACATTTTGCGTGGATAACAAAATCAGCGTGAAAATAGGCTTTTCTAGCTCTTAAAAACTTAGTCTGCAATATTACAAAGGAATTGTAAGCTGTAAACGTTGTGCCATGTTAGGTTATCGTAGTACTTATTATCCTCCAATGATACTTTAAACAATGAAAATATAAGGAAACCTATTGGAAACCTATATGGTCGAGTTAAAAACTCCATTACTATAAAATAGATAACAAGATACCTCGTAGGTATGGTAATAAAAAATTAATAAATTTAAAAACAATGCAGTGGAACTCATTTAGTTGCTGATTTATATACAGGATGCGTCACGCAACCGAGACGAATTACATCTTGAATTTGGTAAGAGACAGAAAAAGATTGTTTCAACAAAAGTTGAAAAGTATGGTAATATCTTCCTACGAGTTTACTTGTTTTGTAAGTGCAAATACGCATAGGAAAAATTTAGGGCACATTTTTCTAAAATGGATTTACATACTCTTCTTACTGGTATGTAAGTATTATTTATTATAATATTTAACAACAAAGTCACGTACTTACTTTATTTTACTTTATTAACACGTTCGTCGTCACGTCGCACATATCTATGTGACGGGTATACTTCCGTGGGGGCCCCGTCACCAAAGTATGGCGACGCTCTTCTTGTTCCAGTTAGTTAAATATACGATATTATATATAGGATATGCAACATAAAAATGTTAAAAACACATTATACCATACTTTTTATTAATTTATATTCTGCATAATATATTACATTATTCTATATCGCATGCTATTCGTTAAAACATTCCAAACACATTTGGCGTGATTTTGGGCACTTTGAACAATAGTTGTAGACTCCGTCGTCGCTACTCTCCTCACTTTCAAATATATTTTCACGCTGTTTACCGAACATTTTCAGGATGAAAAAATCACTGATGTACGTCTCACAAGTATGCTTCTAGACTAAACGAAGGATCCGAGATATCTGCCATGAGATCCCTCGGAATACTCTAGCTGGAAAGCTTATCGCTTTCTCCATTTCAGAAATAAATAATCTTTTCTTTACAATGAATCGAAGGCGATAAACCATGAATTCCTACTTGTCGCTCTATTTACGTTCTGCGTACCAATGGTCGGATTTGGGCCCCGCAGAAAACTTAGCCGAATCACGATGGGCGACGAACGTGTTAAAGATGAAGTTTAAGTATCCTGCTTTTATGCATCTAGTAAGCGCTTCTCGTAGACCGTCTCTTTATTCATTCGTAAGGAAGTTAAAGTGGTCGCTGTTTATGTTTGAAAAATATAGTTTAATTTGTTCTTCCAAGTCTTCCAATAAATATACTTTACGTTTGAGATAACCCCATACAAGAAAGTAAAGAAAATTTAGGCCATGGTTGCATCTCCCTAAATACATCTTTCAATTAATGTACGCTGTATACAAGTGACTTCCAAAATTATACTTAATGCGATTAAAATATTCTAATATCGAAGCGATGAGAAAGAAATGTTTACCTGTGACGATTAGAAATATATTGAATATCTCATGCTAATGAAAAATAAAGGTTTCCTCTGTGTTTTCTTTCGTTAAAGGAATCTAAATCCTACAACAAAGAATAGTGTAATCCAGCTGGCTTTAACTTTATACTAAATGTATCCTAAAAAATTAGTTAAACATTTATAATAACGCTACGTCGCTAACAATAAAATCTTCCGAATTTCTATGCGAATTATTTGTAGTTGACTGTTTGTACTTGAGTTTTCACTTTAACAGTTTGAGACAGTTTAAGAGTTTGAGACAGAAACTTGAAAGTTTACAGTTTAATTTCTCGTAATTATTCTGCAAGTACTGCAAGTCTGAATCAATATATGACAGTATATGACAGTGATGGAAGTGTGTAGGTGAAAGTAAAACGTGTTCGTTAACTTTTCAGTATGCTTGTGAAAATGAAATGAAAAATATCCGTCAATTGACACGTAGACATTTATGATACTGAAAATATTAAAAAAAGAATAATGTTTTATATATATAGCAACACGAATGTGCGTTCAATGATTTTGATCAACATTAATTCATCGCGTTATCTATTATGAAACTAAATAAAAACACGTTAAATATCTCAACTCTTTTCAAGTATTCTGATTACTTTCTAGCAACGAATATTTGTTATGTTATATATTATGATTTGTTTATTGGGATGGATAGGATACTTTTCAATGAGCGATTATTAAAACTATAGTAGATTTAAAGCAATCACAAAGACGCGTTTTAACGTGATCTGGCGCTCATTTTCGATAATAACGTTGAAATGTGTTTCCTGCTATTACTGAAACTAATTATTTTATCCGTAAAATACTATTAGATACAAATTTATATTTAATTTATATATTAAATTATTTATAAATTAAGTAACCAAACTTCTATAATTATATATAGCGATAATAGGAATAAAACTTATCACAATATCTATAACTGTCATAATCCTTTTTCCGATATGCAAGCGCAAGTATGTATAGCTATCTTCAGAGTTCAGTAAACACAGTTGTACGCAAAACTTTGATCTATACGAATTTAGTGTTCATCGTTATGCACATTTCATTAAACTTTTTATTATTTTTCATTACACGAACAATATGACGAATAGAGTTACCTACTATAGTTATGATAAAGAGAAGTATTAATTTAAAAGATAGTTAAATTTAAATATTGCAAATTGCTATTAGTAAATGTTACTGTGCTGTATGTGCTGAGGCTCGAGCGGCGTGGGAAGCCGGCAAGAGTATTTTATAAAATACAGTTACAAATGTACGGTTGTAATGTACATACGAAGCTAACGCAAAATAGAAACACAAGAGGTTCGTAAATGAACCGGATGCGAGGACGGCGCAAGCGGACCAACTACACCAGATCAAAAATGAAGATAACAATGTTACTTAACACGCTGACGCCGGCGCGACCCACCGAGTGGGTCAGACGTGTCTGTCCCGAGAGGCGGCGGTGGGTCACACATGTATTTCACAAAATAGGTAGTATAAAATAGATTTATATTATTTTATTTCAACATTATAAGCAGACATACAATAGTAGAAACATAAGAATTCAATATTATAAACTTAACATAATTATTTCCTTTCTTCGTGCAATTTTTTAAAACAAGTTAGGCAGTTTGCCGGCTGGCTCTCACAACGATCACAACATGTTGTTACTTTTTTCGTCCTTTCGCGGCACACTCTCTACCTTTTATTCTAGAAATGCGTTTACAGCTTTTTTTACACCGCCGTTTCGTTTTGCTCGCGAGCCCTCGGTACGACTACAGGAAATGTGTGTTTTGGGCAGTCCTTCATTTTCACTTAGCATTTCTTCTCTGTGGGGATTCGCTATATTTAAAAGGTGATAAATAATTTCTTCGCGAAATTTTACAATTTTAATACTTTTAGTAACCCATTTTCTATGTACATACCACGCATTTATGAGGAAAGTCCCACATACTAATTCCATTACAATTTTTTCAAACCATTTTATGGTTCTGCGCAAACAACTATAATAGGATGACATCAGATCGGATAGATCAACCCCCTTTTTAGCATCATTATAAAAAAAAAAAAAAAAACAGTGTCTGGCTTTAATTTACTATTTTTCCCCTGAACGATAACGCACCTATGATTTTTGGAAGTAACTAGCATATATACTGGCCTTTTGTCAGCCCATTTTACGTAACCTACCATGATTTCCGTCGTGCATGTTCCTTATCCGCGCCGTTGTTATCCGACGGACATGCATGACTATTCTTTTTTCCTGTACGGAATTGAAAAATTTGTTGATTCGCGCTATGAACGTTTCTTTTTGCGCGCGATGTTCAGAATTCGCGTCAGACGTCTACTTTTTGAGAAAAATCGAAAAGAGTACAAATTAGGGCAAAGCTGATCCAGTCAGCTTTACTTAAAATTTATAGATATATGCAAATTGATATTGACAAACTATTGTATATCGATATATTAGTTGAAGTCGACGGAATTCATTGAACCCAACAGGAATCGTATAGCTTTTGTAATTTTGCTATAAATTGAGGTCAAAGTTGAAAAATTGCGGTCGTGTAGAACAGTCTAATGTGACCTACCGCCGCTCCACGAAGCAGACAGTGAATTCGGACGCCGCCCACGGAGAAAACCATGAATATCGGCGCCGGCGTCAACGTGTTAAAGATCTTAACGATTATTTCGAATCCGAAGTAGAGTTTGAAGAATTAAGGAGAGTACAACCTGGTAGTGTTCAATTCTTCTCTCTGGACCTATGGGATCCAACTATGGAGAACAGCGAGTAATTCCAACATAGAAATTCTCCAAAGATTCCAATCAAAAACTCTAAGATTCTTAATAGATGCACCTTGCTATGTTACCAACGAAACAATACATCGCCAATTCAATGATACCTGTGATACCCACAGTCAAAGAAGAAATATCCAAGTTCAGAAACAGATATAATATAAGAGTCAACAACCACCAAAACCCATTAGTTGCCCAATTACTTGACACGACGGATCAGATTCGCAGACTAAAAAGGCAATACCCCTTAGATCGAAGCATTAGATTTAACTAGAATCAAACGTACTATAAACTTTTATAATCCAAGTTACAGTACCACGCCAAAATAATTTACTTAAAATTCTGTATGAGAATTGATTGTAAATAGTCTACAATAAAATGGTCAGCACGAAAAAGTAGACTTCTCCCAACATGATATATTGTGCAGTTAGTGTCAAAAGGAAATATTTCTAATCTTCAACATATTAAATTTTGTATGCATTCTATTGTCTCATGGAGATCCCTCAAAAATAAAAATAGCGTACAATGTAAAAATTGTCAAAAAGTCGGTCATTCAACGTCACGCTGCAATCACTGATACAGACATGTATAATGTGTGAAATGTAGTGTTATAATGTAATTAAATGTAATTAAGTGAAATGAAATTAAAAATACCAAAAACATCCAAACCAGCATCCTACAGAGGATACGAAAAGTATTTCGAACTAAAGAAATAAACCAAGAGAGACGAGCTCTCGCAAAGAAATGACCGCCCAAAATGTTAATGTAAAAGGCATTGACATCGGAAGAAATCCTCCTCCTCTTGATATACTGATACTTGATATACTAATATACTGATACTTGACTACTGATAAGAAACGCAGTCCAAATTTTATCTTTTCCGAATTGTGTCTTCTATAATGTTCGACTTTTATCTTGATTTCTGACTTATTACCTCGGTCTGCAATACGTTACTTGCCACTTGTGCAACATTTTCTCAATAACTTTAGTGCCTTCTTACATATTCCGCCGTGTTCAGTCCATCTGTGTTAATATTATATTTCTGTATTCTAAAAAACCTAAGTACTTAATAAATTTCTTTAATTGCATCTACATATTTCCTACAGCTGGCTAGCTGGCTATTCGAAACCGATTGAAGAGATTGAATTGTGAATCGAAATCTAAATTAAAATTGCGCGATAAACGTCACAAGCATGTTTTAATTTGTTAAGAGAAATACTTGCACACCTAACAACGATGCTTCGATCTCATTCGCTAACGCTAACTGTATGACCCTAAGACGCATTTATCAACTACGGAGGAACGAAAGAAAAGAACATAACCTTCCGACACTTGCGTAGAGTCACGGGCGCCATCTACCAATCATCGATCGCGGTGATGACGATGCAAACACTCAAAACGATCGATAAGCGAGTGCATGGAATACATTATTCACTTCCGTCAAATACACAATACATTTCGGGCAAGTGAGTGTACATGTAAATACTATACTATGTAATGTTTAATATTCTGCGATTTGTGTACTGTGTGCGTTGTGTTTATTACTTTATTTCTTTGTTATCATGTGAGAAATTTCTTGAATCGACATTAATCTTCTCCATTTGGAAATTGCATGAAGTGGGTTTTAATATTTTTTTTATAGATTTATGAATGAACAGGTTTAGTGTTTCTTCTTATACAAGGTAAACCGTCCTACATGTCTTGTTGGATTGGTTATAGGTAAGAATTACTGCACCTTCCATCGCTTGGATTGACGTATATTCTTTCGTGTAAGAAACATTGCCTAACCTCGGGGGTACTTTAATTGATTTTGAACAAAGTCTCAAATACAATTTTCGATTCTCATTACTTAAACTTTTCATCGTTTTCATTCAAACATAGGAAAACAAATACGATAAGTTTTACAAAATAAAAATTAATATATCTATCAAACTAACAGTTTTTCGATATAAGTAGGTTAATAATTTTTTATAGAGAATCTCAGGCTGCGTCGATTAATGTCTTAAAAAGTATATGAATCCACCTACAGAAAAGCTAATAGCATCGAAATGTTTCTTCTTAAAACCACTCAACCTTCTTCTCAAACATTTTTCGATATAACTAATAGTATGGAAAATATTTCAGCTTAAATTCTTAGGTGGTTCATCCATTAACATTATGATTAAAGTTAGGAGCGCGCAACTAATATTCCCTGGAATTAGCCATCGCTGTCATACAATCGAGGTAATGTTGATTAGCACAAGTATGAGTACTATAGAATCGACAAGCAACCGCGGCGATTTGATTCTTATAACAATGGTCCTAGATTCGACAACGAATCCGCGGTCAACGGGATAGTAAATGTACTTTTCTCCAAAGTCTAAGTCTGACCCTGGTTCAAATAAAACGTGATAATATTCACTGATCGTAAAGACGTTGTTTTTCTGGCTGACGAGATCGCACGAGAATGTGTTTTCCGTCGCGGTGATGCTGCGGAGGAAAACTACGATGGCGTGTGTCTCAGAGCACAAAATTATCGGATTCGTGGAGGACAACCCTCGTTCGGAAAGTGAGGGAAATGGACGTTGCTGTTAATTGGTTAATTTCTATGTTGGTGGATAGAGAAAGATGCTGGCCGCCCTTGAGAGAAAGTTGCTAGCGGGAAGCGTCGTTCGTGAGAAAAGCAGATTTCCCGTATCTTCCCGGAGTAGGTGATAGATTTAGAGACTGTTTGTCCGTTTGAAGGACCTTGATTAACTAAATCCTCAGATTTATAGCGGGTATCAGGATAGCTGAACGTGTACTGTGGAGATGCATCGACATCTAGTAATCATCTTGCCGAAGAATAGGGTCTGTGTGTGGCGTGCCACGGGGCAGAGACCATTGGAATGTTTACTGTCGAGTGTCGCTACAACTATTTCTTTTTAAGGAAAGCAATACAATTATTCTACACCTCTATTAGGTAAAACGTTCATCCCGTGACCGCGACTACGTTCGGCGACTAGTTGTCGCCTCGAGCCGAAGCTCGTTATCGCAAATCTCGGACAATTATAATCGGGTTAACTTGTAAAGATTAAAGTATTGGGGATTTTGCAAAGAATTCCAAAGAGAAGGCCCGGTGTCCTTTCATCTCCGACATATAAGTATTTAATAAAAATTCTATAAGAGTAGAAAACAACATATCTTGATGTAGACGATATTCAAAATGATGTTCATCGGTTGCAATATAATTGCATAGACGACAAATTAATCACTGTTAAATAAAGTTGGACTGTTATTTCCTTCTAATGTTTCTTTGATTTTGCTGGAAGAAAACGTCTTATAGCTCTCTTTCAACCGTGTTTTACCCACCAGATAAAAGAGTTGCCGAGCGATCCACTAACAACAGAATAATCTGAGCTGATCACGTTTCGTGGATCATCCTGTATATTCCATTTGTTAAATGTCACAAATATAACCGTTTGCATATTTTTGTGTACCTGTACAAGTAAGCATTTGTATTTCTACATTTCGTTACGGAATAATTACATAATTCGTAATGTGAAATTCTTAAACAAATAAATTCATTTTCAATAAATATCTACTTTTATACGCATTTTGCAATGGTGCAATAGCAGGAAACGTTCAATTTCTACAAAACTACCATTTCCATAATGAGAAAATGGAAGGTATACAATAATACAAAGATTCAAAGTCGCTTCCCTATGTAGCATTATAAATAAATGGCCATAAATGTAAATACATATCGAGAAACATGTATACATAGCTCGAAATATATCAATAGTTCTGAAAGTAATAAATTTAATAAAAATGTACTCTGACTGACACAGTACATCATTCAATTTCGATTGTAATTATCTAATTGTTTACTTTGCTATTTAACATAATAATCAAAAGACTATTACCACGGGCGAGATGCTACCATCGTGAGTTTATAATGTTAATTGGATGTTAATGTGTCTATTTTCTTAAAATTCGTTAGATGATCATACTGCTGAATGTAATGCGTCTATTTCGATGAAATGTATAACAAAGATCCAAAGAAACAGTTGCTTCAAACATTTCTTGGAAAAAGACCATTCAGTAACAAGTAATTTTTGTTCAAATGGAAGCCAATGTTAGCCAAAATCTTTCAACGAAGGATATCAACTCTTGTACCACAACTTCAAAATGTATTATATAATAGTTATGATTCTGATTTATAGCCTTTGTTCTAACAAGCAAAAAAATAATTTCAACATAGACAATCAGAAATGTGCTTGAAATCTTGCAAAATGTAGATGATAAAAAGAAGTTTACAGAGTCCATCCAGATTCCAACCTAGATCAGAACAAAGTATGATTTAATAAAAAGTATAAAAAATAAAATCTATGTTAAATTAATTTTATGGGTGGAAATAGTATTCCCCGTCTGAGATAAACGTCAAACGAACATTTCTTGTTTTATATGTAGATACTTTTATTACCTTCTTTTAAACATCATCGATCAACAAAGCTTTTAATTGGTTTGCTACTAAACTATTTTACTCTGCGATTGTTACTCTTTTAATATTTGAGATTGTTAATAACGACAAAGGAAAGCACATTTACATATTTACATATTATTAAATTTATTTTATTAAAATAGTCTTAATTTAAGGACTTAATCGTTTGTTTTTATACTACATGTAGAACGTATCTCAACAATGTTTATTTTTCATTTACTTCATTTTCGAAATTTTCTATCATAATTATCTCGCCGCTCGATTTGCTGATTCAACGGTTGCTGTTGTCCCTTTTGAGCTGCTTCACGCGCATCTGCTTCCTGGAATATAATAATAACGCTATTACTCTCAATTCGTTATATCAACTAATTGCAAGATATGTAACTTTACTCTAAATTAGTAATTGAAAAAAATATGTTTGCGTTATGTTTCCTTATTCGCGATGTTTCAATATTATTATGTATGATTACATCCTCTTACACGTACTCGCTACATAGGATATTATGTAATCGGTAGTATTACTGGGAAGAAAGTTCTGCGATTTAGTTCTATGATTTCGTAATTCTACGTGAAAAAGTAAATCGAGGACACAGAATAAGATTTTTTTACTTCTCGAAATAATCAATATATCGTACATGCCTTTACTTTACTTTCTCGTTTCATTTAACACTCAACGTGATAAACTAATTAAGAAAGCTCATGTTCGCAAATTACGATATTGAAGATATATAGTCTGGCATTAACGATATTTAATGTTGTTTCGTGTTTCATGCACTTGAGAAGCGTATAAACTCGCGTTACAAAAGTATTTCTAAATCTATTTCTGTACAATAAGCTTGGATATACGGTAATTATCGTTAAAGTAATAATTCGTATAATTAACAAATGCACTCTTGTTAAATGTTTCTTTCGAATAAGAATGAAGATAAAGAGAAAAAGATACATCGGATATTGGAATACACGGAATACAGGAGACAGAGCGAATGGAGAAAAGAATCAGAAAGTGAAAAAAGAAAAAATCGTAGGACGTGTACCTCTTGCTGACGAATGCCTGCAAAGATGAGGTCGAGGCCTTTCTGAATCTCTTCGCTGACTGGCGGTGGCGTGGGAATGTGATCTCCGGTCGCGTGAAAGCCAGTCTCGTCGGCCGTATAATGGATGGTGATCAGCTTCCCTTCGGGACTCGTGTATGAGAAGCTTCCTTGTTGGACCAACGCTTCTCCTTGTTCCTCGCCTTCGCCTACTTTCTTAATGTAACCGCTCTCCTCAGCGATAATATTGTTTCCCGTTTCATAGCTGCGAATAATTTATTCACATCAGATTTCAAATCACATTCTTTTCGATTACACCTCCTCTTGAAATGCATACCCGTCGTATTGTTTTGTGTTGAAATAGAACTTTCACTTACAAATACATTTTTAAATCTCTATTCTGCTATACTGTAAGAAAATACATAACTAATATTTGTAAAATAAATAACTAAAATTGTTACTTTTGTCGAGAGTGCTACAAACTAACCAAATTTTAATTCATAGAATCTACATCGTACACTGCAAGCATAGTTACATTCTGTATCTTGAACTCGATTTAATCGTCAAACTATACTATACACATAGATGATTATACGTCATTTAAGCGGTTTTACTTTCAAAATTGCAAATATTAATAGAAATTATCTTCGTATCACGTTGTAAATATGTTATCGTAAAACTTAAACTTACACAAGCTTAAAGATTGTGATAAATTTCGATTCATATTATACATATATCGTACATGTTATATGCAATAATATATCTCTTTAAATGTAGAATGAAAAATTAATGAAGAATTAATGAAAGTGAAAATCTTAATTGAAATAAGACCTTTTCCAACTTGTATGCATACGAAGATAATATCATATTTAACGTCACTTCGAACTGTAATTATTTAAATATTTGATTATTACTGCGTATAATACTTAATCCGAAATTGTCCAATTTTAAATAACTAGTACCGAACACAGGAAAGTAGAAATGAAATATTTCTTCAAGCTGCACAAGCAGGTTCAAATACGACATTTCACAATTTTGCCAAGTGTAATTATTTTTACTATGGTATAACTATTTTACTAAGCATAATATTCAGCTTTCAACGTTTCAAATTTTCAACGTTTTATTGATTTATAAGTTTCGTAAACTATTTCAAGAATAATCGCAAATAAAAGAAATAAATAATCATAAAACGTAAAATAATAAAAGTAACGCAAGAAAGTAATAATTTAATAAATCTAAATTACGTAAATTTCATTGTATCTGTGCCATGATGACGCAATGTTTTATTACTATTAAAATACATTAAACATCAACAAAGACTATAACGAAATTGAAAGAGATTCTTCCATATCGAACACGCGCACATATGTATAAGTATTTTCTATAATATTTTAAACCGCAGACTTAAATGCATATGCTTGGAGTTGTATGCAATAAACGAACAACATATTAACTCATCGACGCAAGAAAGTAATTAACAATTGCAATACCTAGCTTTATAAGTTCCATCGTGCTCTTGCTGTTTATTCCAATGTAAAATTGGAATAGGTGTGGTCGTCAATGGACCCCTCCTTTCGTCAGTCGGAGGATTCGATCTATCCTCGTGGTAATTGTTACGAGCATTGTAATTTGAATCTTGCGCTGCTGCTAATCCCACAACTATCGCTATTACCTAACGAAGAGAATCTTTAGTTAGTGAACCTAGTCAACGTAACTATACTTAGCACTCCTATGTTTAACAAATGTCATATTGTCTATCGAAAGACGAAGCATTGATAAAAATGGAAGTCTGTGATCGTCACCATCCACGTAGTGTTAGTGAGATGAGTGAAAGTAAGATGCCAATGCGGGTCATTTAACTCCTGACCTACGACGGGTTTGCGGACTCGTCGTCGATTTCGTTTGCTTGGTATTCTTCACAGTTGCTCGTGTCGTAATACGGATTAAAGATCATCCTACTTGTAATTCGAATTTTCAAAAATGATATTTACGTTACTTTCGCATGCAAAATGCATACTATGAATATAATAACTTTCTTGAAGAGAAACGACGCAACGACTCAAAATGTATTTGCTTTTTGCTGTTAACCTTTTGTCAGTTAAGTGCCGATTTCTGATAATATCAATCGATATTTTCGTCAATTTAAAAAGTACGTGACCGTAACTCGGAGGACCAATAACAGTTTAAAAATCTGGTGATTCAACTAACGAAGGATTCGTATTGGTTGATCACCGAACATCGATCATCGATAATAAGAATTGTAGCACTACAATTTCGTTTAATTTTAACGACAAGATATATTGACAAGACAAATTATGTTGCACGAACGCCATTTAAAAAAGAACATTGTTAATAAAAATATTTCAGCTGTATTATATTGGTTTAGAGTTATACAGAACGTAAACGAGTGCAAACGTCAAAATTAAAAAAAAAAAAAAACGTGAAAAATTACTTACAATTGTTTTCATCTTGATAAAGGAAACACTTTTGAATGAAGAAGATGAGTACTATTACATCCAATCGTTTATGATCCTAAGGAAATAAGGAATTCACCTTTTATACTCTCACCTCATCCCCACTCAACAAGTGATGGATCTCTAAAGATGTTCCACGTAGTTTGTAACAACGATCTTTGCATACATGCTATCTTATGCATGTAGAACGATACCATTCAATACCGTTTTACGCACCCCTTTAACCACTCCTTCCTTGTCCCTTTTTGCAAGGAAAATCAGAATAATCACCAGTGTAATTAAAATATTAATTAGTTATAAATTTCTATCACTTGGATAGATAAAATTTATGTCTATTATTACAGTTACATGCATGAAAGTTACATCAAATTATGTTTCCCCTTTATCAGTTGTATTTTATTTATATTGTATAATCTATAATTTAAATAATTGTCTCGGTACAAAATAAGTATTATAACAATGTTAGCGACGTTAATATCTGCTTTTTGTATCTAATATGTATCTTTTTAAGACATAATTACAACGTTAATTTTTAATATTAAACATATACATGTTATTATTACTACTCACTGGAAATTTTTTATAATGTAATTACATACAGATAAAGATTTCGCTTTTTGAGAAAAATTTGGAGCAAGAATGTTGCGATAACAATAATGTAACAATTTGTGATTATGCGCTTAGTAGTATTTAAATTTCAGCCTATTGCGTCATATGTACAGTCACGACTATCTAAACCATTTCTAAAGCGTAAATCGATAGAAATTGAATTGTTTATCGGTTAAAACTAATATCCTAAATAAAATAAATAATTGTAGATGAAAATTTTTTAAAAATAATTTTCAATGAATTACGGCTAATCATATACGTCGAACATTGTAATTAAACGTCTCGGAAATTGTTCACTTTTATTGTCCCCATGTACTATTAAATTAGCGATGATTCTTGCAGTGATATAAAATTGTATGTACATATATATACTTTAGCATAAATAATGTTTCTAGTTTTCATCCAAGTTTCACATTTTCTAAAGCTTCAGTGTAAATTTAATTTTTCCAAATAGAATGCGCCATGTTTTTTTAATCTCACGGATGATGCAAATCTTTAAGGAAATTTACACGTAATATACATCATATGTTATACATATATATTATACACACACACACACGTTATATATATATGATGTATGTATCATCTCACGAATACCTTCCTCTAGCTAGTCTTATTTACAGTATTTTTAAAAAAGCGGAACAGTGCCTGCGATGCATAATAAAACTATGTGTTCAAACAAAATACAAATAATAAAATAAAATAGAGTACAGTATACAGAAATAGTTATCAATAGGAACCTGCGACTCTACTGCCTAAAACAAAGATGTACAAAAGAAAGCAAAAGGAAGTTTACTAACACGTCCGTTCAACTAACAATCGACAAACAGTCGGACTCTAATTTCGCGTATGGAAATTGTAATTAAATTTAATAAGAGCCACGTGCTTTAAAGAATATTGAAAATAATATAACGTAGCGAACACTGACTCTACTGACCACATTGCGCAATTACAAAGATTCTGTGAAACTAAAAAATGTGTATTGCAAGAAGTGAATGAGGGGAGTAGAAAAAGAGTAATTTACATATTCTTCTGCCTTTCTCTGTCGAGCGTTTGTTCGAAAATATCGTTTTTAGTAATATATATCAACGTGTGTTATAGGAATAGAAAATGTTTGTGTAAGAAAATGTGTCTTAGAATCAATGTCAATGTTATCAAACGGCTCTCTCCGTATCGACCCACACGCCTTACCGAGGATGCCTGGAATGGACGTGTATTATGCCATGTAAAAGCATCCACGTGCAGGATTATATAAACAGGTCTCGACATTCATATACCGAAGCACAGGGGAAATCGTCTGAAAACTGAGTCGAAACTAGTTGCAAAAAATCAACATGAAAGAGAAGAAACTTCTTGTTCTTGGCATGCGTGAGACGCTATGAATGCCTGATACAGAGACAGAGACTCTATTTATCTCTGTCGATCTCGTAAGAACGAGAACTTTGTTATCTTCCAAGTTGATTTTCCACGACTCAATTCTCCGACGGTTTTCCCTAACGAGTGTCGAGACTTGTTTATATGATCGTACCTACGCGGAGGATCAAAGGGATGAGGTCACGAAGGATGGCAAGGAGGCCGTTTCCTTCATAAGGATTCACCAGTCCTTTTCGAAACGGCGAGCGAGTCGCATCATTTTGTATTCGGCGACTATCGTGGTTGTAGTAAAATAGATCACACAGTTACTTTCGATTATATATGTTTCCTACATTTGCAGGTAATTGAAATCTGTTCATGCAAGTTTAATGACGATATTAATATAAAGAATTCGTGACTGAAATATAACGGAATATGGAAGTTGCGTGAATATAATAAAAGTTGGATCTATATTATTCACTATTAATAAACCATATAATTGTTTATAATTTAATCGTATTGCATATTAATTGAATACCTTTTACGTGTAAATCAATAAGAAACTGATATAACTGCATACGTATGTTACTGTCGACTGCTCTATAGAGAAAATACACGTGTCAAGGCTAATGCATTTTCAAGAGTATTGTACGAGTCGATAGCCGGGACCATAAATGTGTCATCAAGGTTCAGACTTAAATAGTGACTTTAGATGACAATACTCTAGCAGACTGAATCTTAACTGTACGCCACCTGTATCAAAAGGTATATATCCATCATATATATCATACATATCACATCAAGAATTCATGATTCTTCCTGCAAATTCGTTCAATTTTGCATCCATCAGTTTCTACTCTTCAGTTTATTGAAAGACGACCGAACGTATTTCCCCGTCGAGGGCTACACATTCGGCTATAGGTGTAAAAAAATTTAACAGGTGATCCATCGAGCTAAAATACAATGAAAATCAAGAATAAACAAATTGCGCTTTTGGCTTCGTTTTTTAGTTATTGACAATTAAATATCAGCCGAAATATCCCTGCGCGCGATCGATCCTTCTTACACGAAGGAAAATAGGTCAGCCTAAGCAGCAGGATGCACAGGGATCCTCAAATCGAACGTTACACGAGCAGCAGCTTACCTCGTACAAGTCGTAGAGAAGAAGATTATGTCTTTTGAAGATTTGAAGACGTAAAGCATCCTGCAGATGAAGAGAAAAATCGCAGACTAAACCCTCATGGAATTTTTGAGTAGAGAGGATTAATGTTTCCTCTTAACAATTAGTAAATAATAGCACATGTAAACAATGGTGTCCATAAAAAAAAAATAAAAAAAGAACGTGGTCAAACGCTATCTAGCATTAACTACGTACATTTTCTACACAAATTACCGATCACTGTATATTACGATATTCACATACGCACACATGAAATAAAAAATGAAGAAACCAGAAGAAACTACAACAAAGATTGCTGCTGTATAGTACAAACTTCTCTACAAAATGAAACCTGCCCATAATTGTTTCAGAAGAAATTGTTTAGCTATCGACCAGGTTTCATTTGTTCAAAGGAAACCGACATGCAAAAGCGTATGTTGTTATTAACCAGTTAGTAACCTAATTTCACATAAAATACACAATCTGATGTAATATAAACTAGATAGTAACAACAATGTATTGCATACTACTGCAATATGATCATATTTCTCACATTTGCGACATCGAAAAAGGCCCAAACCTTCTTTTTCTTCGACACAAATCACTTGTTTCTTGTGTTTCACACACCATTTTTCTCTTGGAATTTATTGAATTTCCTAAGTCATTCAATTGTCGTCTCGTGATCACTTGATTTCTTAGCAAGGGAAAATAAGTTTACATGATCCATTTTATTCCTTCAGTGACCTCTATATATATGTATATATGTCGGGGTAGCGTTGGAAGTCGGGGCGTGTAATGAGTCTTTCTGTGAGTTGGTCATCGTTGTTGTATGCCAGATGATACTTATTGAAGCGAATGTATTACAAAGGTTAACAAGTGATATCGGTGAATGAATAATCGAGATGTCGATGACGATGAGTTTAAGTTCGATAACGAATACACGGTGAACGGGATGACGATTGCGATTTGCAATTCGACGTACGTGTTCACTGGACTGGTCGAACTTATCGGATTGAACCCCAGTCCAAGCGGAACTGCCCTTATATACTCCTCTTCGTATCTCTCTGTATCCCTCTGTATCCGGGTCAATCTTTGTTTTTAAGGAGAGTTATTTAATTACTCCATACCTAGGTATATGTTAGGTACACGTCCCTCCCGTGACCGTGGCTACGTTCAGTGATCTGTTATGTCACTTCGAGCCCAAGTCCACTGTCATAGATCTCGGGCAAACATAACTGACTTAACTCATAAACAACTACTTCTCAGTTTTATTGTTTAAGTACGGCTATAATAAAAAGTCTGGACTAAAATATTGGGGACCTTCCTTGAATAGAAAAAATAATTCTTCGTGAGGTAATAAAGAATATTTTATATCTACACATTGGTACATTGATCTACAAATTGACATCATCGATTACTACAGACTTTAGAAAAGAAGTACTCTTCCGATTATACCAAAGAATTTTATTGAGAAACAATATCTGTGTTAAGAAAGAGTCATGCATTAGCAAAAGGAACAGATTACCGTTTGAGTACTTTCGTTATTTATTGCATTATGTATGTATATCCACAGTAAGAAAAGAATCTTTTAAAACTTTCATCCGCCAGATCTCCTTCCTTCCTATTGTTACGCTCTCGGCCCTAGTTAATTATATACAGCAATGGTGTTAGCTTACTTTCTCTTTTTATTTACAAGGCAATCCAAACATCGAAGGATTTGAGACAATGGCCGACGATTAATGCAAAAAATTCTTGAAAATTACTTTTTACCGATGCGTTTCGTATATTCTTTTGGAAACTCCATACGTACTATGAACTAGGTCATATTGAGGCTTTCAGAATCCGATTCCTTAGCGTTGTTTCAAGCTTTCGAATTGAATACTTTTGCTGGAGGTACTGCTTCCTGAAATTTCGACAACATTACAGACTCCATCAAGAGTCTAAAAACGTACCGACATTAATGTGCGGTCATGCGTATATATTCTTCGTACATTGTTTATCCTTCCTCATAATCCTACAAACAGCTCGTGTTGCGCATCAGTAATCCGGTAACGAGACTTTGAAATTGTTCAGATGAATAATTAAAAGATTAGGAACATGATGCTCTAAGCGAAATAGCGTTAAAGATCTGCATCTATGTCAACTGTTTATGTGCATATTTGGGTTTTTTAATAATTCTACGGATTCCCTGTATTTTCGCAAAAAATGTCCTCTAGTTTTGGCGCCGATGATTTCGAGATGAAATAAGATCTTGTGTCTGGTATTCTTTTAATGCTCTGCTATGGCCGAATGTATGTAGTCCAGTCTAGAGCACCTCTCATGTTCTTCGAAGCGTGTATTTACATTTTTACCAGTTTTATCGTTGTATAAACAAGAGTGTTTGCATGAATGGTACTTGTTAAGCATTCCAATTTCCACAAACTGAAGAACAAAATGATCTGAAATTTAATATTTCATAATTTTGGAATAAAATTAACAAAGTAAAAGGTTCCAGTGG
Organism: Bombus hortorum; assembly: GCA_905332935.1. NCBI lineage: Eukaryota > Metazoa > Arthropoda > Insecta > Hymenoptera > Apidae > Bombus > Bombus hortorum. Next base: position 11,980,606 of record HG995199.1, read on the forward strand.
GAGGAAACAAAGAAGTAAACATTTCCAAATTGACAATTTTGTGTTTGTCTATGCCCGATTCTGATACAAATATAGGAAGATTTTCTTCTTTTCAGTGAACGAAATACAAACGTTACTCCATTAAGCAGAATCCGATTAGATTGCAGAAATACTAATGCATGTTGTTATAACTAACTCAATAACTAACGAAGTGCTACAACTTTTCAAGAATAGTATGTACAAAAAGGATACCAATACCACAGGAACACGTTCATATTCTTAAACTCCATGAAACGGATGATAGTGATAATACCGACTGTTAAACTGGCCTTATATTTTATTTGATTTTGCATTTTATTCATTTTCTGTACTTCGTCCATATTATATATTCCATTCTTATTTTGTATTTTTTTCTTTGTATTCTATATTTTATATCTATAAAATTTTAGAAACGTAAAATATTTGTACAATTACCTATACTAATAACTTATGAATAAATGAAAATGTTTACAATATATACAATAATTATATGAATAAATATCCCTCTTAACTAACTGTTTTGTGCTTTTATTGAAACTTATTTTATTAATTCAATTTTTAAATAATTTTATTGAAAGAATTGGCTTATATTAAATGATTTATTATTCATTTTGTTAAAAGAAAGTGTTGCGCAAATCTTACCACTGAAATACATTTGAGTGTGCATGTAACTGTGAGTTACATACTATGATTAATCTACAACCTACAACCTACACGCTGTGTCACTCACGTAACGCATCGCAACGCAACGTAACGCAAGCGAAGTGGCTGTAAAATGGTAATGAGGCAACCTTGGCAGGAAAAGAGTTGAGTATAGGGACTAGGATTCAGAGGCATAAATTCCTCGAGAATTTCAGAAGGCGATGAAACGCTGTGTGCTTGTCTCTTGCCATATCATTTAACTCGGAAGAATCCGGGTCCAAGCGATGCGCCCGAATGGTCGGGAAAGGAGCCGAAGCGGCAGAAACAGAGTGTCGGAACTTGAAACATGCGACTGATATCGTGCGACTGAGTACGAGATAGCCGCGCCAATATTTAGGAAAAAGACACTATTCGATACATTCGTACTTGGCCCGAGATTAAGACCACGAGTGAGGACTCTTGAGGACTCGCGATATTCGTGTTTTGCTCAAAATCCGCATCAAGACTCAGACTCGTCAAAGTATGGCAAGAGCCTAGAGAAGGCTACTCTCGGCCAGAGAGGAGACTCGTCTGCAAAGTACATAATTTAGCGAAAGTTGAACATTTAGATTAATTTAATGTCTGACCACCACCGTAATTACAATAAAAAATTTTGTATATATAATTGTATATATAAATGTTCTGTTATTTTGCTTCTCAATTACGGACGAAATATTTAAATAAATAGACATTTGAATCAGTTTATTTAGAACGGAAGTAATCAAAATTACTAAATTATATAATGTTTTAAAAGCATAATTCTGTTACTTACCGATTAACTTTTTGTTCAATTTTTTAGTAAATAAAATGTTGGCTAGCTTACTTTGACATTAAGCTTTAACAGATGAGTAAGAACGTTCCAAATTTAAATCCTCAAAATGTATATTACCACCTGTAATATGACATATGATGTAGTATGTATAAAAATAACTTATATAAATCAATAAGTTTCATATTTTAAGATAAATATGATAATATGATACTTTAATATGATACCTCGATCTTTCAATTTAGACAATTATGCAAGTTTTTGTACAAACCTTTTCTATGTGTTTTCTAGGTAAAAATGAAACGAAAATATCATATAAACATACAACTGCAAGTATTTTATAAATCATAATAAAAATATAAAATATGGGAAGAACCATAATGAATTTGCTTTTAATTTACATATTTTATATTAATTTACTGAATTAACTTGAATAACAGAGTTGTGTGAATTATATTAAATAATAAGTTGTTTTCCTGCATAACAATTTGATATTATATTAATCCAGTGTTTTTATATCATTTTCGCATTTCGAAATTTCATTTGCTTTCTTGCGATACAAAACTCATTTCAACAATTCCTTCAATTTGCTCTCAAAGGAAATTACCATAGAATCACAAATCTCAGCAACAACTAAAACCGTTAAATCACCTCTTATTTACATGGATGCACAGATAATAGAATTATCTCTTAAAGTCAACCCCTACATGACAACGCAAAAATCGACAGCTATAGCGTAAAACAGCTAAAATTAAATCAAGTCAAGGTACAGACAAGTATTCCTGACATATTTCACAAAGAGACTCAGGTACTTAAAGATAAATATCCTGGATATAATACATATAAAATTAAAATTTAAATTTAAATTTAAAGGAGTCGTAAAATTGTCATTAGAGGACTTCACTCGCAAACTTATTTCAAAAGCATAGCAGAGGAACTGCAAATACTGAACCATCAGGTAAAAACAATAGCTGATATGACCAAATATGACACAAAGCAACCATTGCCATTATTACTGGTTGATCTTCAATCTAAAAGCAACAATATTAATATACAACGTGAAACCAGCGTATGACATTTCCTTTGTCGACTTAGCAAGAATTACGGTCTTGCTGGATGAGAGGTAGTTGACTGTGTCGGGTTTGTATGATAGGCGTATGTTTGAGGAGGCTCTAGGTGCTGTATGGCAGCATTAATTGTAATTAATTAAATTTATGTTTAGTTTATAATACTATGTATTTAAGTCTTCTTTGGTTGTTTCTTTTCTTTATGTCTTATTTTCTTTTATTCCAACCTTGGACGCCTGATTCAATAGAAACTAAACGATATTGCTCAACACTGTTTAAGTAAATGTGTAATCTATTTTTGTCATATTTGTACAACAGATCATTCACAATAAATGTTAGACACACTCACAAATTATAGATATGAAGAAATAAATAAATATAATAAATACAAGAGTCTTGTGCGCAATACATAAAACTAACTATGCCATGGGGTAAATTTATGCTTCCCTGAACGTGCAATGGAATCAAGTCCTGTTTAAGGAATGCATCCCCCAACGCAATGACGCGTGCACATAACGTACACCTTCCTTACGTACTATATTTTGCCCATAAGTTCTTTTAATACAAATAATATGTAAAGTTGAAGCGACTGGACCATCCACGAACGTGTGATTTGCAGTTGAGCCACCACTAAGCACCTTAAGGTTGTAGGTTGTCTCAGAAAAATTAAAATAAAAAATCTAGATTAGTCAAGGAAAATTCTTGTCAAATTAGAAAGGTCATTAAATAAAAAAAATAAACGCATTAAAATCTGATACATAATAGTTATTCAGGAAGCAGGGAATTTCTTTCTTCTATTTCTTGACAGCTAGAGGATACCAAAGAATAACAAAAACCAAAAATGACTCGAAAATACAAGAAATAAAATAAATTATAACGTTTTTAAGAAAATAACTAAAGTAAATTAATACAGTAAGAAGTTAATGAAGGTTCGAAATGAATGAAGAGAAATAAATAATTAGCGCTGCTAAAAATCAGTGAGCCAACGACTTAGAAGACCGAATAACATTTTATATAGTTGAAAGAACTAAATTAAATATATAACAAGAATTAATAAAATCTTTAATCCAGAGATGAAACAAAATTAATAAATGAATTAAGAATAACAAGTAAATGAATAGAGTTTTTAGAAAATAAAAAATTAAATTCAGACAGTGGCGAAATTGACTGCTTACTAACGTTAATAATTTAAAAATATGTAAAGATTTACTTAAATCAAAATAATTTAATAATGATTAAAGAATTATTTAATTTAAAACTAAATTAAATAAATTAATATTTTAATCCGTGACAGTTAAAATTCTAACGGCCGAGGTGCCCACTCAATAGACAAATGTTCTTCTCACGATAACAAAGGGGATCAGTGTGGGAGGCATTGACTGAGGTAATGACCAAAGACTCATTAGCGAACAAATAAAATACGAAATAATTTTAGAAACAGTTAACGAAATTACTTACAAAAAATTCGATGTACCAAAATTTCTGAGATATATTGGACTTCCTTGTGAAGATAAATGTGTCTACGGAAAATGCTATCACAATACGATGTAAACGTGATAAATAATGATAAAGAAACGAAAAATGAAGCGGAGTTGCACAACGCACTCAGACACATAACACTACATAAAAATACTCATTTGAAGAACGACACTAATGTCACAAACACGTCCCATTCTGGTAGGAAACGCTAGTATACTGCCCCACAATAGTGGAAAGAATGCTCCTACGCAGAAGATCTTGGAAGCCTCTCCTCCGTGTATCCCGAGACCCGGCCATCTGAAAACACTATCGCAAGATTAGACAAAATATATATTTTACTACAGTCATTTTGGAAACACATACATCTAAATACTTACGGATCTGCGGGCTTTTTGAAATTATAAAATACGGCACGTAGAACGTCCTATCACTCGACGCCATATTGTCATCTAGACCATGGCCATAGGGAATTGGCTGATAGCGGAGCTGTAATGATGCACCGATTGGTTAATGGCAAGTGTAGTAATCAATCATAATTGGTCCACATACTGAGTATATCTGGCTATTTTCTACCAATCATAAAATGTTAGGATGGCATACGTAATGAATAATTCAGAATCGAGTCGAGCTTAAATTTTATTTATTTTATGATTATTTAGATCATTCTTTTAAACAATCGTATAAATTAAATTCAACAATTTAATTAATCTATTTAAATAAACAGCCGAATAACCTACCAATATATGAAATCAAATAAGTATAAACACAAGTATATTTATATAAGTTAAAATTACTAGTAAAAACGAAAATGAATATTGATATTTTAAACAAATAATTATAGTCAGTTGCAATGATATTTTAAAAATCGTACTACTTCAGCCGATCAGTAACAAATCACACGTTGCGCACCGAGTCGAGCTGTTACTAAATCACTAATAAAGAAATAATTTAAAGTAGTAGAAACACGAATTGACGTTTTGTCTACGTTATTTTATATTACATTATATTACATTACATTATATTGTATTATGTTACATTATATTACGTTATATTATATAACGTTATATTGTAATACGTTATATGATATTACGTTACATCATATCATAACACGTTCTATTATATAACGCTATATTGTAATACATTATATCATGTCACGTTATATTACATTACCCTATATCATATCACGTTAGAATTATACCACATTACAGATTATTACGTTATATTACATTACGTTATAATGTATCACGTTATATAGTATTACGTTATATGGTATTACGTAATAACGTATTACGAAGATATTTTTTTGTTGAGAGAACTTGTAACGATTGTAGAAGGTAGAAATGAAGAGAGAAAGAGTCTAGGTTATCGGTAAAAACAAACCATATACAAAAAAAGAAGACAAGGTTAACAGTAGACGCCTCATGGGTCTGCTACGCTTTGCTTGTATACAATCTTATGACGTAATACTTTCAAACTCTATCACACGAAGAATACATAGATATATATTAATCAATAGGTAATGTGCGCCCGTGCATGTGGTAATGTGTAATTGTGAGATAGTTAACATTTTCCTTGTACATATGCAAAAAGATTGAAGTAATGTAGATAACATTTCTAGAATTTATCCTTCCAATTTTATGCTGCACACATAATTTTTTATATATACAGATGAATATTAAATATTAAATATATAAAACATACTTAAATATACGAAGTTATAGTAATCACTCGGATTGAGCAGGCGTTTGGCACAGTAAAAAGTTTGGGGTGAATGTAGATAATAATTAAGGCAACATGCAGATATGGAAAAAGAAAAATAAACGTAGAAAGATGTATAAAATCAAAGAGATTTAAAAATTATAAAGTTTCCCTGTGTTATGTCTAAAATGGTGTCACGCGCTCAAGAAGGTCACTCACTCGGAAACAGTAACCAGGTAGACGAAACGTGCTGCATGCCACAGTTATCGAAATAGTAGCCGAACGGTAACGCAATATCCGCCTCTGAGATACATCCGACGATAGCCCCTCCAAAGGGACTGAAATCTCGATATAAAAACTCTCCTAAATTAGCTCTCGACACATTCTTCTGTTGTAACACTTTTGAACCGTCACTCTGTTGGATTTATATAATAAAAATTCCATTCTTTCCAATCTTTGCCTGAATCTTTTTGGGATTGGGTTTTACTCCTTCCTTTGTTACTACGTGTCCTAGATATTCATCAAAAATTCGCATTTATTCGGTTGTATCTTTAATTCTAAATTTTGTAATCTGCATAATACAATGGCTAGATTTTGGTTGTGCTCTTGGATGGTGCTTCCGAATATTATGATATCGTTTAAGTATACGAAACAGTTATTTCCTACTAATCCCCGTAGCGCGGTATCCATCATGCGTTGGAACGTTGCCGGTTCATTTTTGAGTCCGAAGGATATGCGATTATAATGAAAGTGACCTTGCGGAGTTGAAAATGCAGTATATTTTTTAGATTTTTGTTCCATAGGTATCTGGTGAAATCCCGATGAGAGGTCTAGGGCTGAGAAAAATTTATTCGAGTATTTCGTCCGAATTTGGTAAAGGATACGCGTCTTGATCTGTTTGCTCACCATAAAGATTTTCAGCGTGTGTGGCGAGGACTTGACCCACTGGAGCACGATGGTGGAATCAATCCAATACACGATCCGAGAAACATCTATCGTTAGAAGACCAATCTCGGATATTTAATCCGGCCGATCGGAGCAGTTCGGTGAGTTCTTTCCTGATCGATATTATCTTATGCTTTGTATCAGTTCCGGTAAGGACGTCATCTACGTAAAAGTCTCTCTTCAAAACTGATGCTGCGCGCGGGAATCGATATCCCTCGTCGTCTGCCAACTGTTTGAGGCACCGTACAGCTAGATATGGGACTGCTGATAGTCCGAACGTCACGGTATTGAGTTGATAAGTCTCGACATCACCTTTGGAATTACGCCATAGAATTTGCTGATACTTCCGATCTTTTGGGCGTACTAGGGTTTGTCGATACATCTTCTCAATATCCCCAGTTAGGACATATTGATGAGAACGGAATCTCAATAAATGTCGAAGAGATCCTCCTGTAGCTTTGGTCCGGTATGAAGAGTATCATTCAGGGAAACTCCCGTGGTGCTGGATGCTGATCCGTCGAACACAACCCGAAGTTTGGTAGTTTCGCTCGATTCCTTGATCACGCCGTGATGTGGCAAATAATACTAGCGGCCTGAGGGCTGCTCAGTCGTGATCTTAGTCATGTGACCCAGATCTACATATTCTTTAATTACCGCACGATATGCGGTCTCAAATTGTGTACCCCGTTGGAATCGACGATGAAGAGAGGCGAGCCTGTTCATTGTATCGCCCTTCTTTGGTGCGTTGGACATGATCTCGGAAATGCTCCTCACACAATCGTTCTGATTCCGACAAATGTGTGATATTTGGTTCTTCATCGAGTTCCCAAAAGCGGGCGAGGTCTGTCTGTAAGTCTGTCGTGTTTGCGTGGAATGAATGTATAGTGGATTGTTTGGATGGATTGGGCTCCCCCCGATAACCCACCCGAATCGAGTCTTTTGCAAACACAACTTTGCAGTGCCTGAGTGACCTATCTTAATCTGCCCGATGCATAATGATGCTAAAGTTGGTCCGGCGCTCAGTAATATTTCTATCGGACTTGGTTTGTGGAACTCTGGATCGGCTAATCGTAGATTCTTAGGAATCTTGATGCTCGACCTACTACTCGATCTACTGGGTGATCTGGGACCAATGGCGAGATTGTCGGGATTATTAAAAATGTCACTGTGCGTTTATATGTGCCTTCCATGGAAGTCATGGTGGCCGTGACGTGACGCTTCGCAGTGGTGGTTAAATTATCAAGGGCACCGATTGGCACCGAACATCTTCCTTGTTTTATGCCGAGTGAGCTTGCGAACTTTTCCGTCATGAAGTTCATGTTAGATCCGGTGTCCAGTAAAGCTCTAGTTCGGATTGGATGTGCCCTGTTATCTAAAATGTGGATCTGCGCCGTGGCCAACAGATCCTGATACAATGGGGCATTTGGAGATGTATCTGGTGAATTGGTCCCTTTGGCTGTTATCATCTCATCTAGTCACTTTTTTCCGGATCGTTGAAGATTGGACGATTCATTTGATCCGGTTGAATTAGCTCGCGTTGACCGAGATTCATAGTACTGAGGAGATCTCCGACTCCTTGGAGACGACGGGGGAAATTTACGCGTAGATACCTTTGTGTGTCTTGATCTATGTGAGTGGCGCGATGTCGGTGATCTAGTTGGTGATCACCCTTTAGGAGAGCGGCCATTCGACGAACGATCGTTCGACCGCTCGCTCGACGACCGAGCACTCGACGACCGACCACTCGATGATCGTACGTTGGATGTCGAAGAGCGGACCTGAATTTGTTCCCGATGTAACAAGGTGTGATGTAGGCAATTTGTGCAGAGTGATGCCTGTTTTACGTGCTCAAGGCGTCTTTTTGCCGATTCTGCTTTGAAGACCTCACAATTCATGAGATTATGTTGCCCTTGGCATATCGGACACGTCCACGTCCTCTTGATTGTGAACTTGTGTCCTCGTGGAATGTTATGTCGGTGACGGGAACGTTGGTAGAACGCCTCCTTCATCTCCTTTGATTGAAGAAACGCTATTAAGTGGTCGTATGAGGGCATCCTTTTATCAGGTAATGTACGATGCCACTTGCGAATTGTGGACGAGGGTAATTTTTCTGTGATCAGATCTATCATTATAACGTTCGAAGCGATAAGCTCGATAAGCTAATTTTTCTAATGCTTCCAGATTCACCTTGACTGTTTCCAGAAAATCATCTATGGCATCTGGAGTTTACGTGGTGATTTTGGGATAATGCCGGATCAAGTGCCAATGATGCATGCACATTAGACGGTGATAGTCAAATTTGTCCTTTAAAGCTTTAAGTGCGATCGAATAATTGGACTCTGTGACGTCCAACAACTGGATGCTTCGCGCGGCCTTGCCAGTCACGGCGGATCGCAGATAACGGATTTTCTGTACCGATGAGAGGGTTTCATTACTGTCAAAAGTGGAGACAAAGGCATCGTAGAATGGTTTCCATTCTTCGAGAGTACCATCAAATTTGGGCAACTGCGTCTGTGGTAGCTTGACGGCTACCGACTCGGAAACAGTGCCCGAATTGCGTTTTGTCGATCGCGATTTGGTTGATGGTTGCACGCGGTCCATGAGTACCCCTATTCGTGCAACAATGTCATGATAGTCCCGTAGTATCGAGTCTGTCCGCGCAGTTTCCTCGTCATCTAAACCTTCCAATTCGTCTTGAACCGCTTCGATCTTGCTCCATGTATGTCCGATCATTTTGAGACAAACCGTTAGGAAGTATTTATGTAATTGGCCAGACTGTTCACAGTCATAGATTTCACGCTCCATGATAGTAATTCGGTCGATTAAGGCGTCTCGTCTCCGACGTAACGTGCTGATGTATTCAGTTTGAGCCATGGTGGCTAATCAAGTGATCGAGCGCTTACCTTTTTTTTTTTTTTTTCGTACGTGGAGAAATCCTCATGGACACTCGCTGTTGCACGCAACACAGAAGAGTAGTGTCGGACTCTTACCGACTAAAACTCCACGGTGGTCGTCCTGACGATTGGTAGAAGCGACCTCGGGCCCTTTTTACAATTGCTACCAGGGGAGTCGCTCCTCGTCATATTCTCCCAGCTATTTATAGGGGCGGCATTCCGGTCTATGTTGGGCCGCTAGGGGGGAACCACACCCCCTAACGCCACGTTCCTAGTTTGACGCTGCTAGGGCGACGGCAGCGCCGCATCCCTACGCCGTATTGAATTTCTTTGGCGCGACGATCTCGCAGGATCGCGCGTTCTCTTCCGATCTCTCTCCGCTCGCTCCTTCACCAGCATCACTTGTTCGCAGTAGGTGCGGACGGCGTTGAACTCCTGATGGCCCCTGAGCATGGCCTCGACGACCGCTTCTGGGGCTAATCTCTCGCCGATGTCGAGCCGTAGGACGCGGCGCGGTTCTGCCCACGCTGGACAAAACTCCAGCGTGTGTTGCGCCGTGTCCTCCTCTTCCTTGCAGTGGTGGCAGATGGAGGTCACCTCCCGCCGAATCCTTAGCAGGTACTCGCCGAAAACTCCGTGTCCCGTGAGCAGCTGCGTCGTCCTAAAGGTCAGCGGGACCCCGCCTTGATCTCTCCAGGCTTCCCAGTTGGGAAGCACGGCGCAAACGGCACGGTACGGCCGCGCGGCGTCCTCTTCGGCCAGCTGAGAGCGCCACCGCTCCCAGATCTCCAGCCTCGCCTCCATTCGGACGTCCAGGGCCGATCGGTCGTCGGACGGCGGCGCCGTCGTACGTCCGTCTGCGCGCGGGGCCCTCAGGTGCGTGTACACCCGTCGGAGCGCAAGGGCCCGCAGCTCGAGGGGGGGGGGGACGCCGCGAGCGCCGTCGCTGACTCGTAGGACATGCGGATGGCGGTCGTCCTTTGCAGCCTCCTCAGCAGGGTCCGGCTGCGGCGATTCGCCATCAGGTCCTCGGCCCATACGGGAGCCCCGTAGAGGACTCGGGACCGGACCACTCCCTCGTAGAGTCGGCGGACTCCCAATCCTGCTCCGCCGATGTTCGGTAGTAGGCCGCATAAAGCGTTGGCTGCGGCCGTCGTCCTCGGGACCAGGAGCTCGAAGTGCGGTCCAAACGTCCATCGGCTGTCGATGGTGAGACCCAGGTACTTCATCCAGTCCCCCACCGGGACAGCTTCTCCGTTGATGGTCACGGACAGTCCAAGAGGAGGGGGTCCTCTGTGACGGTGGTCGAAGAACCCCAGGGCCTCGAATTTGGCCGGCGACACGCTCAAGTCGAGCTTCTGAATGGCGCGTACGGCGCACGCCACGGCATCCCTCGCGAGGTCCGCGGCCTTGTGCCACCAGCGTCCCCCGGCCAGGACCAAGGTGTCGTCAGCGTAGCATACCATGCCCGTGTCCGGGGGCATCGGACATCGGAGGACGGAGTCGTAGGCAGTGATCCACAGTATGGGTCCCAACACCGAAAGATAATGTAAACATACTGGCGCTTTTGACAAATACAAAATTTAACAAATTTTAACACGTTGACTGCCACGACACCCGTATTCGAGTGTCAGCAAAGTTTCTGGTCGGTCCGCGCAATCCATATTCGGGTGTCGCTTATTTCACTACTTGCGAAGCATCGTCGTAGGTATTTGAAAAGATAGCCAACGGCCATACCACACAAGGTCCACTGGGTGATGGGTGACCGCTTGGGAATTCCATGTGCTGTTGGCAGACGGACGTACGACGGCGCCGCCGTCCGACGACCGATCGGCCCTGGACGTCCGAATGGAGGCGAGGCTGGAGATCTGGGAGCGGTGGCGCTCTCAGCTGGCCGAAGAGGACGCCGCGCGGCCGTACCGTGCCGTTTGCGCCGTGCTTCCCAACTGGGAAGCCTGGAGAGATCAAGGCGGGATCCCGCTGACCTTTAGGACGACGCAGCTGCTCACGGGACACGGAGTTTTCGGCGAGTATCTGCTAAGGATTCGGCGGGAGGTGACTTCCATCTGTCACCACTGCAAAGAAGAGGAGGACACGGCGCAACACACGCTGGAGTTTTGTCCAGCGTGGGCAGAACCGCGCCGCGTCCTACGGCTCGACATCGGCGAGAGATTAGCCCCAGAAGCGGTCGTCGAGGCCATGCTCAGGGGCCATCAGGAGTTCAACGCCGTTCGCACCTACTGCGAGCAAGTGATGCTGGTGAAGGAGCGAGCGGAGAGAGATCGGAAGAGAACGCGCGATCCTGCGAGATCGTCGCGCCAAAGAAATTCCGTACGCCGCAGGGGCGCAACACCGCCGCCGCCCTAGCAGCGTCAGACTAGGAACGAGGCGGTAGGGGGTGTGGTCCGCCCTAGCGTCCCAACATAGACCGGGATGCCTCCCCTATAAACAGCTGGGAGAAGACGACGAGGAGCGATTCTACCAATCGTCGGGACGACCACCGTGGAGTTTTAGTCGGTAAGAGTCCGACACTACTCTGCTGTGTTGCGTGCAACAGCGAGTGTCCATGAGGATTTCTCCACGTACGAAAAAAAAAAAAAGTATGTAGATGATGAAGTAATGTACGAAAGTTGTTGTCCGGTTAAAAACATTTTTGAATCTTTTTGTTAAATTGTAAGCAAAAGGAATGGACTGGTAAAACTGTAAAAAAGCTGACTAGACTTCGCTTTCGATGATATTTGGATATGTTGTAAAACTCAACGTTTTGAACAACTTTAAACTAAACGGCTAAACTCGCTTTAGATGAAACACAGCTGATCCTACTATAGTGAATTCTGCTGATAATATGTGGCTGTGTCACGTAATAAATGACGAGGTGTTATAAAAAGGCGAATGAGCAATAGCCCATTCGTATGCTTTATTAACTGCAGAATACAAACTGACTTACTGACTGAAGGACTGGGGTTTTTATCTCTTCATTATGATTCACATATCTTATGGGTAGGAGTTCGGCTATTGTCTTTTCTCATCGCTATCGCATGACTAGGTGTTATCGACATATCCGATGTCGGTAGATGCCTGGCTTTTGGGTGGCGTTACAGCAGCGTGTGTATCAGTTTGGTCTATCGACTTCTTATTATTTCACGCAAGCTCCTTGCGAGTTTTTCTCGCGGCGACTGTACTGAAAATTCTAACTCAAACCCAAACCTAATACATGTTGAAGAAATAGTGGGTTGGTACTAGTGGTCCTAGTTCCTACAGGCTAAGTTAGTACGACTTCTAACGACGCTCTTTTGTCTTAGACGTCGGTCACGCGTTAATTATCTCAGTGTATTCGGTATGTTCACATGTTTGTACTTGGTGGAAAAATACAGAATATACAACTCTAATCTGAGTGAATCAATAAATACCAAACTCTAAAAACTTATTTGAATTATATGAATTTGAATTTTATTTGAATTATAAGTTATAACAGACATTTCCTGCAGCTTAGCACGTATACGTTGTACATATACGGGTTTTTAAATCGTCCGATCAATGTTTAGACACAGACGATAAATGACCGACGACAGCTAAACGCTACTGACGCATACGTTGGCACAGACCAACAACTACAGCCTTTTATATACTTTAATAGTTTATTGCAATGGTACCCGGCAGTTTTTCGCGAATATTTCAGTGACTAAGCGAACTCAGCTCTCATATGTACAGGAAAATATTGTTCAAAATATCGATTTCTACAACATATCCAAAACTCGATGATCGAAATCGACACTGTAGCAGCACTCGACAACGAAACCTTTCGACGGTTCCGTCGATACAAAGTATATCACCGAAGCGTAAAGTCGACACGCCTAATCAGCCATCGATATCCCTACGGTCCTTCCGTCGAATATTCGAAAGAAAGCGTACGTGACAACGGTCGCGAACGCCGAACGAACGCATGCATAATGAGGATATCGAGGGGCGACAAAAGGAACGAATCGGATCAAAGAAACATTCGAGTTTTAACAGCAAAGTGAGAATAGTCGAGTTGTAACCGAGAAGCGAAAAATGAGTTAGAATTGTACGAAACGAGTTGAAGGCGAGGATTGTTAAATAAATACATCGTTGAACACCGCCGAGTATCTCTTTGGCACCCTACACCGAACACTTCACACCAGTGGACTACACAAAATAAAATGAACTTACCTGATCTGTCGCATTGCTTCCGCAAACAAATGGGAAAATTGTTGCGTCTTGCTTGATGTTTGTAGGTTTGTAGGATCCGATAATATATTTTCAAGTACATGTATTATGTAATAAAATTATAATTCAATTTTACTGTAAAAAGAATAATATACTTGCAAATGGTTCTCATATTTTTACAAGGAATACAATTTTTAAACTTGTAGGTCATAAATGTTGTACTTTGCTCATCTACGTACAAGCTATATGTATGCATATGTATATTAATTTTTTTTTCTTTTTACTGGCGTTCAACCGTTAATGAGATAAGAGGAATATAAAACAATTCAAGAAAAACGAGGTTAAATTTCAACATATTTGCAAGTACAAGTTGGTGTCAGCCGCACGGATTTATAACACAACTATTGTGCAGTACTTGCTGGAATAAAAAATGTATTGAAACTTTGTTACAGTGCAGAAAAAAATGAGTTATAGCTGGAGCTGCATTAATCACGTTTTATTTACCTTCGCTGATGCGTTTAATTGGACGGAGTGTAGTAAGGAGTGTATCTCTCGCATTCTGTAAACCAGGGCTTCTTATAGAACTAAAACCCAAATGGAGTCGTGAAAATTTTTAGCAACTGTTGCACACCAGTGAAATGAAAAATATCAATCGTATGTTATTATAGAATCGTGAAGAATTCAGTGATTTTAAGTTATTACTCCACTTAATTATTAAGCACCAGATTTTTAAAAAATCGTTTAGATGAGCTTTTGCTTGCAATTGGAACAAAATACCAGCGCAATTTTTTAAATGGTCCTAAACACATTTATAACATCTTATATTACATTCCTATTGCAAAACGATGTCTTGTGTATCGATTAACTCTAACAAACGTTGAAGATGCTCTGTCATGTTATTCGGTTGGCTGGAAAGTACGTTATGATTTTTAAGGAATTTAGTCAACACGAATGATCATATTGAAAAGTTTTTCGCTGAAAAATCTGAAAAGTTCTGGAAGAATAGAATATTCAAGTTGCGTGAATGATGGAAAAAGGTTGTGGAACAGAATGACACGTGTATAATTCAATAAATGTATAACGAATCGAATCGTAAATGGGAACGAACTTTCCACGTGACTCAATGAATATTCAGCGTGTTAACAAATAAGTTTTTAGAGCTGGTATTTATTGATTCACGCAGATTTGATTTGCATATTCTATATTTCACCACCAAGTACAAACATGCGAACACACCAGATACACTCAGATAATTAACACGCGGCTGACGTCTAAGACAAAAAGGCGTCGTTAGAAGTCGTGCCAAGTGATCATACCAACCCACTATTTTCTCGACACAGTGCAGATTTAATTGCTTGTGCAGAAACAAACAAGCACGTTTATCTGACGAATGTGCTTTGAATGTATTTAAATGCTACTAAGAAATGGTAATAAATAACAAAAGTGTAAATGTAGCAAAAAATTGTTCAAAATTAAGCTTCTTTGACTTATTACCGATTAATAATTTGTTTGTATATTTATTTTATGTATCATTTTATCTATATAACTGAATACAGTTGTATGCACAGACTAGAATTTTCTGCACAACGGATGGTCCATTTAAATAGTCCTGAAATAGCCAAAATATTATGAATGATATTATTTTATAATTCGGATTATTTTCAATCGTTGCTGAAACATTTATTTCGTCTGCCTCAGACCAAGCACGAGTTTGGTAATTTTTCTACTTTTGCACTCTTCCGAAGTTCAAAAAACGGAGAATCACTTTTTTGTGCCTAATATGGACACGAATAAGTTTCTTCTCAGCATCATAAACGACTTTGGTCTAGTAGGATGACGTTCGTGAAATTTATCACAAACTTCGCAATGAGATAAACATTCGTACAAACTCTACTATCTCGTTAGTTGTAAGTAACATTATCACTAACTAGTTTACACCAACGCTAAATGTTTTAAAGCGAAACAAAGTGTTACAAACATACAAAGACACTTTCCTGTACTACGAATAGAAAGCGCAAAAAGAAAACAAGTGCACGAAAGTATCTATTTCAGATATATTATCATATTCGTGCACTAACAGTACGAGTTTGTAATATTCTTTGACGTTTGCAGGTTTCTAGGATACAATGATATTTTTTAAAAAATATGTTATGTAACAAATGCAGGACTCGATTGTACTGTACAAAATGTACTTACGATAGTCCTGAAATTTAGTAAAGTACAAATTAAATAATAAAAAAAAAGAAAAAAATTAAAAAAACACTACGTCGCCTGTGTAATTGTCTTTTACTCTGGATATTCTACTCCACCCATGTTTGCAACATACCGGTACTTTTTCTTTTGTCCTGCCTCGTTCTCCAGCTTCTAACAATTTCAGGCGATCCCCCGATTCTCTTCCGTGTGATAACGTTGCCCCTTGGTTTTTATTTTCATTGTTACGAGCGTTTGCCTCCGATCCACTGTATTGACTCTTCCTCTGTGTATTTTTCTTTTTCTTGGCTGTCTGCGTGTTGTTTCAGTCTTATTGAGTATAGGAAGTACGAATGCGTCAATATTTGCATTCGCGTCGCTTCATAATTCTTCATACAATCGTACGTAACTCCTAGTTTTTGTTTCGTTTCTCGTTCTCACAATCTATGTGTCTTCAACTCGTGTGAGTATCCGACTCGAATGTACTTCTTGCCTGTTAGCATTAATTTATTTAGTTTGACCCCTGTTTGAGGGCAAGTACCCTACTTCCAAAGATTCTACAAGTATCCAATGCGTGGCTTTTTACTGAAAATTACCGAAAGAAGACAGCTACTCGTGTCGCAGTTGAACCGCAGGAAGAAGACATTGCTAATATTAGTCGATGTACGTTACCGAGAAGATTACATAACGTAGAACAGTTTTAACAGAGTTACCGTTGAAAATACCATTAAACCAATTAATAAGAAAACTAAAATAGTCCGATTAACGTTTGTCGAAAAATATCGTGACTCGACTCTATGAAATTGGAAAACAGGAAAGAAATTTCCTTTTTGGGATGAATATAATTTAATCTGGTTGGAAGCGATGGGAGACATTATATACAACATCCAGTTTGCACAAGAAATAACACCTGGTGTCGAACACCAACTGTTCCACATGGTGGAGAAAGCATTATGGTATGTGGAGCTTTCTTCGCTGAAATAATTGGTCCCTTTATTAATTAACATTGTGGGTATAATGAATAGGGTATCATGCATAGGGAAATTTTGGAAATTCATACGCTACCAGACATTGAAAGAAAAATGCCAGAAAATTACAATAGTTCTTCCCTAAGAAAGTCCTAAAACGGTGGTCCTTGTCTGCAAATAAAGCGCAAGAGAGAGAGAGAGAGAGAGAGAGAGAGAGGGAGACTTACTACCAAATTTAATAGAAGAATGGAATAAAGTACTACACGGCTATATTATACGCTCGATTCAATCTATGCCGCATCGCTATGCTACTGTTGTTGATCCAGAAGACATGGCTACAAAATATTAACTACGATATGTAACATAATGTACCACAAAATTGTTACACAATCAGAAAGAAGCATTATTTTTTCATTAATTAAACTGACATATGAGGAACATATGAGGAATAAATAGCGTTGACTTTCCTTGTAATGTTCCTCCGCGTGAATGTCCTTCTATATCACATTAGCAATTCTTTAAGATTTTTCTTCCATAAGAAAAATGGCAAAAACTGTTTGGTTGATAGCTTTTACGCGACAGGTGTCTTTTTTGTTTCTCTTGCCCTTTGCTCCTTTATTCTTCTCCTTGTATCTCTATCTCCTTCTCCCTCTTTCTTTCCCTTTCCTTTCGTTTTCCCTTCTGTAAGGCGTGATCGTGATGGAGGGGAGCATAAAAGTAACGTCGATGAAGAGAACAGGCAAGAAGAAGCAGTTATTATCCTTATTTTTGTTTGATCGCGTCTAACAGTGTAAGCGAACTGAGCTTCCATTCCATTTCGCGATACGATTTACGAAACCGAAAAGAAGAAAAGAACTCCACGAACATATAACGACGAATTTCGTGCCTTTTCCTGCAATTACGGACCGCCACCGTGCTTATTTTGTGTACCATCGGTGAGATGAGAAGAAATAGCACACTGCTGTGTAACAATTTGGAGAAACGAGGCCGTCAACGATAATCACGGTGTCGCGAGACATTAGCAAGAAGAAGAGACAAATAACCGAAGAAGAAACAGGGAAGATCAAGTAAGTTCCATTTACTTTGACGTACGCAAGGTGGTAGTAAATTTCACATTTCGTATGTTTGAAGCGTGCTGGCGCAGCACGGTTTTTCAATTAAGGACGACCGATTATCGGTACCAAACTTGCTATAAAACGAAACAAGACACGTCGATGCTTGAGATACGTCAACGAACGGTAGTGTTTAAGTTGAACAGTTATATTTGATATGTTAATTCGACAAGAGTAGTATATAGAAGGAACAAAGGTAAATGTGCATCTGGTGCTAGGCAACATTTTATTTAACTATTAAATAATAAATAACAAACCAATATAATATTTTGGTTACGAATAAGAATTAAATTTCTTATTTAAACACAAGTCTTTAAAATATCATTCGCAAATAAGAAATAATAATTAAATTATTTTTTGGCATCGTTTAAAAGACTTTCCCATTTGGATTTAATTGGGAAACGAATAATAATGTATAAATAGATAGTTTTTGGTTTTGTCTTATCTGTTTCATTTTCTACATTGAAGAAGTCGTAAAGTTAATATCGTTATTTTCCAATAGACAAATCGCAGTTTACATTTGCTTTTCGAACAAGATTGGCGTATTCGTCGTTAACAGGCAGCATTAAATATTACAAATTGTAATTTACGGTAATCTTGCCGATTGAAATGTTATATTTGTGTAAAGATAAATTTGTTCAACGACCGATAGATATTAATTAAAAATGGGTAAAAACAATAAACGAGAATCATATTTATAAATAATAATTGATTCCATTATTTTAAATAATGTATTTAGACTTGTTCAAACAACAAATAATTTACTCGTATTTTTTATTTGAACTCTCAAATATCCGATGACTCTATTTAAATGATTATTTAAATGAAAATTTATGTATATGTAATTTATATATATATATGTCGGGTTATCACTATGATTAGGATTAGGGGCGTGTAATGAATCTTCACTGGAATTAGCCATCGTGGTTATACAATCGAGAAAATGACAAGTAACCACGGTGATTAGACACTAATGACAATGGTCTTAGGTTCGATAACGAATCCGCGGTCAACGCGATAGCATAACGTACTTTTCTCCAAAGTCTAAGTCTGACTCTTTGTTAACACGTTGACTGCCACGATACCCGTATTCGGGTGTCGCTTATTTTACTACTTGCGAAGGATCGTCGTAACTATTTGAAAAGATATTCCATAATAATAAAACTGTTGAATTCTTATAAAAGTAATACGAAAATGGTTTATTTAAAAAATTATTTAGAATGTAAAGCTTTAAAGCATTCTATACATAGCTGAGTTTGGTCGGGACAATTTGGACGATAAGTCGTTGTTTTCTTTACATTTTTTTTTGTGTCTTTTTCGGTCCATTCGACGTCTTTTATTTGCATAACATATTTTATTTGCATGCGCGTTTAACGCTTCTTTCGGAATCATTTTTTCGAACGGTGATATTATGCTGACTCCGTCGAAGACAAGGACTTTTTGTATTTTCAGACGACCCTAATAATTTTGCAGCTAATAACTTTCTAAATATTCTAATATTTACATCCTTCCTTGTTACAATTTTGTAAACCGTCAAAGCGTTTTCAACAGAAATTCGCAGAAGCAGTTGGACGCCAAGTTTTCTGTATCATTTGATTCCTTTTCTAACTTTGGTGGCATAAGAAACCATCTGGTCGGAATAATCTATACCACGCTTTCCTTCGTTACATTCAACAACAGCTAGTGATTTTAATATTGCGAACAAACGAAACGAGAGATCATTGTTGAGACCACCGCTTGAGCGACTCGCATTACTAAAATATCGATGGGAGTACCTAGCAGAGAACGCTTGGTACTGCTGCACGCGTGGCCTGACGGAGATTTCCTTGAAAACACGCGTGGCAGTCAACCTGTTAAAAACGTGAAGTATTCACTGATCTTAAAAACGTTGCTTTCTCGCTAACGAGTTCGCACGAGAATGTGTTTTCCGTCGCGGTGATGCTGCGGAGGAAAACTATGATAGGGTGTATCACGAGATCATCGGATTCGTCGAGGACAACCCTCGTTCGGAAAGTAAGGGAAATGGACGTTGCTGTTAATTGGTTAATTTCTATGTTGGTGATTAGAGAAGGATGCTAGCCGCCCTTGAGAGAAAGTTACTAGCGGGAAGCGTCGTTCGTGGGCAAAGCAGATTTTCCGTGTCTTCCCGTAGTGGATGGTGGATTTAAGGACTGTTAGAATGAAGACTGTTTGTCCGTTTGAAGGACCTTAGTTAACTAAATCCTAAGATTTATAGCGGCTTGTCAGGCTAGCTGAACATGTACTGTGAAGATGTGTAATTTTAACCGCATCAGAGACCAGGCCGCGCTTCGGAACCGATGGGTTGATGACGGAAATAAATATGTATGTCACCGAAGTCAGGTACCTAATGAACCCTCAATATCCCAACGATCTTTTCGCCGAATGTTCGAGAGAAATGCATACTGGGCAAAGGTCGTGGACGCCTAATAAACTCGTGGATGGCGGGGATATTGTCGGGTGACAAAGAAAAAGGAATCGGATTCCGCCGAAAGTCAAGCTGTAAGAGCCTCAGTCTTAAAAAGTCACGGCTAGAGTTTGGAAGTGAATTGTAAACCAAGTGTAAAGAAATAAATTCTCACTTTTTATAT
The DNA here is from genome assembly GCA_905332935.1 of Bombus hortorum. Classification (NCBI taxonomy): domain Eukaryota; kingdom Metazoa; phylum Arthropoda; class Insecta; order Hymenoptera; family Apidae; genus Bombus; species Bombus hortorum. The sequence continues at coordinate 12,001,224 of HG995199.1, forward strand.
CTTATTTTTTATGTTTTATTTTTATCGTTGATTTCACGTTTTTATTTTATGTGACAGATGCATCGACATTTGGTAATCATCTTGTCCGAAGAATAGCGTCTATGTGTGTGGCGAGCCACGGGGCAGAGACTATTGGAATGTTTACTGTCGAGTGTCGCTACAACTATTTCCTTTTTTAAGGAGAGCTATACAATTATTCTATGCTTCTATTAGGTAAAAACGTTCATCCCGTGACCGCGGCTACGTTCGGCGACTAGTTGTCGCCAAGTCATTATTGCAAATCTCGGACAATTATAATTAGGAAATTTATAAAGATCAAAGTGTCGGGGAGTTTCCAAAGAATTCCAAGGGGAAGGTCCGGCGCCCTTTCACCTCCGACATATATATAGATAGACTTGTTATTATAGCCGCACTCAAATAATAAAACTGACAAATAGGTGTTTATGATTTATGTTAGTGGGCTTTGGCTCGAAGTGACATAACCGGTCATTCAACGTAGCCACGGGATCAGGTCGCATTCGTCATCCCGTTGACCTTGGATTTGTTATTGAGTCTAAGATCATTGCCATTCACATCCTGAATATCTAATTACCACGGTTATTTATCAAATTCTGTCACAGTCATAATTATACTAGTAAATATCTTCGCTCTTGCATAACAACAATGTCTAATCCAAAGAAAGATTCGTTACACGCCCCGAACTCCAGCGTTAATCCGACATATTTTTTACATATGTATATTGTCAATAAACAAGGAATTCCTATTGGAATGTGGTTTTGGCAAAAATACCATTACGCGGCGGTATTTCTCAGCGATCGTTTTTTGCTTACTGTGACAGTAAATTTAAAGTCCTTCGGCAACATTCAAACCGTTCTATGTTCTTGCCTAATTATACTTTTACGATAAATGTTGATAAGTGACGAGCGACAGTTGACTGCAGTAGTAAAAGTATATGTTACACTATAGCCATTCTAACCCGATGAACTGATGACGGAGACAAAGGTGTGGCAGCACTCGAATATACATACTCGAATTTATATAAATACCGTATTTTCTTCCAGTCGCGGGGAGACGCGATCGCGAGAGAGCGCGTCAACGGGAGTCGTAAATTCCCGTTACGATTATTAATCGACACCACGAACAGGTCGATCCCCTATTTCTTGTGGGATAATAGTGGTGGTTGTTTTGTAATAAAACTGGACTCACAGTTTTATAATAACTATATATTTACAACAACTTACACCGTCTCGGAATATATCTATTATTACCGAATGGAAGTTAGAATTTTATGAATGAAGTCGTAGTTGCGGAGACGAACTTAGAAATCGTATTGATGATTATCGTAAGAGACTGGACAGACGAAAAAGAGAGAGTCGTAGTTAAAAGAACAGTAGTTGACTGTACCGGGGTTGTAACGAGAGCAGTTGACTGTGCCGGGGATGGAATGACAGTGAAGACCCGTCTCGTCTTGCTCATTGGTTACAGCCATCGCGAATAAACGAATATCTGAGGAGAAAGTCTCCTGACAGCGGGGCTCATAGGTCCCCTTGTTTCTGGGAAAAATCTACTTTTCTGTTAGGCAAACATCTGCTTGTCTCCGTAATTCGTAAGAGCGTGCAATAAACCCAAGGACTGTTTTAAGGACCATCTATAACCGAAAATGCATGAATAACGAGAAAGTAAAAAAGGGTAGGTTTACGATGGTTCCTTAGGTTTATCGTAGGTCGTTTTTGACGGGGTGTGGATCTTGGCGGCCAGGCCATGACGGACGTCGCACGGACCATCTCACGCGACATAACCAGGGCCTAATGAGTCATAATATCCGAAAGGTCCTTCTGCTGAATATTGGAGACGAAGGCGTGCGTGGTAACGGTCGCGGACGCCTAACGCGTATATAGTGGGGATATTGGGAGATGGCAAAGAAAAAAGAAACAGATCCCATCGAAAGTCAAATTGTAAAAGCTTCAGTCATAGAAAGCCACGGCCGGAGTTCAGAAGTAAATTATAGTTAGTGTAAACCAAGTGCTAAAAAATAAATTCTCTCTTTTTCATTTTACGTGACACTCGCTTGCGCGAGTTCCGTCTTATGTAAGTAGAGAACCCTGTGCAATGAAAACTTTTTCGTGTATGCAGAGCTACATACTGATCTACTTTATACAACTTCTTTTGAATGTAATGTACTTAGAAATAAGTCATTACGTGTCTTACACCGCGGTTCAGATAAAATATAAAGGAGCGAAATTGAGAAAAACGTTAATTCCTGGCAAGACCTCAGAAATGCTGCCTACCTTCCAGTTATAAGCAGTAGACTCGCCTAGCTTCCGACATATTATTTTTTATTATTCAATTACAGATATCGAGATTGACAGCGTGAGGGTGCTGTGGTACTAGCACAATGAATACAGAATTTACAGAAAAATTAAATAAGGTGAATTCCATCGAGGGATTTTACGCAGGAACTGGAATTTTTATAACTGGGTCATCTGGCTTCGTAGGGAAAGGCCTCCTGGTGAAACTAATACGCGTGTGTTCACGCGTCGCCGTTATTTTTATTCTGATTCGTCCAAAAAAACACCAAACGATGGAAGAACGATATAAAGAGATCATAGATGATCCTGTACGTAAATAACATTTTCGTTGCTTTCGATATTTAAGGCATTCACAAACCAAAACGATCGATTTCACATTTCATTGATTTCTCAATTTCATATTACATATATATATATATATATATATATATATATATATATATATATATATAACAACGTGTTGATAGAAAATTAGTATATTCAATAACGATCTATATTGGAAACTGAGCTTGTACCTTTTCTTCTTCAGATTTTCGATGATGTCAAAGCAAAGAATCCCTCGGCGTTAAAAAAAATTCGTCCCGTAGAGGGTGACATAAGTCTACCAAAATTGGGTCTTTCGCAAGAGGACAGAAATATGTTGATAGAGAATGTGAACATATTGTTCCACGTTGCGGCCACTTTAAATTTCAAGGAGCCCTTGAATGCGGCCGTGAACACAAACGTGAAAGGCACTTCTAGTATCATTGAGTTGTGCAATGAACTGAAGCGTGTAATTAGCGTTATCCATGTTAGCACAGCTTATAGTAACGCAAATCTACCAGAGATTGAGGAAAAAGTGTACAGGTAAGGATAAATGACATTTAATATTTAAATTATATTAATAATTAAATTTCCTTAAACATTTGTTTATTAGCGTAAATAACTCTACTTTTTAAAAATCAATAAGCAATGAAAGTGATTGATAGCTTTGTACAATTTGTTTATTCATTTATCTAACTAACCCTTACGTGTATCCATTGAAATAAAAAATACTTATTAAAACAGGTGTTAGTCTAAGAAATCTTATATAGAGAGTAATCAATAATAATGCATTTCTAAAAAATCTGCTAATGATACAAATTAGGTATTCAAAGAACGTTTTTCTGGGATTTTTTTTTTATGAACCTTTGTCTTTTCCTCGTTAGATTGGAATAATTAACTACAGTTCTTGATACACAAAAGCTACTCGCGGATATTTATGTAGATCCATATTTTCATATAAATAAACACGATTTAAGGAAGAGAATCTAAACAGAAATTATGAGAATTTTTCAAACACATTTTTCAAAAACATTTTCCGCAAATACAGGATTATCCACCTAATTGGCTATAACATAGAGATGTAAGAATAGAGTGCGCGAGCAAGCTGTAAAGATAATATAGAGATAGACAGAGAACGCTACATAGAGGCCTCACGTGCCTCTGTCTAATAATGCATTTATATGTTAAATACGTAAACGTTGACAGCAACGTCACATACCGGTTGGTGACGGATAGTATGAGCGTTCTCGCATACACAGTTCTGAGAACTGTCGTCGCCGTAGGGGCAGAGGGACAGAGGATAAGACTATTATGTGTCAAAACATGTTTCTCAGAAATAAGGCGTTTTAATCGAGTTGCTAGGATTCGCCGCGCAACACGACTTGTGTCTGCAACCGAAGTCTACTACTCTTGTGAAATACTATACGTTTACCTTAAGTAGGTTAAAAAGAGCTTACGAAAAGTAGTTTAGTTTGTATGATTTATGTTTAGTGGCAAATAATTTATAAAGCACACCTTTAGAAATTCATAGCTCTAACTCCTCCTCTAGAGTTTCCAGACCTGATACGCGGCCCTGCGCACTTTGTTTTTATGTGTTTATCACGCGAACACTAACGCGTGGCACGTTTAATATGTTAGAACCATGTATCATACGCCATCTATGGGATATTGTCAGAAGTATAATGAGATGAGAACACGGAGCAATTTCATTGTCGCTGATTAAGGAGAAATAAAAAAGCCAATAAGGAGAAAAGGATCGCTGTTCTGTACATATTATAGGATAAAGAGAAGCGAGCACAATTTCATGTCTGTGCACTCATGACGCTTCCAAGCAAGCATGCGCGTCCACTTTTGTGCATTTTCCCCGTGCTCAATTTTCTTCACTTTTCTTCCATAACTGAAATCTCGAATTATGTTTACCTCAAATGTAATTGTAACGTAATTACTTGCATTTTTACAAACTTCGTTACCCTTTAGCTACATATTTCGTTCGTTATTTCCTCTTTTTAACTGTTGCATTGATCATTTTCTTCTACGTCGTAACATAAAATTTAGCAATTATCTGCTATGAATATATAGAACGTACAAAAGACAAACAAGAGAAGCCAAACAGATGCAGCGAAATGACTCGTAGAACGTAATTGCTGTATAGGAAACGGGTACCGCTTTTACTTACAGCGGCATCAAAATTAAACTCCGTGGACGACAATACCGACGACGAAATCGCTCCGTGTTCTCGCCTTACCACACTTCTGGCAAAAGCTCATAGATGACGCACGATATAGGATCGTAGTGGTGTACATGTTGCACTGTTGCTATTCTCAATGTTTTCGGGAGTTCGGATTCCAAGCTACGTAGATGACACTATATGATATCCTATTATTGATCATTTTTCAGCACGAGTTTACAACCATCTAGCGTGATTGAGATTTGCGACAGTCTTGACGAAGAGTCGATTAAGCAGTTAGAAGAAAGAATTTTAAAAATTCATCCAAACACGTACACGTTCACCAAGAATCTGGCAGAACAGATTGTATCCAGCAACGGTAAAGGTTACCCAGTTGCGATAGTGCGACCAAGTATAATTAGTGCCTCGCTGCAGGAACCGTGTCCTGGTTGGTTGGGCAGTATCACTATACATATAGGTATTTCTATAAATATTTATAATGTTAATACTTCATCATATTTCATTTACATATATTGCATGTTATATTGCGTGTAAGAGAGTTCAATTATACTCGAGTGATTTCGAATAATATAAGTCTTTCGTATCACAAGATCTTGGTTCTCCTTAACTATCACAAGGAAGGAATCAATCAGCAATAGAATAAAGCAGCACTCGTTCAAAAGTATGTGAAAATATACTTCTTGCGCAAGGTGTATAAATGCTGTTGATAAAGACTTTTTTTATATACATGGGGAAATCCTCATGGACACCCGCCGTTCTTCTGGCTGGCGAACTTACCGACTAAAAGAGCCCACGGTGGCCCACCTCACGCTTAACAAAGGTGTTCCGGGGCCTCTTTCGAATTGCTGCCGGAGCACTCATTCCGAGGAAGCCACCAATCAGGTCTAGTTCGAGCATTGAGAGGGACCACCCCTCTCAACGCTTTCCCCTGGGCCGTCGTGCAAGTTCGAGGAGATCCCAGAACCTCCGTGCCGTGACGACCTCTATGACCACTTAGGGCGGCGCGGAACACTACAAGAGCGAGAAACTCCTTTGCGAGCATTACTTCCTCGCGGTAGAAGCGGACTGCGAGGAACTCATGTTGCCCCTCAGCATCGCTTCGAAACTGTCGGCAATCGGGGGGCTTCCCACGCCGGACAAAACTCCAACGTGTGCTGGACCGTGTCCTCGCCTCTTCGCAGTGGTGACAGGTGTTCGTCAGCTCTCTTGCAATTTTCTGCATGCCACGGACCTGTCTTTTGCTACCCCTACCCCTCGCCTAGGTTCTCCACGAACGCCCTGCTCGGTGGGGGAGTCCCCGCCCGCCCTCAGATTTTCGTACACCCGTCAGAGCGCCAAGGTCTGGAGCTCGAACGGAGGAGACGCCGCCAGGACAGACGTCGACGCATAAGATACCGTCCGTTATCCCCTTATGATCCTGATGGCGGTCGTCCT